>JAFBJZ010000737.1:0-600000 GCA_016785225.1 Psettodes erumei
CATGCTAAAATATGACCTTTTTATGACCTTTTATGCATTTTTAACTGCTTTTATGCTATCAGGGGTTTATTAAACACCATTCTGTACTATATTTATGCATTTTTTGGCAATTTTAAATTTTGACATTTTTTGCAAAAAACGACATACTAAAGTATGACTTTTTTTTTTTGTTTTTTGGGACATGCTAAAATATGACCTTTTTATGACCTTTTATGCATTTTTAACTGCTTTTATGCTATCAGGGGTTTATTAAACACCATTCTGTACTATATTTATGCATTTTTTGGCAATTTTAAATTTTGACATTTTTTGCAAAAAACGACATACTAAAGTATGACTTTTTTTTTGTTTTTGGGACATGCTAAAATATGACCTTTTTATGACCTTTTATGCATTTTTAACTGCAGTTATGCTATCAGGGTTTATTAAACACCATTCTGTACTATATTTATGCATTTTTGGCAATTTTAAATTTTGACATTTTTTTGCAAAAAAAACGACATACTAAAGTATGACTTTTTTTTTGTTTTTGGGACATGCTAAAATATGACCTTTTATGACCTTTTATGCATTTTTAACTGCAGTTATGCTATCAGGGGTTTATTAAACACCATTCTGTACTATATTTATGCATTTTTTGGCAAATTTAAAATTTTTTCATTTTTCGCAAAAAAAAAAACGACATACTAAAGTATGACTTTTTTTTGTTTTTGGGACATGCTAAAATATGACCTTTTTATGACCTTTTATGCATTTTTAACCGCAGTTATGCTATCAGGGGTTTATTAAACACCATTCTGTACTATATTTATGCATTTTTTGGCAATTTTAAATTTTGACATTTTTTTGCAAAAAACGACATACTAAAGTATGACTTTTTTGTTTTTGGGACATGCTAAAATATGACCTTTTATGACCTTTTATGCATTTTTAACCGCAGTTATGCTATCAGGGGTTTATTAAACACCATTCTGTACTATATTTATGGATTTTTTTGGCAATTTTAAATTTTGACATTTTTTGCAAAAAACGACATACTAAAGTATGACTTTTTTTGTTTTTGGGACATGCTAAAATATGACCTTTGCAGCTAAACCTTTTAATTCGTAGCACCTGGTGCACCTGACGTTTAGCGAGTCTGTGTGTCTGTGTGGCACCCCCATCCCCACCCCATGTGTATTCTGCAAAGACCCAACTCTACTCTGATTGGCTGTGATTCTTTTTTACTTATTACAGGTGGGGGGGGTCTATATGTTAATGCCTCACTTGTTCATTTATTATCTTTTTATGATGTTAATTTGTTAATATTCATAGTTTCCTCTCAAATGCAACGCACTGGGCCACTCGCCAAAATCCAAGAGAACCTGTGTTGCTGTCGAAATATTTATTTAAGTGTGTAGAATCTGCTTTGAAGGTGGCCATTTATCTGGCAGACCATTGAATGTAGCTGCCACATTGGAAAGTTTAAATTAGGTGTCAGGCGAATGGTGCTGCTTGCACCTGCTGCCTGATGGCAGGTCTAAAGAGCCACCTCATTATTGTGCTTCACGAGCACAAACAAAATTTAAACCTTCAGTTTGAGTTTATCAGTTTGTCTCGGAGACATTTTGGTTAGTGGGAAAACCAACACTTACCTACAGTAGCAGGTATAACACACAAACAAAACTTGTCACTTAATGTACATATATAAACAACAACCCTGTCAGAAACTAACCACAGGGGGGCTTTATGCACATCATACACATGCAGAGCAGTGCTCATGGTTGTCCTGGTGATATGTGGTTGCTGAGGTAACTCGGTCAGGAGCCAAACAAGATAGTCGACCAGAGGTCATTGGAAAAGATGGTGTAGCTTAGGAGGGTGAGAGGATGAGAACAGGAACAGTATTTTTTTTGCACGCTGCTTGGGCAGACTTTGAAATGTTTTCTTTTCCAATACAAGTTTCAATTTTTGCTTTGGATAAAAAAGAATTCATCTGCCGAGTATGATATGAAAACACAGAATTTTCACAGAAATGCACACATAAACACAAAATGTGTTTAGCTTTTATGAGTATGGTGTGTTTATTTTTTACTGCTTCCTCTGAGAATTTGGGTTCAGGAATGAGCAAGAACCAAATATAACTACAAACTTGTGGGATTAGTTCTGCCAGAAGTCTGTGTTCAATAATGTGGCTTTGGCTGCTCCGACTAAGATTGTCATTGGTAGTCTGCTGAGGAGCGGAACAAAAAGGTAGAAACCAAAAGGTTGGTTAGCCAAGCCTTTCTGATTGGGCTGAATAACAAGTGAAGAAATGAGAGTGAGAGAGTCAGAAGACAATGTCGGATGCCTGGGGAACAAGAGTATGTTGCAGCAATTGCAAAAGGTTGGCAACACACACACATCTGAACGTGCTCTCTCATTTACAACTCAAGACACTTTAAGGGACAATTTCATTCCATCAGCTAAAAACACTGCCTCCCTTATCACTTTTCAGACACCTCGGCTCATTCACTCAGGGCTGAGTATATGCATACAAATTCACTACTTAACTTGCTAATGAAAGTACCCCCTTCTTGTGCCTCAGATACCTCAGCAGACAAATGCTACAATAGCTGGGAATGAATGCCAGGCGAATTCCCAGGTTGGAGAGCCGATGACAGTAGCAGTCCCGGTAAACAACGAGATAACAGAAACGTGGCACCTCGCCTCTCTGAGATGTAATTACACCAACCACGACATCTGCGCTACTGTCTCTGCAGCCATGTAATGAGACCAAGTGTGCTATGGCAGCTTTTTTTTTTTTTTTTTTTTCTTGGTGCTTGCTGTTGAATGACACGAAGCACAAAAGCAAAAGGCGCCCACGCATCTCCCGGAGGTGGGAAACAGAGCGCGAGGGTGACATGACTCCAGAACAATCCTCTGAAAACAAATGCATACCAATGTGTTTTGAGTTTTAAGTTGTTTTTTTAAGGAGAGGCTGAAAGGCCGATCTACACACAAGAAAGTACCGGCGAGGGCTCACCTATAATTCTAGTTTATACATTTAAGCCAGTATACACTAAAAAGGTGTTGTGCTTACATGTGGATTCCCAAATTTTTCCAAAGGTTGACTACAAATTAAACCTAATAATATTGAACCATCAAACATTCTGGATTTTACTGTATTTAGAGAAGAGGCCCTTCATAAATGCAGTCCCTTACACAAGCTACACACGCAATGTTCACTGGAAATTATTTTGGGTTTATTCACTGTACAACAAATTTATGTGGACACCCAAATATTACACCCATATGCTGTTATCAAACATCTCATTCCAAAAACATGTGCATTATAGCCCTATGACAACCTCCATGCTTCTCTATTGAGGTAACAGTCGAGTTCTTCCAGCACAGGACTCTGTCATGTTTAAACTGGGAGGAAACTTCTCCAAACTGCTGCCACAAAGAAGCATACTATTATCCAATATATCATATATGATATACTACTTTGGGACTCACCACAGACTTGGGTATGAGATATTAATAAAATGACCAGTGTGAAACATCTTGTGAAAGCATATCCTGCAGTTGCTGGTATATTCAGATTTAAATCAACACCGCAGAGGTAATAATTCCCGCTGAGCTCTTTGGTGTCGGGTTAAGTATCCTCATTAACTGACCCAGTGTAATGCTGTAGTGTCTGACCTGGTGAATGCTGGGCTGTTAAACACCTCTCTTTTCCTTCAGTGAGTGGATGGAGCTTTGGAGGAGGCTGTAAAACGCACCCCTAACAGAACCTCTGAGAGAGTCTGACTACCTGACCACTCCTGCGTCAAAAACAATCCTGCGCAAGTGCTGCATCTGGCAACGGCCAGAGGGAGGAAACTTGTCAGTATTACAATTTATTTGACAAGACAGATGCTTAGCGGAGGTCCAGCTCACTAAAGACAGTTGCTTTCTGGGTTTACAGGCATCTGCTGTCCGTCAGAGAGAGAGAGAGAGTCAGAGAAACAAAGACAACAGAGATGAAGACAAAGACCTAAAATACTGCTACGTCCATACACTGCCACTCACTGGTGGAGCAGCCAAACCCTGCCAACTGGAAACACACATTTGTTGCCAGGCAACACCAGTGACATCAGCAACCTTCATCAACCCCCCTCCTCCCACACACACACCGTGCCAGTGGCACTTGGGCTTAAAATAGCATACAGATTATTATCAGGCTTCAAAATGGCAGGCATTTTCTGATATGCACTGAAGGCAAGGGGGGCTGCAGGTGGCCACAGGGCAACAGGCTTACCTTGGATGTGTTTTCTGGGTGAGTGGGGGTCAGTAGGTGGTGTTAACATGTATGTGTACATTTTTGTGTAATGTTAAGATGTTGAAGGTAAACAGGGACAGACAGAAAAGAAAAAAAAACGCAGTGCAGCAACATATCTGGGTTGATGAGACGGGATGAACCAGCTGACAGCAGCAGACTGAGAAATGACCACTGCACGCGGGAACAGGGAGCGACCTCCTCCCTGCTGTGCGTCACGCCGCCTCTCTCCGAACGGTCTGTGTTTGGCGTCAGTGGATTTCCTTTAACTTTTCCAGCTGGGGCCTTGTGCAGATCTAACAAGAGCTCCGCGAGGAAGGCATTGCTGCCGCTGGCTCCTTCATGTGATGCAACAGTTTACAAGTCAGCTGTGATACACAGTTGGCTGGGAGGCAAGGGGGGGGGCTCCAGGGGATGGATGGGGAAAAGATGCAGACTCAATCCTGAGCCATTTTTAATCTTTTCAGCGGGCTAACTATTTCCACTGCAGGGGGAACGATTTCAAAGATGAAAAATTGGAAGATGCGAAGATATGTTTGATAAAGAACTTTACAATGATGACAGCATTTTTACACCGAGGAGCTGCAATTTTAATTCATGTTAAACATCAAAACCAGTGACAGCTACGTTAGTTACTGTACTATTAATTTAGGATTGTTCCACTTAGAGTGAGATAAAAATCCCACTGCATGTTTGTCAGCTGTGAACACACCGGCTCGTGTGAAAGCCAAACCTTGATGCAGAGGATCCTTTTTTTTTCTTCTTTCCAACAATGAAAAATTGAAAGAATGAATGAAAAACACCATTTAAAAACAACCTTGAGTAAATGTCTTGTCTTTTCATTGAAGATTTTTCATTTCAGCTGGGCTTTTCCACTTCCTCTAGGTTCTCAACCCAACCGAAAAACCTGACCACACACACTAAAATTGAAGAAAAAAAAATTCCAACACTATAAATGACATTAAAAAGCTAAACCTATATACCTGTACAATCCCAGGAACTTTAATGTGTAGATATCAAAGAGTTGGTGCTAAGAAATCCAGGCATGGTTCTAACCAGGTACCTGAACCCTTGTTATACCACTACAAAATTTTGGCATGCCACTTAAACTACGCCTTAAACTACTCTTCTCATCATTTGTCACGGTGCGCGTTTTCTCACCATCGATTACAGCTTACAGCTGCTGAATGCAAAATCCCTGCATTTCACACGTGCAGCTGGAAAAAGAGCAACTGCACTGGCGATTGATTTTGTGCAATTTCCATCTGTTATTCAGGTGACTCCAAAAAGCGAGAGAAAGAGGCATGTTGTGGGAGCAGAAGGACAGATCTATCAATATTTATAGATGAAAACCAAATGTGTGAGAGAGCGACTTAAAAAAAATGACTTGTGTGGGAGCTGGAAGCCAGGAGCTGCAAACAAACTTCGCTTTTTAAAAAGGTGTTTTGACTGTAATGAGTTTCTCAAGGAGGAGTCTGTCCCCGCGTTGTGCGATGCCCATTGCCGAGTAAATGAGCCTTGAATGCTAAACTGCTTTACCAGTGACCAAGTTGCTTCACGTCTGTTGGAAGGGGGAGATGAAATGAGAGTCGTCGAGGCACTGACGTCGCTAAAAGTTCCTTGATCGATGTCCTGTCGCCGGAGGGACGGTCAAACAGTGCGCCACGACTCAGTACAGCCAAGAGGAGAGTATACACACGCCACTTTTTCCTGGGAAGTGTACACTGTGTTATCACTTGAATTTGATACGCAATTGTCTACGAATCTAAAACTACTGTTTGAACTGTGCTATAAACAGCACGTAGGCGTTTGGAATGCAAATGTAATCAAGGTGCCTTTGAGCAAATCGTCATGCCCCTAAAAACACAAAATCCAACAATTTATCCTGACAATAAACAATCACTGTGTTGAAAGAGTAAAGCAATATATGACAGCCTTTTCTGTGGTTATTTGCACACATGCATAAGTTATATTGGGCTATGATACATGAATTGTTGGTTTTTAGTCTGTACTGAGAAACTACCTGGCTGTGAAAAGGCTGTCTGGAAAAGAAAAACGCAGGCGAGCTCAGACAGCTTACAGCAAACTGCAACCTTCTCCAACTTCAGAAAAGCAAAAAAAACTTCTTTAGTTTTCATGAATATGTATAACATGGCACAAGCATACCCCCCCCCTTTCTTTCACCCACAAAGTGGAAGCCAAACCACCTAAGACACACAAAGAGAAAGCAAGTGAGGAGTCGAGTGGCCCACTCTAGCGTGAAAAAAGTGGAGAACACATTTGGACTGCTCTGCTGGCCGCCAGCTGCCAGTTATTGAGTTTAGCAGGGGGTGAAGGATCCGATGGGATTTACACATCTAGACAGAAATCAAGAGGGCGCCAGAGGTTTTTCTCCAAACTCAATAAATAACCTGGCTCGAACAGCTACGGAGTGTGACAGGATTTTGTTCGGGCGGGAGTGCACGCGGGGCAGAGGAAAGGAAAGCGAGAACCAAACCTGACAGTGCTACAAACTTCCCCCCCGTGTGCGAGGAGAATTAAAAGTTATTTCACACACACACACACACACACACACACACACACCGGGGCTACACGGACACATCCAGGCTGGTGAAACTTCACTGTAGTTCCACCATCTGCACTGCCAGACAGACACAATCTGAGGCAGAGCTACAGGTGGAAAGCAACGGGACGTAATATACATAACAGTGTTAACAACTAAAAATCACACAGCACCAAAGGGCTTGCAAATGTCATAATCTTGTGTTTGCCTGTGCGCACTGTGGCTTACTCTAAACCCTCCAACTCCCACACTGCTTGTAACAGTAAATGTTTATCCGAAAGGCTTGCGAGAGAAAAAAAAAAAAAGCCGCTGTGTTTAAACTGCGCTCGGAAATACTGGAGCGAGGGAGAGAATTCACTGCCATTACTGCTCTTCAGCAAATTGATTTTCGCTTTGTAGAAGCTCGCCGCTAAGCACAAACCTACAGGGTGTGCAGCCGTGTCCAGCCTCGGGGGCTGGATGGACAGCAGTCAGGAGGGGTGTCCTCATCGGAAGGCCTGAATGAACCTGGCCTGCTCTTCCCAGGCTGTCTTCTGTCCTTTTAGCGTACACATGGTGGAGAACGAGCAGAATGCACCAGATGTCCAAACAGCTACGAGGAACAAACACTGGAGTCTACTCCTGGCTTCCATTACTTAAATTCTGAAGGCTGATCTTTCTTTAGACAGCCTTGTTATGCGGTCTTCAATCTTGAAAACGAAGAATCCAAAAGGATGCCGCTTTGAAATGCAATTCAGCATAGGTGTGGCAAGGCCTATGGTCGGATCAGCATCCGAAATTCTGAATCGATAAATCACACTTATGAAATATTGCAATATTGAGCCCCACCCCCCCACTGAGCCTGAGCAGACCAAATCAGTCGAGTGGACTAATCTGCGCATAGATCAGAGTGTGTTGCCTGTACAAACTCAAGGTCGATGGATTTCCAACAGTCCAACAACAGTATTGATTCCATATTTAACACAGAGATGTAGTCTTGTCCAGCATTGATCCTGTATTTTCGCAGGCAGTACATTACAAAACAAAGAGACATCCAATTGTGCTCCTCTGCCGTTGCTGGCGCATTTATCATACTTCACTAGTGCTTGGGGAGGACAGCAATCAAACTTGAGTGGGGGAGGAGGCGACACATTAGCATGATGGCACACTGCCTGGACTCAAGCCTCCAAATCCAAGAGGCTAATAAGGTCTTACCCATTGAAGAATCATTAAAAACCGAGGCCTGTGAAACAATGCAGGGATCCCAATTACTTTTCTTATCATCCGGGCCCACAGCAGCCGTGATGTGGAATGGTTTGATAGCGAGGTGGGGAGAGGGAGTTTACGCACTTTGTGCAAACTTCCCTCACTTGTCAAACGCACAGCCACCGGACCGTGAGTTTAAGGCGCACGACCCAGCAGGCATTTAAAGTGATGATCATGACTCAGCCTCTGTGAGCATGACATTAATCTAAAGTGCGCTGGGACAATGTGGCATTGAGATATTGACTATGTTAATGGAAATTTGGAAGAGAAGACTGAGCAAAATTAAAGTCCTTCCGCCCCAAGACTGATCAGCTACAAAGTACTGCGACTGTGTTGAAGTGAAAAATCTACATTAACGCGTACGTCTGGTTTGGTGGATTTGGACTCACCCAAGAAAGTGAGGAAGGGGACTGTGAAGATTCATCACATATTCAGACTTAAAGCATGCTTCAGTGAGACAACTCCTGTTGGACAAGGTACCAGAGACCGTTTTCTCTCCTTTATCTCTTCACTAAGCAAACAACTTTGTCCTCACGTCTCAGCCAGTCCCTCAGTGCTACCTACAAAGTCAATTAAACCTTAGTGAACTCACTGAAAGGCAATGCCAATCAAATCTGCTGTTCTGTCCAGGACTGTGGAGAGTTGAAGAAACGCTCTCCGGGAGCCTTCCCACCTGACGACGGCTAAATACGGGGTCTTTCACTCATTACTCTCACTCTGACCCCTTAAATTACACACCTGGTGGAAATGATTGCACATCACTTTACGCGATGATCAGTTCCCAGAGAAGCTTGGAAATACAAACTCAAAGGGTCTTTAACATCATAATTGCTCCAAGAGTTTCATATCTCAGACCTATCCCCTGGTCTACCATACAAAAACATAGAGGGGATTAATCAAAGAGGGAAGTGTGATAAAATATGCTTCATAATGGCAGCAGGCTTTTGGGGAATAGGGATTTTCTGGAGTTATGCCTCCTCTCAAGGCCAAGTTAAAGTCAATGGGCTAATAAAGTACAGCGAAGACCACATTTACAGTCTCCTCACACTGATAAGCTGAAGACCAGACTGAGCCTTAAAGATCAAGTTAAATTAAACATCATATACAGAGCACGCTAATAGAGTACTTCAGGTCCTTGAAATGCTTTCGCAGGATCTATATCATAAGAGCTTAATCCCTGAAGTTTGAGGGTAAAGTGCTTCTCAACCTTCTTAAGTGGCATAATTGAAATGGCAATAGGCAGCTTCACGCATATCGTGTGGCAGGGGGATAAATGTTTGAGCAGTTTCCGTTTCAACCCGCCGCAAATCCTCGAGTCCATGAAGTGGACACAGTGTAATGTTATCAGATGCCTTGTATTTTCAACGTTCAACGTACTACTTCCTGTCCAACAGGCAACTGCTTTGAGCTGAAGGGTAAACTGTATGAAAGCAGGTAATACAGGTGTACCCCCCTCCCAGTACAGCTTTCAATACAGTGCATCAACAAGGTAAAATAAATCACAGCTCTTAGATTCCGATTCTGGTCCGAATTCTCTCTTTTAAAGTAAAAAGTGTCCCTACCGGTCTGCCACCAGTGGTCCAGGATGGGAACCCCAAAGCTTCTCTTTGCCCAGTTCAGCGTCTCCACGTCACATCGCTCTCCTGCCACGAATATGGACCGCAAACTGGGGAAAAAAACAACAACAACAAACAACAAAAAAAAACAAAACAGGGCACCTCTGTGACTCACATTGAGCTAAATACGGTGTATCTACTCCCTCGCAGGACTGGTCAGAGTCATGCAATATACTGTTCACAATATAATGCTCACATTCCCCGAACCTTTTGTGAAAGTCCTTAATTTAAGATTTTAAGCTTATCAGATCAGAAAAGCACCACTTTGTCAATATTTTGTCTCCACCGCCCTCCTCAAAAAAAGTCTAGCAGTTCAGTGTGATGGCATATGTGGCATGGACTGGGCCCCCTCTGCACGCTCCAACATTATATCTATATGAGAAACCCTGCGTGCTGTGCATATTGCGAGCTCGTGTTTGTGCCTCTTTGCTCGAAGCGTTTCGCAAATTGGCAGCACCCTCCATTTCGCTGTCCCTGTGCACCCAGATGCGACTGAGGCATCCTCTCCGCTGCTTCCGACGTTGTTAGGCAGATAGTTCTCGCCGTGCTTGCCGACTAAAAGACCTTGGTGTCTGCCTGTGATGGCTCTCCTCCTTACGGTCACACTTATCATGTCAGTAGAATGAATCCCCGTGTGTCGAGCATCATCTCTCTGCTGGAGTCTCAGACAGCTCGGTCCTTAGCCTCTCGCTTTAAATGTTACAGATGAAAACACTGAATTTCACCTTTTCCTTCCTCTGAGACTGGAAAGGAAGCTCAAGTTGGAGGTTCATTTAGAAATTGTGCAGTAATAAACCCTATTAGCAAAACTAAGCTGCTCTTTTTCACCTGGAACAAAGTAGTGCCCTGTAATTGGCCTCCAAGTCAATAGTGATGAGACCCTGAATCACAGAGCACCTGGAGAGAACGTATTTCTCGCAAGGACGTCTGAACCTGTCAAATTCAAGCCTCCCCTACGCACTCCTCCTTGTTTGGACGACCGCTACTCCCCAGCTTCATGAAACCCTCCCTCCCTGCCCTACAAGTGACCCAAAATACTGCAGACTACCTCAGCCTCCCCAATTCCTCCCCTGTCATTCCCCTTCAAACCCCCTCCGATGGCTGCCTGTAGCTGCTCATACCTAATTCAAACCACTGCTGGTTGCTTGGTACAAGGCTGCGAGGGGAAATGTACCACCCTCCCCTCCCAGAAGTCCAGGCCACAGTGCAGCCGCAGACACCAGTCCGATCATTACATTTTCCCCACAAATGACGGCTGGTCATCACTCATCGGTCTCAACCCTCTGCAGTGGCAAAACGACCTTCCCGCTCCAATCAAACCCGAAGTCACATGCTACTTTTTCGAAAAGGCAAGAAAATCTTCGTCACGTCGCCCTCTCCCCACTGACTCACGTTTTTTTCCCGCTCCTATCCTAATAATATAGTATTCTCTTTCTCGGGCAAAGCTCTCAAACCTGATTGTCCCACAGTCTCAGGGATATCATGTCGTCTGGTTTTTCTGGTTTTCGTTAACATGGTGGCAGCTGAGCATCGACAACACAAACAGAGAAATTGTGTGAATAAGAAGACAAAATGCTGCCACACAGTGAATGATGCCTGTCCAGTTTAAAATAACATCTTCCCCCTTCCTCGGGAGATGCAATATACTATACTTGTACTTTAGTTTAAAATATGGTTTAAGTTTTATTTTTAAAAAAAAACTAAAACCTTAGCTTCAGTCATTTTAAAAGCAGTTCTTCTCCGTATCCATGAATTTTGTATTTTATAATTTACATATAAATTACAATACACATATTTTATAAAGATGAAAGATAAGTAATTATTTAAATCTAACAACAGTTTGTCAAAAACTTTTTTTTTTTATATGGTAACACTGTTGATGTACCACTGTGTAACATATAATGCATTAGGTATTTTTTTTATAGTTTTTGTGGTTGTTTTTGAAATGGAAACACTACTGACCTCGTTCTCCTGTATTTGTGTTTGCCGAACAAGAACTTCATTCTGATTCATAATAAGAGCTTTAAAGAAGATGTCCACACAGTATTAAATATGAACCACAGCGAAGCCTCTGGGTTGACAACGCAGCTCCATTCAGCTGCGAGATAATATTCTGACCTGGAGGAACTGAGCTAAATAACAGGCTGAATGAATGAATGAATGATTGACTGTCCCAGCAGTGACCTCATGTTCAAGCTAAGCCCCATTCCACCTCCACCAGCATGCTTCCAGTTACTCAAGGACAATACGGATTCACTTTGGTATTCAGGTTTTACAGCAGGCGTTGCATGGAAGGAAAAGTTTCGGATTCTCTGCGACCTCAGAAACACGACTGGAAGGGCGACGGCTTGGCAGCTGCCCAAGCTCAGGGACGTAACAGTACACTGAGTCCGTAACAGTCAGTGTAATCATCCGTGTTCTGTTTGCAGAAAGAAAAGCTCTTAAGAAAGCCTTCCCTTTCTAAAAACATTCTTCGAGGAATCGAGGACCGTACATAAAAACCTTTAGTGATTACGATGTGAGTTTTTCCTCAACCTGCCGTTTTGCTTTCACTGCCTAACATTTTCCATTCAATGACCAAAAGGCAGGCAAATAATTATCTAGGAGCTGCGCGACATCTGCTTGAAAACTAACTTTTTTCCACACACTCAGCATGAGAGCAAGCAAAGACTTTGTTGTTCCATATTTAAGCCATCGGCCGTGCCACCTGTTAAGTTCCTGGCATCTACAAGAAATTATTGGTGGGGGTAAGATGCAACGATGGTAAACGCACTCTGAACATTACAGATGCAGGGCGGCAGAACAAACAAAGAGAAGCTCTGAGTGGTTAAAGCAAATACGCTCTCAGTAGCCACAGCATGTTCAAGATTGTAAAGGTAAGGCCACACTAATATAGTATGGCCTTGAAGCGGGCCAGTAAAGCTGAAAACATCACACTCTTTTTGGCGAAATTTATCCACCAGCCGACCTTTTCTCACGTCTTTTCAGTCTAATACGCTCTCAGCTGGTTCTGCGAGGTCAGTGTGGCAAAGTTGGCGTGGGAATAAATTAGAGTCACTGGTCTGAGCGAGGGAGAAGATAGATAAAGCTGTTGGCAGTGATGTGTTCTACACAGACGGATATTGACTCTCAAACTAGTGCATGGAGCCAGAGAGCCTGGGTGTGTGTGATCTGCCGGGCTGGAAACGCATCAGCGCTGTGTGATGAGCAATCTGGAGGATACGCTGGTCTATTCTCATGAGTTATAACACAGACAGGGTGCGAACATCGGCCGCTTTAACGGTGCCAGCCTCCACCGTGCACCAGAGAGGACTGTCAACTGAGGTCATGAACTTTGTCACTTGTTTACGAGTGAGACTCGCCTGTCTTTAAAACACTACTGACAGAATCTCTGCCCCTTTGTCATGCTACATTAATACGGAGCACTTGCCGCCATCACGGCCTGAGACAGGCCTGCAGCCAGACTCTCAATGTAGTTTTCGCATCGACAGTGACGAGTTAGACGGCTCACGCACACTGATAAGGGTCCAGGGCTATTATAGCTGAGCGGGCCCTAGAGAGACCGAATGTCTCCTAGTGTCAATAAAGCCCAGGCAGGGTATTCGAGCTGTATCAAATTATCGTTGGCGGTCTCTCTACCATGAAATTATGCGTTTGATAACAAAAGCCGGGAGTTTTCTGGCAAGATTTTACAACTTTCATCAACACACTTTTAATTAAGAGCAGCAACACAATTACGCACAGGCATGTATTCCCACGTGTTACAGGTAATGGCAAAATGTGCCAACTAGATCTGGATCTGTTAAGCACTATATGCTTGGTTGAATTTCTTATATTCGTCTATACTGCACAGCCTGGAGAAGTCAGTCTGGCCTAGTGAACTGGGTACAATGTTCAGAGTTAATGCCAGTTTCTACAAATTGCCCCTTCAAAGGAAAGATTAGGTTATCTTGATGTTTCATGCTTTCCCTCTTACATTTCTAGGCCGAGGCCAGAACCCATAAATTGTCATTACCTGCTCATCTACAGTCCATAAAAGAAAAACCTTTTCAGTTCTGTGAAAATATTACAGATTCATGGTTGTCTAAACGCCATAAAACCTTGTTTTCAAACTGTAAAATTGCATCACAGGTTGAAATGAAAGGCTCTATCAGACACTGAAATACCCTGCGTCAAAATTGAACCACGTTTCTCTTGTCTCTTGGGTCCCGGCAACATGTTATGCCAAGCGCCAAAGGGGAAATGCAGTAATCCATCGCCAACGTGCCTCCTCCAAGAAGAAAAGACACATTAAGAACAAGAAAAGTGTATACACAGGCTCACTATGCGGCTAAAAGTGACTGATTGTGGCTGATTGAGTCAAAAACCGAGAGGATAAACTGTACCAATATTTGAGGCAAAATCATCTCTGTCTGCAAGCACAGCATTTAAAAAAGGTGCTATGCATTCAACACGACGAACAACCGCAGATCGTCACATTCAGCACACAATGCCAGAGTTACTGAATGATTCACTGGGGCTAGAGGTCATCCGCACTCAGAATTGCTTTACGATTGTGCGCTTAGAGGCATTTTCAGACTGCTGAACAGAATGAAAGTGGAGAATTTGACACCTCAGCCCCTCAGGTCTCGTTTTCCCTATACTCCACCTAAACAATTAACCATTGTGATAATCTCACGAAGTATTTTATTCTCTGGGGCAAAACTAATACCGCTAAAATTGTTTGTTTTGAGCCGGCCTACAGACGACCTTAACCTGAACGGTGAGACAGCGGGTGGGGAAGAAAAGAACGCCACGTGGTATGATTCAACACAGATGGGCGGCTGCGACCTGCCGTTATTTGCCATCCACCCTGATTAACACCTGCGCATTTCGAGCGAGGTGCGCAGACTGTGAGCGATGGAGGCAGGGGACAGGGCGGTGCATCAACAGATGGTGAGACTAACGAGAGGCTGGACAGCCTGCGCGGGCCATTTCCAGCCACGAGATGCTTCCACGCATCTTTCCTGAGCTGCGGTCGCATCCTGCAGCGGAACGCTGAGCTCTATGAAAACTCGTCTTCGCCGCTTTCATGTAGCAGCTCAAAAGGCACGACAGATTATTATTCTCATGCATCAGGAAATGGTCATTAACTGAAGGGTTTACTCACAGATTTCTGACTGGTATATATCATGAATTATTTCTGGAAGTATTTTTCCCTCTCTGCTGCTCAGTATCCTAAAGGAATAGTTTGTGGGTTTCATTTACATTTGATGGTGTTTTTAAAGCTCTATCGGGGCTGCCAATTTTTCCCATTACTTTAAAAAAAAAAATCAATTACTGTTTAGTCTATAAAATGTCAGAGGCCAATAAAAAATGTCTCCCGACAGTACAAAACCCAAACATATTTAATTCATAATGTTTTAAATTAGAAAAGCAGGAGAATCTCGCACTTGAGCAACTACAACCAGTAAACATAACTAATAATTCCAGACTGAATTTTACTGGCACAATGTAAAAGGTATTCCTTTTTTAAGCATTTCCTTTTATAGTAATATGTAACAGTATTTCTTGCTGTGTGAGGTGTTGCTGTCTACCTGGTCAGGGGGTATTTCTTCCCAATATCGGCCTCTGGATCCTGCTGGCGAATGGCTCGGATGGCGGTGGGAGCCGTGAACATGGAGGAGGCTCCATGTTCAGACAGTACACGGAAGAACGCTCCAGGATCTGGAGTCCCCACAGGCTTGCCCTGTAAACAGATAGGTAGTTACAGTTCACCACCCCCAACAGGGATGCGGGCATATACTGCACGTCACAGGACAGTGGCTGCATTCAGGTGGGAATAGAAGATGCACAGATTATTGTAGAAGCTCAAACATTTCCATCAGTTCCACGGTACAAATTCACAATTTAACTGGAAACAACAAAACCATGGATATTCATAGAGCAGCTGTTTAAGATGGAGAGGCACACCTGAAGGCTGCCTGCCTTGACAGATGGGCATAGAAATCCGTGTACTAGAAAACACAGTTGCACTACAGAAGCATGTGTCTTGACATAAACATACAGACCTGGAGGCAAATGCCTCCAATGGCAATTTCCAATGGGCGTCTTGTATTCAACTGGACCGTTGAATGAAGATGGTAAACACCAGCAGTGAGTTCTGGGTGTCATTTTTGCTCTGGACAAATATTTGTGTCTGTGTATTGATCAGTGGGGAGACAAAAAGATTGGCAGCAACGTGCCTGCAGACAGACAGGCTGCTGGAGCAAAAGTCACGCGAGACAACCAGCGCGGCTGGAGTCAAATATTGATTTACAGGAGGCAGATTAATTAATTGCCCAGCAGTGCCGTTTCCTGCGGGTGAGGGAAAATCAAGCGCGCTGATGTAATGAGTGGCCCTCAACAGAAGAAATACCCTGCCCGACGCAAAGCTCAACAGCCTGACACACACATCCCTCTTCGTCCTTCACTGCACATTCTGTTGTTTGGCTAACAAGCCTGATAATAAACGGCTTCCTCCACCAACTAATGGTTCATGGCCTCACAAAGCAAAGGCGTGAGGACATTCAATGAGCTGCATCGATATGAAGAGGCTGTTCAAAACACACATTCATACAGAAAGTACTTAACTGAAGCTGGCTTATTCCTTTTACTGTCCATCTTCAAAAGAGGTGTCCCACATAACGACAGAGAGCGTGTATGCTTGAGGTTTAGACTGATGGTGTTCACTTGCTTATGTTGAGATGATAACATTACATAACATTTAAATACTGCTTCAGCACTACGGCAAAACCCTAAAATCCATGCAGCCGCCTTTGAAGTGATTAAATTCTTTCACCAAATGTCTTCTGCGAGCTGAAATTTATCTTTTAATCGCCGCCTTGGGGCGGCTTAAACTGCATGCGCAGGTGACACACAGACTGTAGTTGGAGAAAAGAAGTAAAAGGAGTTGCAGTCAAGCAGTTCATCGCATCTGGAACTAAGATCCCGGGCCACATAACCTGGCGTGATTGACTAAATATGCATGTCCTAAATAAAAGCTGACCTGCAACTCTGGGATTTTACTGCACATTTCTTGGTATTTGCTGCTGTTTGCAATACTGCCATACTCCTTCTGAGATACTAAATCTTGTCTTCAGAGTCATACCTCATAGAGAATTGTGCTGTTACCGTGGAGCAGCGGACCGTAGCAGATATACGAGTGGCCGACCACCCAGCCCAGGTCTGACGCAGCCCACCAAACCTGCATATGGGGAAGAAAACATGCACAAAGTCACCTGGATACAAACTTCTAATATTGTGCTACTAAACAGCATCCTTCTGCCGCTTTTAATGTGAAAAATTCTTCACACCCGTGTTACTTTTAGCTGCTATAAATGTAAATCAGTTATCAAACAATGAAAGTAAATTAAAATAAAAAAGTAAAACATAAGTCTCTAGACCTTCCTTCCAGTTAACATAAATATTACATGGTA
Source organism: Psettodes erumei (assembly GCA_016785225.1). Taxonomy (NCBI): domain Eukaryota; kingdom Metazoa; phylum Chordata; class Actinopteri; order Pleuronectiformes; family Psettodidae; genus Psettodes; species Psettodes erumei. Next base: position 17,164 of record JAFBJZ010000737.1, read on the forward strand.
ATCAAATCTTCTTTCAAGAGGGGCATAATCCATCTCTTTGCTGACTGCATGCTCTTTGTTCTCAAGCATAGCCCTAACTCTCGCGCTCCTTTATTGCCTTACATCTCCAGGACTGAGTCCATAAATATTTGACATGGTCCATTTCAGCATCACAGCATAGCCTGCAGTGTCTCGCACCACACCCTGTGGGACAAGATAAGAAAAATCAGACCAGTGACAGGTATTGCATGAGGCAAAGAAGCAGGGGTTTAATATCAACGTAAACACAGCCTCTCTCCCCCCTGCTGAATGGAGGGAGATGCTGCTTTGAAAGCTTCTCAAACCAATTCCATCTCACAGTCGGGCTGGGCGATTCAACACATTTTATTTTCAATTACGGTTATGGCTTCTGACGATTGTGGAAAAAAAAAGATAATCGACATATTAGCAGTTGCTGCAACACGTTCTGTTTTGCAATCATGCTCTCGTTTTGCCTTGCGTTGTGAATCCAGCTCATCCCTTTCCCTTACAGCGGTCGGCTTGCGCCCCTCAATAAAAGCCCCAACTCGCTCTCAGCTGGCGAACCAGAAAGGTAAAACCAATTAAGCGCTCGGAAACACTTTGGATTCAAGGGGTCCAACGAAAATGGCAGCTAACACTGTGAGAGGTGAGAGGCAACCGACCAATTCATTTAATCATCTGAAATCCAATCACCAAGTGGTTTGTGACCGAAAAATAAAAGGAGCAAAAGAACAGAAAATGAATACCCCTAATCTTCTTCCACCGAAACACAGCCATCAATTATGGACACTCTTTATAATTAATTTATTTGATCCAATTAATTTTTGATCTTTTTTTGTTATTTATTACTGACTTTTTATTTTTGTATTCTTCAGTAGGATTAGTAAGTGTACTAAAACATATTTCTTCAAAGATGCATCAAAGATCATAAAAATTCCCTGCTACAAACAAAACTTTTTGCTAATAAGATCAATAAATGCCTGATGTTATTGTGTTCAATAAGCCTGATCTCAATTTGGACCAAAATAATCCCAAGCAGCCCTAGTTTATAGCTTTTATTATTTCATTTTTCGATAAAAGCATTTCTGCACACGGTAGTTTGTCCTCAAGTCCAGATGTCCGCAATTAGAGTTGTTCTCAAAGTTATGGTCTCCCTACAGGCATGACTGAGAAATTCACAGAAGCTTGGAGAGAAAAGATGGCAATAGCAGCACTATTAAGCTCAGGAAGTAGCCAGCAGGTGGATATTTTATATCATCTGTCGGCCAAAGACAAAACGACGCTATTTGAAAGGAGCTAGGGTTTTTTCCATCTCAACCTGTCTGCAGGCAACTCCTCCTGCTTGAGCTCCGGCTCCCGCTGTGGAAACGCTCAGTCTTATTTATGTCATGGCAATGGTGTTTAGATTGAGCCCGGATTGTTTTGCCGAGTCCAAGAGCAGATGAGTCACACAAAAGCTCGGTGTGGAACCGAGAGCATTTAGACAAGCAGGGCCGACAGTAAATCCTGTGACTCGTCTACGTGTGAATGTGCGTTTACATGGCATCTGTATAAGTCTAAGCATGATGTATTGATTCCCATTTTCCCGCGCTGCTGATCGCAGCTATGCAGTGCCAGTACCTTTGGCGTTCCTGTGGTCCCAGAGGTATAGAGGACATAGAGGGGGTGGTTGGAGGGAACAGAAACGCAGTCGTGTGGACGAGCAGTGGCCATCTCTTCCTCCCAGTCCAGACTCAACCCCGGACCCAGTGAAACTTTCTCCTAAAACAAACAAGAAAAAATGAGGGAGATATTCTTCTAATTAAAACCACTATAAAAGAAAAAGTGTTAAACACCTGTTGTATGGAGACATACAAAAATTCTTACTTCAGACTGAATAAACATGTATTTTACACAATTATATATCATTTCTACACTAGACATTTCTCCCCCAGCTCCCATCTTTCATTACAATCCCTTGTAGCCATCAGCAGAGGTCATTTCGGGTCATAGTTTAAGACCCTTACATTTTCTGTTGCTGACATCCGTTTCATTTAGAATCTTTGTGAATATCTTTGATGATTTCATTAGCATTTAATTATCCCAGGGGGCTGAACAAAAGCCCTGGTCATTTCTTTCTTTTGTTCTCACAAATCAAGCACAAGACACTGTTCAGTGGAGGTGGAGGACAGACAGCATATAAACCCTCCAGCTCTGTGAGTAGCAGCTTTTTTTTCCTTTTTTTTTTTTTACAAAGTAAATCCAAGCCAGGGCACAACTTGGCTGACTTAACAAGGCTTTCGTTTCAGAGGCTGTACTCGCAAAACCACAACCTCTTGCTTACTGGATGCAGGATATGATAAAGCAGCTGCAGCCACCTTCAGAGTGGTGCTTCACATGATTTACGGGGTCGAGTTTCCAGTGAATTTCCTGCGAAAACTATTTGACCGACTTCGCCGATAACAGTCTCGTGTTTCTTCCAAAAACTAACAACGATCTCTTAAATCTCCAGAGAAGGCACTGGAAGATAAGACTGGGGAGACCAAGCCAAATCAAATAATTCATGTAATATTCATTTAAGAGCAGAACAAAGCCAGAGAGAGGGACATGGCACGACTGATAACAAAACTGAACACAGAAGCCAGACAAAAAAAAACAACATGACAGGAACCACTGCAACACTCTGCAATCATATTTAGGGATAACTTCCTTAACCCCAAACTTCAGTGCTTTTCATGTATTCCCTGTACAATCTAAATTTGATTTCTTGATGGCATAATAATGCATTGTTGTTTACAGTAGAATTTTTTTCCTACACAGCTCCGGCATCTTCCAAGCTGGATCTACACCAGGCTGCCCCCGTCCCTCAGCTTCACACATGCTGGACACATTTTTCACTCTGTCTCCTCTCCTTAAACCAGCGATACATCATTTCATCTTCTGATTTGGAAGCAGGATTTGTAACACCATCACGCCATTCATATATATTTGGCCAACCTCAGGCGATAATCCTTCAAAATCCAATGCTTTAGATTCAGCTGAATGATTAAATGCTCTCTTATAGGTTAAAAAACAGCAGCCCCTCGCCTTGGGAAATCTCCCAACGGCAGCTACACCGTGACTGAACTCATCAGCTTTACATATGGCTGCCATATTTCAGATACGCCTACGTAGTGTCACATCAGCAGCAGGTTTGGAGATGACACCCAGCGTCAAATTTAGCTCTACGGTGCTTTGTACTTCTTACCATGTTAGGCCTGTTGTAGATGAGAACTTTAGAGGGCCTGTGAGAGCTCAGCTCCAACGCTTTCTCCACCAGAGGAATGTACTCTACTCTTCTGCCGGGCTCGATGCCAAATGAGGCTGTGACCATCATCTTGGGCTGAAAAACATAAGATTGTGTTAAAATGTCCTTTTGTTTCCTCAAAAATAAGGAACTTGCAGTGTCATGTTTTATCGCTGTTGCAGAACCAGCAGCCAGTGCTCCCATTATTCTCTAAAAAGAAAAAATGCGGCGCTGTATTTTTAACAGGGTATTAGTGGTATGAGTCTGTTGCCTGTGGCAGCACTCCAGTGTGGAGTCAAACACAGTTCACAGAAGCCTTTTTAACAAGCAGGCTTACCACACACACACCTGAGGTGTTCCCTGAGTGTGACCAGCATTTCCTGTAACTTTGGAAATTTTTAAGTTTGAGGCAGATACTTTCACAACTTTGAAGCAGATGGCCTCTAAATGCCACATGCTCAGTCACTGTTAGCTCAATTTGCCATAGTGTCCAGTGGCAATTTAAACATTTGATCAAGTAGCTGGTTGCGGTACTTAAGAGTGCTGCATTTCTTTCAGATCACTCCACAGAGATCACTATACAGACTTTCGCTGTAAAAATGTCAGGTTGGTCCAGTTGCCGTTCTGCTGCCCTGCTTCAAAACAAATCTCGCTGCAGATGGCAGTGGCATCATTCTTGAGTGTGCGCTCTTGAAGAGAGAATTCAAGCCAAGTGTTTTCCACTTTGAATGATTAATTTTGAGCTTAACAAACAAAAGACGCCTCAGGCACCACTCGCCTTCCGTGGGTTTTCTTTTCCAGGGTTTTTTTGAAGGGATGGACGGTGCACATTGATAAGGGTGCAAGAAAAACTGACTTTGAAACTTTGCAGCGTTGTTGTTGCCCTCCTTCATACCGTTTACATAAGTACATAAATAGTCATCACATCAGCCTGACCTTAGTTTTTAATGGGTGGCCGGTGAGTAAAGGGTGACAAAGAATGAGTAAATATGGTATGGTGCTGCTGTCATGGCTGAACAAAAGACAAACCTCAGCCACAGTGTGAATTGGAAACATCGTCTAACCTTGGCGTGATTGATGCGGACAGAAAGCTCTTTGGAAGCAAAGCCGCCAAAGATGAGGCTGTGCGGAGCACCGATCCGTGCACAGGCCAGCATGGTGAACATGGCCTGGGGCACCATGGGCATGTAGATGACCACCAGATCCCCTTTGCGGACACCATTCTTCACTAAGACTCCCGCTAACCTGGACACCTGGATCAAGACACAGAGGAGACAATGCAGAGTACATCAACATTCACTTTTTTTCCTAATGTCTTATTCGTTTTTAAATAACTGTTCATGGCTGCTGTAATCAACATACTGCAATACTTTTTTGCATTTTATGCATAGTTTCCATATTAATATGGAAAAAATTAAATATACTTATTACTTTTAATTTGATCTAATCAGACAAATGAAGGAACTCAATATCTTTCTGCAAATTAAATTCATTTAAATTAAGTGTCTTTTTGCTCTGAGGGCAAAGACCAATAATAAGCTGAAGCTATACTACAGACTTCAATAGGAGGTACACGCCATTGAATCTAGATTGAACTGAAATGTCTTTCCAAATTTCAGTGGAGTTAATTAATTCTCATTATCTCAGTTACAGTTGGGCTGTTCTCCATCTTCATGTTGGCTCAATCCAGCTTCCACAGCACAGAAACTTTCTCAGATGAAGGATGGGAAATTTATTGTCATGGCAACACTGACATATTCTGATTTCAGTGCTTCAAATCCAGCTGAATGTTGCCTGCATGCCTCACAATGCATTTTTCTCAGCAGACATCCTGGCAGCCCAGATGAGGCTTGAACAAAGCGATGCCGCGAAGCTCTTTGTGCCGTTCCGTTCCGTAACCTCTGTCAGAAATACTACTCACCTGATCCTTAAGTTCCCTGAACGTGATGATCTGTTTGGTTCCAGTCACTGGGCTGTCATAAATGATGGCGGGCTGCTCTCCACGGCCGCTCTCCACGTGACGATCCACGGCATTGTAGCACATGTTCAGCTTCCCTCCAACAAACCTGCCGATGACAAACATAATTAAATACGGACAACTTTTTTTACTATGATGCGCATCTGGCCAAATTGTAGCACACCTCTAAAAACATACTGTTCTCCAGGGTGTGTTTTCGGCCAGTTGTGTTCTTTCCTTGCAATGGAAAATTAAACACAACTCCATGAAACCAGTTGAGGCAAAAAATAATAATAATAAAAAAACTAAAACAAATGCAGATGTCAAATGATGTCTGCTTTCCAAACAACAGGAGACAAGTGCTAACATCTTGCGAGACATGCTGCAATTTACTCTGACACCACATATATTTGGTTCAATCAATTTAAATGATATTTGCTCATTAAATTCTAAAAAAATAAATAATAGAACTTCAGTTAAACTTGAAGCTGTTCAGTCTCAGGGTTGCCATTTCGTGGCTCCTTCCCCAACACCTGCGTTTAGCTGCTGGCTAGCGTTAGCTGAAAGCTAGCGTCAAATATTTCAAAGATAAAAAAGAAAAAAAAAGCAGGTGGCAAACTTTTAAAAAAAAGTAAATTAAGACGACAGGTCATTTCACTTATCACCATGTGAAAATAACGACACGGCATTACAAAGTCTTCCAACCAGAAAGAAGTGGGGGGTAATAAATGCAATTAATTTTGTTTGCCTTGTTAGCCTGACCAATTAGCGTTAATTAAGGCGGCCTGAAGTTACATTTTGTTCATTGTCCTTCTGTGTATCTCCTAGCTCGCCAAACTTAATGCAGTTTTTTATCCATTACTTTATATCTACAATTACAACAGGCCTTACGCGTGCCTGTTTTTTTCTGCAAATTCACTCACCTGCAAATAAACTTTGGACATCATTTTCATTCCAGTTATTCTGAGTGGGCTAGTGTGAAAATGAACAACCTCAAAAACCCTTTATTTCTTCTCCCGAGAAACAGAATACACATTATCAGGAGACTCAGTCCATTTAACTGGCGAAAATAAGACTCCGCTGTCATGCGAAGAAACCCTGGACGGGGCTGACGCAGCTGAGGTCATCTAAGAACGCTCAGGGATTCCAGAGACCGTGGGAAGCTGGGAAGTGTAGGCTTCGACCGTTTAAGGAGCCGGGTTGTTTACGGGGTTTCACTTTGACCTATGTACACTTATACGTGGCAGATGGTTGCACTGACGTTCACCGGGTCTTTTTTTTTAGAGCGTTGCAAACTTACCAGCTTGGGAACACCGGGTCCTCGGCGTGCAGAGTTTTACTCCACGGCTCGAACCAGCACACGTCCCGTCCCATCTCGCCCCAGAACTTTTCGGGCTCGTTCCTCGCAGCGGCGAAGGCTCGGCCGTACGCCCCCGCGCCGGACGCGTAGTTTCTGCAGCACGGAGGCTTGTAACATCTGTTTACTTTATCTGCAGGTGAGCGCGCTGCCGCTGCTCTAACGCCACGTTGTTGTGGTTGTTGTTGTGGTGGTGGTGGTGGTGGTGCCACCGCACGCCACAGTTTCCTCCCGCAGTGATTCAGACGCATGGTGTGTTTCAGCTGGAAGTGCATGGCTCCTGTGCTGGTTTTGCAAAAGTTTTCCCCCTTCTTCCGGTGTTATTCCTGCAGATGAGGAACCCGCTCCTATGATTCAACGCGGGGCGACGTCATCTGAGGCAAGAAGCCGCCAACAGAATTCCTTACATTACCCCCAAGGAATGCGAACTGGATGTCGTTAATGCAGGAGGGGCTTAGAGCAACAATAAAAACAACAAAACTGTTACACAACATATAAACCGGTTTTATGCTGCAATATTTTTGTAAACCTGACAAAACTATTGATATGTAACATGAAATTAAATAAAAAATGAGGGACACTTAGTAAGATGTTGTGCAAGGGAGACAAAATGTTTAAAATCTTCATTTTGGGGAATGGACATAAAACTTCTTAGCCTCATGGAAACCCCAAGATATTTTCAGGCTGTAGATATTTATCCCATGGCACACCTTATCATTGAGGTTTACTTGTAAAATGCTTGAAAGCTCCTTTCCATCACAAATCTTTGCTTACTTGCAGCAGGATTAAATTTTCATGGTCCTCAGGGTGGCGTCAATAACCCCCTCCCCCGGTTAAGAATGTAAATACCTCTGCTTAAACTGATTGAGAAGAGCGTTTAGGGGCTTGTTTCAGGATATTTATGAACATAATTTGGGTGTTTTAGTGTCCAATCAACTTTGAAAAAAAACACATGCACAAAATGTGTGTCTCTCTTGTCGAGCTGAGTCACTCGCTCTGGTCTCATCTCTGTAACAGCAGCTTGTGCAATCCTGCTCAAACCACACAGGCGGCGGCGGCAACCTCTCAGACAGTGTTGCGTATACATCTCTTTCATCACTGCCATCATCCAAGCTGCTGTTAAATACCCATAATCCAGCTGACCTCCCCTGGACGTGACCCTTGCACACTGGTGCCCCTGGTTGAGTAACTCATCCATCTGATGTTTCAGGTCATCTGTTTCTATTTATACACAGAGAGCAGTGTTTTCTGTCAGACAGTTCTGGGTGTGGCATGCATTTTCCAAGGAAGCCTCTTCCCTGTTATTGCATCACAGCTGCTGGGTTCATTACACTGTTAAGCAAAGTTTCACTTTTACACTAGTTTACAAGGAAACAAAAGACAAAAGATATCAGTTATCAAGGCATTCTTAAACCCAATTCCTCCTAGATATCCTGTTGATTTTCAGATGTGATGAAATACTGCATTTTTTTTAACCTAATATCGATCTTTATTCAGGTATAACTATAATCAAAACCCTGACAGCGAGAGGATGCCTCTCCTCCTCTCTCCTCTCCCCTAATGTTGTAATTTGCCTGGATAAAAGATCTTGCAAGACCAGACACTGCCATAACTCTTTTTATAAAAGCCTAGATGCTATTGGCAGAATATGCATCATCCTGCATCACTCTGTGGCACCGGACGTGCATTGAGCACTAACTAATAGTTGCTCGCAGTAGCCCAATCAGACCTAAACTGGAGGCTAGGATGGCTCATCACAACCCTTTCATGCATCTCGCCTTCTCCCATTTCATATGACGAGTGTGAACCTAGTGAAGCGGAAATCAGTTGGCCACCCTTTAGAAACTGTCAGAGGCAAATTACAAGAGTTCAAATTGATTAATCTCCAAGCAGCTTTTGGTTTTTCCCTCTTAACGTCTGAATTATGGATTTATAATCAAAGTACTTTTGTAGATAATGATTGCTGTTTTGCATTTGCAATGGGTTTTAGTAGTTGGCTTGTGAATGATTTCAGTCAGCGTTATTCATAATTTAATACAACTGATGCATCGCTACAGCTGAGTGAATATGTTCTGAGAGTTGCCTAAAACTGAACATACGAAATACTGAGGGCCACTTAATCATCTCAGGTCAGGCCAGCAAAAGAAATATGATCACTTTTCATTATTTCTTTATTTAATTTAATTTAAAGCAGGAGAAATGGCTGATCAGTGCAAGAGAGGTAGTTCAGCCGGAAACTGGAACTCAATATACATAGAAATGTCTTATTTTTTTTACTGTCAGTCTGTTAGCAACTAAAATGCCAAAAGATCAGGAGAACAGCATCAATGAATTTTCTCATTTTTATGAAATTTAATATTTTTGACAAGACAGACAATATACTTCTATTTGTTGTCTCTTTAATAAAATGAGATTAAATCACTCAGGAGCAGGTGGATGCAACAACATGCACTAATTCAATTCAATTCAATATCTTTCCTTCTGTTTCACATATCATTTCTATGGCAAAGTGACTGGGTGCTGTTTCCCTGAAGGGGGCGTCAGCAGCCTTATGGTTAAAATAAAGTTACATTCGAGGTACAAATCCCAAGGCGTAAGCAAAGTCTTCCAGTCAGCCTTGACTTCATGTGCCCTTGAGTAAGATTTTTTTTTTTAAGTCATAATAAATGCCTATAATTACAAGAGCATTGGGAAGTGGGTGAATATCACCATGGAGCTACTTTAGTTATTCCTGTAAAGAAAATTGCACACTTGTTGCATCATCTTGTCTTGTTAAAAAGAAAAGATAATACATCTTTTAAGATGTCCACCAGTAAATCCTTACACGCTTACATGATTTTACTGTCATTATCTATTAGCTGCTGCCTGACGGAGCTTGGTGATAAACAAGAGCCCTGCTGTTGGAAAGCAGCTCAACACAAACTGTTAAATGAATAAATTGTTGTGTTTTTAGATGTCCCATTGTGATGTATAGATCACAGTCAGTGCTACATGTAGAATAGAGTCAATAGTTGTCAAAATGTATTATCCAGTGTCCTTTTTAATATATACAAGATGAACAATTATTCCCATCACACAAGACCAGTGTTTAATTTAATGAAACAATAACCCTGAACTACCACAGATGACAGCATCCCACCCCCAAAAAAAAAACAAATCCAGAGTATTGTAGTTTTTTTTTTTAAAAGAAAACCAAAGACTCTCACTGCAACTGGCTAAAAACCTGGTAGAAAAGCCTCTTTTACATTTTTGGTATGGATTAAACAAACAATATATAACATATTCATTAGCGAGCTTTAGAGGTGCTGGTAGGCAGATTTTGTTACTTGCAAACAGAGCCAGTCTGTTCCCCTTCAGATTCCAGCCTTTATGCTAAGCTACTCAAGCTGCTGGCTATATTTTTAGATTTGAGAGTGGCATCCATCTTTTCATCTGACACTCAACAAGAACACGAATTACGTGTATTTCCCAAAATAGCACCTGTTGAGTTCATTTTGCATGAGGACTGATGGTAAAATAAATAATAAATAAAGCTCTGACACTGACTGATGTTCTGAGCTTTCATTGTCGGTCCACTCATGTGTTTTTGTCCTGTCTTCTTGGCATCTTCTTCTAGTCGAGTGGAGGCCTTTCAGAAATCAATTTATTTGCAGTTTGAGGGCTTTAAGAGCACTGCAGCATAATCCCGACTCTTTAAAAAAAACTGTATTCTAGCCCATATGGATGGGAGCCTGTAATCTCTCTGTGCCCTCTTTCTGTGCGCTCCTCTAAGCCCTTCACCCTCTCTATCCGTCCCTCCAGCCTACCACTTAACAACCAGTTTACATCTGCATGCAGCTGGCTGGGACCACTGGTGGCTGGGATTCACCAGAACATATGTGCTATGTGATTGAAAGTGTTCAGTAATATTCCATCAAAAAACATGAGCAGACTGACGACAGGATATTTCCCCAGAAATGTTTGAAAATGATGAAAATTGAATCCAACTGAAATCAGCAGAGGTACATTGATTTTAAATTTTTAGAACTTCATTCTTGGTCTTACTCCATAGCTGCAAATTTGAAGTGAAGTGAGGTTAGGAGTGAGGTAATTGCTCCACAAATGGGTGTAGACTCAAGGAAGTGAGTTTTTTTTCAATGCAAGCCAAGATAAATGAGATTCAAATGATTTCATTGTCTCTGTGATACTGTGGGCTTTCATCAGCACAGAAACCTAAACACTGGTCCTTGCCTCAGGTGTATATTTGTGTTCACAGCTTGCATTTGTCATGGTGAAGTCATGGGTTGCGAGGCATGTGACACATCAAGCTTCCTTTATCCCTCCCCCCCAGCCACGGATTCGCTGCTTGTTTTTGTTGAGTCCTGCCTCTCTCAAGTGTAATGACTGGTCATGTATGAAATATTCCACAGCTGCAGACACCATTAGGTAGCAGATCTACAGTAAATGAAGAAAGTCAGCGGTCTGGCTCCATTCTGTGGTAGCATATAAACATGTGGATTAATCCTTGAGCCCCTCAACCAGGGTTCACTACCATCATTCAGTCCTTATCAGGCTGCATGCAGTCCATAAAGCCATGGGAGGAGATAATAGGCGGCATGGCTCAGCAGTTCACAATAAACCTTAATGGTGAGCGTGCTTTGCGATCAACTGATCTCTGAAGTGCAATGGTTGCAATGGATTATTCATGGCTGAGCATTCGCACATGCAGGCACAAACACACACACGTACACATGATGGTGAGGCCAACCAGGGATATACTGGAGGATTCTCACTGTAGGCATGTTGCAATGATTGATGACTGACTTTTTTATATTGTCTGCGATAAATTATTACACACACCGACAGTGAGTTAGAGAGGACATTCGCCCTGCATGCTACCCTGATTTATTGGCCACTCTATGGCCAAAAGTATGTCGTTCACATACATTTGTGTGTTTCTGTTCTGAAGATCTTTTTCAACTTGTGGGTGAGACATCTTTAGTCCAGTTCGGTGATATTTTGGATGATCCTATGCTAAAAGCTTTGTTGGACCAAGCTCTTTCCTGTTTCAACATGACACAGAGCAAGGGATGTAAGGAAATAGTTTTTTCCCCACAGTTTGGTGTGGAAGAAGTTGACCCGCCTGCTCAGATTCGAGGACCTCAGCCAACATTCAACGCCTTTGGGGGTGGGGAGTGGGAGGGTATGAACTGGTACACCAACAGCAGCCTTGTCAAACAAAACCAATAGCCGACTTCAGTGACACACCAACACAACTAGATGAGAGCAAATCCCTTCAGCCGGGTTACAAAACCTTGTGGAAAGCCTGAAATGATAAAGAGAAGTAGCTCTTGCAGAAACATATGCCCATTGGAATGTGGATGCAATAGTTATCCCCATCATTTGTTTGGGCAGGTCCACATACTTTTGGCCATGTAGTGTACCATGTCATAAATGTAACTCCTCAGCAGATCTGTGCCTTTTATTATCATTTTTGATAGTAGTTGACGTCCACTCAACAACACTGAGCTACAATAGTCTCACTTTTTAAATGGGCCATTAATTCTAATGCAAAGGATGAATATAGCTATATATATATATATATATATATATATAAAATACGTGAAAAAATTCAGTCAGATTTAAGATGCTTGACTTTCCATTGCTAATTAACTGTATCGCATGAAGGGCTTCAATAATGTCTTTTCTTTTCCGTGGTGGTGGATTGCTCGCCTTCATTGTGCCAATATGTACGTCTATAATTTTTCCAGCGCGCGCGTGTGTAAGGCTGCTGCTCCTCTGCAAACAATGCCAGGTGATGAGATATTATTATGAGGATGGAGGTAGATTACCGCCCCCCCTTCTCTCTCTCTCTCTCTCTCTCTCTCTCTCTCTCTCTCTCTCTCTCTGTGATGCTGCAGCTCCTGTAGTCTCTCCAGTCTCCAGTAAACAGCAGTCATGGCGACAGTGGTCCAACCGCTCACTCTGGATCGAGGTAAGGCGCTCGGAAGCTTTGCAATCTGTGCTTGTCATCAGATGCTTTTTCTCTCTCTCGCTTTGAAAACTTCGGCAAAGGAATCTGGCAACACAGCCGGGGGCGTTAGATCCAGGGGTTTGTGCAAGGGCTTCGGATTTCCCTACAGCTTGTCCGCGCTGGGGGATCGTTATGTTCAAGACAACGTGAGCTCAGGCTTTTCTAAATAAACACGTCCAGACTGTCGCTCCTGTGCGTGTATGTTTGCAGAACGGAGCGCGCGTTTCCTCGGTCCTCTTCGTGGACGCACGCATCAATTCTCCATCATTTGTAGGGCAAACGAATTACCACAGTGGTTTTCGCTTGTTCTCATCTATATTGTGTAACCTCCTCGGTATTATCCCGTTTATTCTTTTTTTAAATTATTTTTATTGATTTATTTCCATCTGTAACCTAAAAGCCTCAGCTACTGAAGGCGGCTCTGGCAATGAAAATCTACTTTGTCAGAGAGGGAAGGTGGGGGCCAACTTTTGTGTTTGAATTGGACAGGTGCGAGGGAAGGCAGGTGGTTGTCTTCATGTTTGAAATGTGCAAGTGTGAAAAGGGCTAATGATATCTTCTGGTGCTGTTCCCCAGCCTGTTTTGCTTGCTAATGCGCCACAGGTAGTGTTTACTAAGAGCTGACAAGAGTATGTAATTGCAGCCCATGTGACTTAAACACATACAGTATTTGCGCATCGTCTGATCTCATTTGTATAATCCATCATGGACGAATTGTTACATAACTTCGCTATTTTTTTTATTTTATATCATCACCCTTACGGAAAACAAATTTAAGCTCGCAGCAAATTTTAGAATATTGTATAAAGGCTCCAGAAATCCTAATATCAGTCTCCTAAGTACACCACTAGGAGATTTTTTTAAACACAAAGTGCCCTATATACACTCTTCAGAAGCACAGATTCACTTTAAGTCACCACACTTTCTTGTTTTAGATCACAAATGAAAAATTCCCAGTCTTACATTGAGATCAAACGCATATCCGCTGGTGAAATGTAATATTCCTCAAGCCCTGCATAGGAAATGGATGCTGTCAAATATAGAGAAAGGAGACACCTTAGCTATTTCCTCCAAGTACAGCTACATCATCATCTCCCCCAGTCACTTCCAAGGCACAGAAGGAGGGGAGGGGGCTATAAATACACTATATCTGGTGGGAGCGTAGATTATTATGCAGGAAGTAATCTGACTGGTGTCGCTTGTTATGAGGAATCCAAGTAATTACTCTCAATTGATCATTTTCTGCTATGAGGAGTTTGATTTTTGCCCATGTACTCAATTGCAATTTGTTTCTTCACTAAAGTTTAATGCTTCTGGGCAGTCAAGCTTCACTGATGTACAATCTGTCGCGTTTCAGAATTGCTATAGCACGTAAAGTTAATCAAATGAGTCTTAAGATTGCAGCCAGCAAGAAGATAAACAATGTGGCCCACGGTTTTCCCCATCCACCCCTCATCCTGTGGAAGTACACAAAGGGGCTTCGGTGTGCTGATGAACACGCTTTTAAACTCTGAACTAAGAGAAATGTCTCCCATCTTTGTAAAAGGTCAGTATTCAGCCATATTTGATCTTAGTCATTTGCTGGGGCAGTGACTCAGACATGACCTCAGCCGGAGTGCGGGAGGGGGCTGATCCATATTTGCATGCTGTGGCATGAATTTTGACCAGTCAGCGGATGGCAGCCATAATGGCATGAGGAGCAGCAGTTAGATAGTTTCACGCAGAAGCCATCAGAGAGAGAGAGAGAGTAACAATAAAGACTCCCTTTTTCAGCTGCTGCCACTTTGGAGAAAACACTATAATTGCTAATGAAAAGGTAGTTTCATCTCATGGTGAGGAGCGGGGCTTTAGCTGCTGAGTGGCTGAGTTTGTCAAACACTCGCTGGGAGGAAACAGACAGAGGTGTTCATTTCCACAGCTCCCGCTTGTCTTGCTGGGTCACAGTCGGATGAAAAGAGCTTACGTCACAGGCCTTCCTGTTATTGTCAGAGGAAATGACTGTGATAAGCAAGTATCAGTGCGCTATCAAGGACAATGGATATGAACCTCTCCATGTATGTTATGAATCCAGCTTGTGTTCTCAATGGAGCTGGCATTCAACTACAAATTTGTGATAATAAATAGTGAGAACAAAGGTCATTGTGGGTGTGTAACAGTTACTAAAGAAGGTTGTCAGAAAGTTCTAGAGAATGAATAACACATATTTTGGTATGGGCCATTTATGTCAAAAAGGAGATTTGTTTGTGTGCAATAATTGCTGGTTTTAAAAAACATGAACAAAACAAGATGGCTGTGCTTTGAGCTAAATGCTAATGCCAGCATGCAATACACTCTCAATGAAACGCCAACATGTCAATGTCTAATGCCCGCCATTTGATTTAGCTAATTGCAAAGTACAGCTGAGGCAGATAGGAAATTCAACATGATGGGGCAATATAGAAATGTCAGACATCCGTAGGCTTCATCCTCTGTGGACATTGAATTTCTTTACAACATTTCATGCTAGTGCATCCAATAGCTTAATTGTTGACATACTTCAGTCTAAAAGGTACAGTGGTAGACTAACCAGACAGTTTTCTATCATGAATGATCTTGAAGATATCCAAAATCTACTTTAAATATTTATAATAAGGAGTTAAGGAGTTTTTATACAGCTTGTAGCCTCCAATGTAACACACTGAAAGAAATAACTGCAGAATTCCACTGTCACTATCCTTTTTTCCCCTATAAGAGATCATGGCAATTTCACTGATTTGAGGCCAGACTTTATTCCCATCACATGCTCTGCAGTTACACCACTGATTTGAAGGATTAGAGGGGTGCTGACAAGATGACGTCACCTCATAGCTGCTGATAGTTCAACCCACCTCAGAGCCCTTGTCTTTGAGGGTCATTGTCCAGAAATGACAGAGCATGAAGATGAGAATAAGAGTGTAATGTTTTTGGTCTCAGCTTTCACCACAGGCCCCTGCAGGAGCCATTAGCCCTCTAGGCATGATTTATTTGTTGTCCTTTGAGTGGATTGTCACACTAGGGCAAAGTAGAGGAAATTCTATTGGCACAGGGACAGGACTTGTTTGTTAAAACCCGCTGTCTAATTTACTCATCCAGAGAGTGATTATTTCAGTTTTAATGGTTTGAATTAGCAGAAGAGTTGCCAAGGGCACCAAGGACATCCAGGTCAAAGTGGTGGTGGCAGATGGCAAGGCCTTTTTAGGACAATTTATTCTGGCATGCATGATATCCACAAAGCATCTCTGTGGGAACAAAGGTGGGAGCAGAGTCAGAGAAAGGTCACCCTGAGCCCTTCCTGTCATCAACTGAGATGGAGAGTGACGTGTCAATCAATAATCAAAGTTGGAATTTGAAAAGAAGATGTTCAGGTTTCAGAGATTTAACCTCGTTCGCATGGTTTAATCAGCCTGGCCTCTGATGTGGAAATGTTTATTTACATGGTTGCAGTTTTGTCAAAAAGACACTTTCAAGTGCTAAAAATGAATTAAGCTCAGGTCTGCCGCGATAACAAATGGACTAATTATACCAGAAAACTGGAGTGCTGCCCAGTGAGATACACATCCCCACAACAACGTCGTGCCGCCTCGTTGAAGCCTTCATTATACATGTCACTGTGGCTTTGTTCAGCCCTGCGCCTTCTTTCTAATCAGCAAGTGATGAGGATGACCTTTCTTACTCAGCCAGAGCTCAGGGAAATCAGATCCCAGGGTATGGTGCCACATAGACGTCAGCTAAACTCATTTTATATGATGTTTTTGCGTTGTATTTTATTACTCTTATAAAAGAGATAAAACCAAGAAGCTTTGAATTATGTTTGTGTGATGAGGTAAGAGTATTACATAATAGACTGTGCATCTTCCTGATTGTTAAAGCTCATAATATGACGTCACAGCCATGATCTGTGCAATATGTAAGCTGTTATTTAAGAAATCACTGCACAGAGCTACACAATTTAATACCTAACATTAAAACTAGAGGAAAAAAAGCCATTGCAAGCTCTTACACTGATTTTTCCTCTGTACCCCCCAAAAGGGAGAGACAAGGAAACTGTTGCATTCAGTCCAGTGGCTGAAAAGCTCAGCATTTGTCCCAAGATGCACAACATGTCCCGTACCTCCTATGTTCTGATGTCACACCACAACATGACATTTGCCCTCAATGTATTCATGTGGTCTGAAAAAGAATTTTTAGCTACACTGCAAACACATCTTCATGTTTGCCTAGAGGTTTTTCTATTTACAGGGAGAATACAGTGCCAGAGAGCAAAAGTGCTCAGTAAAAATGCCTGCATGTTTATAGGGTAGTTTTTCTCTTTTGAAGGGTTTTGTGTTGTTTTCCTTTTAATCTAAGAGAACACATATAAAACATTCTATGTCATCTTCCTCCATCTTACGCTACTGTCTTTGTGTGGTGAATCAAGATCAGTAATCTTTTAATAGAAAGACATGTTGTTGAGGTCCATTAATATTGGATGTTTTGCTAGCGTGCCTGTTTTTTTCTCATGCTCCCTTCCATGTTAAACTGCTGCCTTCAAAATAATGTCACAGGGTCATATTTTCAACGTGGGAAGTCAAGTGCACTATGTTTGGCATTCAAGAGATTCAAATCTTATGAACACTGCTGCTAGACGACTCTTAGCAAAAACGTCATTAGACAACAAAAAGTATAAAATGCTGGTTTACATCATCACTCCTGAACCCGGCAACCATCAGAAACTTTTCATTTACCTCCCAGTCCTCTTTACAAATGTGGTAAACACTATCACACAGAAAGGTACCTTAAATCCTCGATTCCTCTACTCAGTGTATGTGGTGACATATTCATTCAAACTCTTTCAGTTTGATGGGAAAAATAAAAGGAATATTGCATGGAACCTTTTTGGAAAATGAAACAGCCTCCCCTCTAGTATTTTAATTCTGTTTCAAGCAGTAGAATCCCTTGAACTGCACCATAAAAGCTGAGGGAAGTGCAAGCTTTGAAATCTGTTGGGTACTGTTGTTTGAAAAAGAAAAGTGCAGGTTTAATGCAGTTTAAGCTTACATTTAACATAGTTTTTTGCATTCCCTCTTTTTTTGAGATTCATTAATGAAATGAGCTTCCATAAGTTTTGTGATTCCATCATCAACAAGCGCAGTGGAAACTTTGTTTGGATTGTCTTGACAGTCTTGTAATCTGAAGGAAAAAAAAACCCCTTAAATTAAGCTGAGTTCATTATAAGCATGAATAATGAGAATGCCCTCGCCCTAAGTATAGCAGAGGGAAATTAACTGCTGACAGGATCTCGGCTGGTGTCATCACTCTGCTTAATATGGCAGCAGTGCATTACACTGTAAATGTAGCTTGATGGAGCGTTCACCAAGTTACGTAGACTAGCATTGCAACTCCTTACAGATGTCAAAAGTTGCTCTTTAACTACAACTCATTATTTTTCCTTTGCAGGCTGTGATATCTTGATGCCCCTTTTCTTTCAGATAACGAGCAAGATCAATTTTTCTTGTGTCACTGCTGGGGTTTTTTTCCATTTTCATTTGGACACAGCAGCATCAAAATCCTTTCCTCTTTCTCTGGAGAAGAATCTGTCAAGAACTACACAGCGAGGACGACCTAATTGCAAGCAGTCTGTTTGCTTCTGGGACATGCTAAATTTGGCAGACTTAAAGTTGTCAATGTGGAGGTTTGAGCTTCAGTGAGGTGGTAGAAAAACCCGGTACAGATGTAGCACACATCTGGACCATTTGAATCCCCCAGAGCAGAAAACCGTGGGCCTCTGGATCTCGGTTAAAGTCAATACAGTACAATAAAGCACTCAGTGGTTGAAAGGTAATTTCCCTCCACTGCATTTTCAGTGAAAGAGCTATTAGGCTGAGATTCTTGTAAAGACTTTCAGTGGCACATGCTTTCAAATATTTTACTCATGAAACAGCTCAGGAGACAGATGATAGACTCAAATGCTCAACTTAGAAGCAAACCAGTAGGGCCAGAAGCAGAGGTTGGTAACATGCTGTCAGGCAGCCATGACAGAAAAGGGAAAAGTCTGGCAGGCAAAAAAAAAAGGCAGACAGGATAAAGAAGGGAGGGTCATATCATAAAAAAAACTACTGAGGAACTGAAGGAAAAAATGGGGCAGGTGGATATACTGACGGGTTGATGAGGAGGACTTGGAACAGGTGTTCAAATGGGTGTGGTGGTCATATAATGATCAGAGGTGAGAAATGCCTATATGCCAACTGCATGGCAAGGATTTGAAGAGGAGGAGATAGTGTGGCCAGAAAAACAGAAGTTCAAATAAACAGTAATGTTGTCTGTGTAGGTTGTATGAATAGACTGATAATAAACTGAATTCTAACAAGTCCACCACATTACCTAAAACAATGAAAAAAAAACTTCCACAGAAAGGCAGGGATCATATTTCACAAAGTAATCCTAAGGAAGCTCTGCCCTCCAAATCTTTACTGATTTGTTTGCAGTAAAAAATTTTAGTAAAATTGTACTATCAAAATTTTATATCATTACTGATGCTTTAATTAGTCTGCAACAATGCATTGTATTTCATGTGATCACAGGTCTCTAAAATGGTAATATGTAAAGTAACTAGTAACTGTAGCTGTCAAGAATAAATGCAGTGGATTAGAGTACAGAACAGTACAGTACTGTGCCATAACATAACAGTCAGTCTGTGTATAATGTATTTATGATATATAGTAATAGCTGTGTTCATGTATATCGTTATCACATGGCTGGGATCACGTTTCCTGCATTTCCCTCCAGCTGAAGCTATTCATAGGCCATGCATATAACAGGCACACCATGTGGGTGCTGTGCACATACTCACTGTTGTTTTGAACTATGCTTCATTTATTCTTTTGCTGTCTTTCCTCATCCGAGGGCATAAGATGAGCATGGTCTTTGCCACGGTTATGTCAGTGCACGAGGTCACAGAGGCCATTTTTAAAATTTCTCCTACTAGACTGTTAGATAACATGTCATTCCACCGCACATCTGATTCAGGAATCGCTTCCTGTTAATGTGACGTAAGCGTGATTCCCTTGCAATCGTCTCAGCTGCTTTGTCATGGAACACAATCACCCCTCAGTGCCATGTCCCCCAGGGTTTTTACACGTGATCAGCCACAGCTCATGGCCCACTTTCTCATCAAGCATACAGATCAATGGGTGCTGAAGTGCACTCATGGGACTCTTCATTTTTGGCATATATCTCTGCGGTTTGTTTGAGTTACAAAAAAATGGGAGAGAAATTTCCCTGCACTATATTTTCATGTGCCAGTTCATCAGAATCTGTTTTCATGCCACACTAAGACCACACCTTGATTTTCAAAGGGAATGAAAAATAGCATGCCAGCGAGGCAGAAAATATTCAAAGACATATTATCTGTGTATGAGATTATTTATCAAAAGAAGTGAAGGAAAAGGGAAAAGTGCCAGTACAGTCCAGCAGCTACTTCTTCCCATTCATTTTTTCTGTGGACAACTGCAATCACACTTGTCTTGTAATCGCTGACTCTGTGTCCCTGAGCTGTTTCCTGTGGATAAAACTGCAGAGGAACATGACATATATCGGACTGGAGTATTTCAGCTATCCAAATAGCTGTCACTATAAGTAACAGTCAAACATGTAATTGAATTTGACCTGTGCGGCGCCTCTCTTTGATGTAAAGCTTACAAAATATAAGATTTACCCTTATATGAGTTAGAGAGATTGCACGGGGGAATGGGCAAACATCACTTCTGATCAGCGAGATGAAAGCACATGTCTGCAGCATCAATCTTTGAAGTTAAGATCCAAAATGCTAAAGACAAAGTCCTTGATGTGGATAAAGGAAATGCTGTTAATGAGCATGTGAAAAAAATCTCTTCTGGATGGCCCTTGACCTCCATTTAATGAGAAAGAAATGCTCATAAAGCTCCTAGACAGATGCCCTTGCTGCCTGGATATGTACCGGCTCATTATAAGCTATTCAGAGTGTGTTTTTTCCTATATATTCAAGCATAGGGATAAAAGAAAAAGACCTATTCACCTTGATGGAAAATATTAATACAGCATACTTAGCAGAATATCAGCTCTTTAAAACCCCACATGGTGGATCCCTTTTCAGATACTTCAGTATCAGTACTTAAGTGAATCAGTGAATAAATAAGTGGCTTCACTTCACTTTTCACTGAGAACACTTTCTGACTGTTAGGTCGGGTGTTGGCAAAAATTAGAGCGTTTTCTTGAAGGGTTGGTTTATTGCAATTTCCAAAAATAATGTTTCATGCCAGTTGTGCCAATAGATTAAACTTAATTTTGAGGCTTCATTCGCAGGACGTTCTGCTTCTAGTGGATAATTGTTTGCGCTACTCATGCCAACCCAGAACAAATTAAACACCAACAGAAAAATTCACCTTTCTAAAATGAATAATCCACATACCCTGCTGGGAACAGTTTACAGTTAACCTACTTCCAGCAAAAAAATATTCCCTGTAACAACTGTTGACAGGTTGGTCTATGAATCAGCCAAATTATCTGGGACAGTGTTCAGAATGGAGATATTGCTATTAAAGTTTTTAAATGTAATTTTTTTTTATGCTGTAAGATGTGGAAACACAATTGCATTATCTCTGTTGTCTTGAAGCAGAAGTCTCTGAGAGTGATGGATTGTTGTTTGTTGTTTGGTAAACCAGCTCATTAATAACTATAAGTCGCCAGTGTGGTATCAGATGTAACCTCATGAAATGTACTACCAGCCTGCACTGTATGCTCTTGTAACGCCTCAGTAAAGCAAGGCTTGCACTCAGATGAGACTGATGAGGCAGGCAAAGGTCATGCAACAGGTTATCAGGCAAAACAAGGGGCAAAACCAACTGGTAGTTTCCAAAAAACACACAGGGAAGACAGGAAAATAGGCAAAAAGTCTGCTACACAATGAATATCAAACGATTGCATAGGTGGAAATAGATGTAGCCTTTACAATAGAAGGGTAGCTCAAGCAGTGTTCATGAGGCATTTACCAGCTAGCCATAGGCAATAAAATGTGGTATTGGCAGATGTCATTTTAGCTGCCAAAACTGATGGTGCAGTGTGTGTAGTAAACATTTTGCTATAGTAAATAGTAAATTAAAGTTGTTTATCATTGTAAAGTGGATTATTTATTATTAATATTAATGCAAGAGTGTTAATAGAAAAACTCCAGTGAAAGAAAAACTCCAGTGAAACAATCTTAACTTAAGGGGGGTGGGAGTGAAATGAAAGGTCAGCTGGGGAATGACAGGCAGGTGCACAGGTCGGTTTATACGGATCAGATGATCAGAACTGGCAACCCAACACAATGAAATAATAGACTAATAAATTGTCAATGTAATGCCATGACAGTTTCTAATTTTGTATAGATTGCACATATCTGTGACCACATGGGATTCTGAGAAAAGTGGCTGATTAATGGCTGATTAGAATTATTGCCTCATTGACAACTTTCATATGCCAGAACAACTCTCGCCGAACTAGTAGTTCTTGCGAGCCATAACCGGTATCGATGGGAACTGAACTTGCAATTTCAAGCAGATCAATATAATCCTCTGTGCTTTATTACGCAGCGCTTGAAATAGAAACAGGGATTGGATTTCTCTGAGGCGTGCCAATTGTCTTCACATGTTGTATAAAGGCGAAATGCAATAAAGGGCACATTCTCTGTGTGTTTCACATTTCCTTTTTTATGGCCCTATACGGTATTCACACTGTCCGCCAGAGCTCAAATGTCTCCCACAGATCTGCAAACAATAAAAAGCTCCTCTGTCTGCTTTACTGACTTACTCTATATTCCCAGAGGTTAAAATCAGTGTGTGTGAGTGTCATGTCTTGTAGCACAATTTCAGTTGATCACTGTGTTCTGTGAGAAGAGACACAGTAGGATGCTTTCCTGGAGGTGTGTGCTTTCCATTACTGTGTAAAATGTAGGGTTCTTTAACTGAACGTTTAATTGTGATTAGTGCTGCAACTTATAATCATTTTATTATGGAATGAATAAATGTTTATTAAATGTCTCTTCAATTTCACAAAATGAAAAAAGAAAAAGGACTTGTTTTATCAGACCAACCCCCCCAAACCAAAACGTATCCATTTTACAGTGGCGCGCAACAGAGAAAAGCAGCAAATCCTCAAATTCAAAGGCCCTAACCAACAGATGTTTAGCATTTTTGCTCCAAGAATGAGTTAACCATTCAATTGCCTATAGTTATTTTTGATTAATCGACTAGTTGTTTCAGCATGTCTTGTTATACACAGTTGTAATAGAAAAAAGAGAAGGGAAAAAACATGGCCTGCTAAGCAGTTCGTTTCATTTATTCCTTTGGCTGTACAACACTCTGGCTACTGCAGAACACATGTTCTGTAATACAGAGAATGTGTATGTATGCAGCGGTGCGTGTTCTGTATTGATCAATCCCTGATGGGCAGCAGAGCATGGTTGGAGCTGTGGAAGGGTATTTAAAAAAAGATGCTGTTGTTGCATGGTGTGCAGTGACATGAATGTAAACCAGCACCACACCTACCACTCAAATGTGGTGTGGGTGTAGCACATAATTTCATCAAATCAAAGCATTCCCAAAACTAACTTTTGTTAGATGTAAAGATGTAGTTGTCGTTGGTCATGATTGGTGCTTTTCTCTGTTTTAAATCAGTGACAATTTAATATTCGTTTAAGTTTGGACTATTATTGTGACAAAACAAGCAATTTGAAGACAACACCATCTGGTCTCAGAACTAATGATAGGCTTTTTCACTATTTTTTTGATCAATCAATAAATAATCAACAGATTAATTAAGTGATCTTGTGAAAAATCATTTCTTGCTGCATTAGTCACACAATGCATGCAAACCAAACCAATCTATTTTAGGCTGAAGGAACACTATGAGGAAACTCCATAGCTTCACTGTGAAACTGTACTAATCATCTGTTTGTGTGTGTTTGTGTGTGTGTGTGTGTGTGTGGTCACCAATCTCTGGACACGCGAGGTGAATAAAACATGTTATTGACCCCACAGTCCAAGCTGAGTGATTGAGTACCAAATCACTTCCCTCTCCCTCCATTATGTATCCGAGTTCGTCAAGGCCAGAAATTAATCGGCCGAGCTGGCAGACTCATTCGATGCAGGCTAATTAGGGGAGGGGAGCTCAGTGGACCCCAGAGTCACAGCCTCTCAACTTAAGGCTTTACGGTTTAGTGTAAATGCTTTGTAATGTTCACCAGTACCTCCTCTTACCAGGAAGTGTCGACCTTTGAACAAACGAGTGCCTGACTTACTCGACCTCCTCCCTCCTTTATTTTCAGATCTGTGCCAGTGCAAACGATCCATGGATGAGATTCCATGTCTATCCTTCTCGCCACTACAGGCCTATACCAAGTCTATTTCCATTATCCTACGCATTGATTACCTCGAGCACCTTAGAAGTGGCTGTGCTGTGAATGTAATTGAATGTGGGATTTTTTTTTACCCGCTGTCCCTTGCAGCATGAGTACAAACACACACAGAACACTCACACCCACTCTCTCATTCTGCCAGATGTTGCTAGGGCTATCGAGCTGCTGGAGAAGCTGCAGGAGTCGGGTGACGTCCCCGGTCACAAGCTCCAGTCTCTGAAGAAAGTCCTTCAGAGTGAGTTCTGCACAGCCATCAGAGAGGTGAGTCACCGGCAGGGAGGGAGCTGCTGGTCCGTGCAGAGCGGCATTACTCATGTCTTCTGATGCTTCTGTGAGACTCCTTTTTTTTATTATTATTTTCATGACCTTTCTCATGCTAGCACTCCTTGCTGTGGTGTTGTTGCTGCACTGCTCCTCCAATCAATCACCGTGGGGATTTTCTCTGATGTTGTTTCCCTGGTGCTGCTGTTGCTGCTCTTTCCTCTCTTCAGTGGTGGCTGCTGCTACATTGTGCATCCCAACACCTTAATGCTTCTCTGCTATTTGCAAACCAGAAAAGTAAAATCGTATCACGGCTGAAGTGTTGACCATATTTAATGCCAAGATGGACATTTCCTGAATGCAGATTTAGCTATTATTTATGGTACTACTTAAGATTTGTTACAATAATCTGAACCTAAAGGGAAAACAACTTTCATCCATCATAATGGGATAAAACATAGTCTTTGGATTACTAGCTAAATTATGAAGTATGCCATTCTCTCTAACTTGTCAAATGTTGCACGGGTTGAAAACTTGTAGACTCAATATAGACTTGAGTTACAGCAGACTTGAGTTCTAGTTGTAGTGTAGTGTGCAATTTAGCATGGTGCAGAGTTTAGTGCTGTATTTAACCCTGACTTGACACCCAAACCAGTGCAACAGGCCGCGCAAGGCTATTCTCATTATTTCTCAACTCGGCAAAAGGTGAAAGACAGCGCTCCCTCGATGCGGCTGCACTGCTCTTAGGTCACAACTGATGCTTTCAAAATTCAACCCGGCAGCACCCTCGCAAGAACTACAGCAATAACACCGAAATCAGGGAGCGCACCTTCAAGTCACTTTTGTGCTACATCAATCAACAAATGGCCGGCGCATAATGAAAATGTCAGAGTTTATTGCTCTGCCTTATTACTGCTGGGGCTGAACACCAGAAGTCAGAGGCACAGCGAGTGAATTTTTGACTGCATGAAAAAAAAAAAAATCGCACCAAGCATTTAAATGATCACGGGGCCAGAAAACATTATGAGCATTTCATTAACTTGAGGGTTTCATAAGCTCGTTACACTGAATTTTAATCAGGCAAATCACTGTTAGAGACTAGTTTTAATCACATTTTACAGGGTGTGAATCATGAGCAAGATTTCTTGTTTTTTTCCTGTCAGTCACATCCGTGGAAAAAAAAAACAGTGACCCATTGATCCGTCATCGTAACACCATTCGTCAGGAGGATGGAGTGCACAGCAAACAAGAGCATTCACTCTACATGACAACACTACACAGGCTGATATCTTGTATATTTAGTGCCCTGTCTCTTGTGATGTACTGTAGCATTACCCAGTGACATGCATTTGTTAAGCAAACAGGACTTTGAATAGCGAGGGGGAAACAGATGACAGATGCCACAATGGCTTCATGCTGCAAGTTAATTGTGAACAAAGTGAACATGTAATTTGCGCAGGAATGAAAGCACACAATTTAGCAGACCTGACCGGTATGTCGGGGAGAGGCTTCACTTTATTTCCCAGAGGGACTGGTGTTGTCAATTAAAGGGAGAGATTTTACTGCTGTAAAGCATAGCCATCATATTATTTTAATTATCGATCTGTATATCAGTAACGACAGGATTTCTATCCTAGCTGCAGAGATTTCTGGTTTACAAGACTACAATTTACAACCACAATTATTAAGTATGTGACTTACCAATACTATCATTCTACTTGTGTATAGCAGAGGTAAATAATGTACAGTATATACCATTGCCTGAAGATAAAGATTTAAAATAAGTGATAACTGACTGGTTCAGGTGCATAACACATGAGCTTGATTGATTATTATAGATAGTAGAGATGATTTGTAAATGATATACATAGTGTATTTTACCTTTTCAGCAGGATTTCAAGAAGTTATGGTCAAATTACCATCCATTTAGGACTGCACTCATATTTCAGAATGTGACGAGTCATAATAATGTAGTTTACCATCAATAGCACATTATTTAAAACCACTGAGATGCCACATGTCACATGCCAAGCTATAGAAAGGAAGGACAGTTTTCTCCTCTCATGGGCTCGAGCTCTGCTCTGCTCCAGGAAAAGCCTGGCACACCCTGGCACCAACTGCACGTCTGGCAGACGTCTGCCTGATCTCAGTGCCAGTCACTGGAGTGCAGTGGCAATGATTCTCAAATCCTATGAAAAGGAACTGCTGCTGCTGCCACCCTTTACCGAGAGGTGAAGACACAGACCACTTCACCCACAAAGAGCTGGTTAAACACAGTCACCGGGGAAACCATCAGAGATGCTCTGGGATTAGTGAGCCGACTATGGTAGTCGATTACAGGTTTGTGAGAACCGATGATACAACAGCTTCCCTCTACGGTGCTGAGCCAGCTGGAGGACAGGTTGTAAATGCTGCTATTGCATACTGTGGATTATTACTGTTATTACGCAGAGCATTAACAGAGCCGTTGTGGTGGAATATCACAGCTCTCGACAGCTGTGTCCTCTGAAACAATTGGGGTGAGAGAGTCTCCGAGCGGTGGGGGATCTCAGTGGGAAAGAAGCAGTTTAATGGTCTGACATGCGCATGTCTTTCTGAATGTGTTTGTTTGTGGCAAGACAACCACAGCGCCGGCTTTCCTTCCAGACGAGCTGTTCGTCTCACACACAGCATCTGTCCATTGAAGCCTCTGAACACTGTGTGAAAGGTTTTCAGCGTCACTTTTGCACATACAATTATACTTTTAAATTTATTTTTTGAATGTCTTTCTCTACATTTAAAAAGGCCAATGACAGCTGAAAATAAACTTGGAGACACTTCAAACTTATTTATCATTTCTAAAAAGGTCAGAGAACACTATCCTTCATTTTTGTTAATATCGAGTGGGATTGGCAGATTTTTAGAAATCATTCACGTTTATGTTTTTGTGTGTTTGGTGGGAACTCAGAGTTTTGAAACTCTTCTGTCAAACAGCTTTTAAATCAAGATAAGCTGCCATCTTGTTATTCATTGCTTCCATGTCTGGGTATATTTTGTCTGTTTTTTAGCATTATTCATTTGAATGTGAACATTGTGCTGCTGCTCAGATTTCAGTGTTCCCGCCGACACATGAACGTACCACCCTGGAAGAAATAAATCAGCCCTTTCAACAGCAAAAAAATTTATGACAGAACGATAACACAACTTTGACAGGAAATGTTCACTGTGATGGAATAGCAATCTCAAGCAATTTTCATAACATAACGACAGTAATCTTAACCCAGCAGCTGCCTGGAAGACGAAAAATGGAACCATCAGTATAAAAAATTACTGTATGCTTTGTAGTAAAAAATCATTTTTAAAAGCAAAAACACTGGTTTCACACACTAAAATGCTTCAATGCTCCCTTTTTTCATTTCTTGCTATATGATTCCATGCTAATTCACTTTGACCTCACTCACAACACTTTCCTGTGTGCCATCCATCATATGTTAACTAGTCTCAGGTTAAAAGAGCCATAAAACACAGGTTAAACTGGAAGTCCAACCCTCCTGCTGTTCATTTTTGATCAAACTCACTTTCTGGTGACATTTCATTATTGCAGATGACCTTTATTTCTAGTCCGGCCCCTGCATAATGTGCAATATGATTCCTTCCCTTTACACACACATACATCTCATTTCACAGTCTGATGGTCCGACACAGAGCCTGACAATCGACTTTGTGGAGCAAGGAGCCCAAGTCCAAACCCAAAACCCCAGCATCCACGTCAATAGAATTCACCGAACATGAATCAGCCTTGTTAAGGGTGACAGGCTTGCTGTCGATATGAAGAATAGATGGCAGGAAAAAACAGCCTGTTCAGCAGTGTTGGACGAAATGACAAAGACACTGAGCTTGAAGAGCTTGTTGTCTTTCCCCGCCACATTCATCGAGTGAGGAGGGTCAGGGTGGTGGTGGTGTCGGGGCGGGGTGGGAGAGACTCGTGTCTCTGCGTCAGTCTCACTGCATCAGCCTGAAAGAGTTGTCAGGGTCAATCAGCCTTGCAAATGGGAAAGGAAGGACACAAGATGAGATGACTGGAAGAGCTAACCAGCTGGAAATGATGTAGAGTGGGAATGAGCAGTATATTGGGTTAGAGGGTCCCACACAGGAAAAGCACAAGAGGAAAACCATAGTGCTGGCAATCTTTCATCAGCTCTAACATTGCAGCTGATTTTCCACTTCAGCAGAGATTTTCAATCAACATAATAGACTGTGTATTTTTGTTTAATGAGGGCAAAACAAAGCAAGCAAGGGCGGAGGATTTATGACCCCATCTTTGAAATCCCATAACGCATGAAGTTAAAGGATGAATATGGCAAAAAATTAGCACTCTCAAGACAAGACGCCCACTAAGTTCTGGACTGATTTTCATTATTTTGCAAAAAAACAGGCTGTGACCTCTCTTTTACCCATCCCCCTCGCCCTCCCCCTCCCCATCTCTCTGACTCAGTCGAGGAAGCAGGAATCCATGGTTACAAGCAGCATTGTCACGTCACTTCGCCCCGCAGGCAACTCTCTCTGTTCTCAGACTTTGTGGCGTCCTCTTTGTAGGTGTCATACCAGCATCCTATCAAGAAGAGTGTTTAAAGCTCACCAGGATTTTCTCTGTTAAAACTAGCAGGAAGTAAGGAATCACGAAGGAGATGGTGGACCGAAGGCATCAGTATTTTGGGGGAAGACGGTGAAGACGTTTGGCAAAGAAGAAAGGCCGAAGCTGAATTTAAAAGACGCCTGCGGGACAACCAGGCTTTTTTAGAGTAAAGTGCAGCCATAATAGAGGACCGACGTTCAAAAGCAAAGAGCAGTTTGTTCCATGTTATGGCTCTGTTATTCAGGGCAAAGCGCTCAGGTTTAATATGAAGAGAAAATTGTGGGCTGTGTTACTATGACTACATATGAAAGAGGTCACTCATAGGGATGAATCCACCGAGATTTATCACCCAGATTTCAGCAATTTGGTTCTCTGGCCCACAACTTTACTGCTTTGATCCACCCTCTCTACGTTCCCATCAACCTTCTAATGGCAGCAGGCATAAAAAAGTACTAATAAACCCAGTGTACACAACCTGCCTCAGCATGAAAAAGCAGACGGACAAACTTGGCGACTAGCAGGTGAACACAGTGGAGCATTTAGCAGCTAAAGAGCCAGATATTTCCCTCAGGAGCTGTTGGAAACCAAAACAGACATGAAAGGAGAGTAAATATTGGACTTACTTTTGCCAGGAGGCCAAAAACATGACTACAAACGAATGATATGTCAATGCTGAGTTATGGCTTGTTTCGCTGCCTCTCAGTGGCCAAACAAATATGAATTCCAAAGTGTAGCCTACAACAATCTATAACAACCTATCTAAATTGTCAACCTTCATTCATGCCAACTTAAAGGAGAATCAATTCTTTTTGCTGTGCTATTTTAACCTGCCATGCTCTAAACAGGTTAGACTAAATGCGTACAAAACAGAATGATTCATATTTCATCTAGTATATTATGAAATGGATGCACAAGAAAGCCAATGGCTTCACCTATGCTCATGGTGGTCATTTATTTAATCCATTAGCTGCACAAAAAAGTTTGGGTTTTTTTAAGTAAAATTGGTCAGTGTACCAGATGCCAAATATCACATTAGCACTGCAGCTCTGTCTTTGAATGCTCTCTTGTCATGTTTGAAAAGAACAATTACTACATCACACAGAGGCCAATGCTTGATTGGCCATAAGCCACTATGGATGAAACCAGCTTTGTTTCAGATTCAATCTCTGAGAAGTACTAAGTGATGGAAACAGTCGCAGTTAGAATAACAGGCATAATTAGCAATTGCAATAGTGTTATCGATAAAAAGGGTCACTGTGGGAAAAGGAAGCCACTCTGGCGACAGACAGATGCAAGAAAAAACTTTTTTTTTATATAAAGCTGTATTCAGCCTTGTAAAGGGCAAAACTGGGAGATATCCTAGGAAAATGGTATCATTTGGGAACTGAGTATGTGTGTGGACTGCAGGTCCTGCATGTATCAGTGCTACAAATCTCCAAAAATAGTGCTGCATTCTGAAAGTCTCAAAAGCCTCTCATTTTATTCTTTGGGATTCATAAGCAAACAACAAAACATAAGCTCGGGGATATTTTCTTTCCCCTACTCTGAGATCTCTACATACCAATATCTCAGGGCTTGTATCCTATAAGTATATATGTCCTTTTGATGATTCCGAGAAGCGAGGCCTTTGTAATGTTGTACTGCGGTACGTGAAAGCTAGCAGGCATGCTCGCTTCCAGGCAGGCTGCCATTGCTTTGATGAGAGACATCATCTAGTGAGCGGAAACAGATGATTAAAATTCATTTCTGAGCCACAGTGTCTAATATGTCATATGTAATAGTTTGGAGTTTGTTTCGCACTGAGTAATGTACAGTATCAGTGGTCTGATTAAAATTGCTCACTTGCTGCAGCTGCCACAAATGTATGATTATAACAGGCAGATGTACTTGTACTAGGGAAACGTGTCCACCGAAATCATCTGATCTCTGCTGTAATTTATCTGTTTCATCAAGTCAGTTGCACCAGCTCAGCAAAAACATTTCCCCCGGGGCATTTTGTAATCAGCCCATACATCTCAATCATTTCAAAAATCCATCTCCATCCCCCCTGTTGTACTGTTCATCATTCAGTCTCAACACTGGAGGGACGTGGCTCATCTGACTGATTTTAAAGTCTAAAAACTGCAGTACATAGCAGTTGGGTTCAAGATACTGTGTTTGAATGGCTGCAAGCCCTCAATACAATACATTAGCCATACAGCACATCCTCATTCAACACTGTCTTCTTCTCTTATATTCTTTGAACAAGTTCAGTTGTAAGGTGTCTTTATGAGACTCGCCTTAACTTGAAAGGTCAGCTGTCTGCACTGATTCTGTCTGCCTCGGTGGATAGGTTGTTTTTCACCCCACTGGATGTACAGCAACCCGTGTCTTGGCACCAATTCAGGCCCAGCAGTAATGTATTACTGCCTGTTCAGGGAGACTTTCTGTGCAGTGTATAAAGTCAGGACCAGACTCTTCCTCGAACTTTTTTTTTTTTTTCTAGAAAGTATATGCATACTAAGGTGCTGCACACATATTCTGCTGAAGTATCACTAACATTATGTAATTTACAAGCCTGGCTCATTACCTTACCTCCAAGTACTCATATTGGCAGAAATAAAGAGATTTACATATTATTTTATGCAAATATTACTAGCAACAACAACTCAGGATGCGAATGCTGTGTGTATTCCATTAATTTTTAATGAGGTATGCATCTGTGCAGGCAATCACAGATAAGATAAGATAAAGACAATGATTTGACTATGGAAATGAAGTTTCTGACCTCGGTTTTTTGGTGGTGATTCCAGATTGCGACTATCTGAAACATAATTATAATGCCTGTCTCTCTTCATATTCTCTCAGGTGTACCAGTACATGCATGAAACGATCACAGTGAATGGCTGTCCAGAGTACCAGGCCAGGGCCACCGCTAAGGTAAGAACCGCCATGACAGGTCTGGCCCAACATCACTTATTTAAACACATGAGCTTAAAAAATCTGACGAGTGAAAGTGGAACTAATGAGCAGCAAACTATCTGTTAATCACAACACCCCATGATATCATGCTTATCTATTCTCTTGGCCAAAGCGGACTGAAATTAACAAAAGTATTTTCTACTTTGCTAATGGCCCACATTAGGAGCGTGTCCGTGTAATTAAGCAATAACAAGCGAGGGTGCCAGTTTTTGAGTAAGACAAAAGGCTGAATGCCAATTTCAAATGCTAAAGCACTACATCAACTGTATTTTTTGCTGCTACACCAGTTTCTACGTCGATTGCTTTGATTAGCTGTAACAAGGCAAAACACATATTGAAAAAGTGACTTTGAAATAGTACTATGTTGCATTACAGGAACAATAGTAGTATGTTCCTGCTAAACCAAAAGGTTGAGACATTACTTTCAAATAACTCCAGTAAGGTTCAGTTTTTCAGAAATTGTGTCAAACTCATTGTATCTAGTTTCCTTGACACTTAAAAATGGAGGTTGAGAGCACAAAACTTATAGTTCTATGTCTTTCTCAGAGGGTTAAGAGGTTATAATGATAGGTCATACATCCTGTGTCTACCTCAAATGTATTCTTTTATTTAAGGTACATATTCACATAGAATGATTTATATTTACATGGAGTTTTAGTCTCTTTCCAAATGTTCAGTTTGGGGGGAAAAACACAACTCACAAGGTCAAACGAACTTGTAAGCAATTGTGGTGAAAAGCAGACTACATTTTTTCCCCAGAAGAAAGACTGAACAGTATATTATAGCAATGACTGAGCTAAAAGTTAAATGTCATAAAAATTAATCCATTAGGATTCCCAGTTCAGTTAAAGTCTTGTAATTCTCTTTGATTTGAACTATAGATCTGTCTTCAGTTCCATATAATGTTCCCCCTGAATCATCAGATCAGCCATCCATCTAATCTTTATTCGTTTCTTTGTAGAACCTTCAAACGCAAATTGAGTTTGTTGTCAACACTGCTGTCAAATTGGATGAAAAATACTATAAAGATAAAAGTGCATATTTGTTTTGCTATTATCACATCTGAGAGGCTCACCATAAAAGATGGATTTATTTTGTTCTTCATCAAAGATTTTAGCGTATGGTCAAATCAAACCGAGATAAAACTTTCATATTCACACTGCAGACTTTGATATTTAATCCCAGTTCACTGCTCATAACAAGTTTCTCAGACCGCGTTTCATATCTGTTTGTGACTACAAGATGCCAATCATCTTTGCTTCTTCCGCTTGTCGAAAAGATTTTTGTTGCTGTTGCCTGCTCTTTGGAAAAAAATCACATCTGTGTCACAGGTGGACAAGATCAGAACTGAGACACTTCCAGGTGTGGCGTGACTGTAGAATGAAGCTAATTTTGAAAAACAAAAGAGGTGAGCCTGACCCGGTCACTTGAGCCAGACTTTCAATCAGTACCTCACATGCAAGAGATGCAGGTGTTTATGAAAGCAATCAAAAGGAGGGGAAAGCTTGCTCAATTTCACGTGAAGAGGAGGATGAGGAGGATGCAGTTGATGAGAGGCGGGTAAGAGGAGGAGGGGAGGAGATGCGAGCACTTCTCTGTCCTACAGTGGCTCAGAGTCCAGCTGGGTCCACTCCTCTTCACTGCTTCACAGAGAGTGGGTGGAGGCTATGAATAAAAGAAAAAGGATGACAAAAGCAGTGAGAAGTGTGTCTTTGTGCGTGCATGCAGAGAGACTGTGTGAGGCTTCAGATCACCACTGCTGTTGACCAGCTCTTTCCTCTTTTGCCAGCTCCACTGATTCCCAGCCCCGAGTACAATAGTGTTTGGTGAATTGCAACTGAACACCTGTTTAAATGAATAATTCAGTATATTTAATAAACATAACTACTTATTTGCTTTCTTGAAAAGAATTGCCGGGAAGATCGATACCTCTCTTAAATCTCTTTGCATTAATGGATCCGAGTCAGGAGGGGATTATTTTAAATTAGCATACAGACTGGGAGCTGACTCTCTCTCTCTCTCTCTCTCTCTCAAAGAACTCACTAATTAACACATTTAATCTGAGTTGTTTTGTCAAACATTTCTTTTTAATCTTTAGTATAATCTTTTTTGGGCCAGATGGCCAAAATAGGTCTTGTATAAACCACAAGCTTTGGCTCTTTTTTCAGTATTTCCCAAGATGTCAAACTATTCCTCTGAGCAGGATGGACAAAATATGTTCTTTTTAGAAGTACAGTATGACCGTAAACAAAGACAATGTTATTGATATTCATTACTCTATATATTTGTTATTGCATGTGGAATATCTCCTGTTATTTGTAAAATTGGTATATTGTCTGATTGGAAAATCTTTATCAATGACAAGAGCAATTTCATAAAAAGACTGACAGTTAAGCTGGAAAAAGGAAGCCTGTCTCCATTTTTTAAAGCCTGAAGCGACCATAAAAACTCCCTCCTACTTGTCTTTCTTCACCCCAAACTTTGAGAACTTACCACTCCTGAATCTGTATTAAACTTGCATATACACTGGGCAATTAAGCACACAGCTAATGGCCTGAGCTGGCTTAGCTGTGGGGCCAATCTCAACAGGGAGGACTACATCTTTTTTTTCTTCAAGTTTTTACTTTCTCCAGAAATATTTACCAAGCCGAGCCATGGTGCCAATTGCATTCAATCAGCATCAGACATGAAAGGAAAAGAGGTGGACACTGTAGCAGTGGTATTGAAAATGAAGTCTATAAGCTGCTGCAGCAATAATGACGAAATACGTGAAATGTATGACGATGCTTCTGTTCTTCTGCCGCTCGGGCGAGTCAAGATTTGTGTTTCACCTGAACGACTCCAGTCCCTTCTCTTTGAAATTATTTCAGCCTCCAATTCCTGACCTGCTGCCTTCTTTGCGGATATTAATACAGATGGGGACTATTAGGGTGGTGGGAGAGTAAAAAGTGATCAAGTGACTTTGGATATGTTAAGTCATATTTATACAGTGCACTGTGTCTACCAAGAATGTATCCCCTAGTAAGCTTTTCATTTAAAATACCTCCCCTCGTGGAGAGGCACCGGCCATCTGCCAGATTGTTTTTTCGTTCGCAGAAACCCAGATAAAGTTGTGAAGGTCGATGTGCTGTGAGGCCCGGGAGGCGACGGTATGCATGCTGAGGAGCTGCCTTTTAGCTTCACAGTGGGACAGGGAGGGAGGGAGGGAGGAGCAGAGGAAAGGAAAAGGAGAAAGACAGAGACGCGAGGGAGGAAGAAGGGGAAGTTGACAATACAGTAACCAGATTAAAACAGGCAGCGGAAGAAGAGGTAGGAACGAGCAAAACTGTTTGAGCAGAAATGATCGTGGATGTGAAGATGCATATGAATATGGAGGAGAGAGCAGTGATGGGGGTGCTGCCTGGAGAGAGCATCAAAGACCCCGGGAGTGCAAAGCCACTCGCCTGCTGCTGGGAGAATTTGGATACACATCTGCAAAAGCTTCTGACAGAACCTCCACTCCTCCACTTTTTTCTTTACCATCCCTTTTCACCGATCTACCTCACATATCATAAATGCTGCCAACATAACAGCAAAGCACCTGTGGCAATGTGTCTGTGGATCAGTGGGTGGGGAAGGGTGACTGTGTTTGCCTTGACATTAGTTTTCCCATGCCTAGGCTAACAAGCTTCTTAGTGATTTGTTCTGAACATACTTGGTAAAGATAGGCAGGGTGAAAGTTGCCCAGCTGCTCCTCCAGCCTGAACTCGGATGTGTTAATCCATGTGCTTCGAAAGCCAGGGAAACGCTCCTGTGAAGTCTAAATCTCACAGCCCCGACTAAATCCAAATGCTTTGTTGTGGACTTCGCCTTCATCGTCTCTGAAATGAGAAGGTGCAGCAGAGGTTCACAGTTCCCATCCGCCTTTAAAACAACTGTATAATGGTATTAAAATAAGCTTCTTCTTTTGCAGTCATTTGAGCAGAATAAAGATGAACAGCTAATTCAGGCTTTAAGACTTCTGATTAAGCTGTTTTCTTTTGCTCATACTATGAGACATTTTTCATCCCAGACAGTTCAGCAGTCAGCATTGAGGTGCAAAAACAACAAAAATGTGAAAAGTTTTGTATACTCTATGTGTGTCTTATCCTTACTCCTGCCCCAGTTACCTGCTGTTTTCAGAATCGTCTCCAAGGCACTTCAAAAACATGCCCATGATTTTTTTTTTAATTTTTGGCTGCAGTAAAATCAGAGATGTTCAAACACCGTGGAAGCATCTGGGACAGCCAATGACAAAGTGAGGTGCTGTCTAAACAAGCATACATGCAGCTTTTCACAACAACTCAGAAATTCACTGCAAAAGCGTCCTATTGCTTCTTTTTTGTGCTGTAATATCAATAAAATCTGATTTGGTGTGGTGTGTCTCAAAAACAATGTGCGTACAAATGTATTTTTGCCAGAATTTGTGTCACAGTTGCTGGCGAGATGATTGATTTTTTTTTTCCATGCATATACCGCAAGCGCCATCTTTTTTTATCTTTTCTCTTCCCCCAGGCCACAGTCGCAGCCTTCGCAGCCAGTGAGGGTCACTCTCACCCGCGGGTGGTGGAGCTCCCCAAGACGGAGGAAGGGCTGGGCTTCAACGTGATGGGCGGCAAAGAGCAGAACTCGCCCATCTACATCTCCCGCATCATCCCTGGTGGCGTGGCTGAGAGGCACGGCGGCTTGAAGCGAGGGGACCAGCTCCTGTCTGTCAATGGCGTGGTAGGTCCAAGCCTGACTTACATATTGATGCAGCGAGCGGGGGAAAGTAGCTCGATATGCAGGTTAAAGGCAGAGGCTAGATAAACATCTCTGCCCCTTTTTTATTATTTAAGCCTGCTTCCAGAAACTCGACTGAAAGATTTGTAGAAGCTTCTCAAATAGAGCAGTGTTTGATTTCCAGTTTGACATGTGAATCAACAATGAGGAGAGCTCCTGGAATCAAAGCGCTGCATGTCTCTTGTAGGGAGCAGACACACTTCCTAATCCACTACAACACATGCTGAAGGCCTGTGCTTTTACACACAAGATCACTCAGTATAGAAAATGGAGCAAACATTCTTTTTTTCCCCCCTGAGAGAAGAGTTACTAATTTAAAATCATATTCAAATCAGCCTCCTTTAAAATTCCACTCTTGCTGAACCCCCTGCAGAGCGTGGAGGGAGAGCACCACGAGAAAGCAGTGGAGCTGCTGAAGGCGGCCAAGGACAGCGTGAAGCTCGTGGTGCGCTACACCCCCAAAGTGTTGGAGGAGATGGAGGCCCGTTTTGAGAAGCTGCGCACAGCCCGGCGGCGCCAGCAGCAGCAGCTCCTCATGCAGCAGCAGCAGCAGAACATGGTGTCTCAGCAGAACCACATGTCGTAGGTGAGGCACTTCATTGCTTTAAGGGTGAGGGGCGGGGGTGGGGGAGTGGGCGGGGCTGATGCCAGGAACTCAAGGTGAAAACACAGGTAAGACGGTCATCCTTGCATTTCACAAAAAGGATGATTTGTATATCATATTTTAATCTATTTTTAGTGAATTAGAATAAATATACATTTAAGTACCATTGAAGTCATCATAGTGCACCTAACACTGGACTCCTATCTGTTGTAAAATCACTGTAAAGCCCTGCTCGGGTGGCTTACTGCTTTATTTTAGCTTACAGCCCCAGCCTGGAGCAGCTGAATAAGGTCAAATCGAGATGAGCACAGATTATCTTTGAGCTTTTTTTTTCATGTGACAGAGTTTTGGATTAGAAGTGTGAGCTATTTTAGGACCTGGATGTTATAAAACAAAAATCTGATGAGAGAGTGGGTGCAAATATCCACATCTAATATTACTTATTTTTTCTTTTTTGAAATAATTTCCCTTATGAGTATATGCACAGCCTCAGGCCCAGAACTCTAATCAGGAAATCCTGCTGGCAGAGTTATTAACATCTTTTAAGTCTCTTCAGAAAGTTTACTTATAATCTATTTATTTACTTTCTTTATTCCCTGTTTAATTCTTTTTTATGGCATGCAGTCCATTTTTGCCAACGTAAATGCTGTTTTAAATCCTGAGTTTTTTGCTACCCCCTGCTTTGCCATTGCCAGCAACTTGTATTGGCTTGTGTGCAGGTAAAGGGCTTTTACATTCATGCACAAAGCCTGAAACCTCAGCGGCATATTTTGGAAACTGAGCAGCTGGCATCTTGTGTGAAAACATTACCACTTGTCTGCCAGTGATTCTGTTGTGAAGGCTGTGAATTACTGAAGCTTAAACCGATTACATTTGCGTCCCATGTTCCGCAGGTATGTGTATAAGTTGATACAGGCTGCAGTGTTTTTACATAGAAGCTACAACTCTGCTTGAGACAACATTTTTCCATTTTCAGTCCATATTTAGAACAAAGCTCTGCATCGCTGATCAGACTAAAGCAGAATCACACTTTTGCTGAGTGAAAATAGAAAAACTTCAAAGCCAGAAGAAACTTCTTCAGACACTAATCAAACCATGAAGTTAAATCATATCACGCTACGCCTAATTCTGCCCAGACTTTTCAAGTTAAGTAAGCATTCCCTGACGTACTGGAGGCGGGCATGTGTCCAAGATCTCTGTGGCACTGCCCTGTTTGATGCTAAATCCCCCCAAGCATATCTCCTGTCTTTGCACTTGGCACGCCCCAGCTCTTGAAGGTATTTGGGAGCTTGTGACAGTGTCTTGTGGTGCAGCTACAGACGGGGGGAACTGAGCAGGGATCATGTTTTATCAATGCAGGCACATGCCGATTGCAGAGATTTGGTTCCGTGGACAAGAGACTGCCGACCAAGTGATACGCACGAGCAGACATGAGTGCAGCATGAGCTGCGGG
This sequence comes from Psettodes erumei, assembly GCA_016785225.1. Lineage (NCBI taxonomy): Eukaryota > Metazoa > Chordata > Actinopteri > Pleuronectiformes > Psettodidae > Psettodes > Psettodes erumei. The sequence continues at coordinate 55,878 of JAFBJZ010000737.1, forward strand.
TTTTCCTGGCATTCACCTGTCTCTCATCGTCTCTCCTTTCCTCTGTCACACACACACACACACACACACTTTCAGGCAACGTGACCTGCCTCCACAATAAAGCTGCAGGAAACCCTGCATATTTATATGTGCAGCATTTAGTGACTCTAACTACATCAGCTGGATCCTTATAAATTTTCAGAAGTTTAGATTCGACTCCCCCTACTATTGTTGGAGCCTGCATAGATAATATAACTCTGCATTGTGCTGCATTAAGCTCAATTAACATTACAGTTATGGTTTCTGTTAGTTGCTGCAAAACACTGTCTGCATAAACATCAACAGCAACACAAACTTCCCGTGACTGCTGCAAAACAAAGAATTCATGGGGTTTCTCTTGCACAGATGCTCTCTGTGCCCATGTACACCAACACCATTAACCAATGCCCGAGGCTTCCCAACAGGGTGGAAACACCACGCTGGCATTGGCAAGCTAATCAGCAGCTTCACTTCCTCACAAACCTCAACAAACTTTTCTTTGACCCGGCAGATCAGTGGGTGACAGTGAATGAAACTTAAGCAGCAACACAGAACAAGATCCCCACATTTCTATGTGCATTTGCTTCAGACCAACTTTAAATCACATATGAAGTCCAGAACAAAAGGACATGCAGTTTATAAAATAAAACAGTTCCAACAAAACATCACCCACACATATTACAGGAAGTTGAAAATATAACATCATAAGTTTTAATGCGCAGCCTTCAAAATAAAAGTCTATCTACTAAACCCTGAGCTATGTTTTTCTTCAAAGCTTTGTCTCTTCCTCGTATTTGTTGTGACATTTTCTCAGGCATTAAACAGTGCCTAGAATTGGGCATCTCATTCCAGAAGCAAAGTCAGCCACCCAGAAATGCATGCACGTTCATCACAGATGGATCTATTGTATTCCAGGAATGTTAACGGCCAGGAATGATTGATTCACAGAGATCTGAAGCTGGCAGAAGAATCAGAAAGCAGTTATGAGCTGTGATCATTAAGTAAGATCATCAGGCGACGCAGCAGTGGCTTGATTCCACTTAAAGAGCATCAGAGCCGATTTGTCAGCGAGCTATCAGGCATCGCTCTCAGCTTGTTTCTCTTCTTTTTATTTATGATCCAAAGGTTGTTCCAACAGAAGAAGAAGTGAGGGAGGAGCAAGAAGATGGATCTCATAGACCATCTGTTGTGTTCAGTGAAGATCCCAAAGGAAACTCTCTCTACTGTGGAGGAAACCAAGTAAAAGACCCTTTTGCTTAACTAACTAACTCTCTCTCTCACTTCCAGTGTACCAACTAGAAAAAGAAACAAAACAAAACAGAGAGCCTGAAACTGGTGCTTTGAAGGAGGCTGGCACTGAAAGTCGTCCATTTTAACTTTGTATTCCCTTTTCTAAGTTATCCCTTCTCCCCAACCAATTGTGACTCTTATTGAAACTCCCCTTGTTGTGTTTGCTGTTTTGTTTACAGTCATCCATTTCTGATTGCTTACTGACATCTGTTACGCCGCGGCAACTTTGCCATTTTGCCATAGATATCATTTGTACAGTGGTGTTTCTATTCTATTCGATTCTTCAACTGGTGCTTGTGTCTCTGTATGAATGACCATTGATTTATTTTTTGTCCTGTTTTGGGAAAAACGTGAACTCTTTTGTAACTTCTATATTGTAGCAAGAAAACAATTTTTTATCTTGTAGATTTAGCAATAACAAGACATGGTTCAGTTTTAACATTTCAACAGTAATTCATGGTCTGACATGAAAAGTAGATACAGAGTTTTATCGGGTAAGTGCAAAAAGTAAATCACTGTAAAGCAGACTGGGTCTCATGCACTGTAAGGCAGCTTCTGAGTCCAAAATCTATCCTCTGTGCCATTTAAAGAGATTATTATTGATTTGCAGGTGGCGTGTACAACAAATGTGCAATAACTGCGATTATTAGCCGACTTCGTAAAATGCTCCCAGCTGAGATTTATCCAGAAAATATATGTTACGAACAGATCAATCCTCAGAGGTATTATATGTGAATGTCACCAGTTTTCCTTTAAATAGAGCAATTAATTTGAAAAAATATGCTAGAATTATGTTTATTTTTCAGATTTTTCTATTTTGTAGTTCATGAGATGAGAGATTTAACATAAAGTTTTATTGTTCCTTTCAAATAGTATGTGTTCCTGCAGATGATTCTTTGAAATCCATTCGTTGTGTAACAGCTGAAAACTAGCGCCTACACAGTAGTATCAATTGAATCGGTTCCCTACGTTTCTGTTTTGACAATCATTGTGAGCTGCGGTGAGAAAACTTTCTATCCTTTGTTTTTTTCTTTGTCCCTTGCACCTGTAAAGGTAAATCTGTTTTACTCAACCAAACAAGTACCTGAGGGCCAGAGTTAAAGTGGTAATCTGCCAAGGTGTTTACTTTTCAATCGTCTCCATCTTTGGTGCTAAGTGCTCCTCGTTGTGTGGTTTTGTTGTTTGTTTTTTGGCACTTCCCAGAAAACGCCTCCTTTCTCATTCTGTCCTGTGTTTTCCTGTTGGTTCTTTTTCGTTTTCTGTAGGAGGCACTCTCTTCTTCATTTGCAGACTTTTAACCCTTAGGTTGTTTCTTCTTCTTCTATTTAAGCAAATCCAAACCGTAACAGTTCTTGTATGCCACAGGATAATTTTTTTCATTTACAAGGAGAGACCAAGCAGCGAATGAAAAGTTGTACAGTTGCATTTTCATGAAAATGATGCAGAGTCAGAACAGCATCGTGGAGCTACTGATATAAAGCGAAGACTCTGTTTCACTTTTAATCAGTTCCAATCTACATCACAGTCCAGCAGAGCAAACTTCTTCTACATGCATAACATGGGCCACGCTGTCAGACGCCGCCATGTCCTGAGTAACCCGCTGGCGCTAAGGTCACTTGATGCTCAAGCCGTTGCATCAGACGACATTAATGCTTGGGTTTTTCAGGGATAAAACAAAGTTTTTGTCCCTCGCTCACTCTTCAAGCAGAACATCTACATACGACAGATCACTTTTGTATCACAGGTACTCTTTCTTAATTGACTCACATTTTTGAAGCTGATGGTCCTGTACTTAACGTAAAGATACAAAAAAAGACAACAAACTGTTGATATGCAATTGTTATACATACTATATTTGTATAAATAAATCTATGTGCTTGTGTACAGTGAACACTTTGTTGACCCTTCCTTTGTACCCCATACTACCTCTATAATGCAGTAGTATGATTTATTATATCGATGGGCATTGATTTGTCACCTACTGAATAATTAAAAACATATGGATTTGCTAAGTTTGATCAAGGCCAGACATTTAGAAAATTCCAAGCACCTTCCCCAGGGAGTTGAAAAATTATTTACTGAGAAAGGTTTTGTTGGATTATGAGAGTCCAGCATAGTGTCTCCAGTCTCAGTCACAAATGTGTTCCATCAGCAACAACACTGCCTCAGCTATTGTGACCTAAAAATGGTCAAATTGAAATATAATAAGTGTTAAAGTACTGAGGGATCCCCATAAAATATGAAGGAGTGACCTCGCAGTAATCTAAATGCAGTGAAGGTGGAGAGATTAAAGGCTCGGCTGAAGGCCTATCTAGGTTTTCTTATCCCAGGAACAGAAAGTCAATGGCCTTTTGTCGGCTCAACACAAAGCAAGAACGCTGCAACTACCAAGGAGACTCTTGTGAATGGGAGGCACTAAACTCAAATGACGACAGTGGAAGCACAAAGCAATGTCGTTTTCTTTACCGGCAGAACGTGTTGTACAAGATGTTTCGTGCAATAAAATGACCACTTCTGCAGCAGACAGCCGAAGCCTGACGTGACAAAACTCTGTGAGTGTGCAGGTGACGTTAATGCAGGTGACGAATCCCTCACCATTGTCTATACTGTTGAATGGTAACACTTTCTCAGGATCACGCAGCAACCACGGTGAAAATTTTCTTTGAAGGTAAAGAGCTGAGGCAAAAATGATAAATCATTATAAAATCTGATTAAGTAACACGTTAGAGGTGTGAAAACAGTCTTCAGCACCTTCTTGATCTCGCTTGTAATCTCCTATCTGCGCCCCTGGCCCCAAAATAGCACCAAGCAAACTGCGTGTCAACACCCCTCAGTTTTCAAGCCTCTCACCGTGACTCATCCTGCAGTGTTTTTAAATGTGATGCTGTCTGATCCAAAAGCAAAGACCCTGTTCGCTGGTCAGATTTAACCCTGGATCACAGTTGGAAGTTATAAATGGAAGAGCGATGGATATGTTTAAGATGATATGATCTTATGTTTCTTGTAACCAATCATTTCATGACATTTTAGTAAATATATTAATGAAATCAAGGAGTTCCTCACATAAATAAATATATTATTTCCCTAAAAATACTCAAATTAAACCTGTTTTTGAACTATGAATATGACCCCTATACAGTTCCTCAGCCCCTCACTTATTGTTTGGAGACTTAAAGTTGCAGTTATCAGTCTAGAGAAGGAGAATATTTAATGTTTCATAAAACAATAAGAATAAAAAAGAATATTTTCACTCACAGATAGTGGAGGGATAAAATTGTAAAACCAGATCTGGAGAGTTCTTATCTCCATCATTCCAAAATTGAAGAGTCCCAGTGTTAAATTCTTTGCTTGGTGTTTTTCTGAAAGGGCCGCTGAATGAGTCATTGGATCTCTGTTCACCACAGTAGCACCTTCCTGTACTCTGACCCCTCTGGCTTCATGCACAAGGAGCAGCAAAATTAAATCTCTTAAATAAACGATTATGAGGTGGTTTTTGTAAGAATCAACACTGAATTCTAATATTTTTTTAAAAATACCACCTGATCTATTGACTAAATAAATCAAATAAAAATTTTTAAAATCATGTTTAATGGTTTAAAGCCACAGGGTGCCCACTCTTTTATGTCGTTTCCTTTTCTATCTTCGCAATTCCACACTTTGACAGCCGTACTACATCACAGACTTTGCCAGAAGGCAGATTTAATTCTCCAAAGAGCCTTGCTAAACATCCAGTGTGTGATCAGTATTCTCCTCAGACATGTGAAAAGTGTGTATGAATTACTACGTCTTCTACAGACGTAGTATCAGGATGGCCATTTGCAGAAAAAACATTGCTGGGTGTGTGTGTGTGTGTGTGTGTGTGTGTTGGGGAGAGTGAACATGACTGATAAGATTGATGATTAAAATCCAAACACATAGGCCAAAGTGATTGGTCAAAGTGTTAATGTGGGAAATACAAGAAACACCCCTCTCTTGTGGTCTTGCCAAGTACTGCAGTACTGGCCTTTGAGTCATGCCATTAAGTTAAAATACAAATAATGTCCAAGATTCAAAACTAGTTCTTTCTTTCTAACTCCTATATTTTGGTCCCATGCTCGACTTTGACAACCATGAGGTCTCAGCGTGTTTTGGTTTCTGACCCCTTAGGCTCCGTAGACTGAGAGCAGCACATGAATCCGACCACAGCGAAGACATTTGGAGCGTCGTACGCGCTCACCACAGAGGTTACTGAAATACAAGCCGCCGCTGGAACGGTCCACAGCATGTCACAGCACAGTAGCAGAGAGACAGAGAGCTGCCAAACTGTCAGTATTTGCCTGTGGACAGTGTCTAACTACAAGTTTCTCAACACTGAAATATTAAATACATATAGTGTATATGGACACTCTGGATTGTATGTTGTTTCTGAATGGAAGCAACTAGTGCTAGTTTGCAGGCTAACGTCTCACCAGTTAACTCATGTCAAAATGAAACATGTACTTTAATATATATATATTAATATGGGGGAAAAATCTTGTATGCAGCAGATTCCTCCAGTGATTGATTGAATGATTAATGGTATCAGCTGACCTTCATCACTCTCTAATGAAATCTTCACACCTTGTTAGCTGGAGACAGTTCTGGACTGTGCAACAGTGCTAGACTAGGCCTGCCCAAGACAAGTCCTGTCACAAAATTAAGTAGTTTGTCCCTAGGAGATGTATTGTTTGTGAGACAAATGAAAATGAGTCTGTTATCTTAAATTGTTAATTTAGCTGTTGTGTTATCTTTAAAACGCTGCACGGTAACCATTAGATAACCTCTCACTTTGTTCAGCTTGTTTTGATGAACAGAGATTGTTCAGGTTCTCGATTTTTTTTTTCTTATTAGAGCAAACACCACCGAGCTTAAGTGACCATTTTAATTAATTTGTTTTCATTATTTTAGCTCCTAATCTAAAGGGGTATTTAATGAGATATCTGGAAAAAGAAGCACGGCTTCCATAAACACAAAGACAAAAAGCTCAATCTTTTATACAACAGTGAGAGATTTAATGTTCACAACAACATGAAAAGTAAGAAATAACACTGCATAAATACCACTTAATGTTGGAATAATGCAACTGCAACATTAACTGTCATTATTAAATATGTCTCATTGGGTATAATAGGCATGTATAGAATAAATGGGCATTTACATTACATATTTACAGTCTCATGTACAATATAAAAGCTTCTTGCCACAGGTCCTCAGATTCTGCTGAGTCACCTTTCAGATTTACACAAAAACTAGTTCTTGTCTCTTTTCATTTGCAGCTGATGTTCAGTAAAAGCATGTGACACTTAACATGCACTTTAAAAAGAAACAAAGAGAGAGAGGGGGGTTTCTTTCACAGGACATGGTACACAGGCCTGGACCCGGGACTCTCCGGCGTGCAGGGCTGCGAGTCGGCGCTGCCTGGGGAGAAGGTGGCCATGTCTCTCACGGCAGCCGATCCGCAGCTGGACTCCACCGTGGAGAGACGGTCCACGATGCTGGACAGACACTCGAGGCTGGAGGCTCCGGGTGCTCTGTCACCCAGACTCTCTGATAAGAGGAAGGCAGTGTTGGGATCAGCACAAGGATAATTAAACCTGATACAATGCCACGTTTAATTAAAACTTTTAATTAAAAAAACCCAAACATTTTACCTCATCAACCATTCAATTACTGGATTTTTAAAGCAATATTCTGGCAAAATTGTCGGTCATATTCACATCAGGCTTCATGTCAAAAGGTCTTACCATTCTTTGCATATGAATAGCTGTTGCTGTAGGTTGCATTCAACTGTTGCCACACTGGACTGTTGCTGCCAGCCTGGAAGGAAATGAAAAATCTTATTTACCCTTGAATTCTTGCAAATGCTTAAAAAAAAAGAAGCAGACAGATATGATGTATATGGGATATGGAAGAGGTGGAAAAAGTGTAAAAACAACCAGTGCCCTTCATGATATAGTGGACAGGCTAATAAATCCTGAATTCCAAAGTTATGGGCTTCTTTATTTCACATACACCTTAAAGCCAAAGTGACAGTGTGCACTCCCCTTCCTCTGCTCGGCTCTGAGCGTGGCGAATCAATTGTATCAGTGGAAGCAACACCAGTTTGTGCAAGATGACACTTTCTCCTAGTAAATCTGCAGAAAATCCTGGCAGCGGCGCAGAACATGCAGTCAGGATGGAATGCAAAAGCGCGCCCAGTTTTTCCTGCCAGACTTCAGTACGGTGGATTTAGCTCGGTTTATTAGGGCTATAAAGTGTCCGGTGGTGGGAAAGCCATTACTCCATCCAGCGTTATAAGTTTCTTTTGCATTAACTGATACGCGGTCACCTTCAGACTGCCCCTGGGGGAAAAAACTAACTCAGTCTGACCTGTAATAATAAGCATCAGAGAACATGTAAGACTACAGAATAGATGTTTGTATTAAAGAATTATGGGAGACTATGACATGCACGAGGAAGCATGGTAATTGAGGTCTTGGGGCAAAACAAGCTTGTTTAATTAATAGGTTTCTAAATTGAAAATCCATGTTCCAGTTTGAAATGAAATCGTCTACATGGTAATGAGAAATGGCAACAGTGCACAAACTTGAATTCTCGACTCACAAGAGACATTCTGTCGACAGTTTAGGTTTCTGGGGGTGAAGTTGCTACAAGATGAAGTCCTGCCTCACACGCAGTAGTCCCCTCATTTCTCTGATTGACATGTTACTGAGTTTACAGCCACAACGTGACTGCGACAAGACTCTGTACAAGCAGATGTTTGCTTTGAGGAAGCTGAACCTGTGGATCAGAGGTCTTACCATGCCGTCAGAGCAGCTGGAAAGCGGGCTCGCTGGCTCCGAGCTGCTCTCTCCGGGGAGGCCGTAGTAGTTTTCCACCTGCTCTCTTAGCAGCTCCTGCAGGCTTTCGATGTACTGGATGGCATTGCGCAGGATCTCCACCTTAGGCAGGCGCTGGCTGGGGTTGGCTGAGGTGCAGCGCCGCAGCGCCTCGAAAGCGTGGTTCACCTTCTTCAGCCGCCGGCGCTCACGCATGGTGGCCGCCCGTCTGCGGTCCACAAAGCTGGACTTTCGCTTGCAGGCCTTGCAGGCCCACTGGAGGCAGTGTCCCGGCTGGTGAGGGGCTCCGGGGACCCTGACATGCTCATCCTCCTCTGAGCCGGCGAGCTCCATGCTGGAGCCAAACTCCAGGCTGTCTGGGGACGAAGCACACGCTCTGTCGTAGTAGACCTGGGATGGCGAGAAGACATCCATGGCTTATTGAAGAAAGGGGTCTGAATGGATGGAGAGATGGGCGCAAAGGAAGCAAGGAGGGTAGAGTCGTGGGGTGAGAGAGGAGACCTCTGAGTGATATGAGGGGTCTGTTGCCCGGGGCCCCCCTTATATGCCCCCAGGCCAGAGCCCAGGGCCCACATTGGCCAGATCTAATTACCATGGCCCATTGGCTCAGCCAGAAGGCAGGCTGGGGTTAGCTCAACTCCCTCCCTGCCCCATCCCAAACCGTTGCCTCTCACCCCCCAAGTACCCTGCAGAGTTTCCCACATCTGCACTTACTGGTGTTTTCCCACTCATCACCACCACTCTTTCCTTCCAACCGCCCTCGTCCTGCAAGGCCATGATGAACACAAGCCTTGGGAATGTTTCAGAACATTTGCAGCCTTAACCACAATGTGACCTTTCTCCAAGAGCCACAAGCGCTTCACGTTAGTTTGATTTGTCTGTAACTGGCCTGCAGGCATCGCGTCAAAGCTGATGGCAAAAGTGACAATTTGCTATGAAGACATAGATATTAAAAGAGAGCGTGTTTTGTTAAGTCAAACTGTGCAGAAAAAGAGGGTGACCACTCGCAGGAGTATGCAGGCCAATTTTTACGGTGGAGACAACAGCGTTGCAGATGCAGCCCAGCTGCAAAGGAAGGTGTAACATTTCAAGCCCTGTGAATTCACATTGCAGCGGTAAGCCCCCTCTAAACACCCCAAGCTCGTCGCGGAAGGTGCTGTGAATGAGGCGACCCCTGTTTGTCGAAGCTCATCAAAACAGCAATCACACAATCGACACCGCTGCTCAATGCCCTGCACCATTTTGCCTTCGGAGAACCAAATTTTAGCCATTAAGAGTTTATTGACACAAGTCAAGTACTTCAATTCAGCACACAACAGATGGCCATTACGGTGCAGTCGTTTTTATTCAGGTGGAGACCTGAAGCTTGGGAAGGGGGGATTAAGACTTGAGGAATTCAAGGCTGTTTGACTACAATGCAAAAGTTCTCAACATGTGTTGTATTTGTTCCTGTAAACCGTAATAGATTGGATATTTTAGCATTTGTTTGCTTGGCATAACTAATTAAACCTTAGAAACTCATATTAAATGATTTCTTTGTATCATTTGCTGCCTTGTTATAAATGCTGCTGACATCTGATAAAGATAGTGATATGATAAACTAGAGTTTTGTTCTCTTACACTGGACAAGAAAATGTCAGACTGAATGGGGGATTTCTCCAGGTTGTCGCTGCTTGGTTTAGGTAAGTGTGTTGTTGACAGCTTACAAGGATACAATGCGGATATTTCTCACAATGTGTCAAAACGTTTGGCGAGCCCCCGCCCCGCTCCACCCCCTCCATCTCTGGGAACCGTGCGCACCTAAGAAAACACCAGTACCTGCTGCCTCTGAATTGTCGTCGGAGTTTGGATTAGGCACAGCTGAAGAAGACATCGGCTCGCCTGCGCTTGCGGCTGCTCGGGAGATCAAAGGGGTGTTTACGCTGAGAACAACGTCGACGATGGGAAAACCTGGCATCCAAGCTGGAGTGAGCACATGGTATTGCTGGGTTGGCGCACGTCTTTACGCACTGGCCCTGCGCGCTGGCTGCGACCCGTGCGCCCCGCTCGGTCTCGCGGGACCTCACAGTTTGCTTTTTGTTGTTCTCAAGGGTCAGAGACAGAGTTAAGTGAAGGGCAGGAGGTGACCTTTTATGTCCATCTCCCTCACGTCCAAAAACCTTATTTCTTCTAAACTGCCTCATGCTTTGACTTAATATGCTGCTTGTTTAGTGCGACACCATCCCCACCCCCAACCCAACCCACCCCACCCCCGACAGGGAGGCGATTTATCATTTAAATTCCTGCAAAAATAGACACTTCTCTATAACTCCCTTTTGACTAAAGTTAGTCCAAGTTTTATAACTTTTATGCTTTTGCACATTTTAACTGCCAAAATACTATTGAGGTTTGAGTTTTATATATTTATTTCTGGGTGAATCATAACTGCAGTATGCTGTTAAAAGAAAACTGATATGTGGATACATAAAGCAGATAAAAAAACCAGGATTACAGTCTAATTCAAAGGGTTTTTTTTACACTATTTTTCCTCCACATAAAATCCAAGTCCGTTTTACATCCCCCACAAGAATTGGTGAAACAAAAAAAAATTGAGTGGCAACAGCATTTGTTTGGCAGTGAGTAGAGAGAGAGAGGTGCACTGATGGGCCCACTGCACCGAATCCTTTCTCTAAGCAGGGAAGTCTGGATAACTCAGAGCATTTGGGTTCATTGCACCCCCCCCTCCCTCCTGTAATGGCTTGCCTTTCATCAGCTTTGACTTTTAAAACACGGCCTTCACAGCCAAATGAGAATTATATGGTGTCATCAGTAACACAGAAATCCCTGTAAAGTTAGAGGAGGGTGGTGTTTCTGTGTGCATGTGTGTGTGTGTGTGTGTGTGTGTGGGGGGGGTGCTAAGAGTAAGGCCTCAGCTTTAGCAGCAAATGCAACTTTACAAATAACCCAAAATACAAGTTTATATACAAAATGTTTAAATTAGAGACAGCGATACGTACCATCACTGAAGCAAACAAGGCTTTTCCAGAGACAAATTGTGATTGGTGATGTAAGGTCTACGATTCTAATGATATGCAATAATCACCAAGAGGCAGACATGAAATTACACAGTGGAGCTGCAAATGAAGTCAGACTGCTATCAGAGTGAGTAAGTGAGTGAGTGAGTGAGTGAGTGAGGGAGCAGGAGCCCATTAAAATCACATTACTGTTTGGAGCTATCGTGTTTCTGCATGGTTTTCTACAGAAAACAGGATATTTGGTAAAAGATACAAACTGTTCTGTTGAAAAGAGATGGATTACTGCATGTTTTTCAGTTTTTATATCAGCTCTGGTATAAAGTGGTATTTATATCATTTACTCTTTAATACTTAAAAGTAGAGAATAAGCACACTATATATCAGTATCTCAGGCAGTACTAAACTGCACAGCCTATTATTAGTGTTATATTATTGTTTAACTGTATAGTTTTTGTAATTTTATTCACATTGCCGAAGCAGCATTTTAGTGTTTTATTTGGTCAAGAATGAGCTGACCTGAACTGTTTTATGTACTGGAGTAGTTTAATAATATGTTCATGATTAAAGTTTTATCTGAAACTCAACAGAAAATTGCAATATTTCCTTATGAAAATGTAATGGAGAAGAAGTATAGCAAAGATTTAATAAATCTTTTAGTCTCCAAAAGGGGGGGTTGGTTGCCCATGCATGGAGACAAATAGAAAAAGAGACACAAGTAAGAAGTGATGGCAGACAATATATGAAACAAACACACAAACTAACAAATTCTATGTTTAGTATATTTGAAAGGGACATCAGTACAGCTGCAGTTTGAAAAACTAAACTGAAAAACAAGTAAAACAGTTAATGCACAAGGTTGATAAATCAATGACTGATCATAAGTGATGCAGCTGAGAATGGGACAAATAAAACAGGTAATAGATATAAAACCATAGACAATCACAATTGTAAAACCCAGGAAATAAGTAAGTATCACATGTGATTAAAAAAAATCACAAAATTATTTTTCAGTGCATCTGTAACTAGTCATTCAACACACTAAAAACACCAAAACACTTCAGATTAAATTATGTTTTGAACTCTCCTCCTTGTTTTGTTGCGCTTAAATACAATACTTGAGTAAACGTTCGTTGACAGTTTTATTTTCCCCCTGTGCTGGACGTAACGTCAAATTCAAGTCAATTCAATTCAATTCAATTTTGATTACCCCAGTGACACTTTGCATCACATGGTTGTGTGTCCTCTGCAGGCCTGAGAGATTAGGGTATAGTCCCAGAGGTCAACCTGGGCTCCGTGTCATCCACAGAGATCCGAGGGAGTCCACCGCCCCCCAACACCATCAACAAACACTGCCCCGCCATGTCAGTACAAGACAACAAGACTCTATGGATTTCCATGCATCATGTCAGACATTTTAAACACTCGCATGTAAATGCTTTTCCTGTATGATGATGAAGCAAGTGATGATGAATTAAGACCAAATGGCTCAGTTTACTTTTCTATGCTGCTGGGCTTTGCACTCAAGCCCCCTGCACAAGTTTCCATGTCCCCAGCACATGATAGGAGAGGCTGAGTGGAGGCACGCTGTGTTTGCAGGGGGGACTCGAGTTACTGTTGTGGGATCAGGCCCGCTGGATGCCAGCTGGAACAAAGAAAACCAGCCCGGCGGCAAACTACTCCACAGCAGTTTAGACAGATTTTATGGACTCCTAATAGCCATGAATGCTGGTGGGGGTGGGGGTCTGGTGGTGGGTTTTGTTCTGTTAATGGGACCCACTGGCAGAGATGCAATAAGGAGTATGGTTTCAAGTTGACAGAAGTTTCATTTGTACATTTCAATGTGGAAAAAGAACAAATCATACACTGGATATGGTCTGATGCCTTCAATGCCTCTGTTTGTCAAATATAATACAACTACAGTGAAGTGGATAAAAAGTGCCTTGCTAGCATGCCCTTGAACATTGAATATAGTGATTTTGCAAAAAGTAGCACTTTATTTTCTTGGTCAGTTATGTACAAATATTTAAATACAATATCAGTTTCTTTTAAAGAGTGTTGTCCACCTTTGAATACAAAATAAATAAATCTAAACATCACATCATTATAAAATATGTACAAATGTGTTGCTCCTGTTGTACAAATGAAGACTATGTGACACACAGAAGCCAGAGTGGCTGACTATCGTGGAAATAATTTAGAGATAAAGAGTTGAAATTGTGATCTTTTAAACATGTTGTCTAAAGCAAGAGTCCTTGCCCATCTTTCAGTTTTCTGAGATGTCCTCACTGAACCTGAGTTTCTCGTCACTGGTGATGCTGTCCACGATGGAGGACAGACGCAGGAGACTGGAGGACCCAGAGGACTCGCTGTTTCCTGAAAAGGAAAGAAATTGATATTTAATCCCACTTGACTGTTGCTTTATGGATTTATTTATTTGTATGTTTCTGTTGATCATGAATGGCATCTGACAGGTTGTACCTTCTCTCTGGTTTAGCATTGCTCCAGTGGAATGGTCAGCAGAGGTCGGCCAGGGCTCCGAGGACTTTTTCCAGTGGTGCTCACGGCAGGCCACCTGTAGAAACACAACTCAAATGTTATGACACAGTACATTCACGCACATGTTCCTGTTTACAGCAAGTGTTATGGGTATATGTGATTTTAAATGAAGGGTTGACGCTGCAGGTGGCTCCCAAAACAGACGAACAAACTGAATACAATAAGAAAAATGACTGAGATTATCAAAATATCCCTGGGAAATGTTGCTAGAAAAACATCTGTGTTTGTTAGGAAGTGACGTTGGTGAAGTCATTACTGAATCTCCTGCCGTTCATCCCAGCTGAAATAAAAATATCCCGATGACACCGAGAGATAAACACATCAGGCACCGCAGGCACATTACAACAGGGAATACAAATACATCATTGAGTCATCATGGCGTCCTTATAAAGTCATCTGAATATTATGGGAATACTATGAGGCTTGTATCCAGTATTAGCTTACACTGTGTTCTTTCGAGCTATGTGAGGATCCGTTCTGGGGTTTCTCCTGTTCGTCCAGCGTCTGCAGCAGGTCCTGTAACCTCTCAATGTAGCTGATGGCGCTGCGTAAAATCTCCACCTTGGGCAGCCTCTGGTTGGGGTTGGCCACAGTCTTCCTTTTCAGAGCGTCAAAGGCCTCATTGATCTTCTTAAGCCTCCTCCGCTCCCTGAGCGTGGCGGCCTTGCGCCTGTCCGTGGGCGCCGACTTCCTCTTGCAGATCTTGCAGGCCCACATGAGGCACTGGCCCTCACAGTGTGCACGGAGACCCGGGGGTGCCAGGACGTGTTCCTCTCCGCTGCTCTCCCCACCGGTCTCGGACGGCACGTTGTCCTGGCCCGGGGACAGCGGGCTGTCGTTACTGTTGTAAAGAGGAGACACCCCCGCCATGTCCAAGTGCTGCATTGGTCCATTATGTCCTTCCTCCAAATAGCGCAAATCACTGAAAAGATAAGTGTTGGTCTCAAAAAGGTCCATCATATTGTTGCACTCCGCTCTCTGTTTTGACAGAGGGACTGTGGCATTTAAATAGAGCAGCAGGGACACAAGTCACCAGGCTTATATATAGAATGTGAAACTCTACCCAACAGTTTGGCTGCCACACTGCATGGAGCATCTTTTTTTTCAATGGCTCTTTACAACCTACTGACTTTGTGTAGAAATAAATACATTAAGGCCTTCAGGAGGTATTGAAATGTAACCTCAGGTTTCATGACAAGACTTTTAAATATGTGCATCTGGACAAAATGGCTGCACAGTGATATTTCCCAACACTGAGAAGGTGACAGACATAATACTGTTGTTCAACAGTTAACCAAAGAAAGCTGAATGTGAATGAAGCACTGATATCACATTATTAAAGGACATTCTTTATATGGGGGGATTATGACTTGTACTTGTAACTAATAGCTTTATGGGCTCTCATCATCATCTGTCATTTGAAAGAACAACCTTCAGGTTGCCAGGATGTGAAGAATCATTTCGACTGGTGCACATCCTAAAGCACAACCTGATTTTATATATTTTTTGTGCATCATACCATTGGGATTGCATCACACACAACAGCACCACACATAAATAAATTAAAATGCCCAGGGAAAAAATAAATACTCCCTGTAAACAAAAGAAACATGTTTTACACAAAAACAGAACAGGAACACAACATAAAACTTTTTTTTTCTCGGTGACCTTGCAATACTCTGATCTTTAACAATAAAAGTATTAATTTCGTAGAGTCTCTTGAGTTTGTCAGTGTCTTTGACTCTTTGAACAAATCCATATAATTTTAGCGAGTCACCAACTATGGGTTCTTTCATTTTTAGAAACCACCATGTCTGCCGTTATTGTTGTAATGTTATCAAGACATTAATGTACTGTATGTTTGTGGCTCCCTTATTTTCTAAGAAACCATCAAATCTGCAGTTCTCATTGTCATTAAATTATTAAACTATATTTTGGTTTGGATGTACTGGAACTCCTTCCCAGAAAGCAGGTGGTTAAAATCTCAAATGAAGAGTCAGTCAAACAAATGAAGTTACAGTATCTAGTCGCCAAATGGAACTTCTCACAACCTGGCAACCCAGAAAGTGACTACAGAAGCAGGTTGGACAACTTATTTACAGAAAACGTTGTTCAGCAGGCATTCCCACTGAGATGATATACGTCATGTATAGAAACCATTTAATCCTGTACACATGTCAGATGAGTTGGGCCTATTTTAGCAGATGGGAGTGGGCCAATTATGAACTTGTAGAAAATGTCAACATAAATAGATTGGAATGTGCAGAGTCAAAAGGATATATAGGACGGTATATATAGAAACGTGGCTCATTCATCTCAGATTCATGAAAGAGATAAAAGTCTGTTAGGAGGTGACATACAGGCTGTGGCATTTTTGTAACAACCTGAAAGGTCCACAATTGGAAACTTCACAGGCGGGAATGTGAGGGATTCCTATTTCTGTACGACCGCACGACCTTGTGTTATGAAATGAAACAAGATTCGTCAGGCAGCAGCTTTGAACAAAGAAAAGGCAAACGTATGATCAGATAGTGACGACTCAAAAGCCTGAGGGTTGTCAATTTATTCACTGATAGAGCTGTGAATCAAATTTAAGGGGGACCTGGGAGAGGCGCTCACAGCTTGAGTGTGCACCACAGCATGTGCTGTTGCACAATCAGCGGGGTTTTAATTTTACCCTATGGATGTCCCTCCCCCTCTCCACCTCCGGCTACTGTTACACTATTGCGGAAGACCAGAGAGTCACGGGTGCGCTTCATCATTTGTCAGAGTGTAGAGATACTACTACAAGTCCTCCCAAACTTTACAATAAACTGTCAGTTATGCATTGTTTGTTCATATCTGGGGGTTTCTGAGTTTTTACAAATATGTAACATGACAAAAAATAATGAGTGAATGTTTAATTTTACCTGTTCTGACCTTGGACTGTCAGAACAGATAAAGTCAGACAGTAAATAACATGAAAGTTTAAGAAATTGGATTCACATTCTTTGCTGGTTATTTTTCAGTTTTTTAAATCATGTTACTTTTTGGCATGTATGGTGTCCTAGCTGTTATTTCAGTCCACACAGACTCACTGTGACGTACTGGTAAACAAACACAGAACTGTCTCTCAGCCAGTGATATCAACACAACTCACTTACATTCATGTCAGTCTACTGAAAACACTGTAAGTCTTTTTTTTACTGAAACAATTTAGACACAAAAACACAAAAACAAATAAAAAATAAACCCTCCAGGATTTTATCTGGAGAAAATATATTCAAATGAGCAAATCTGCAAACTAACAAAATGTTCAAAATGAAAATGCGCAAAACACTCACTGTCAATATGATTAATTTGTTTTCCTAGAATATAAGCCCGAGGCGCCTAAATCGTATCATAAAGTTTTTGGTAAAGTTTGATGTCTTGGTTATATTCGGAGGGGAAAAAAAACACATCAGAACAAACAGTATGAGAGAGGTTTGAGCTAATTCTTCCAAGCTTAATCAGTGTGTTTTAAAAGCAGCTGAAACCTGACTGCATGTGCAATGCAGAATGCAAGCCCCTTTTCCTCAAGTGTCCTGAATTTTGTATCCTCGCCCTCTCTCTGCAGGTACATGATTGATATTAATTGCACCTGTGCACTGAAATGTGGCCCATTGTTTTACTGTCGATGAAAATTAGGTTTTTTTTGCAGCAAAAACTGTCATTAGCCACACATGTTGGCTAAAGCGTTGTGTTATGTGAATTAATTATGAAGACAAGCAAATGACATCTATTCATTTGAAAATGACAGATAATATATTCATGTCCAAAAACTATTTCCTCACTGAAAGAGCTGCATAAGGATATTTTGTTTTCAAAAAAAGGCTCACATTGTGGTTACCCTCTCATTTATGCCGCATTATTAATCATGCACATGGAAACTGTATAAAAATGATGAATATACTCCAGTAAAATATCTGAAATCTGTTGTCAAGTAAAATATTTAAAATGCATGAGATCTCTTTTGGTGACGCAGTCACTTGTGGAAAGCAATATAGCTTTGGGTATGCTGTTTGGGAGCTTGTCATGCAGCAGAAGTGACACGTACAATGTGTGTGTGTCCTTGTGTGTGTGTGTATTCTTGAGCGCGAGGTGTCGGCTTCAATCTACCTTTAGTTCCCTGTCACTGCCACTTCATCATTTCCGTGCAAGCAAATAGTCGCACTGCAAAGAAAAAGTGACACACAATAATGAATGGAATATGCAGATAAATACACTGGATAAATTGCTGGGAATGGCTTATAATATAATATGAAATTAAGCCTGACTTCAAACTATGATTTGCCTCGTTCACTCAGCTGCAGTCGTGAATGGAGTCGTGTCCCCGCTGTGTCCCTGAGCGTGTACTCTCCCCAGGGCTACTGTGCATCCTGAACGGATCATAAATTCCTGTCAGTGTCAAGGGGTTGAGGCTTCAGCTGTCAGGGAGAATCATGGGATAGCCTGGGTAGAAAGTCAAACTATAGGATCAGGCTTCTCAGGGAAGGAGAAGGAGGAGTCAGGATGGAAGCGTAAATCTCTCTAGGTGTATCAAAATGGGCTCGGAATCTTAACTCTGCATCTAAACAATGGACACTTACGACAGAATCTGACCCTTTCAAAAAGACAAAAGTTTTCTTTCAATGAATAGTTTGACATTTTGGGAAATATACTTATTTTCTCTTTTGCTGGGAGTTAGAAGATAAATTGTATCACTTTCATTGCTATCCATTATGAAACTGCAGGCAGGAGATAAAGAGTGGGAAATAGCTACCTTGGCTATGTCTAACGGGAAACAGCGCCTGCAATATATGTTATATATATATAATATAATATGACTGAAGTGCAAAAATGACAAATTGGCTCTGTCGCAAATACTGTGTTGTCTGTTTAAAATTCTTATTATGAATTTATGTATTTGAAAAGGGATATATCAACATTTAAGGTGGTAACCACCATCTAGAAAGTAAGCATTTGGGTGAAATAAATTCAGGTGGGTTTATCCTCCTACATCTCCCCAGATCCATGATTCCAGCCAAATGAAAAGTCATGAGGAAGAAAAAAAGAGCTCTGCACACATTCCAAACTATAAAGCAGGAAAGCAGGACGTGATCCCAGCAGGGACAGACAGTATCACTTCCACTGGCACTCAGAGATTCAGACTTTTCTTTTTCTTCAGTGAATAATTGATTGTGTGCTGGGGGAGAATTGAAAAAGACATGATGAAATCCAGCAAAGTGCTGCAGATAGACAGTATATTCCATCTACAGCAATCATACTTCCTTTGAGATCAAGTTCCTTTGAGGCTTAAAGGTTTGTAGGAGCACTAGCACAGAATAATATTGCAATATGTTAAATGTAATTGGGACATATATATATATAGTCAGCACAACCTGGTGAAGCATGTGTCATAGTTACTCATAATGACCAAACAATGTTGTTAATATTAGTGCCCCAATAACCTGAAGGAATGTAATCTTATTCTGGATTTGATGCCACAGAAAAATGTAGTCTAGGTTTTGGTTGAGGCTCCATTTTTTTCTGTCTCTTTAACAGGTTATGTACATGTCATTTTTCTCCATCTAGCAGGTGTTAGAGGGTTGATCCAGTTAGGATGAGTGCTGACGTGGGGGTCACAAACAAAGCTGATAATGAACATGAACTGCAGGACCTCTTCTCTCTTGCCCCCTCCCCGAAGCTTAACTGGACCTCCTGCCCCAGACAGGCTGCACACTCATTGGGCTGTTTCAGAGGAGACTCTGAGCACCGTGACGGAAGCACCGTACATAACCCGGCCCCACACCTGGGATATGAATTTGCCAATCAGGGGTTAAGTGCCGCGGTCACGGGCCCGATGACAACACCTCACCTGGGATCATGACCTTTTGACCTCCAGTGTCACTGGGCTACTGACTGTGCTGGAAAGAGGATCTGGTAAATGAATAGGAAAAAAAAACCTTCATATCTCAATAAAGTTTGGGATTTTTGGGATGCAAAAATTTGGGATGGATTTTTGCAAAAAAGATGCTGGGACACTAATGAAAAATATTTGACTCCTTCTTGCTAAAACCATCAACTTTACAGTTACTTTGCCAGCAGTATGGCCAGTAATGACATGTATCTCACCTAAAACCTCAGCTACTATAGCTGTTGATACTCAGAATATTACAGCTTAACAATTCAGAGCAGCATTTCTTTAAGGCATGAATATTGAGTTTTTGGCTGAAAATGTAATTTTCTTTCGCAGCTGAGAACTACATTGCAGGTGCTGAGAATCAGGCAGTTTGTCAACGTGCCATGCATAGAGCATTTGAAATCTTTTTAAGTGCAGAAATCTCACAAAATTCCAGGAAACCACACTCCAAGAAGGCTGTTACAGGAATTAAAGTGCCACACACCATGTTAACAACAACTGTAAAAATGTTTGTGCAGTCGAGTTGTTCCCGTTGCATTATTTTCACGATAGGGGATAACAACACTCCAGGCCTGTATGCACAAATGCATAGTCCAAGAATTCCTTACAGCACAGGGTTGGAAGAGTGCCAGTCCAGGCTAAAGTCTTGCATAAACAACAGCTCCCCTCCTTGCACCAACCGAGCTGTGAGACAGCCAGCGGCAGTCGGCATCACAGTCCCCACCGCCTGCATGATAGCATCTCTCCCTGAAAACACAGCTAATCTTTTTTGGCTTGACTCCCTCGAACCCATAGCCCAGACTCGGTGGTCAGACAAAGCGGGGAGTAACTGTCTCCCGAGCTAAGCTAACAGACGGCTCCTCTCACTCGTGCCCTGAGCTGAGGGTTAGACGGGGGGCTTGGGTTTCAAAGGCAAAAAAAGTGAGGGGAGGGAACACTGATGGCATCTGCCTTCTCTCTGGTGGACGACGCAGGGATTCAGTTCAAAGACCGAGCGGCTGAAGTGCATCAATTAACGAGGGAAAGAGCTTGCTAACTTGCCTGTTTGCCGGGCCAACTCTCTATGACCTCAGAGCATTACATTATGAGGCACGATGAGAGTGTTGCACACTGGTCGGGCAATGTCAATAGCCCTTTGCAAATGGACTGGTATTGATAGATGGGCTTAAAGTGTTGTTCCTGCAAATGGATGCAAAGAATAATAACTGAGCGCTTACTATTGACAAAAGAGGAAGAAACACCAACAAGCCGGAGGGGCAATGCAGATTTTACCAGCTGTTCACATGCCTATTTTGCCATTGTTTCACCAGCTCTCTATTGTAATACACATTGAGAATGGCTGTCTGTAGCTTATCACCTGACAGCTGAAGGTGATTTAGTTCACAGTGATTTTAGGGTCCCTCCTGATTGATTCTGTCCTCATTCGGGGGAGTGATGGATTAACCCCCCTCCCACCATTCAGCATGTACTCTTTCGCCATGTATCCCTATCTGCCTTCCAGATGCAGCCACTGACGGGGACTTAGAGGGGGCACTGGCCTTGACCCAGCAGCAGACGATAGGAGACCCTTGTCTGGCCAGTGAGGTGAGACACTGACCCCGCTGGCCCCTGTCTGGCCCTCTGTGTTTTGCCACAGCTCTTATTCCTGTACTTTTTTGCAAGTGCCTCACAATAAAATGTCTCAAAAGTGACTTTCATTGCATAAAGAGTGTGGAAATTGAGTCCAAATCATTGGAGTGTTATTTATTTTATTTCCATCAAGGGTGTCTGAGCATTTTACTTTATTTTATTTTTTTGGGAATTGCTTTGATGTCGCAGCCTGTAAACGATATGGTGGAACATCGCTATCATTAATATCACACTGCCTCTGGGGGTCGGGGACGTGGCCAGCGATAGGACACAATGAATCCAATCATCAGCGGGTATGACTGTAGCCATGGAAACCCCTGGTGACAATGATCCACCAATATTAGTTTTTCTTGAAGTGTCTGAGCCTAGAACAAAGAGTGTTTTGTTACAATGAAAATTAGACTCTTGAATAACAACAACAGCAGACTTTTTTTTGCGATGAGGGTGGATAAAGCTCCTGGCTCCAAGAGAAACTAATAGGATATTGATAAATGTCAGCGTTGACGAGCGAGAAAAGCGGGATATAATTGGTTATATGGGGGTCTATCATGAATACATCAGACAGCAAAGGGCAGAGAAGCTTTGGCTGGATGCAGGATAATAACATGATAGCCATAAAGCCACAGTTGGTAAAGAACACAGCCATGTCTGGCTCAGCCAGGACGGAGAGGCCTTTGTTACCCAAAACCAGCGTCCTATCCTGTTGATTCAAAAATGTAGTTCACATGAACCCTCCTCCAAAGGCATATCATCCAAAGTCAACATCATTTGACACAGACTTTGCGGGACATCTTCACTTTATCCAAACTTTTTATGTGTCTGGAAGCCCTCTTTTAAATTTTTTTTTAATAGTGTTGACTGTAGTGTAGCCAGTTGACAGTTGTAGCTGATTAATCATTTCAATCATTTATCCAGTAAAATTATTTTGTTTGTTGCTGCTTTTCTCTGTTCTCTATCATTGTGACTTGAATATAATGAATTTTGTCAAGACAAAAGACATTTTTACAAAACAGTCAATTCATTATCAAAAAAAGATGAATTGATAATGAAAATAATGGTTTGTTGGCAGTCCTAATTTTAATGACTCTGTTATGAAACTGTACACGCAGAATATTCTGGGTGACATGCCCCATTATTTCATCTCTTTGATGTGCTGCATATGAATGATGAATGAAGTGAGAGATTCAAAGCAGTTCACAAACAATACGGCTAATGTACAATTTATTATCAGGATGTCAGTGGAAAATTATTTTGAGTTAAATCTCCCCTTGAATCCACTCCTCAAATCTCTAAAAGCCTATCGGATTTGGGAGAATAACCTTTTAGCCTCTTATAATACTGTAGTTTAGACAATCGGAAACAGACAACTGTTCATCAAAGAGATGGAATAAATTGGGTTGGTCATTCCGAAATGAATCCTGAGTCATGAATGAAATCATGTACAAAGTATGAGGACATGATATTCCGTAGCTTCTCCTTTTAAAACTTAAGAATTATTTTGTTTGGGAAATCAGTAATAGAAAATTACTACTATTACTTGATAAGGCTCTCTAATATTTTGAAGATTACATGTACATTCCTAAACAAGGGGCTATCCCTTTACGTTCAGTTTGCAAAATTTATGATTGTCTGACTGGGCTGAAAGCAATAAATGAAATGTGATTTACAATTGATCCCTATAATGTTGACAAATGGGGCTGAAGGCTGGGTCCATCCGTGCGTGTGTGGCCCACAAAATGTAAGAGAATCCCGAGATTCCCACTTTTGACACTCGCATGAATTATTCTCAACAGGTTGCTCTCCACACCCCAAAAACCCAGCAGACTAGCATTACTGTCTAAACACAGGAGAGGGTTATTGAGCACTGATGATTGTGTGTCCACATTGGTCCAAGTTCAGCGTGTGTGTGTGTACACGAGGGCATCGTCCCTGTGCCACCAAGCATGGTAAGCACTTTACTCTGTAGGCACGTTGCTGGTATTGTTGTTGTCAGTACACAAGAGCCTTGGGAGAGAGCCAGCAAATAAAGAGTGTGAGACTAAGGAGCAACTGTCCCATACGAGGTGCCACTCACATGCATGCACACGTACACATGCATACGCAAACACACCTAGTCTTACAGCATACTTGGGGCCATGCATTTCGCTGGCCCTGAAGGTCATCGCCACCTGTTTGATACAATAAAAAATCTAGAGTTACTGTTGTGGAAGTTATTGGAGATTGGGTTTCACTGTGCGTGTGGGTAGTGCAGGTGCATGCAGGGAAATGGTCAGATGGACGTGGCGTTATTGATAGGGAAGCATCCCTCTGCACTTTGCAGCTATTTAATTTCATTGCATTTAGAACCAGGGAGGCAGACCCCTGAGACAATGCAGGGGTTTCTGCAGAGAGAAGACAAAAAAAGGTTAACAAAGAATAATGAGTCGTAATCGGCAGCAGAAATTAATTGTCAATCCAAAACTAAAGGGCAGGACAGGCCTGCCAGCTCTGCTCACAGATAGAAAGTCAATTGCTGTGAGAAGAGAATATCTTTTTACAGAGAAAGTCCCTGGCTGAGGTTTTAGGGGACGGTTACCCTTAATGACTTAATCCAAGTTCAGTCTCAGTGGTCCCAGCTCTTGTCTTCATGTGTATGTGTTCTCTGTCTAATCCTCACTGTGAGATGGGAGCCCAGAGCTGACCTCACTGTTTGGTTTCACAGGGTCTCCGGGGGGGCCCAGGGGAGGCTCTGGGGCCCGGTCCTCGCAGCGGAGCAGTCTCAAACACTGACATGCAGGCTGAGGTCCACGGGGACCGCCGGCCCCAGCTCCTGTTACCGCCGAGTTAGTCACGCTCCGTGAGATTTATGGGTGGAACAGTAGAGAAGGTTTGGGTTGCACGATACCACCAAAGTGTCGCGATATTAATCCTCTGCAGAAATTATTCCTAAAATTTCCAAACATTATAGTATTATATAGTACTTTTTATGTATCACAATTTCTGCTAAGAGTTTTGTATTGAAATTTATGTGACTGTGGCTCCATTTCAATATAGAGAAAATGAATGTCTGTATCCTCAAACAAGAAAGAATAAAGCAGGTCCGGGGACACTAATCGAAAAAATCGAGAAACTACAGATAAAAAAAATTAAAGTGATTTTTAAGTGGAAACAGGCTGAAAAAATCATGCTATACTGATTTTGATGACAATTTAAGGGGCCAGTTACAGACCAAAAGAACTGGAAAGAAATTGTGTTGTAGTGTAAAATAACTGATAACTGCAGTGTAATTCTTTCTGCTCCAAATTTGGCCTGAAAAATGATTTTATGGTTCGTCTACTTCGTCTTCTGTAATGATGTCAGTCAGTGGCGTCTCCTTGACTTTGTAGTAAACAGCAACTGACTATGCTTCAATGACTGAATAACCTTTGTAGTGTTTGCTAAGCATTGCTACAAATGGCACAGCCAGGAAAACACCTCCAAAATAACTCAGACAGTCAGTGTCAACATGTTTTCTCCAACACCATAAATTCCTCAGTTAAGTTTTGCAGTCGTCACAAATTTCTCTCCAATCTTCAATCAGAACAGTTTGCTGTGGAACTTTCTCACAGTTTTTCACCGAACATTGATTCAGATGTCACTTGACAGCAACAGGTTGCAACACTAAACAAACAAATAAAAAACGAAAAACATGTTCATCTTCACGAGGAGACCACACAGCTAGAGAACTGGATGTGTGGTGGTCGCTGTTAAAGTGAGCACTTGTCTCGGCTGACATTTGGACAGGCCTCTGGTTATTGTGTTGTTTCACACTGTTTAGCGTTGGTAGGGTAGGCTTGTGGTGTGGCTGCAGCCAGCCGGGACCACCTCTCTGGTGGCTGACCCTGGGCGCTTAGGGCACAGGAGACAGGTGGACCAGGACCCCCCATACTTAACCGTGGACCCCCAGTAGAGAATGGTTCGTCCTGGCTCCCCAGGTGGACTGTGACATAGGCATGTCTCAAAATCGAAATCATGCTTTTTGATGCACATTTCCATATATTGTATGTTGCTCTGGTGGCATTCAAATGTTTTTTTTGAATGTGCAGGCTTATTTCCACCACAAATAAATCTGTCTCCCTGAGCCTAAAACATATTTTTTCGGACCTTAAGCACAAATTTGTAGCTGCATTTCTCAACTGCAAATACTGGCAAAACAAAAGCTTTGTTATTACACTTCATTCTTTGTGTAGGAGGATTTCGCATCCCTGCGCTACATAGCAGAGACATAAGGGCTGCGCGCTCACGCCCCTGCATGGATGCAGACCACAAACAGGCAGCATAAACAATGCAGGGCCTGCTCTGTGTTTTATCTCCTTGCCACCCACAGTTTACGCCAGCGGGGAGCTGAAACCTTGCGCCGCCCGGGGTTCATCCATAAGCCCCCGAGCTAATCACCATACCCAGAGCCCATCACAGAGCATGGCTCCAGGCCATTAGGACTAAACCGCCCTCTGGCTCCCAGTCAAATTATTAAAACACAAACTGTAACCTTAAACTGCTATTAGACATTATTTCAGTTTCCCACCAGCCCAGTTCCGCTGCCGGCTGAAAATCAAGCCAACTTCGTCTGTGTGATTTGCCCCTTTGGAGAATATCAGACTTTGTTTTAAGAGAGCAGCGCTGATGTTTGAGACCCTCGCACTCATTTGGACATTCTTTGTGAGTGAGGAGTTCCTTTGGGGCCGATGTTTGAGTTTTGAGTCATTTCTTCACGCTTCTCGAATGGAAAGAAGACGGTCAGGGTGATGAACAATGGGAGGGAATGGAGTCATCTTGGACCAGTGATTCCCCCCCCCTGCTTTTCTTTGGCACTTAGACACACCAGTGTCCAGGACTGACCCGCTTGACCCATTCTTAACAGTGCTTGACAAAGGAATGCACATCTTTACTCTCAACAGTGGAAGGCTATTAACAGCACCCTGAATTCATCACTGTAGTCATAATTAGGTCCTGTGAAAGATAATTCAGCAGCAGCCCTCAGATCCCAGAGCTGTTTTTATATGCTCCTCCCTCTTTCTCTGTACTGGATTGAGGCAGATGAAAGACTACATCAGCGGTTGTTGGTCCTGTTTGTCGGACATGTTTTCCTTGATTCCCTCTCCCCGTGTGGTCTCTGCTCGCCTGCTTTCAAAAACAGCCTGGGGAGAGGCGGCAGCGAGGAAGACAGAGCTTGACGCGGCAGCTGAGTCTGTGGTGGTCATCTGAATACAGATCTCACTGGGAGAACAGAAACATGAAGGAGAATTTTTGAGCCAGTATCTCACCATGATCATATACAGAAATCAGCTGTATACATTAAACATGAAGCACACTGTATCAGATTGGTCATAATGTCATAGAAATATGTTTGATATTCTCCAAGGTTGTGGGATCTTCTTGACTTACAGAGGCCAATTTAAATTGGCAATGCTAACAAGGCCTGTTTCATGTTGACTGATGCCCTGCCCTGTGAGAAAAAAGAAATGTTTGCATTAGATTCATACATTTAAACCATAAAAGATCACCATCTTAATAATACTGCTGCTGTAGTGATTTTTTTAACTGTAAACATTATCAACAAATATTTTTTAAACCAATTTTCATCTTAACAAATGCCACACCTTTTTATATTCAAAGAAATGCTACTCACCTGCTCTCACTCAACATGCAGAAGTGTTAGCAGGGAGCACATTTCTTTGTGCTTTTCAACCAGGGCCCTCACCTGGGAAATAGGTCAGTAGGAATTGGACAAAACGAGGTCTGGCATGGTGGATATAAAGGGAGGAGCTCTGGGACAACCTGGGTAAACACAACAGGGTCATCCAGGGTTCAAACCCAGGAAGACTATCATGCTTTCTTCTTTCTATTTTCTGATTTTCTTCTGTCTCGCCCTTGATATCTTAAAGCCCCAGAAAAAAATGCAAAAATAGTTCACCTCCTTTGGTTTCTATCTTCCCTTTCATATAGCTTTTCCATTACAGCAATACAGCACCCTGCAGATTCTTGTCTTCTCTGATAAACGATGAGTGTATCTGCATATTATAAAGGCGTTTGTGCACGTGATATTGAAACCGCTGTGCCAGGTGAGCCCTATCAGACAGAATGTGTGGAATTTTTCTAAACCGTCTCCTCCTGCAACGAGCACGAGAGATGATTTGCACCCATGCAGCTTTATGTCACTACGAAGAAGCCTTCACTTCACTTCACTTCACCATGCCCCCAGAGTTAAAGTTACATGATGAATGACGGGGCAATCAGATCAACTTTCCGATGCAGCAAGACACTGCTGCCCTTGAGACAGCACAGGAGGAAGAATTGTTTCACAGCAAGGCCTTGGGGACATCCAAATAAAGAAGGAGCGGATATGAAGCATGAAACTTGACAACAGATAACAACGATACAATAATTTTCTTCAAATGGCCACACTTTATCTCATCGGAATAAATCTATCCTCATAATCTAATTATCCTGACAATAATATGAAGAAAGGAAGGGAGGGAGAAGGGTTTTGGGGTTGGGGGGTGGGTTGGTTTGGGGTGATGGGGTTAGAGAGGATCAGGGTGTCACTGCCTCCGCTGAGCCTTCATTGAGCACTTGATGGATGCTCTGTAACCAATGGAGATGGAGTGCCCCCATAGCCGGGGCGAGCACACAATCTTCTCAGCAGATTAACTCCCATTGATTTATAGAGATTTACCTCAGGAAAGAAAACAGCTGGCAAAAAAGGACAAATACCAGAACTGGAGAGGCATAAATTCAGCAGGCGAAAAGCCAGCTCATTTGTTAAAAAGACTATTCGTATCACCGTAGAGGAGATAGAGGGTAGAATTACTGAGGAGACGGTTTATGACGCAAAAACAATTGGGCAAAATGAGAATGAAAAAAGCTGAAGCTACCAAAGAAGCCTTAAATTAACATCAGTGCATTCTTTTCTACTTTTAATTTGCTATATTTATTTATTGGTCACATGGGGGCTGTAGAAATGCAACAGCACGCAGTCCATCAAGCTTCTCACTGTTGTGCATTAGCCTGAGACCGATGCCCTGCATTTAAAAGAGTCCAAAACCAAACAAAACATGAGAACAAGTGCAAGGAATAAAAATTAAAAGGTGCTTTTATCTGCTCTAATGTAGGCTGCCCATGTTAGCATGCCCGCTGGGCAAGTAGGACCTCAGCTGTGAAGTATTTCCCCCGTGTGGAAGCTGATCCAGGATGCTAGCCTAACATTAGCATTAACGGCTCTATCCTGCGTACCTTTGCCTAACGTTAGCTTGAGCATAGCTTTATTGGAGTTGAGGAAGTTTACACTCAGAAGCTAAATTATATATTACATTTATCACACACATAGGTTAGCTCAGGTTCCACCAGCCTTGTAGTCTAAGCAGCTAAATTTAACATTTTCCCTTTCTCATACTCAGTCACTGGGATTTTGAACCAGTGAAGGTGACCTGGAGGTTTTAAAGCTTACTAATGATCAGTTTGCATTCCAGCAGACACAAAGCAACATTAGCAAACATTTAAGTTTGCCCCCCTGTTCTTCCGATAAATGTCAATCCAATATTCATTCTCCTTTTGACTTTCCAAGGGAATGTTTGGCTCTTTCGCTGTGAAATGTGTCACTACGTTCACCGGCTGCTTGCTGTCATTTGGTGCTCATCAGGAGGAATAAAGCGGATTTATCAGAGCATTTTTCAGCACCCACAGAGAATTCTTCTTTTCACTTCATACCCATTGTTAATAAAAAAAATTATTGATTAGTGTCACTTTAATCAGGACTGGTATGTACAGCAATACATTCGAATAGGCTTCTTATCATGAGTGAAATGTCTTTGCTGCCAAGTACTGATTTTAAGGTTGTATCTGAGACTTTAATAAACCTGCCAGAGGATAGGGTTGTCTGGATGGGATGGGTGGAGGTGGGAGGCTATTAAGTAAAGATTATCTGTGAGGATGAAATCAGTAGACGGGAGATCACGTTGGAGTCAGATGGAGCTATCGAGGAAGGAACCTATACAGGATTTATTTAGAAAAAAATAGAATCCCTCCTCTCTCACTCTCTCTCTCTCTCTCTCTCTCTCTCTCTCTGCAATATTTCTACTTCTTCCGCCCCGCTTACCACCACTTAACACCCCGCCATTAAATTGAAATATCAGATGCGGTCTAATATGAACATTTAAACAGCTCCCATGACATCAGCTCCGTGTTTTGGCCAAAATGCCTTAATCTCTGGCACAAAAAACATCGACTCAACAAGTGCTGTATTTTTGTGGGTTCATTGAGAGAAAGTATTTTGACTATGTAGTCCTGTTGCAGTAGCTGAGTAGCTTTTTAGAGCACGTATAATTCCTTCCACAACAATGTCTTCCACAACAGACCGTACCTAAACCCCAGAAATTGTCAGTGAGTCTGAGGCTTTTGCTGTAAACAGTTTTTCATCAATAAAAGTTGTTTTTTTTTTGGTCTTACTTTTTTATACTCCAATTATTGTAATGATATGCCAAAACATGTTGAAGCAGATACATAAGACAGATTGTAGCAGAACCAGACTTGAAATCATAATCCATCCACACCGCCTGTGTTTTTGTTTTTCCTGATCTCCAGACGAGTCGGGGCAAGTCCAGACATGCTGCACGCCACTTACACTCTCTTCACACTGGCAACGTCATGAAGGGCAGTGCGTTCCAGGTACATTGGCCCAAATCACATTAAATGTTGCAGCATACAATATGTCTCTTATTAAATTAAGCATCTCATCAAATGACGTCGGAGAATTTCACTTCAGCCATTTCAAAAATTAGCTCCTATTTACTATGCTGCATTATGTTTATTCCCCAGATTTTGAGTTTGAGATCATTTATTCACATTATAGTGTCCGCCAAAATTTCCACAATGGAATGAATGAAGTATTTTAAGCTAATAATTCCAAAAATGCATAATGTGACACTAAAGCATAATGAATTAGTAAATGGGTGAGTGATATCACGTCGACGTCAATGACACGTCATATCTCATTACATCAAGCCATCCAGTGAATGCAGTTTACTGTAATTCCTGCCATGCGTTACAAGAGGTTTACAGGGTCAGAATAAATCATAACTGAACACAAAAAAAGCTGGACACTTGGAAAACAGTGATGCTTTATTTATTTAAGAACAGATCAGTTGAATGACATTTAACTGAAGATTGCATTTGGTTCTGCAGCTGTTCTGAGAAAAGGCTCAGATTGGACATCTTAAGGGACCTGTGAGTATTTGTTCAACAGCAGCTCGTACAGTAGTTCCCTCCTGTGGATTCCGCCCTGCATCAGATGCAGCTGTAGTTGCGTTTAGGTGTGACTCTCTGGACCTCGTGTGTGTAATAATGTTACACGGCTACCGCTCAACAGATGTGCACCTCTCTCTCTCACACACATACACACACATACAGATGTGCGTCAAGAGGGGAAGAAAGAGAGGACTCTTTGCACTCCTCCTCCCCTCTGAATATCCTTCCACACCTTGTTGATGGGACCGGAACTTTCCTGTGTTTCGCCGGGGTGGGCCCTGCTTGACTCATGGGGCTGAATGAGAGGGGTCACGACCCCTGCTGTGAACTGCTTCCTGTTTCTGTTGAAGGGGTCTTCCGAGGCCTGCCGTGATCACAGGAGAGGCTGGCAGGCAGCCGGAGTGCATCCGGTTTGAGGTGATGCTACGCCACAGTAAAAAAACACACATCAACGGAGCGGTAGCTGGAGCTGGAAAGATGGGAGATAGTGAAATGCTATTATTTACTGCTATGGGGTTGACAGGCAGAAATATGTTCGCTCTTTCAGACCAGGAGTAGAAAAGGAGAGATGGTCGTGTTAGACTTGGGCTCCATGTAGCTTGATGGGGGAAATTTTACTGACACTCTGGTGCCCCATATTTTGGCTTAAGACCCGTAAAACAATAATTTTGCATTTCATAACAACTTGGGATTTTGTAACTTACTTTTGGTAATTATTTCTAGAAGTTATGTAAATGTACCCACCAAAGTAATTGCTGAGATCTGGGAACAGCAAAAGGTGGTGAGTGGTCAGACAATCAAAGAAGCTTGTAACAATCAGTTTATCTAAAGGTGAAATTGAACAGAGAGTGCACCTGAAATGTCGGGGAAAAAATTTCATTGGACAGGAAAACTGTGCACACAACTAGGATGAGCCAGTCTGTGAACTGTGATGGATGATTTCAGTGGACAGCTTGGATGAAGATTGCAATTTTTACTCGGATGGACATTTTTCAAAGCCACGTGTCTCTGTATTTACAGATCTCTGCAAAGAATTTTCTTATTGCCGTTAGTAATGATGCCAAAACTGCAGCACATGTACTTTGAGACTCCTTTTGGCTCCTGACACACAGGTTGGGGACCACTGCCTCATAGAGTTGAAGTCCCTTTGTAGTGATGTGATGAGGCCAATGCCTTACAGTGTTTGAAAATCAAGTCCCTTTCACACCAGTTAAAAATGTGGTTTACTTCACTATCCTGAATACAGGTTTATGCAAATACATGAGGGAGAGAATAACAAATATGTTTTCCACTATTCCTGGAAGGTACATTCTTAAGTAATCTTCCACAAATTGAGATCTATTACGAGTACAGTGTTTTCACAGCCTTAAAATATGTGTTGGTCACTTACAAGGTGTTAGTATGAATCCCCAGAAAATCAATGTTAGTGTTGGAAGAGTGTTATCAATCCACCAAATCACCATGTTTGAGACAATAATGGGACACTTTGCAGCAATGTGCAGCACTTTAAAGATTAGATCTTTAAATACACAGTGTTTAAATGTGATTGGCTTTTTTCCCTCATCTGACCTCCTTATGCCCCGCTGACAACTGTCATGCACTGATTTAGGATTATTTTTAAATCAGGAGCTGTCGGGCTTTGACGGGACGAGGATGGGATATCTGTATCCCTGGAGGCCTTGTAAATCTGGACAGTTTACTGCGGAGACGGGGGAGGACACAGCCCCCGTGCTCTCCTTGTCCGAGTCCCGGCGTAATCCCACCACTTCCTCTCCTCCGCTCTGCTTACCCGGGCTCACGCAGTAATGCATTTTCTGTAACTAACAGCCGTTGTTTCCCGATTGTCACGCTCCCATCCCTTTCTCTTGGAATGTGTGTATATATATTTGTGTGTGTGTGTAGCAATAGGCGAGAGTGTCAGGGTTTTGGAGATCTCTGCTCGCTGGGGAGCACTGGAAACGGAGGAAAAAAAGAGAGAGAGAAAGACTGGTTGGAGAAGGTCTGGAATTGCAGTTAATACTAACACCACCCTCTCCGGGGCCGCTGACCACCTCCTCCGCCTCCCCACAATTCCTTGCTCCTGTGACTGAGCTCTGGCAGCCAGACGGAGTAAAGACGCTGCAACCTGGGCCTCCTGCTTCCGTCACGCTTGCCCCCCTCTCGCTCCAGAAACAAGAACACATGGGTGTCAAGTCCTCTCGTGCTGGCAGTGTCCAGCCCTTTTCAACAGCTTTTACTACGTTTAATTAGCCATGTCCCCCCCATCTCCACATACAGGAGGCATGACAGACTGAGATACACACACACACACACGCACACACACACACGACTCGACCACAGGATGGCACACTGAGCATGTTTTGGCAGCAGTCGGAGGGCAATCAATTCACGCTCTTCTTCTTCTTCTCTCAGTAACATTCTTCACGACACTTCCTGACAGGTCTGAGTCGAGCAGCTCATGTGCTCCACAGCATTTAGTGGAGCCAAAACGGAGGTCAAATCCCCTCAGAGAAGGGCAACAGGTTTTTGGAACATTTGCCAGCTTAGCCTCTTTAAGTGATGAGAGCATCGACAATAAAACTCACCTGTGCTCTGCGGCTGGTTTTAACTTTTTGGCAGATACTTAACTGAGTGTTATGTGGTAAAATATTACTCATGGTCACGCGTGACTAGCATGATCAAAATAAAGTAAAATGTTGTTTTTCTAAAATAAGAGATGATGGTGTTTTAGTCATATGATTTAAGTAGACATATTGAGTTTAACTCGACTCAGCTGATTTTGCCACATTTATATCTGGAACTGTTTCAGTGGAGCAGTTATACTCCTACAGGCCACCACTTTCACTATTCTCTAGACCCACAAAATACCCCCTTATAGTTCCAAAAAAACAACAGACTTTTCTTTAAAGTCATCTCACAACCTGAACCTAACCAATATGTAATAAGGGGTGCCTGTCAACATGTCAGTATGCGAGCAGTGTCTGGGTGAAACACAAAAGACAACAAAGAACAAGGTCAGTCAGGAGGCCAGAGGGAAAAAAGAGAAGATTTTGCAGCATTGCTTTATAGCCTCCTGAGCCCAGCCTGCTCAGGTGTGTTGCATCCCTGACGAGGTCTCAGCTCCACCCATCAAAGCCCTGAAACAAAGGCAACACACACAAAATGACAACAAAAAACACAAGACAGGAGTGCCCCTGAGGCCATCACAGCCACTAAATGTGCTGATTTTTATCATAACGTTCAAATATTTCTGATAGAATCCATCTTTGTTCATAAAACATGCAGTAAATTCTAATGAAAATTAGTTATCCCCATGTTTGTCCAGTGTCTTGCTGGTGAATATCAGTGGGTGAAACCTAAATCTTAACCATACATCACAACCTGTGCCACAGGTATTAACGACAGGACACATGAACCACTTGCATCAAGAATAAATCCAGCTTTAAAAGGCCTGATCTCTAATATAGAAATGAAGAAACAATTCACTGTATCACCAAATTTCAAAACACAAAGACTGGAATCTGCTGTTATCAACACACTGGTGGATGTGTCCTTCCATTCAGGGACTAAAGTGCAACACAACATCCAGCACAAAAGATACAGCTGCAGTGTGTCTTCAAGTCACAAGTTTTCAGTAAGGAAGAGACCACAACTCAGACGTGCATTTCAAAGCTGTTTATGAGCTGTTGATAACTACATAATCTTTCATCTGTAACTGCCTTTAAAGCTGAGATCATATAAATGATATTTTTCAGGGGCCATTAGACTAAAAGGGGGCACATGGACGATGGTGAACATATTCTCATCTCTTCACAGGTAAGTTGACCGGTCCCGATGTCTTCCTTTAACCAAGACGTTAAAAGAAAAACAGCAAGTGTGGCAGGAGTGAAAGATAACCCCTGTACTTCAAAACTTCAAAGCCGCCTGGAGTCCCCCCTCAGAGCGACGTGAACCCTGATAATCTGCTCATTCACTGCTGCACAGGAGGTGAGGCTGCCTCGCATGAACTGTGTGTTTTCACTAAAATAGATCCTGACCGGCCAGACTGACCCCTGAGGAGCAGGGGGAGTCACTGCAGGTCCTCTGCAGGTTGTCGCGGGGAATCGGAGAGCTGCTGCCAGAGCTGAAGGGTAAAGGTTGAAGGGTGTGAGGTAGCCTATGACCTCCCCCAGATTTGGCTCGGGGGGGGGGGGCCCTGTGTGCAGGCCATGTCCAGTGCCACCGACCCGCCGCCTGCAGAAAGATGGAGGGAGAAAAAGGAGGACCAAAACACAGGGTGGCAAGGGTGGAGGCAGATTTTAATGGGAGACAAAGGTTCTGCTCGGTGAGCGTACTGGGACTAATTCCGCTTTGGTTCAAGTCTAGGTTAAATGCGTTGGGAATGAGTCAACGCTGGCTGCCGAGAGTGTGACTAACAGAGCGGGTCAGTGACTGGGAGCCCTTTTCTGGCTGCTTTCAGACCAAAAAACAGAGAGCCAGCAATCGCCTCTCTCTCTCTCTCTCTCTCTCCCTGTGCAGAGTGAAACAGATGAGATGAATCCATCATCGGCTCCATTTTCTCTCTCAGCCCTCAACGGTAACGAAGGGTACTTTAAGAGAGCAGAGCGGGGGTGAAGCTAAGTGGAACGTGGGACTGTGGGGTAAACAGAAAAGACCTCATCATAGTTGTCATCAGCATTCGTGCCAGAGCCCTCTGAATTGTTTATTTCAAACATTTTTCAGGTGGCTGCTCATTTTGTGATTGTTGTCCTTTTTCACAGACCTCTTGAGCCAACAATGAAAAGGCTTTCCAAAACGCTTAAAGTAGGAAACATTAAAAGACTTGATTAAAATTGGACCATTAGCAGGCAAAGATTTACTTGCCTTTCCTCTCCAAAAACAATTCTGCAAAGTAGTCAGGAAATATAATGTAATCCAAGGAACTGTGTTCAAAGCTGCTACCCCATGCATTCAGACACACACTTATGAATGGGAAAGTTTTAATGATCACTGTGCTCTCCACATGGAGGCTACGCAGACCTCAGAAAAATAGGGTTCAAAAGCATTTTTTTGTTTGTTTTGTTCTTTAGGAGGATTTGGAAATCGTTGCTGAGTAAGCGTGAATGCTGCAAACTGTAGCAGTTTTAAGACAGCGTATCCTGAGTAGAAAGGAAGCAGATGTTCCAGACACTGATATGAACGCTGGGTCATTCATCCTCATTAACATTAGCTGCCGGGACGCGGTGAGGGGATGTATGTGGGGATGCAGAGGCAGAACTAGCTGGAGATCAAATAGATGGAATTCCATGCATTTTGTCCAGGCTTGTCTCAATTAGGACAGGGATACTTGTTAAAGGTTGGACCAAAATCTGTCAAGTGCTGACAGATGCTGTCAAATGCTCAGTCAGATATTTCTCGATCTTAAACAGGAAAATTTGCTCACTTCAGACTGTATTATTTTCATGTTTAATGTTGCTTATTTTAAATGAAGGGCTTGGTCTGTTAGCTTAGGTTCGCATAAAGGCTGGAGACAAAGGGGGAAACAGCTAGCTTAGCTCTGTCCAAAGGTAATGAAATCCTCACAAGCAGCTGGAAAATGGCCATAACAAGTTCCTGGAATCCCAGGTCAAATTGCTTGTTTTGTCTGACCAATGGTCGCAAAACCCAAATTATAACCCGTATTCCATTTATAGTGATATAAAACAGAGAAAGAAGGAAAATTAAAAAGATTGACGCAGGAAATTTTAGTTAGTTTATTTTAGTTTTGTTTTTTTTATTCTAGAAATAATTTAAGTAGTTTGCCATTTATGACAGTTGTTATATATCAGTTGTCTGTTGATTGTCCATTGATCAAATACTTGTTTAAACACTCGTTAAGACATTAAACAGGGATTAATTACAGAAAAATCATAATACAAAAATGTTTTTTAATGTTAACATTGCAAAAAGCATGATTTTGGCATTGGTACCAAACCTGAGCATATCGGAACATCAGAATTTACTAAAAGTCAGCCTCAGTCTAAATTTAGACATCCCACCTCCTTCCTCACATTCACACCTATGCTCACAGTGATCACCTAACCTCAAGGACAATGCTACAGATAAGCAGCAAGCACCTCATTATCACTCTCAGCCCCAAACAGTGGCGCGTCGCATGGCTAAGCTGCACTTCCTCTTCACTGAGGCCAACATTTGTTGCTGCCTGCTACCATCCTCCTGATCAGACCCCCCCCAGCCCCTGGCACCCCTCAACCAATTGTTGTTTACTCGTTCAGGGCAATGAGGCTTGGCGAGGAGCGGACTGCTGCAGGGAGGAGGTAGAGGAGAGCAGCGGTCAGTAATGAGTCCCCCCCCCCATCACTCTTTCTATTTGTCCCTGAAGAAAGGAGGCTGAAATAGAAAAGGAAGGTTGTGCAGCTCATGTTTGAAGCTTACTTTCTTTATATATATGTGTGTGTGGACGTGGGTGTGTTCTTCATATGCTTTCAAGTGTTAATTGCAGAGTGTGTCCTGTGAAGGCATTGTGAGGAGAGGTGGGGATAAAGTGTGAGTGATGACAAAATGCATCCTGGACTAACACCTCAGTGTTTTTGTGATTTGGAGACCCAGAAAGGCAGAGGTGTTAACAGAGGAAAGGCAGGTGCTAGGTCCAACATGTGTGCATGTGTGTGTGTGTGTGTGTGTGTGTGTGTGTGTGTGTGTGTGTGTGTGTGCTCAGTCATAAAAGGATAAATCTTGCACACTCGATGGCACGATTTAAACACCAAAAACATTACAAGACTCAAAAATAAAATAATTCAGACACCTTTGGTTAACAGTCAGATTTGCTTAATTTTCCCTCACAGTCTTTTAAACTGCAGTGTCCCTGAATGAGAGCGAGCGAGAGGAAAACCAACAGATACAGGTGGCCACATGTTGCACGAAACCTTTAATGAGCAACACGTGGAACTAAAAATTACATTGAACCACGCAGTGCTGTAAAACTGCACGTCTTCTCCTTCATTTCCTTCAAGCTGTGCATGGAATAATTTCACAAAAATAATAGTAACTTGTAGCCAGTAACACTTTATAAGGTACAATTAACTAATGAATTATCAGTAGTTAATAAACCATTAATTAATGCTTCTTAGTACAGTTATAAGCAGTTAAGTATAAGCAGAACAAGTTTTAGGTTGTCATTAATTGCTGGCTGGAATTATTAGTTTTGAATTTATAAATGAAAAGGCTGTGATTTACCTACTTACAAATAAGCCACCAAATCTGCAGTTTTACATGTTAAGTCATTAATAAAGGGCAAAAAACCCATCCATTCTGAAGTTACACATTATATATATCAGAGGTCATATGGTTCATCATAAGGGTTCATGCCATGGACTTAAAGACCTGAAAAGACAAAGCAAGCATCGCACTGAATAAACACCAGCCAGAGGTTTTTTTTTTCACAACCTGGCAACCCAGACTTCCAACTCCAGCATCATAAACTTGAAATGGCTAATGATGCCATTTGTTACAAGTTATAAACCCTGTGGCTGATTAGGAAGTTGTTCCAGTATAAAGTTAAATTGGTACTTTATTTTGAAATACTGGCTTTTTTGTATTACAGTCAGATTTAATTCACTGAATTAAAGAGGACAGTTTATTCTTCCAGTTCCACTCTACTTAAGCCATGATATGCACATCATTTTGAGAAAACAGAGGTGGAGTCCAGTTTTGCCATCAACACACAACACATCAACACAATTTTGTCACGGCTTTTTGCTCTTTCTGCCTTCATTCCCTGGGACTCGCTGCATCATCCACATTATTTTTCCTCTCTGTTGTCAGTCCCTAGTCTTTGCTGCAGTCATTTCCACAGGTGCAGAATATCACTGGAGTAGCATTATGGCCCTTAGAGGTGAGGCGGTAGGCAAGGGCAGAAAAATAAACAACAGTAAACAACAATAGCAGTGGGGAGCGGGCTCCCCTGTTGTGTTGATTATTGGAGGGCTGTAAACAGGCCTGATCCCCTCCCGGGAGCAAACCAAGCGGGAACGGCTGCTGCTGGCGGCCCACGGAGAGGCCAACAACATCTGGGCCTCAGCTCAGCTCACCTCATTCACGGTGGAGCGATGTGGCGGCGCATCTGCACTGGCAGAAAAAACAGATAGCGTTCACAAGAAGTCAGCAGAAAATGAGGACAGAATGCTGCAATTTGATGTAAGACTGAAAAATATAGAAACAAACAAAAAGCAAACAGAATACAGAAATCTGAGCTTTTAGTGCTGTGAGGCAAGTTTCACTACACACTGACACACACATGAAAAAAGGCAAAACAAAGTCATCAAATCAGCACTGGAACACACTGCCTGGTCACAATAATTGGCTTTTAATAACAACACAGGCAACAGTAGTCAACATTTGCATTAGTGTTTTTTGTTTTTGTTCCATTTTGTTTGCAGAGATGGACATTATTAATCCAAGCAAGTGAATTCATTGTGCCCTGCTCAGAGGCATTTTGTCAAAAAAATGGATGCAGTGAGTCATTGTCATCTGGCGTATATATTTGTCGATGTGTAGGATTGTGACACTGAAATGGCAGCAAGCCAGTGGAACACCTTTTCTAATGGCTGCTCGTGAGAGAAAAATGCGCTTGCAGTTTGCTACCTAATGGCTCCCTCTGCTGGTGAACGATGGCAATAGCAAAAACTACAAAAGTGACTGGCTTGTAAAATGAAAAGTGAATGTAAAACATCTTTTTTTCCACCATTCGGTGCAGGGGAAACATGCATTATATAGGGTGTATACACTTAACGATGGCAGAATTTCATCTGGCTGGACCAACTGTCTCGGCTTCATTAGCACAGAGCCGTCGTTAACTTGATGACCAACACCTGTGGTCTTCCAACACTGACAACTCAGAACATCTACTGTGAAAAAAAGACTCCATCTGTTTTAAACATCCATCCTTATCTTTGAAAATGTCAAAGAACTGCTAATGATATATTCAAATTACTTTTAGCTTGAATACTTTTAAGTAAACATTAATTAGAAAACTGCAAATCAAAGTTTGTTTCACAGCATTGTACAAAGACTGATGAATATTAGCATTGAGCAATAGTACTAAAGATAAATGTAAAGACTGAATTTTTATATGAGCATTTTGGTTTCATTTCAGGCAGTTAGGAAAACATATTTTGGTTATTAATCTCCTGTATGTTATGCAACAGTTGAAAGGTCTAGTTTGTATAAGAGCAGCTACTCGAGCCTGGTTTCAACTCTCAGTGGTGACGCCTTGTCTCCTTACTGCTTGTTCCCTGACTTTGCTAATTAAGAGAAACCAAAACAGCTGAGTCCCCAAAATACTGCACACATGCTGGCATTCACTGAGAGTCACAGTGTTACAACTGCACATCATATTTTACTTTCCTGTGAAAGTATTGATAACATTATGCCATAGGACTATGCAGTTTACTGTCTGCTGTGGTTCAGGTGGTTCATGAGCCACCTGTGCAGAACCATTACATAAAAAACAAGACAAATTAAATTCTTTGTTCCTCCAATTTATTATGAAAATGTACAGGGCAATTAACGGTAGGACTTCTGGTAGCGGGCACGGGCTCCAGGTCCACCGAACTTCTTGGACTCGCAGCGACGTGGATCGGCAACCAGCAGGGTCCTGTCGTACTGGATCAGGATGTCCTTGATCTCCTTCTTGGAGGCCTCATCCACATCTGCAGCAAGACAAGGACATGTTGTTCTAGAAGCTCTACATAAACACATAGGTGCCCCTATGTCCCTGCCTCTCACATTTGTGGTCTATTACATTGTTTCAAAAAACGTCCCCAACTACACCGTCTATGTGGGCAGCAGAGTTTGAAAGTACCATGGGACTGTATTCAGATCATCAAGTCCCATACTTTATCCGTAATATATTGAGTCGCCATATCAGCATTTCACATAAGATGACACTGTATGGCATTCACATAAATTTGAACACCTTTCAACCTGTGTTCTGAACACATGTGCAATAAACTTAGGTCCTACACAGGAATTTAAATCTCTTTCACCTCTTCTACCAAAATTCACAGCTAGAAATATGTGATCACTGTTTTAATTCAATAGTATAAATGAGCCAGTCAGATGACCCCATCGACAATATGGCAAGTTAAACAAAAGAATCAACATACAGCTGAATCCTGAACACGACACATGCAGGAGACACTGCTAGTTCAGAGCTTGAGGATATAAATATACTATACTGCTACACAGCAAGCAAAGTTTCAACCATCCATCTATGACCAAAATGGGTCAATACATGTAATGCTCCTGTATAAATGATGCAACTACAGATTAGGTTTGTGGCATAATAATACTTACACTTCTGGTAGTATGCGACCAGGGATTTGGAGATGGCCTGACGGATAGCTGAAAGACAACAATTTGTAGCGTGAATAAAGCATCCTGAATCACACACGTGTGAATGGCAAATACATTTAATCTATTCAGGAAAGAAAGAAAGGTGTGCTCACCATAGATCTGTGCGACATGTCCACCGCCCTTCACTCTGACTCTGATGTCGACAGCAGCGAAACGCTCCTTGCCGAGCAGCAGCACTGGCTCCAGAAGCTGAAAGGGAACAATATACCATCTTAATGCAGAGTGGAGTAATGGGCAGGTTTAAAACGCTGGGACACTTTGACACTGTGTAAAAATGTACCTAGCGAAACAGACTGGTCACAAACATCACCTTGTACGAATCACTCACACACTGCCCTCGTTCGTTTACAGATGTCACAGGCATTACCCCGCCTCTCTCCTCCACACACTTTCTCACAGGTTCTCACCTTGTACTGGAGAGTGGCCGGCTCCACCATCTCCAGGGGTCTGCCGTTCACCTTGATCAGACCATTGCCCCTCTTGCAGTGGGCAACTGCTGTGGCAGTTTTCTATGACAGACACATCACCATCATCAGATATCTGATGCAGATTTACCGGCAATTCAAACATTTGTTGACTGTAACTCGCAATTTCTCCGACCATGTGATGGCTTTACATAACCGTGTCTCCTATTAAAACGATTAAAAGATTGGTATGATTGATAGCGCGCGGAGACGTGAGCTAACATTTACGCTGTCAACCTACGTTAAGTATCAGTAACCAAACCATTGCTAGCGACCGGGCTAGGCTATGTAAGCTAGGTTAGATGGCTAATACAGAAACAGCCGTACACGAGCTGTGCAAAGCCATATGGCAGAATCAGCGTCTAATCCAAGGTCTCCATTCGTCGTAGACACATATTGGCCCACAGAAGTAAAATACAGGGCTATATCGGTGTAAAACAGCGACACATCGACACTTCTTGTT
Organism: Psettodes erumei; assembly: GCA_016785225.1. Taxonomy (NCBI): domain Eukaryota; kingdom Metazoa; phylum Chordata; class Actinopteri; order Pleuronectiformes; family Psettodidae; genus Psettodes; species Psettodes erumei. The sequence goes on from JAFBJZ010000737.1 coordinate 97,745, forward strand.
AGCTAGGTTAGCTATCGTGCGCTAGCAAGACAGCGTAGGCACAACACCGCACGTGGAATAAGTTATACATATTTACTTACTTTACGTCCAAAAACCTGGACAGATTGAAGAGGACCTTTAGCTGGCATGATTCTGAAAGACACGGAGAAATAAATACATTACAAGCCAGCAAATAAGTAAAATTTATTATATTTCATCGGATCAGGCTGAAGAACGTACCGTCTTCAGCTAGGGTGCCGTACGGAGAGACCGACGGGGTTTCACACGCCGAACCTCAGGGGCCGGGGCACGACACTTTAGACGTTCTTTGCGGTAGGGTTTGCGACAGTTGCCCTCGCTCTACCTCCATTTTACATTTAGAAGATGTTAATAGAAATAGTCATGTGCAACAGTGTTATAACTAGAAATAATGTAGTTGTGTCACTTATTTTGCATTGTGCCTGAAACAGTTTCAATCAGGATAGAAATATAGTCAAGACAGTTCATAAACATCATTACATAAAGCCCAGTATAGAATGGGACAATATAAAATGATTATTTTGTACTTTAATGCTATTTACCGGCCAAACTTATAATTCAGTTTTAAACTGTGGAAATCTGGAAATTCTCTGATGACTGTGGTTTCTCTATGTTCTACTGGGAAAGGTAGACTGTGTGTTCAGAGGAAGGAAAGAAGCTGTGTACAAAACAAAAACCAAAAGAAACAGCAGCAGCTCTTTCTGTCAATTAAAGGGAAAGAACAGAATACAGTAGCAAAAAATCTAGGAATCTTGGATACTTCTAGAAATTGTGATAAACCAGTCGTGATTTGTACTTGACTTTATACTCATCTAAGCATGTCTCCTCCACATCCACGTTTCTGTATTCCTAAACAGCAGCGCTCTCTGGTGTCTGTAAAATGTATAACACAGTTTATAAGTGTGACGTCATTGCCATCTCAGCTGGGGGCAAGGCTGTATCATCAACCAGAGGCTGCCTGGCACAGATCACTGCAGAGTATTAATTTCCCTGACATTAACACCTGACAGCTTACATCAAACTACACAAACTCATTGCAGCTTGGTTCCATCAAACCTGATTATTTTTAAGCTCGTGGTGAGTCTAACCACAGAGATCATGCAGTTCAGTGCTGCTTGGGGCTGAGGAGCTGAGAGTCAGGTTATGGGAAGGGGACATGACATGGGAAAAAGGAAGTGGGAATCTTTTTGGACACCAGATATGAAACCATAGTCCTACACAAGAGACAGTCTTTGATCTGACCACAATGTTGGACAATGTTGATGTGACCAAACTAGACCCTTCAGTTTGTGGGTGGAAACTGGCGTCAAATGGTCCCCCTCTCTGCTCTCTCATGATTCACCATGGACATGCAGCTGACAACAACAAATAGAGCCTTTGTGGTGATTGACTCAACCGGATGGATGCGAGGGTGAAAAATTGTAGCAGGCGCCTTCTCTAGAGCCCTGAGAAGGACACTTGTCAAGTCTCTCAAGGTCGAGCATCCTGCAGTGTGATGCTGTAGATGGGAGAAAAGTGTCAGCATCGAGGCACAGTCATGCGCTGCAAGGAAGGAAGAAGCAGGGCCATTCTTGGGTCAGAGAAGGACTGAAGATAGATAGCATCTTGGGAATCTGTATACAGTGCCATGAGTCGTGTGCAGTGCCTACCTATGCTTGACATTTACTGCAGCGAGAGTGGTGTTTATAGTGTCGGCAACGGGTGAACAGGCACCTGGCTTCTTTTATTGTCAGAGGGAATGCATACTCCCCTCAGGTCTGCCTGCTGATGAGCCGTTCTGTAGCATAATGAATATGGCTGCTTCTCGTCTCTACATTCACTTCATCTGTGTCAGAGCACAAAGTTGAAGTTTTATGTTTGATGCCTATTATGTGAAGAACCTTGTGCGGTGCCCATTCTGTTTTTTTCTATATAACGCTCTCTCTTTTCATTGCACCTTCCCTTTCAGGTTTTGCGTGAGAAGTCAAGGAGTTTATTAGCCAACAGATACAATTTAGGGATGTGGCTGCAGACTGAGCATGCCAATATCTACACCAGAGTCAGGCAGACAGAGGAAGCACTGTGTGAGGACCCCAGGCTGGATGATAAGCTTCAGATAGACCCGTGTTTGTGTTATGGGGTCACTAGCCCCCCACCCCCCTTCACTGTCTGCTTAGGAAACATGTTAATGCTACCCGTCCCTGATTTCCTGCTCTGTTCGGCAGCCTGCTAAAGCATACAATCGCTTTGTGTTGCTAACTGTCAAGTTCATCTTACAATGTCCAGGCCGCTGAACCATTTGAAGTTAAACGCTCTCACGTTACAGCTTTGGTTACAGCTAGAGGTATTTCAGAGCTAATTCTGCCGTGGACGGAAAACGCCACACAGTCACATTATAACTTATTCTGTTTACATATGGTAGATAAAATCAAAATGTTTTCAGAAGATCCAAGACTCCCATCCGATATTAAATCCCACATTTTTTTTAAAGAGGCAAACAAGAGGTGCAGAGCTTGCAGATGGAGGAGAGTCTGCAGTCGCCCAGTAAAATAGTTGGCAATAAATAAAGACCACACCATATATGTGCAGCTCCTCTCCACCGCATTATGGAAACACATCACCTGGAGGCGTGACCCCCTGACCTTGTCTTGTCACAGCACCCTGAGCATGAGACAACGCTCTCAGATTTACAGGGGAGGAGATGCTGCTCCTGGCCGGCCATAGCGTCTCATTTGACCATAATAGGTCTTGGTGGTGGTTGAAAAAGTGTTGCCGGTAATTGAAGTTTCCCCGAGCAGAAGGAGAGGATCTTCAAAAACTGGGAGGCGGAGAGGCCTGAAGGGGTGCAAAAGGTTTTGTGAGGAATACAGAAGCAAGGTCACCATGGCAACAAGGGAAAACTCTTTTCGGCTCATGAGACAGAAAGTGTCTTCCCTGAGAAGAAGCCGTGAGACCTATGAATCTGCGAGTCAAGAGAAATATGATTCAAAGCAACAGGTCTTACCTTTTATATCCCTGTGCAAGGACCCATAAATATCTTGCTCTATCTCATCACTTTCCTTATGAAATGGTCAAATGTACAAAGATACTCACCAGGCTGCACCAGACTTTTCAAAACAGTGGTTACACAATCACTGAGTGGTGAACATCCCCCCCAAGTATCTCTGACACATCCAGGCCTCTTACTAAGAAACAACAATCCCAAGGTGGTGATTCAGCGTGCCACAAAAAGGGGGGATTTCCTGAAATTGGCATAAAGTCATCTTTGGAAGTGAGAGGTACCAAAATGGTTGCCACTGCCCCTTTTTGCCTGTTGCTGTGCCATGGTAGCAGTAAATATTGATGTCTGCCTGACTGGATGACAGCTCATAGCGTTAAAATGTAGCCCGGTATTGAACCCCAGTTTGGACTTGAGCCCCTTCCATTAATTTGGCTATTTCAGCAAGCATTTGCCACATAGCAATGGGCCTTGCAGCTGTCCCATGCTCTGTCAACTTCCATCTGGCCTTGGGGTTGGGGGCCGCAGGATAATGCAGAAGTGAGTGGGCTCAGTCATGCAGCGGACAGATTGTCTCCCCTTCCAGAATGCAGTGCTTCACCCAAATAGCAGTGCTGGATCCAAATAGCCTGGTAATGATGTCATTTTCCAGCACGTTCCTTTTGACTTGTTGCATGGATTTGATTGATTTACATGAGCTACTTATGTAAGCTATTAGGCAAAATTCAACATCTGCCAAATTCTGAGAGGAAAATCTGTTGAAACCATGACCCGTGTTGTTGTGGGGATGTAACATGAGCAAGTTAAATTGCTGATGAAGTTACAGTGCTTAAACTGCACTTAAAACGTCAGCCAGATTCAACTTGTTTTTATTTTGTTTTTACATCAATGTCAGCTAGTGATCTACAAAGCACTTCTATTCACTGCACTGAATCATTTGAAACAGTTAATTAAAAGGACCAGTGTTGCTGAATCATTGCAGCTAAATGTTAGCCACCTGGATCAGGTGCATATTTACCATCTTGAACATGCCCCCATTCTTCCTGTGAACGAATTACCGAAATCACTCACTCATTCACAACCAACTAAGAATGATTCAGTTCAGCTCGGTCGCCCAAAAGCCTCATTCTTTTGAATGCAACATTGACAGAGGTCAGAACACTTATGTCAGCCATTAAAAATAAATTAAATTAAATAACATAAGATTAATAAGCTTTTGACATATTTTGCCAGTGTGAATAAGACCTGAAGCTTGTGCTTTTATTTGAAAAAGTGAAGATATGATTATTTTTGATTATTTCTATTCCTTCAGTGCAGTATCCGGTATCCAGCTGAAACAAAAAGTCTCATTATGTATTTAAGTGGGGCTTATTGTTTACAGAACAGGTTGAGGAGCTCAGAGCTGCACTTCAAACGCAGAATTCATGAAGCTGATCTGGCAGTTGAGCAGGGCCAAACTTGCCAACATAACAGCCTTTCACTTGCCATTTGTCTGTGCTGTCACTAACACACATACACAAGCACACACACGTGCACACACTGGTACTTCCCCTCTATCAATCTCACTCACTCACTCTCACACACACACACACACACACACACACTCACACACGCTCAGCTCGCCCACGCAATCTGCTACATCGCCTTCCTTGTTCCATCTCAATCTTGGTCTCCCCCCTACGTTTTCTCCTCCCTCTCATCTTCTCTGTAGGAGTATGTGTGTGTGTGCGTGTGTGTGTGTGGGTTGACTCTGGTCAGGGTTCATGTATGAGGCATCAGCGGTGGGGTAAGAACGGGGCCATGTAGGGTCTGGCTGACATCGGCATTGATACAACCAGAGAGGGTCACCGCTACACCAAAGCCCCCTTTATTCCTTCTCTTTTATCCTTCTTCTTCTTCTCTTTTTTCTTCTTCCCATCCTCACTTCAGTCTCTATCCGACGGCTGTAGAACACGGAGCTCCGGCCTGCTTTGGCCCTCGACAACATCTGGAAATACAATGATGAATACGATTACTACCAGCAACTAGCATCTCCTTATTTCCCTCCCTCACGCTGCTTGTGCCTGCACACATATTAAAATGTCCAAAAGATGATGAAATGTGACCTTGACAACATGGTAAGTACATGTTACGACTTGTGGTCTATTTCTTTCATAAGTGCACATGACAAATGAGCGCCACGTCATGCTGGTGTCTTGTATTTCGTGTAATTTGTCTTCACTGCCTCAGAGTGCGTTCAGACAGTTTTTAGAGTATTTTGGTGTGTTTTTAAAGTATATTATATCCATATTGTATTTCCTGGTGTGTCTATAAGTCTGTGCTCAGTCACTCTATGTTCCGGGCTCCCAGGGGGAGAGGAGACAAGGCTGGGAAGCTCTGATGGGAAAGTGGGCCAGCACTCTCAGTACTCCACTGGAGAGCTCCTTAAAAGGCCTGGAGAGATGATGTCGTGGACTCCCCCCCCCACCTCCTCCTTATGTTTTTTCCTCCCTCAGCGGCAGCAGTGGTGGAGAAGCCCAGCAGCAAGAGCAGCCAGGCTTTGGCCAAACTCATCATGCACATCAGAGCACCACACGACACTGATGACTTCATTGAGCTGAAATAAGTCTTCCATCCATCAGAATCTGGAAGGGCTTGGATTTCCCACATTGGGAGTCGTACCCATTTAGTCTGCTTAAACTGACTACTTGAATTTTAGAGTGTTACTGCCAATTGTAGAACTGTGGCTAAGTTCCCTTTATTTGCAAAGAAAAAGCAGAAATGATGAGGAAATGCTATATCACGGCAGCAACAACAGATGCAGAAGTACTGTTTTGTAATCTTTGCTTGGCTAATAGTGAAACCATTTTATTTAGCCACTTTTCACAAATATCAGCTTGACTTGTTACAGTCTGGTTGTTCTGACCAATCAGAATGTCCCAAACACAATAAATAGTGCATGTCCTCAGACGCAGCTGCTGACCTTTTCTGTTTCACCAAGCCCGACTAATTTTTTCCATCACAGCCGCAGCGACAGGGGTCAAGAACCACTTCATGTACACAATGCGTGTAAGGCCAAAACAGATCCCAATGTCCCCTTTAACCCCAATACACACAATCATTTTGCAGCCAATGCATTGTTTTTTTCCAAGGTGATGTTCCCATGCAGCGCCTGGAGTGAGATGCATTAGGCATGTGTGGGCGAGCTCCTCACCAGGCTCCAATCTACAAGACATCTGCTGTTATCTGGGGAATGCTCTCTGCACACTTCATGGACATATATGTACCAGCGCTTTGACGTCTTTGCTATTTTTAGCGCTGGCCCGCTGCTGGAGGTTGTTATGATGATGTCACGCAGGCTTTCAAAAATAAATCTGATTGTTTATCTTGGGTTACGCTTCCTGCCCGCTTTTCATGTCATGTTTGTTTGTGTTTATTCATCTGTCAAATGGGAAATTTTTTGGGCTGCTTCAGTGTACGAGCTTGTTTTTCCCGACCTCCGTCTTCAGCTTTATTGTGTAATCTTACAAAGTGTGATCAATACTTTGAAATTAGAGCTTCACCAACTTGTTAATGGTAATTCAAAGTAACAGTCAAGATGTTCAAAGTCAAGATATTTCTTTCAATAGACCTTTACTGAAATATGCTAATTGACTTACTTCCTGAGAAATTTATTGTTGGTATGATAAGGTGGAGCCAGCAACCAGTTAGCTTAAATATGTAGCAGCAGCCAGTAAAGCCTAAAAACAACAATTCACCATATAACTCCATATAAAAGTGCAATTTGACATTTTTATGCAACATGTCAACATGTTAACGAGTGAGCTTTAAAGGCGCTGGAGCCAGCTGTCTCCAGCCTTTATGCTAAGTTAAGATAAACAGCTGCTATCTCCAGCTACGTGTTTGCTATACAAATCACTGAGTGATATCAATCTTCTTTTCTAGGTTTCAGCAACAAAACAAGTAAGCGTATTTCACAAAATACCAAACTATTCTTTTATGGTTCAGATTGAGTTTAAGGTATGCTTACTGTTGGGAGACTGGGTACTTGAGGAGTCAGGACACGAGGTAGAAAAAAATCAGTCTACCTTCGAGGCACCACAAGTCATGATCTGTGAACATTTTTGGTATGATTCCAGTACACCAGAGACAAAAAAGGACTGCACTGGAGTATGCTGATCCCATGAGACAGGTGAACTGTCGTGTCTGCATTTGGAGGCTCATGGGAAGGGAAAATCACCCTCTAGGTGTGTTTGGGGGGTGGATAGGGAGGTTCTGCAAACACAGACACTCCTCTGCCCTCCCATAAGTCCCACCCCCCCTTGTATCGTCCTCATCTCTGGCTCAGGCAGGAGCAGACTGGGGCTGCTGACAGGTACCGCATTTGATGAACAGCATCAGCCGTCACCTTGTCAGCTATTGTCGCACCTTGCTGTGAGGCCTGTGTCGAACAGATAACACAGATGAATCCAACACTACGGTAGGTCACTACAGTTGACTACCCCCCCAACCAGACTCAGTGGTGTCACCTTGTCTGGGGCCTTGTCCCCAGCATTCAAAAATGCACTTCATTTACATTCCTCTGGCTGCACTTTGGACATGGGAGATGAGGGTTTTGAATATTGGCTGCAGAAAATTAACTGACCCAATTTACAGTGTACTCTAAATTTAAACTACATCACAGAGAACTTTGCTAAGCAGGAAATCCTCTACAGAAAAAAAACCCAACAAAATGCATTTACTTAGAGTCATGGCATATATTATAAGACAGAGGCAAAGAAAAACCTTATAGTTTAATCGAGATTACATCAAACCGCAAAGAGCAAGAATTATGGTCCCTCTTCTATGTTTCTGGGAATTTCACACCCACCAAAAAAAGAGGTTGAGTTGTCAGCTTGCAAAAATACACATCACTTTGATGCTGCATTACTGGTGATCATGCATAGCATAAATCCATTCGAAGGTCCCACTCTGAACCTGCAGGAGCTCCTCTGAACAGTAATTGACTGCCAGTGTGAGGGGAAGTAATGAATTCTTGATATCTTTTTGCCTGCAAACTGTGGTTTATCTTCCAGTGTGCTGCTGAGGTTAGTGCGGAAAATACTGTCAGATGGCTGCATAAAGGATAATAATCATATGTGTGTGGCACTGTAAGAGGGAGCACAGTACAAGTAACACTTATCTATTTTTAAGCTGCTGCTTGAGGCCTTCCTTTGTGAAGTGTGTGGATGGAACTTAACTGCACATCATTTTTGTATAATAGAGGGCAGTTAAAAGCAATATAAGTATAAGTACTATGGTGGACTTAATTTTCTGGATTTCATGACATATGAGGGAATGGATCTTGTGATTTTTCAAATGGCCTGTAGAAATGTAATTAGTGTATCTGAAGGCCTCTCTGGATTGAGATTTTTCAACCTCTGTCTGAAATAAACTGAAAATGGTAGATGCTAGACATGGGGAAAACTGTAGCCCAGCAGAGATCCATTGTAACTTCCTGTAGATTTTAAGATTACCAAGGCTGAGGGAGATGAGCACAGTTTGAGAAAGGAGATAAATGATACCTGGTAATTGAAACATGAACCTGCCCACATGTGAAATGAAGCACCTTGAAGTACTGCCCATGACAAATGGGATGGTCTGTGACCTTTGACCTCGGAGAATGGACCCACTGGGCCTGCACCCCCCCGATCATCCACAGGGGTTGAGTTCAGTTCACAATGTGTAAGTGGTATTTAAACATGATAGGGCTGAGGCTTAGAGGCTGGACGGGGCTCTGTTTTTCCACTCATGCTTCTTTTCATCAAGGTGAATGGAAATAATGAGGGCAGAGGGTTTCAGTAGCTAAATTAAGAACTCTAAAACAGTTGAACCAGTGCCTTAAAATAATCTAAGTGATAAATAGTGTCAATGGAAGTTTGGGAGTGTCCTGTTCAGCTTTCGTGGAAATCACTTTAAAGAACCTCTGATGCTGCACGAAAGCAATTTGATTATATTGATTTTTTTAATATGCTGACCAACAGCTGTTGCAGCATTAATAAAATGAATAACTAATAATAAATATTTTTCACAAAAGATCTTTTGAATTTTTAAAATTTTGGTGACTATTGCCATCATGCAAACTAACAATAGCCTATTGAGAACATTTATGATTGTTTCACAATGTACATTTTGCATTGTTGTTTTCATAGAATTAATTCATTTTACTATAGCCTAAAGCTACCATAATCAATATTTCTATATTGTAGGTACATTGTATGTGAAAGGGATTGCTGATGGTGACAAACGTGAGGAGAATTAGCTTTTTTTAAAGTCATTGTTTTAGTTTTCTGGCCCACAACGTTACTGTTCTGGTTCAGTCTCACAGCTCTCATTAACCTTTCAGCAGCAGCGGGCAGCTGTTTTCTCCGAAAAGCACCGATAAACCCGCTGAGCGCTAACTGCCCACCATGAAACATTACACACACAAAGTCAGACTTGCTGGCGAACACCAGTGGACATTTAGCAGCTAAAGAGCCACATATTTCCCTCAGGAGTTGGTGGAGATGAGTCCAGGGCTACAAGTAGAAGGAATATTGGACTTAACATTCCTCAGGTGGACACAAACATGACTCTTAATGAATGCTGATGCATACCTTTGTACAGTGATAGTATATCAAGAATGTGTACTGCAACTCGCTAAGCTACACGCAGCCCCAAAAGACAAATCAGTGCTAATGAAATTCTGACTACAAAAGGCAATCAGTTTAGAAGGACACCCAGACAACTGGACGAGTTTTTTTACAAGTTTCATATAATCTTCAGATGCACTTTGGAATATATTTTTACATAGAATGAGGCCTGAGGATTGATTTTTATGTGATCTGTTGACATTACGTTAAGAAGGTAACTATTCATGAGCAGTTTGGGCAGAAGGAAATAAAAACAATGACCAGTAACTCCTTACATATGAGCGTGTTAGGTCTATTTTTAGACAGATTTGAAAAAACCTAGTTCTTAACTGAGGTTGTATCCACAGGCTTCTTCACATTTAGTTGATGGTATAAAGACATAAAACACGCTCGTCTTCAGCTGCATGATATTTACGGCCAAAGTTGATCTTTTTTTTCCATGGGTTGCATGGAATGATTCATTGTAGCCTTTAGCACTAACCTACTACAGGCTGCGCCACAGCTCCAGATTTTGGCCTATTATTAGCCTCTTTTCTCTCGGAAACAAGGTCACTCAAATAGCCTTTTCTTATTAGGCTGTCACCACTCATCTATCCTTAAAGAAACATGCATCCCAGAAATAAATGTGTCTGCCTGTGTCTGCTATACCATTGTCACCGTACATTTGAATCGAGTTAGTGCAATCAAACATCCATTGTTATCGGGCTCACATAATGTCCTGGGATTGAAAGAGCAGAATCAAATGATGCTCCGGCTGCACAGCCCCTGCTAAGTGAAAGCGACTGCCCTATTTCTGTCCGGGGTTAGTGCTCAGCTGTCGTCTGGGAGTAGATCACCTCATGATCACTCCCCAACCCTCGACTATCCTCCATGCCTTGCCCTGCACCCCAGTTTTGGGTGCTCTTGACACGCTGTGCAGGCTGCCAGACTCCTGGTTATTTTGTCAAGATGGTAATTTCGAGAGGTCTTGACACTGTCCCTCATCACTTGGAGAAGCAGCAGCAGTTCCAATCTGTGTGTTTTGAAAAAGTGTATTTATTGCAATAGTCACTTTCTCTCTTTTGCACAGTACATGAGGCGTGAAGTGGGACCTACTGAATGGATTTACAGTAGAACACAGACACAAGCATGTCAAGCAGCACTCACAGCTGAGAAGAAGGCCACAGCGTGTGACCGCTGGCCAAATCAGGTTACTATTATTATTCGTCTTGATTAGAATGGTCTGACACAACCTGCCCCCACCCCCTCCTTCTTTGTCCCTCCCGCCAGTCTCTCAACTGCCTCTCCTCTCTCTCTGTTTCTCTGCCAACTGGTTTCTGCTCCTCCACTTCACTGCCTGACACATGATTGGCCTTGGACAGAGTCTGCTTTCTCATTCCGTGCTGCCCCTAAATACTTTGACAGTTGAAGCCCCCGCTGACATTGGACAGGAGGTGAAGTTCTACACATAGTTACCGTGGAGTCATATGGAGGCCCGTTCACTGGCGACGGATTTGGGGGTTGAGCCCAGTCCAGTCACCTTGGGGCTTTTCTTTCATGGATGAGCCCTCTGAGAGGAATATTTTTGTACGCCATAGGAATCAGGCTTGTCTGCTGACCCGCTAGCTCACACCTGATACCGCAGGCCAGGACAAGATTTTTTAATCCACCGCTGACTAATTGAAAAGGTCTGAAGGGCTGAACCAGCACTATCAGACCATTTCTCAACACCACTTTTTAAAAGTCCCCTGATAACATCAAAGCATGACTATTTCTATCTGCTCGATAGTGCTACTGTCTGGGCCTGCAAGCAGGGAGGGGAGATGAGTGTGCCAGTGACAAGGACGCCAACAACAGGCTTTGGGTGACATGGGAGCATGGGAGCAGGGGCATCTGGCTTCTCTCAGATGGGACTGAGTTGTCCACACATCACCAGTCACCCCTCTGTGAGTGCCGCTTGTCTGGGTCACCTGCACTGACATGCTGGTGGATGTGAGTTGAAACAGTTACTGTACAAACAGAAAACTGAGCATTTTCCCAGGCTGATCTTACTGATAAGTACTTAGGATGGCTGACATCAGGACATGTCTAGACTGACACCAGTAATAAATGATTATTTTTGTAGTGACCTCCCCCCACCACCACCACCTTTCCAGCTTTCTTTCCACAACACTTGATTTGCACACCTCATCTGATTTCACAACGCCACAGCAGAAAGCATCCCCCTCGGAAGCACTTGATTAAAGAAGTAAACAAGAACTTCCTCTCAGGAATTCATTCGTAGGTGCTGAGGGCTCTGACAAGTGAAGCCGCGCCACTGGGAAGAGCACGCCTACGATGACAGGACTTTCAAGTCTGTCGTTGGGTTTCAATCATGTCGCTCACGCACGTCTCGGTGGCTGAGGACAAACAGCAAGAGTACGCCTGTGTAATTTTGTGCCACCGATACACTTGAGTCACTCCCAGACACTTATCCTCTCAAGGCGCAGGAACAAGAGCCAAACAGTCATATGAGATCAAAGTGAGGGTGGGATGAAAGACAGGAGTTTGTCTCGAAGTCTCATGACACATACAGTCTACTGCAGGACAGCACTAACAGACAAAACTTCAGACACTTCCTGAAAAGTGACTTTTCTCCAGTGTTATATAATGTATTTCCTTCAGTTATTATTGGCAAACATTATTACACACTGAAATACTGATAGTTGTCATAACTGTATTTATTTGCACTGATTGCATTAAATTTATAGCGTGCTGTACATCATTAAAGGTTGACATCACTGAAGTAAATACAGCTGTCGGGGCGGGAGGGGGGGTGTAAGGACGCATAAACAGGATGCTCCAACATGTTTGTTACGGTGTGAAGTGGAGGATGCAGATATACATTCAAAGGCATTCCATGCCCTCGGTGCAACAAGGGGCCCCTCTTACATAACTATGCTGTTGACATTTGTAGATTTTAGGGGACCCGGAGATGAGATTTGCAATGTTCTGATTCTGATTCTGATTAAAAGAGGCAAAAACCTATAGGTAATATTCAAAGCATATTTGTCTCTCATCCTGTTATGAATTTGAAATGGATGAACTTTGTATTTTTGTCCCTGAGCTACATACTAACAACAACCCTAATGCCATAAAATAAAAAGAATTTGATAGAAAGAATTCAGGATTTCACTTCGTCATGTCCGTTTGTAGATGATTTCTTAAGAGCGCTGCAGGTGAGAGAAAGCATTACAGTTGGTAGCACATGAACCTCACCTCAAAACTGATTTGTTTGATTAGATATTGGATCTGACTGTTATAGCATCCATCCAGCCAGCTACTTGAATCTGCCCAGTGAGCTATTAGATTTCACTAAACCCTCACCAGAATTTATAGGTATATGGAGGACTGTCTGACAGTCTGCGGCTCAAAAACTCACTTGCGCACCACACACCACGCACTCATTACAGTCTGAGCTGGATGTGGCCCACATGGCTTGCTTTGCACTGTCAGTCACTGGGAGGTCAGTCCTCCCCACGGAACAGCAGCTTACACATCACTTTCCCTCCTGATATCAGCACCCTGAAGCCTGTGGCCAACAGCTTCCTGACACTGATGCCGTTGGTGTTTCACCGTCCCTGTGACGCAGTAGAACCACAGTAATTTCCAAAGACATTCCTGTAACATTAAGCACGGGTATCAACTGAACCCCCCTGTTCTGGCTCACAGTCCCCCCATGCACCGCAGCCCAAGTCTCATTTGCCGCACTTGCAGACAATAAATTATTTAAATTTGTCTACACTCAGTGTCAGTGACATGAAGAATGACTCTGAAATGAGAAAATGGGCGTAGCGTGACTTTACACAATGGCTCATGGTCACAGTTGTATAAATGTTTTGAATCCTAATTCTGCTTGAACAGCTTGTTATTCAGGATGTCAACCTCAGGTTCAGTAAGTGGGTGGTATCTAATCAAGCACAAGCAGCATCATTTTCTTTTTTAGAAATGTCTTTAAGTACAAAAATAACATCAGTATAGTCTGTAACGACACCTCAATATATGTATATATAAAAAAAGGGCTGCGTGTTTTATACCTACAACTTGCATATGAGGAGGCAATACCGCACCCCCTGCTGAGTACACATGGGTGTCTGCCAACAATAACACATGGTGGTGCCAAAATAAAAAAACACTTTATGCATGGCCACCTCGTTTTCACTCCAGGTTGAGCAGGACCACCCCAGTGCCCGAGTCCACTAGACATTCCTCGCACTTCAAGTGTTACCCATCAAATCATTACAGGTACTTTGTGGTGAGGAGGTTTTTATTTCCCCCCAGCAAGCCATGTGTTTTCATTAGATGGAAAGGAAACGTGTTACACATGAAAAAGTTTGAATAAGAATTTCATTTGATGCGTTCATGTGAAATGGAAAGGGGAAACACCTCTAAAACGAAAGTTTGTATTGTTAGAACGACTGGATTCCACTTCCTTAAAAGAAAAAAAACCCCAACAACTCACCTCTCTGAGAAAAATAGAAAATAAAACACCAACTAAAAAAGACAATGGAATCACTACTAATGATTATACAATTAATAGGCATGCACCATAATTCCATGAACAACAATTTAAATTGTGTGGGTCCATTATTGTTATTTCCATGGTTTTCTTTTTTGTCTCTTTTTTTTACTTTCCAAATTTTTTTAACGTTGTCACCAACTTACCATTAAATTGCAAGATATCCCTGGTTTTCCATTCTGTTTTGTTTTGTTTTGTTTTTTGACTGATATATGATTAAAATATGATAGGTTAAGCTATGTTGGGAATAAGATTGGAAAAAAGATGCCAATTGTTGTCAGTAAAATTGGACACTTGATCTCTTTCTGAACTCTAACTCAGAGTGCTAATCACACAAAAAACAAAAGTAAAAATGTAACCATGGTTTTTAGCATTATACAGCAAAAGTTTTTCCTCTATCAAACTGTTACATATGAGATGTGTACAACTAGTACTAATTAGTTCAATCCCTTCTTTCATGATGATTTCTTGATGTAGTCATATACTTTATGCAATGATTTAATTAACAGTGATTTATGACTTCTCTTTACCCTGTAGTCTAGTAGAGACTGCCCAAATACTTGCTACTGTATGTAACAGTGCCTCTACATCTGTGAGCTAGCATACTGTTATGTAATATATTGAAGAACTCCTGTCGTATTTGTCTGTAAGGGATTACCCTGCTCACTCTCTCCTCATAATCTGCTCATGGTGACGTTATACTGCAGCTCCTGAGCTCCAGATCTCGCGATATTATGGGGAACAATCCAGACGCTCTCTCTCTCTCTCTCTCTCTCGTTAGCTCGCTCGCTCGCTCGGCTCCCCCCTCCCTCCTCCCTAGCCCTCCCTTCCCACGCCCCAGTGCGCTGTGGGATAGTGGTACTATAAAGTATATCCTCTCTCGGAGAAAGATAAGAAGCCCGAGACAGGAGGGGGATGAAGATGGCGGACGCCAAGCAGAAGAGGAACGAGCAGTTAAAGCGATGGCTGGGCTCGGAAACGGACCTGGAGCCTCCTATTCTGAAAAAGAAGAAGACGAAGGTGAAGTTCGATGATGGCGCCGTGTTTCTGGCCGCCTGCTCAAGCGGCGATACTGAGGAGGTGCTCCGAATGCTGGACCGGGGCGCTGACATCAACTACGCCAATGTGGACGGTCTCACCGCCCTCCACCAGGTTTGTGCTAGCTTGCATATAGGTGTTAACAGTCAGTCACTGGTATTGCCAACACCATTATACACGAATATCGGCTTGCTCTTAGGAACTGCTTGCCCTGGAACACCTGTCAAATGGAAGCCATTCTCATCCCGTTGTTTACCTACCTAGCACAACCGTTTTCGACGCAGAGTTGAGATGAACGCAGTGGCTTTCCTGAAGGCTCGTTTATGGAAAATCAATATTCATAACAGTGCCAACTGTGCATGTACCTTTCAGATAGCTATTCGCAATAAGCAACAACGTCAAAAACCTCGCTTTCGGGACTACTTTTTTGCCTCAGTTAACTAGCCTGAGTCTACATCCTCAGTCCATGGGTGCAGTCTAATTGCTGTAGTGCTGCATTTCAGGTTGTAGCGTTGGGTCATTTGGTGTTGTAAATTACCTCGAAGTCACACAACCTCCAGTGTTTTGTTGATTCGGTAGTGCCGTTAGATAAAAGTCATTTCGGGTGCTATGTTCGAGTCATGCTAGGGGCGTAACGTTATTGATTGAGAGACCCTATCCAGGCAGAATGAATTCATCAACAATGGCTATAACCTGGCAGGCAGGGGAAAAGTCGTTTTGTTGATAAACCCTACACCGCGACTGTGGCTACTCTCTGGAGAGGAGAGGAGAGGAAGCAGCTAACTAGCTAGCTTTAGTCTAGTACATTCTGATTCGGTTACAAGGCCTTAAGTATATATTACATGCACGCAATATTCATATCGTTGACGACAGTGTTTGGTGCATTATGAGAAGTGAAAAGAAGTGTGATAAACAGAGAAAAATCATTGCAGTGCGGCATTTGATAAGTTAAATGTATGCTAACGCTACGTTAGCAGGCTAAGCTAATTGTCGTTAGCTGTTTTGGAGGTTTCGCTTAAGTTAATTCATTCTTTATCTAGCTTGAGAAATGACGTAAGCTGGCGACCATTGGACTCGAAAATGGCCACTTTGTGACTTTGCCATTTTTGGGTTTCAACCAGAAACGTGTGTGAGCAGAGCGCTTTACTATTTGGCTGGAATGTCAGCAGTGCTAAGCTAAATACCCGCTAACCACGGTAGCTACGTTTACAAGCCTATGTACTTGCAAAGCCAAATAATGAAAATGGCAGCCCGTCCTGGCTGCCGTGAAACGGACAGTAACGTCAGGTGTTAACCCATGTATGTGGTTGTTTGATTCTAAATGAGGCAAATGTCTGGTTCACGTGATTCATAAATACCAGTCCAGTGGTTGAAATATTATGGTAGCCAGAAGAAGCAGATATAGAGAGGAGCCCCGGTATGGCCAAGCTGGATTCAGTGATGCGTACTGTACATAAAGTACATTCACATTCATAAATAAAGTATTGAAACTTTAAATATGTCAGTCGCTGTCATTGAATATGTCACTGTTGTTTATGAAGTCATTCGTCCACAGCTCGATTCATTTTGTGCTGTGACCTCATCTTTCTACCCATTCACTGTTGAAGAAACACAGTTTGGACACATTTGTTTTCTTTTGTAACACTTTTGGGATATTTTTGTACTTTTCAGGTAGTAAAACTCAACGTTTAAATGTGCCATTTTTGCATATGTTCCTGGCTTGATTTGTACATAGGACATTGCAGTTTTGCATATGTGCCTCACGCCTGGAGCAAGAGGACACACCACGTACTTAAAACTGAAGAAAATGTAAATTGTAGTAATGCTTGTGGAAACAAGCCTTTTCATAGTTTCATTCATTGCACCAGCAGGGATGCTTTCTCTTCCTATTTGCTGGGATAGCGTTTGAATGATCTAAGGATTAAATGAAGAATTCTTAAATGAAATGTTTAATGCTGGCATAGGTCTCCAGTGATGTCACCTCATTACTCATGCCCACATGTCTAGTCTTAGAAAGCCTGTGTACTGCTATGTGCACCACCTTGCTACATGGAATGTTTGTTGTCCAAGGCTTCGTTACGGGCTATTAAAAGTTTTAAAAGCAAGTTTTCTGAGATAGGTCATTCCCTTTCTCTCTGGATGGTTAGTTGATTTTGTTTTGTCTATGCATTTATTAATGGTGTTGTTAAATCAACCATTCTGCGTGCTCAAAGTTAGCTATCATTAAATCTGGAATTAGCATGCTCCCCCATGCAAACTCATTGGGTGGAAACGTTGCCTTTTTTTGGGCTGATGTACAGGGATGAGCTAGAGTGGGGAAAGAATTTGCAGTGCTGCTCTTCAGACCGAACCATCTCTGGACGAGAGCGTGTTTGCGTGTGTGTTGTAGGCCAGCATGTGATCTCTGGGTTTGGGGGTCTTTATAAACAAGACGAAGAAGGCAACACAGGGATTTGGGTTTAATGTGCTAACCCCAGAATTGCGACGAGGTCAAGATGTTGTTTGTTTCTTTAGATCTAATGAAGGGGAAGTAGACAGACAGAGTCTGCCGGTGTCTTTGTCATGCTGGTCTTACTGATTTAAGATACTGGACCTAAGAATATAACGACATGGTACAATGTTTCCTTTTACTTTTTGAAACTAAGTTTAGCAAATGCATTTATTGCATCTATTTTTCATATCTTTTTGTTTCCTTGTTGCATGAACAATAAGCCCGATGATTACGGAAAACATCACAGGTAATTTTAACAGTTTGATTTTGATCAATAAACTGCAGTACCCTATGCTGCGAGTGACTGACCTCTGGCTTTGTTTTGACATATGTCATGTTGTTACATGAGGGCTCACTCCTCACTGGGTGCAGCAATATCACTCCCATCGCGGGCGACGGGTGCAGGGTTATAAATACCGACGCCACAAGTTCTCCTAACTGGGTTTCAGGAGATGCTACTAAGTTTGGATATGACTCAGAGTCTGTAGCTCTGCTTTGTAGTTCACCCCTGGCGTAATCTCACATTTAGGCAAGAGGTTGTGTTAGTCATGGCCCTTCTGTCGCTTTCAAAATGACTTGTTGCTGAAGGGCCTGTAAACATGTTCTGTGTTGTTGTCTGTGATGTGAATGAAGACCATTACAGGCTCTCTTGCGCATGTGATCATTGTGAGGGATGAGGTTTGGAGAATTAACAGGTAATAATATGCACTGTCTCCGGTGCGGCTTTGTACAGCTTTCATCATTTCAAACTCACATTTACATTTCGAGATGCCATTGACTGAGAAAGACTGGTTCGCCCAAACACAGGCTGTGCAGATTCAGGTGCGTGCTCGCAGTGATGCACAAGTGAATGAGGGCTACAGTAGACAAGTGGGGATTCCAGATCCCGTCGGCTAAACTCGTCTCAGAGGGTAGCATTCCAGGTCCTGTCGTCCTAGCCCGTGCATTCTTCAGATGACAGTTGCTGGAAACCATGGCAAAGAGAGAGGAGAGCAGACATTCCTCAGCTGTCACCTAAACCCCTCCCCTGTAGCCACTCGCTCTCTGGCTTGCCTCTCCCCGAGCGATGCCAAGGCCCGGCTGACTGTTGCCCACTGAGCTCCATCGAGGCAATTAGTGTGGAGGTAACCGGGGCCTGTCGCTTCACACAAGAAAATCTCCACACTGACCCACACCTGAACTTTTTTTTTTCTTTAGCATTCGCGAACTCTGCTGATCCCCCAGGACCAAGGTGACAGGACTCAGCTCAGCTTAACATGTCAAGGAGTTGGGCATTACAATGCCTGTGCTCTGTTGACATTACACACCCTCATTATGGCCCTGAAGTCTATGAACATTATCTTGCACCGTCTCCATGACAACGACTCGGGGAAGGTTGCTAGTCACTTGTGTTGGTGGATTTGCATGTACAGAGTGGGAGTTGCATAAGAGAGAGAGAGAGAGTGTCTGGCAGTACTCAGCAGTTTGAAATGAGAATCAACTCCATGAATCTTGTAATGGAACAATTACAGAGCATGTGCTGGAAGATGGTGAGGTGGCTGTGTTTCCTTTCATCCAGACCCGCATCGGTCGTATTAACACATTACATAATTGCTGTGGATCTCACTACAGGCCCCGGCCCTGAGATTCTCAGCTGTGCTCGAGGCTCGCAGTTGGCCAGCGAGAGGAGCGGAAAAAGAAATGCCTTTGAAAAGTCCCCGTCTTCCCGATAAAGGCACCACGGGCATCCTCGTCTTTCTGCCCGAGGGTGAAAAACCCCGCCGTCTCGTGTGTGGAGGGCCCTTGGCTGAGATGGGAGAACCATGTGTGCATCACGTTGCATTACAGGGCCTCCCTGTAACGCTCACCTGTTCTGCTAGTCTACACAATAGAGATGCAGGTTCGTGATTTAGCAAGACAGGCTTAATCCACAAAAATCTGCCGGGGCTTTAGCTTGATGATCAGCCCGCACAATAACGCCCAGATCTGATGACTGTTGGATAAAGACTACCTAGAATGACATATTTTGACGCAGGGTGCTGTTGGACTTTTTCTGCAGCTTGCAGAGTTTGGAGGGGCTGTGCAGCACGTGGCCTAAAAGCTTAAGGAAAATTAGCCCAGATGACAAAGCGGTGCTCTGGTGCATGGAGGTTTAATTGGGAAGCCCGCTGAGATTCGGTACATCCCTGCAAAGCATTGTAAATCCACATTTGATATGTGTGGTCATTAAAATCACCATGCTCTCAGGTAGCCTCAGGAGGGAGACGGATGCTCTCTTAATTAAAGGGAGGCTTCTCTGAGCGCACGTTCGTCGTAGCGATTAGCAGCGCCGCTTGTAAAACGTAACCAGCTGAAGCGGCGTTGCTGCATTGAAAGGCTTCAACATCAACGTTATAATGCGGGGTTTTCATGGTACAGCGCTCCAGAGTTCAGGCTGGGACAGGATGTCGGTGTCCACGCCGTCCCGCAGCCTTCGATAGCTGTGGATTTTGGCCGAAGTCTGCTTTCACGTCACTTTTCTCGCAAGAGGTTTGCACAAGGATTCCAGGCTCTTTGTTATGGTTTGAGGCCGCCTTACAGTAGCAGCCAGCCACTCATGCATTTCTAATATTGCAGAGTACATTAAAGATGCAATTTAATAATTCATGGACTAGAATCTAGACCGTCTAGATTTTTATTGTTCTTTGCCCAGCACAGCTCGTCCGCTGCCAATCCTCCTTGAATGAGATTATGTTTTGGTATTTTGTTATGGTTCGTATTAGGATGTACTTACTGCTTTGTCATATGAGTTATGATTGCCGATCACTGCCAATGACACATTTTATGTTTATATTTCAAAACCTGGTCTGCGATCAGAAGCCCGCGCTGACTCATGTAATTTGGGTCCGTTCAGCGCGTGCGAGAGAGTAATCATCATGTCACTTGCTTGTATTCTTAGCTGGCCTCCTGGTGCCATTACTCAGAATTCTAATGAATGATCGGGTTCAGGGTGCAGCAGGGGAAACATTACCGCATCACGATAGTGCTAACCACATGAGGCAGAACAGGTCCCGCAGACGTAAAGTGCAACCTGTCTATTGAGCTCAAACAGACGGAAGGAGCGACATCGGGAATATGAGAGAGAAAGCATGTCTGGATCAACGTGGATCGTGGCCAACCGAGCCATGACACAACGGCAGAAACAATGGCAGACGAACTGTGCGGTTAAATTAAGGAGTGTCGTGCGTTTTCTGCCAGTACCACCCCATTTCCTTTTTTAAAGACAAAAAGGATCCATCAGCCGGTTGGTGCTGAGTGGCGGACCAGCGCTGAAGCTGTCAGACTGTTGAACCTATGGGTGTCGTCGTGGCTGCCTTGGAGCGCTTCCAATCAGGAGAAGTCGCACTTCAGATTCGCTAATAAGAGATCAACAGGACACCCTCAATTTAACTTCTTACATAGAAGTTAAACCATCCAATGCATTGCTGGATTCCAGTCTGCGGTGAATCACTGCAGCACCATTGTACCCTCCACATGCTCGACGGCCGAGAGTGTTAATTTTAGAATGGGAGCCCCGGAACATGTCTGTTTTACCTGCGTATAATTGGCACGTCTCTCCTTGTCACGCTCGCCTCCCCTCGCCGCTTCATTCAGCCTCCCTTCCCAACCCCATAATCAGCAGCAGGAAGTCCTCGTGGTGTTTGCGCGCCAACGCTCTGCAACGCGCCGGGTCATCTGCTGATTGTGACACGTCAATGTTGTTTCCCTCGCGCGCCGTTTCCAAGATAACGCGCACGACTCTGACAAGCAGTCGGACGCCGGGCGAAGCCAAAAGGGCCGGCCCGTACTGTACCGAAGCAGAATGTTAAGATAGTTGGAATCAAAGCCACATTGTTAGCTCTGGTGTAGTGGAACCAATAAGATAATGAGAAGCAAAATAATGAGTATAAAGCAAAAATGTGCAGCAGCTGAACACACTGTGGGGGTACATACTTGTGAATTAAAGCATGTCCACGGTGAAGGATGCTGTGTGTGTTTTTTTATCTCACTGGGTTTCTTTACAAGATCCATGTAAAATGGCCTTTTTCAAGAAAATCCTACAGTACACATTCCCTCTAAAAACTGATTCCAGACCCAACTGATCCTGCCCTGTTCATGACAGCGCTTTGATAACGCATAGCGGGGACGTAATGCCAGAGGCATCCCCAGCAGAGGATCTGGAACAGCCAAGCTTTTCTCTGAAGTATTTCAGACGAGCGTCGCTGCAGGTTGGAACTGGTTCAGTTGGGGTCGTAAGGAGAATTCCTCAGCGCGGAGCAAACCTGCTGCCACGTACAGGGAGCTGCGGCGGCGGGGCCGCGGCCTTGACCTTGCTGGAAAGGACGCCAGCTCCTCGATTAGTGAAATGTGGAAGCTGATTTGGAACCGGAGGCCTCCGCGTTTGATCCCACCCCTTTTTCGGCCAAACGCGTTTTGCTGACGCGCTCCTTTTTTGAAGGGTGTTTGTCACCCGTACATCAGGTTGTTGCTGTTTCACTCATTGTGCAACTGCTGATTAAAGGATATTTACTTACTTTTACACGTTAATTGCAATCACTCGCTTATCTGTCTGCCCGGCTTTTCCGAGCTGCGCATAGCATCGTGCTGCTGTGAAATGTTTGTGAGATGACTTCAGCCTGTTTTGAGTTTTTTGTCCCCCCCCCCCTGCAGCACACAGTGTCTGTCTTTTACTTAAGCCAGGTCTTCTCGAAGCCGTCCCGCCGTTTGCCGCACGCCGAGCGGGTTTTTTTATGAGCCGCTTCTGAGCTGAAAACACCTGGACGCGGAGGGCCGCGAATTCCTCATTGTCTCACGGAGCGGCGAGGGCAATTAAGGCGGACGAGAGCGCGCGCCCGTTTGTGTCCCGCGGAAGGGCGAGGTCACATTCCTCCCGTTCACTCTCAAAATGGCTGCGCGTCCTCGGCCGCCGAAATGAGGGCTTGAGGCGAGCGCGGCGATGGGCTAGTTGCGCTCGCTGTCGAGAGTTCGCTTGACGGTTGAGGCCGGAGATGCGTAAACTTGATATCCGTAGCGTTTTCAGCTGGGAAGGTTGCTGCTTCCACCCGTCGCAGAACCTTACGGAACAACTTACGAATAAGCGAAGGCTGTAAGATAATGTGCTTTTGCTCTTCAGACATGCTGATTGAATATTTTTTATCGAATACACAATGAAACAACTTTTGTGTTACTGCTCGACAGGTGAAATAGATGACATACTGAAAACTGGAATATATCGCAAGTAAAAATACTGCTGTGCTGATGCAACCTTGCCTTCCAAAGCTAAAATCCGATAATGCGCTAATACGTTGTATCTCCAAAGCGTAATGTACTTCCTTTACACTTTGATTGTCATTGATTTTTTTTTTTTTTTTTTTTTCGCGCCGATCCACGAGCAGCCACGAGAACGAACGGGGCTGTGACGCGGCCCCCATTAGCGTGCTCGTGAGCGTGCGCGTGCACGCAAGCCATGCCCTCCCTGCAGATAAATAGCAGTGTCAGAGAATGGACCCGGACAGTCTGGGCGCTTGTGATTTAAAGGTTCCTGCTCAAGTGTGTGCCCGCGTGATAGCGATAGCGAGGCCCCTTTGTCTCTCTTAGTTAGCTGTGACGCTTCAGATCATCCCAGATTCGTTGCACGCCAACAAAGCTTCAGCTGATTCTGTTTAATAACAGACAATTGACGGCGATTAGAAAATAAAAACACCTTTATTTGGCATTTGTAATTTGGCTGACTGCAAAATAAGATACTAACCCGCCAGCGTGTCCGCAGACAGTACTCCATGTTTTATGGAGCATTAAAGTCAGGTCACTGAGTCCAATCAAGCTGATATGTTAATAGACTATTGAATGAATAATTAATGGCCCACAGCCGTTAAAGCTGCTGTGTGGAGAACGAAGAACTGAGTACAGTGTGATGTTTTTATTGTTGATGTTCACTGGAACAAAAGGACTGTGGTTCATATGTTTTGGCTGAACATGATTCAGTCAATAATTGACTGATTAGTTTGATTAAACACTGTCGATCTAAAACATATTGACTCAAAGTGCTTAAAGTTGTTGCACATTATTTCTTCGTCTGTAGGGAAATGACTGCATGCGACACATGGTTTTAGGAGCTGATATCAACTATGGATCATTAATGTGGCTGACCATCGAATGAGGAACTTGCTTAAAATTCGTATTCACACCCTTTTGAGTCTTATTCGGGTCGTTTGAAGGACAGTAGCGCCGGACACCCCCCCCCCCGAGCTGTGCGTTTTTAGGCCCGGAGCTCGGGGACGTCCGTCCTTGCTGAGGTGGTGATGTGTAGGAGGGATCAGGGTGTTGGAGATTTCAGGCCAGAGAGGAACAGGAAGTGGCTGTTTATTTTTCTCATTTCCTCTTTGAGGCTCCACGAGTGAGCCTGCTTCTTCCACTCCCTCTGTTTTTGTCACCGTAGCCTAACGTACACACACGTACGCACATCTACACTGCCTTAAACGTACATAGAGCCCGACAAACAAATGCACATGCTCATTTTTCGAGTGGCGTGGCGAATCGGGTAAATTCTTCTGGTGTTTGAATCGTGTGTCATTTCCTATATAGAGTTGACTGAGGTCTGTGTTGCCTCACTATATTATTGCCCCAATAACTCTTAGTTGAAAGTGTTGACTTTGTTAAGCTGCAGAACATGTCCCCATATTTACAGCATTTCTAAGTTCAAGTCATGATTATTATATTTTTGTTTTGTTTTTTTTAAACACGTGAGTAGGTTGTTATAGTTTTGGTGTGGATTACAGTGTAGTCGGCTTATTTTGGTGCCGACGCCGTGCGCTTCAGCGAGCATCGTGACGCGGTGTTACCCTGGCGACGATCCATATGTGCGCTGCTAATGGCTATAAATTGGTGGGACGCCTACAGGGCAGAGCCTGGCATCCAACACTGTCCATTTAACCTTGTGGGTTCAGAGCTCGTCGGCGTGAATGGTGACATACTGCCAATACGCTGGGGGAAGGGGGGGGGGTACTGTGAGCCATGCTCAATGCCTCTTTAGTTGACTGTCAGCGACTGCTGACTGAGCTATCTACTGTCCTCTGTATAGTAGCCTCCACATAAGGGTTCTATTATATGGAAATATCAACAGAGGTTGTATTCTGCCATCTCTCCATGGCTATCTGACCTCTCTGCCCCCCCCCCCCATCGGTGCCCCCTGTCGCCTTTGGACCCCTCACATGGAAACAAACTTGGCTCTCAAGTGGGGCTATTGTTTTGGCTGCCGAGCGAAAGCCCAAGTGAAACATACAGTCACAATCTCGCCGGCATTTTTTCCCCCCTCTTCCTCAATCCCGGTCTTCATTTTCCATGGGAATCCCAGGGCCATATATGGTCGTCCTCGGTAGCAGCAGCAGCAGCTCGAGGCTGTGTGTGTGTGTGTGTGTGTGTGTGTGTGTGTGTGTATGTAGTCTGGTTACAGCTCCCAACAGGGCTCATCTCGTTGAGGGACCCAGCTGGTCGCCCCGCAGCGCTCTAACCCTCCCCCTCGTACCCTCTGGCCTCCTGAACCCTGCCAGCAGCACAGAAGCTGTGAGCTCTTTGTCTCAGGCGTAAACACACACACACACACACACGCTCACACAGATGTACAACACCTTACAGAATGAAACTTCACACGTCTCTCCTGCAAATACAGTTTCACCGGTCATCAGGTGACTCCTCTCCCGCGCACGTGCGGCGTATCGAATTTTTCGATTTCAGCGTTACTTTTTCACCCCGTCATCTCTTTTGTCTGGGCTAATCTGTCCAGCACACACATGCAAACACGGACGCATAGCGCGCTCATACTTACATGCAGGCGGTAAGAAGGAATTCCTTTTGTGGAAGTGGCTGCGCGCCTCTGAGCCGATGACGTAGCCCGTGAGGAGTGGCCAGAGCGCTGATGCCTGAAGCCCCAAGGCTAGGAGTATTACTTATCTGGGAATTTCTCCACTGGTATGCTAGTCCAGGGCCTCGCCGCTTACTGGCTAGGTGGCTGCAGAGAGGAGTAGTACTACTGGAGGGGGGGGGAGGGAGAGAAGTAAAGCACGAGAGGGGCCAGTTCAGAGCGCCGGAGGAAGCCGCTATGTTGTCCATACTGCTTCTTTATATGGGAGTAAGCTGCTCTGACCCTGTGAGGGGAAAACAGAAAAACAAGTCCTGTGTTATGAGGCTTTGTCGTGGATGCCCTGAGCACCGGTGCTGTAAGCCGACAAGCCTCCGTCTTTCTCTCTTTCGTACACGCAACCTCACTCCATAATACCTAGATAAAGTTCTGGGTTTCCTGACAGATACCTGATGGTTTCATCCGTCTCACCGCAGACGTTACAGCAGTTTCACCCCCCTCCCCCCATCACACTTAAGAGGAAAACTAGTGAAATCACTGGACGATCGTGAGGGATGGCAAAAATTAGCGAACAGAGTTTGTTTTTATGAGTCTTTTTACGAGTAGGAGTTTGTGTTTCATATTTTTCTTAGAGACAACGGGCTGTGATATCATCTCTCTCTCCTCCACACACCATGTTTCGTAAAGGGCGCAGACGGTGTCGTGGTTGTGTTGGAGCTCTGATCCCAGCCAAAGTCCTGATCACAATCGAAGTGCGAGTGACTCAAGCCCTCTGCGGGCCGGGGGGTTGAACAGCTGTTCCGAAAGCTGAACGGCTCCCCGCGGCGCTGCCATCGCCTCCTGCTTCGCCGCTGCTGGAGCTTTACGTTAAGTGACTGACGCGTCTTGCGCGTCTCCGCGGGGAGTTTTCACCAGGACCGTTTCTGCATTAGAAAAGTCCAGCCGTCCTCATGACGGTGAGGTCTGGGGATTATCCAGAGGAATCTGGACATCTGGGCCGTTCAGAATGATATTGCTCAATTCCCCAAGCGACTTGGGCGAAATTCCATTTGCCGCGGTCGGCAAATAAAGGCTAAACCTAAACTATGTGCATCGGTAGATACTAACAAGGGGATGAATGTGCAGGGCGAAAAAGAGTTAATAAGCCCATAACAGTTAGGAATTATTTGTTTAAGTTGGGTATAGCAGAGAACGCGAGCTGTGTAGGTAAATTTTAACCCTGAGTCTTGCAATGCAAATACACAGACAGGACAGAGGGAAACCAGGAAGATCCAGAAGTGCCTGAATTAAAACATTGTTTCAAATGGGCCGCAAACAGTGTAATTAAATGAGCTGTTTGTCAGCAAGGCGCTGTGACGCTAATCGGAATAGAAAGCACTGTCTGGCTGACATTCCCGAAACATCCATATTCATCTGATGTACGACTCAACCTGATCCTGGAGGAAAATCCCCGCAAAGCAGTACTGAGTAGGAAATAAATATATTTTTACCTTTTTTTTTTATAGTAGACTTACTTTAATTATAGTTTCTACAGCAACGTCCGAACGAATGGGAAAGTGTTGCTGGGCTCAACCTCAGTCCTCAGCATCCGTTGTTCCACCCCCGCTACCAATCGCTCATCTATTAATGGCAGAATGCGGAGGCTTGCATTCCCTTACAGTGATGCCACGAGGAGATTATTGTTTGGTTTTCATAAGCAGAAGTGCGCCCACGATAAGGAGCCTTCAGTAAATATACTGTACGTCTGAGGCAGGTCAGGTGGAAAGTGGTATTTGATGCACTGATACAGCGCATGCAGAGCTTACCCAGCGCTGACCGTGTTATACCCGCTGTATCTCCTGCAGGAGTCTGAGCATGTGTGAAATTGGGGCGATTTGAATTAGCGCTCCACTTTTCGTGACCCAGTGCTCCGCAGCGGCTCGGTCGGGCGTAGTTCAGAAGCGCACAGCGGTCGCCCCACATGCCTGATATTCAGTTTACAGGAACGTTTTAATGAACAGCTGTATCGCATTTAGCCCCCCCCCCACCACCCCCGGTTCCGAGGCCTCGTCTCTGATCGTTCTCATGATGTCCCATGCCACCCAGGCGCGCCGTTTCAGTCACGGCAGTTACCGTGACCATGCGCCGTTGACGCTGCCAGCCCTCGCGGCGTAGCCGCTCGCACAGCGAGCCCCGCTCTGGGCAGTCGCAGGCGCCTGCAGCAGCAGCGTTGTGCAGGGAGCTGGAGCTGGCCATCTGAGGGTGATACTAAAGGAAGTCAAGGAGGGGAGGGATCTTCAAGTGTCTCCTCGATGTGGAGTGCTGCTAAATTAAGCTCGCAGCTCTCTGCACGATGGCCCACCAGATAATAAACCCACACTTCTTAGACACACAGTAGCTATACCCCTCTACCAAACATATGGAGGGGGCGGGGTGCCTTTCAGAGTGTTTGTCTCGGATGTGGGACTTGTCCGTCTGAAGTGCAGCGTGTGGCGCAGAGTTCTGTAATTGTCTTCTCAGTTAGTGGTTCGAGGTAATTTTAAAGCACGCAGCGTTCAGGCTCGACAAGTTTGTCGCGGAGGCGCCGCAGGGTCGGCCGGTGCGGTTTTATCCCGACATCCTCTGGGTGCCTCGCTTTCAAGCCGAGTAACGCGCATAGTTATTGAATAAGAGTTGTGACCGCAGGTAGTCAAGCAGCCTGAGCCCATTCACCGCAGTAACGTAAAGCCCGCGTGACGCTGACATCACGTCTGCAGGAAAAGGAAGCAACAGCGCAGCATCACCTGAGTGGTTCCTGTGTCTCTTCATGCTGTCTGCATCTCTGTGCGTTTTGACTGACAGTATAAACCAAAGATTGTTACGAGCGGTGCCGGTGCTCTCGCCGTCTTTTTTTTTTTTTTAAAGCCATAAAAGGTCATGAGAATCGCTCCAATAACCGTTAAAAGTCATGCCTGCAAGATGTTAAGAAAATAAAGATGGCAACTCAAGATGCCCCCTTTCGACATTGGCTTTTTGATGTTGTCTCGCAGTGGTTTGCTCTCCGCGCTGCCTCCGGGGGCTATCCGAGCAACCCCCGTGTGCTTTAAAATGAAGTCCTTTCTCTATTTATTTATGTTTCTTACAAAAGCCCGACAAGGCCTGAACCCGTGTTCTCTTTTTGGCTTTGTTGTCACGGCAACCGACCGGCCTCTTTTCTGAGGTGCGCGTCACGGGTGCATTTTTTTTTGGGCCGCTCCGGGAATGGCTTAGCCCATCTTCTTTCGCGGCGCTGGTAGGGAGCGGGGCTTCGAATTCCTCCTTATTATTTCAGGATTAGACTGGTGCGTATGATGGACACTGCGCTGTCTCTGTTTTTAACCTCCACCATATTTATCGCCGCCGGCTTAGGAAAGTTTATGAACCTAATCTGCCGTCGGGGGGGCCCGTACCATCAGTCCCACATGGGTGCAGTTAATTGATGAGCGTGTGAAGTGGGAGATATGGACCTGGTCCTGCCTTGTTTACCTTTCAGTCTGAGGAAGGAGTTTGCCAAGTGATACTCTGCTCTTTGGAAAGCACTTGAATATTTGCACATATACTATATATATATATATCATTAATGATGGTAATTATCTGGCAAGGTTAGACCTGATGACATGTTAATGTTTGCGTGTAGCGTCAGTCAGCTTTCCATTGCCCGGGCCAGTGTTTGTGTGTGTTTTTCTTCTGGGTTGCGCTCGCTTCAGGTGCTCCACATTAACTGTCCGACTAAGGGGACAGGTTCTTCTGTCCCGACAAACACGGGACGGCTTCCAGTGACGTACGTCTGGTGTTTGTTTTAACGGGTTACCGTCAGAGCGCACATTTTCGCGGTTCCGGGCCGACGTTTGGTCGCGGCAGGAGCGAGTCCTGGAGATGCAGCGCGGTCTCTCCCGACCCACGCCGTCACACCGCCTCCGCTGAAGCGTTTCTGCATGAGACAAGACGGCGGTTTTGTTTCTTAGCTGCACGACACTGTTAAATGTCACACGGTTCACCTGGCGGACAAACTTCAGAGTTTTCTGGGTGCAACGCAACAATACAACATTTCTCTCACAACCCTCAGGAAAGATTTTCAACATCACCCTCTTTCTGTGAATTAGGATTATAGATTTTTATCAGACTGGACCTTTAACTCCCATTGACCAGGGTTTAGATTTTTCCAATTCAATTTATTCCTAATTAGAGATTAGTTGTTGTTTTTTTCTTTACTGGTCTTCTTGCTAACCTCATTACACAAAGCCTAATGGATAAACTGAGCTGTTTTTACAAGCCACACAATGTACATCATACCCTATCGATCAACCAATCAAATGGAGCATCCTGTGCCCATTGATTAGGTTAGTACTTGATTTTTTTTTTTTTCCATCAGAGAGCAGCTTTAATCTGAAATGGGCAGCGAGGACTCACCCAGTCTAGTGTAGTGTGTGTGTCTTGTGTGTTACTGGAAAGAGGAAGTATGCAAGGATGAGAATTTACACACAAATGTGTCAACACAGTGGAAGCAAAGAATCAACCTCGTGTGTTTTTTCTCTATTTTCCGGTTGTGCAGGCATGTAGGTTATTGTGTAGGTGCGACTGGAAATCACGTTTTTTTCTCGTTTCATCTATTTGTCCCACTTTTGCCGTACTGCGCTCTGCCATCCGTCTGATTGCCTTTACGCTCAACAAGCACCCCCCACCCCCCCCCCCCACCCCCACACACACACATATACAGACGCACTGGCCTAACAGGTTTAAATGGCAGCGTCTGCGTGTCTGAGTGAGTCACAACGCGTCTTGAGCGTTTCAGCCGCGAGCGCGGCGCAGGTCCTGCATGTCACTCGGGGGCCGATTGTGATGTGCAAGACAGGATGAAGCCCACGGCATTTCCACATATAACTTCAATTAAAAATCAGCCCGCCCCCCCCCATACATGGCCTGACTCACTCCCTCAGCCTGCTGTCAGATTCCACATATTAAGTCTTGTTAGGTTTACCCTGAAACATGGCGGCGAGCGCCTTCGCCCGTCCGCTGCACGCACAAAGGTGCACCGCAGGCTTTCGGCTCTGGAAATACAACCGAGAGCGATGGCGTGACGCTCCCGTCTTCTCCAGGAGCGCTCCTGATGCGGCCTGTAACGCCGGCACCTGTCAGCCGCAGGTAATTACAGCCATTATGGGATTACCCGCGTCGGGGCTCCGATAGCCGCCGGAGGGCGGCCGGTGACGCGGCGAGGAGGGGAGGTCGCCTTAAGGGGCTCGCTTCCATTCGGAGGAGAGGGAGAAGACTTTAGAAGAGATAATAGGAGTGTGGGAAATGACTGAGGGGGAGGATTTAGATGAGAGGCCAGGGAGCTTGGGCTTCATGTAATTTTACAGCAGTCAGAAAAAAAAAAAAGTGTACCGTCTTTGACGCACGAAGGCCAGCTGACGAAATGCTCCATGTCACCTCGTATCACCTCATGTCCCAAAGCCCAAAGGTGAGATACTCAGTTGAGTTTATGGAGCAGGAACAGTTTTCAAACCTTCATCTATCAGATACGTTTCTGCTCGAAAAAGAGAGATGGAAAGAGCCTGCGTTTAAAAAGGCGAAGCCACTGATTCGCCGGCCCAGTGGGGCAGCTCGCTTTCACCTACCGCCTCGTCTTCAGTTTAAATCCCACAAGAAAGCAGACGGCGTCATAATGAATCCCCGGAGGACGGGACAGGCCCGGCGACACGGTGACACTTGGATGCGACCCAGGGCTGCGATTTGCCCATGAAAAATAATCGCCCATCTGCCTCTGCCCTCAAAGGAAAAATACACGGTGCTCATAATTATACAGTAGAGGAGTTAAAGTGAGTATTATCAATAAGATGATGAGAAGTTGAGCCGCATGTACAGATGGCTGCATCCTTTTTTGCATCCATGCGCTTGATGTTTAAAGCCGCCAACCGCAGCCTTTGTTGTGGGGTTTGGACGGGGACCGCCGGCCGCCCCCGTGTTGGGACGGAACGGCCGCGTTCGACCCAGCGAGCAAACCCCGACGTCTCGGGGCGCGACATGTCACCGGCGCCGAGAGCGACAGGCGGCAGCGATTTTCGGAGCTCGCTCTGCCGTCCGCTGTGTAATAAAACTGTTTTAAAAACAACAACAACAAAAAAGGAGAGTCCTTCTGCACCTGAAGAAACTCTGTCAAAGTGCCTGAGCAGCCGCACGCACGCACACGCACGCACGGCAACGCCGTCAGATAAGCTCAGTGAGGCCTTCGCAGGCGCTCTTCATCTCTGGCCATGTACGGCGTTGTAAACGGCCCAAATTTGGACAAGGATTCCAGCCAGATAGTCGTGTGCCCCGAACGTGAGGCCGCCGTGTGTTCATGTGTATCTGTTTCCCTTGTCAACGCTTTTGTTGTCATAGCAACCCCAGGAGAGGGAGAGGGAGACGGCCCGAGGCACGGCGTTCAGTGATGTGGGTGAGGGGTCGGGGCAAAGTCTGGTCCTCTAATATCGCCTCGTGGTAATTTCTTGAGGTTATCGCTACTGATCGTTTACTACGGTGGCCGTCCGTCAGCGGGCGCGTGCGTCCACAGACATTGTGTTTGCTGGGTTTTCCTTTACATGTGGCCGCTGCTCGGCAGCTTGCCTTGTCACGTGTCTGGTGATGTAAGGTGCGTGTGCGGCTGCGCGCTCCATCCTCAGTTTTTGTTGTTTTTAGATGTTGAGCAGAAATGCGACCTCCTTGACATCTTCGCTCGCTCTCAGGCGCGTGGCCGAAGAGAGCCGCCGTTGGTCTTTCACAATATTTGTCATTTTAAACTAAAAAATATCAAAAAGCTGCCCTTTTTTTTTTTGAAGTGGTTGGAGGTGGGTGGGGCATTCCCTCCATTACACTGATGACAGGAAATGAGGAGACAGATTGACGGTGATGTGCGACGGAGGTCCCCGGCCGCACTCGCAATTACGAGGACGGGTAAACAATGTGACAAAGAAGCATGGCGTTGCATAAAAAAGCTGCGTTTTGTCACGCAGGAATGCACGTGTTTTTAAGCCTAATGAAAACATAACGATGCACAATCGCATCTCCCAATTCAGAAAATCTCAAGCCGGAGCTCTCTCCTCCCTGATGGTTCCCGCTGCGTCATCGATCCTGGCGAGCGTCAGGGAGAGGACTGGAGCACGCAGCGCGCGCCCTCCGGGGAAAACCTAAACGCCGTTAGTCAAGGTGGTTGTCGTCCGATCATTATCAAACGCGTTTCAGATTTTCATGGGTGGTCTCCCAGCGTGCCACCCAGTGCTGTGACTTTCTTTGGAGCGAATGCGCTGGTGTGACGTATCCAGATGAAAATCCCCATTGGGCAGCCATCAGCGTGCCTAACGGGTTTACTTGTACTCAGTGGTTCATCCAGGTGCTCACCTGCGGCGTCCTGTCCTGTCCTGACAGTCTTTTTTTTTTTTTTTTAGTAATGATTAGGATTGATTAAACGATGAGGTCAAACTCCGGGTGCAAAGCGAGCTGGCAGGCGAAACTGTTTGGCTTTTTTTTTTTTTTAGTTCGACCACAGATGTGGATTTAATTGAGTGATTCATCAGCTGCTCGGTGTAAGAGGAGAATGTACAGTCTGCGTGTGTGTGTGTGTGTGTATTTGTGGTTTGATTTATCGCGCTTGAGAAAATATTTGGCCGGCGCACAAACCTGACTTCGGGAGTAAAAGCGGCCCGGCGCTTTTTGCCTGTAAGTCGACCCCCGCTGCTTTCTGCACGGGGCCAGCGGCAGCGCGGAGGCACGGCACCTCAGCCCCCTCCGTGCGGCATTTCAAGCGCCCCTGCTATGTGCGGGGCATTTTGGGAAACGCGCCTGCTGCCAGAACCCCCCCCCCCCGTAATATCTGGGCGCACGTGGCAATCAATCAGACACAGTGCGAGCTATTTGTAACTGTGGCACAGCTCATCCCGCTCATACTGTACGAGTTCACGTGCATGCACA
The DNA here is from genome assembly GCA_016785225.1 of Psettodes erumei. Taxonomy (NCBI): domain Eukaryota; kingdom Metazoa; phylum Chordata; class Actinopteri; order Pleuronectiformes; family Psettodidae; genus Psettodes; species Psettodes erumei. Next base: position 131,255 of record JAFBJZ010000737.1, read on the forward strand.
CGCACAGGGCAGATTGTGCTCCTCGCTTCTTCTTATTTTTTCCATTGTTGTTGTTTTCTTCCTGACGCCGGCCTCACTCCTCTCCCCCCCTCCTCTCCCAGGCGTGCATAGACGACAACGTGGACATGGTGACCTTCCTGGTGGAGCACGGAGCCAGCATCAACCAGCCCGACAACGAGGGCTGGATCCCCCTCCACGCCGCGGCCTCCTGCGGATACCTCGACATAGCGGAGTGAGTTCACGGGGAAACCCCCCCCCGCCCCGCTCGTTCGGTTTCATCTGGGTTTTGCTCCCATGCGCTTTCCTTTTATCCTTTCACTTAAACTTTTCAGGTTTGTGCAGAAATCTTGCAGCAGTGTGTAAAGCGGTTGTATAAGGCCCATTATTTTTATTGTGAAGTGCACACACAGTGGTCTGCACTGCACCGTCACCTGTCCAAGCACCCCCCCATCCCCCATTAGTGACCTCTGTCTAAATTGCTTCCAGCAAGATTGACATCCACTCTGCACACTCTGCACATCCAAGCTGCACATGTGGAATCCCGTGCCGTCCCGTGGCATTTCCACTTTCCTTTTTACTGTGAGGAACCTCCTGCGCATTCTTAAGCTCGGGGGGCATCGTTCTTAACAACCTACCCCCATGGGCACGTTTCCTCCAGAAATGCCCTGCGGCGGCGTATCAGGTAGCGCGCCAGAATCAAGAGCGGCGATTTCCATCGGCGGCGGCGCGCGTTTCTCCCCGCGGCCCGACAGGAGCGGCGGCCCACCTGATACCTCGGCTCGTCGCATTGTTAGCGATGTAAGCGAATATGGCGGGATTAAGGTCAGCCACTATATCTGGGTTTGAGCTCCACAGTCCGCGCCCCAGTGTTTTCTCCGCCGCCAGTCCTTTTCAGGTAAAAGGAGCGCTCGCACAACGGAGATGTTATCAGAGGATATTCAAACGGGCTGAAGGGGGCAGACGGAGCTCGTTCGGGCTCATTGTTCAGCACGTTGGGAGTGTGCTGTGACCTGCTTTGCTTCTGTGTTACATTACAGGAACCTGGCTGACAGACACCCCCCCCAAAAAAAAAAAAAAATCTCCTGCTATTTCAGCTTGGCAGTATTGAGCTGCGATATGAAGGATTGAAATATATATTGCTTCATTTAAACATTGACTTCTCAGCGCCCCCCCCACCACACACACACACACACACACACACACACACACACACACCATTTTTTGTTCAGTGTGCCTCCACGTACGCAGCATCGGCTCTCGGCTAGTGTTACAGAAGACAAGAAGTGTTTTGTTGTCGCACAGCGAACGAAAAGGTCAAGTCGCTGGCCAGATATGGGTGACTAATGGAGACGTCGTGTCACAGAGGGGAAACTCAGCAACCTGATGGTGGGCGGCGAGCTCTTCGCGGTCCTGTTTGAGTCTCGGTACCCCCGGTGTTCCCCGCAGACGGCTAATTGTAGGGTTGTGCTGAGCCCGCAGCGGGGCTTCGCACCACAAAGCCATCAAACCTGGAAACGCTGACCCGGAAGGGGCAGATTAGAAAGTCCAATCAAGAAGATATAAAAAAACAAAACAAACGAGCGCCTTTCGAGCGGCGCGCCGGCTTAATGAGGAGGGCCCGCACCTCACCGCAGCTTTAACTGGAAGCAGCTGAAGTAAAGACGGCGGTTAGGAAGGTCTTGGGGCAGTGCGCGAGGGAAACAAACATATAAAAATGGTTAAATCACGAAGGGCGCAGTGGGTACAGTGTACAACACTTTATTTTGCTTGCCAGATATTATTTTTGACGACTTTTATGCTGTAACTCAGGACCTGTCATGCTTTAATAAACACTGACTCGTCTATAAAAAAAAACTCTCATTTCTTAACCTGACAAAGATTATTCTACCCTCAAATAAAGTCTTCATTACCCGAGTACCCACAATTTTATCAGACGACGTACTCGTGAGCGCGGGGCGTCAGAGAGCGACACGCATCCGCGGCGAACACCTGCCTGGATTCGTGCTGCTCCTCATCCGGACTCGTCTTTTTCCTCTTTATCTCAGGCGTGGCCTGTTTGCACAGCCTGAGGAAGACCCTCTGTGTTTTTACCACAGGGCCTGACTTACTGCGAGCGCCCCTACTTGTTTGAACACGTGCCAAGTTTCCCTTTGTCCCGTAGCGTGCGGTGAAACTTGAGCGACGAGCCTCTTCTCTGTGGGGGGAGCGAGTTTCTCACATCTGTACGGCAGCATTCATATTAGCGCGTCCTGTGGGGTGGGAGGTTTGTGATTAATCTAATGGATGTGATTGGGGAGTAAGTGTAATTTGGCCCGAGCGGCGTCGCTAAAATGCGGCCGGTAGAACAGGAGATGCGGAGCGCGGTACGGCATCAACCACGCGGCGCTGGCAGCCGACCAAAAGCAACATGAACAAGCTCCTGTCCTTCACCTGTTTCCTCATCGGGAACAGGAAGTGACACTTCACGTCCTCTCCCTTTCACCCCGCCAAAGACTGGCCACGTGACCCTGAAACTTTTAAAGCCTAGAAGTCAAGCAGGTTTTCTCTTTCAGGTTCTAAATCTCCTCATGCTTTTATTTGTGGTTGTTTTCTGCAGGTATCTCATTAGCCAGGGGGCCAGCGTAGGAGTTGTGAATAGCGAGGGCGAGACGCCGCTGGACATCGCTGAAGAGGAGGCGATGGAGGAGCTGCTGCAGAATGAGATCAACCGACAAGGTGCGCTACCCCAGACATTCACAGTTAAATTGAATGCGTGTGTACACAGCGAACAGTTTCCGCGCATCGTCGAACGGCCCGTCTAAATGATAGCATGTCGGGAAGCAGTCCTGATGTCACAGGCGTGTTCAAGGCGGTATGGCCGGTACGTGCATTTCACGCATGTATGAGTATGTTGTCAAATCGGATCTGCGTTCTCAGTGAGTGCCGCTCACCTGCTCTCTCTCTCTCTCCTGCGTGAAGAGCCCTTATGTAACACGGAAAGGTGATCCAGCTGTGTCGTGAGCGGTCATGCGACGAGATTCGAAACCGAAAAAAGCCGGGCCCTGCTATTTTTGGCCGGGGCATTCTTTAGACGGGCGAGAGCCCCCCCCACGCTTGCGGTGAGAGGCCACGCACAGACGTGTTCGCTGGCTCCGGGCCAGAGGGGGTGCTCCTCGGCTTCGCATTCGTTAACAAAGGTCGGCCGGCCCGCCCTTCTCCGCGGCACATTTCGCCGGTCCTCGCGAGCCGGGCTTTCACGCGTGCATTTGGTTCGCGTGCGGCGAGCGACGCTACATTTATGGCTCTGGCCTTTGGGAGTCCACAGTAAGGTGTGAAATGCAAGAGTTTCACGCGGACCATGCAGCTGTACACGCATGTAATACTCATTACAAATATGTAACATGACCTCCACGTTATATGTAATGTAAAGTGTATTTTTACGGCGATAAACTGTCAAGTATTTGCAGGGGGAAAAAAAATGACCGTCCGTCTCTTGACTCTGTTAACTCAAGGTCCAGGTCTTTGGAAGCACATGGCACATCCAGCGATAATTACACCCAGAGAGCTGTTTACATGTTACGCTTCGTGGGCGCGTTATGTAACGGCGGAGGAACTTGCACCCACCCGAACCGCCGGCGGCACCTGTCGGCTTTGATTTGCCGATCCCCCGGTTCAGATCATCCGTCGGCCAAGATCCGTCGCCGAGGGAGGCAGAGGCGCACGTGCGCTTTCCTCGAACGTGCTCGCCGACCTCACACAGCCAGATCTGACTGGTTTTGGTTTTGTTTTTTTTCATCCGCCGGGCACCAGGTATTGAAGTCTCGAGACGTACTTTATTCGCTCGTTAATGCGGACCTGCAGAAAGCGGCGCGATGATCCCGGCCCCCGAGGGCAGCCGCAGACAATCCACGGCTCAGTTCTCCACGGCAGAGGTAGCGGGCCGCATTATGCAACGAGCTGTTGTGTAACGCTCCTGTACGTTTGTAATGTGATTTTCCCCTCTCAAAGAGACACCAGTCACGGGGTTAAACTTGTTACCGGGCGGCCATGGTTTCCCCTCTTGGCAGGGACGACCTGCAGAACCTCTCCTTGACCCCGATCGGGTCAAGAGCCCCACACCTCTCTTTCCCTTCTCCATCAGCTGCCGCAGGAAAGTTCCCCTCTGTCCTCGTAATGGACCGAGGGTGGACAACCCCGCACTGTCCCTGCTTGCTTGGGCGCTGCTGAGGGGGCAGGTGCGGCGCGGGGGGTCACTTTTATCTTCAAGTCAAAATAAAACAGTTGATTTCGTCTCCTTTCTTTTGAAAAGGAAAAAAAAAAAAGCCAGGTATTAGATGTACCGCCGAGGATCCCGGTGCTTGCCTCCGGGCAGATCTCTGCAGATATTTCATTTTGCTTTTGCCAGACATACTTGTAGGTATGCTGTCAGTGAGGTGAAGCAGGAGGCAAGTCCTTTTTTGGTCTATTGGATTTTCTCTTTATCTTAATGCTTAGGTAGAAGATGTGCCGTTCTCTTGTAAAAACTCAGCTCTGAACCGCTGCCAACTCTTCCACCCGGCTCTTGTTCTGTAGCCCTACTTAAGGGCCATTAGGCTCCCTGCTTTTTATAGGCACAGTGTAGGCTACCTCCCAAGAGATCATGGGACGTTACCCTACCTGGCCAGCTCGCGGTCCCTGCATTAACTCGACTGCCCTAATGAAGTTTAGGTTGGTTTTCTACCATAATGTGTTGTGCGTTCACAGTTTGTCTCACTTATCAAGTCAGGTGGATTTATAATAATAAATATATATATATTTTTTTTTTTTTAGCAGGTCAAAAAACCCCAAACAATTTAACACATGTAGATATCGATTGAAGTGGAAATTGCCTCGCTGACCCGCCAACCGCCGTGAGACGTAGGTCCACTTCCTGTCCCAAAGCCACTTCTCCGTGAAACGAAACTTCCAAATCCGGTCGAACACACGAGACACTGAGTCAGCGTCTTCCCGTTCGGTTTCACTTTCTCCGACTCGAGCTCAGTGATCGTCCCTAACGAGCAACTCGTCTGGTCCTAAGCGAGTGTCGCCGCCGCATGTGTCGTGGAAGTCGATCACACGCCGGTATTCACAAAGATTGAAGGGGCAGAAGGCAAATGAGCGGGTGTCCAAGTAGCTTTGTGTCGGAGTCATGTGTGCGCTGCCCCTGATTAACAGATCTCCTTTTGCTTAACCTGCAGCTAAACTTAGACTTTTCCTCTGCCTGCCCTTTACTCGGGCCGCGCTCGCAGACGTGGATGTCCTCTGTAGCTGGTTTAAACGCGCAAACCTTCAAATTTTCTAATCTGTCAGGAAGTGAGTGCTGTTCAGCGTGAGTACAACGGGAAAAAAAAAATCCATAGGATGATCTGAAGTTTTGGCTCCTACCCCAGAGCACGCCCGGCACTGACTGATCACGTAGCTCATCGCAGTTAACGCTCAGCTGACGGGCCGACGGCTCGTCGCGGCAGCGTCCCGGCCAGGTGTCGGGAAGACAACGCAGGCCCGTTGCCACCGCGGCGCACGGCTCAGATGTATCGACCCACTTAAACGGCTAAGGCCTGCATGTTGCCAGATTACACTGACAGAATATTGGCACAAATCGCTTTTCAGGAGCTTTACACCGCCCTCTAGTGTTTGCAGAGGTTGCCAGATTCGTTCTCTGCAGAACCAGGAGATAGCATCGCGGCCTGGCTCACTGAACGTACAGGGGTGAATGGGTTGCGTCTTGTGTAACGGAGACTTGTCGGAGCTGCTGTTAAAGCTGCATTAACATAGCTGCGCTTAAATATGTGAAGATTTATCTCACGCCCGTGTGTTGTAATATTTTCTCTTCTCTCCCCGCTGTAATCTGGAGTCACGGACTAATGTAATGTATTCCAAACATTCGCATACCTGACGGCACACGCAAGTCGAGAACCCATAATACAGAAAGTATCCCGGCATAATTGTCGTTGCTCCACTCTCTGGGTTCAGTGTTACAGCTGGCAGCGTGTTCCTGAGCGGCAGGTAAATCCCCGGAAGCCACTTATCCCGTCTCCTCTGTCTCAATCAGGGGTGGATATCGAGGCGGCCCGCAAAGAGGAGGAGCGGGTCATGCTGAGGGACGCCCGGCAGTGGCTCAACAGCGGCCAGATCCAGGACATCCGGCACGCCAAGTCTGGGGGGACGGCGCTCCACGTAGCCGCGGCGAAGGGATACGTGGAGGTTTTAAAGTAAGCGGTGTTCTTCCCCTCACCTGAAAAACTGCAGCACCCAGCACATTTAGAACTCCCCGTTACATAAAGCCCCGGCCCGCGGGTTACGTCGTGCGGCGACTGCTCAGCGTCAAGACAGTGGCGAGGCCCAGCTCCAGGATTTTCTCCGCCAATGTCAAACATAGCCTCGGCCCCTGCACTGTGTCAGCGCGCCGTTCCCGACCGTCGCCTCCGCGGGCCCTTAAAGCAGCCGCCCCGCACCAGGATGGGAACCGCAGGCCCCCTGTCCGTCTGCTCCGGGAAGCCAGCCAGCGCACCCTACTGCCATAGATAGCTCTGAGATATCCAAGATGTTCAGCGGCTGCCTCACACAAGACAGGGGATCTGAATGTTTTCCCCCGCCGTGGCAGATTTATTAGCTGCGATATTAAGGTTTCAGAAATTTGCCAGCCTCATCCAGTCGGGCTACGGGGCGACCCGAGATGCTCAGATGATGTCTCCGTGTTTTCAGGGGGTAGGGCTGGGTATCTTGTAAATCGACCTGGACCTGGGGTCGCACTGCTGACGCACTTGTAAAATCCTGCAGCACCTTGAAAGATTAGAATCAAATCCCGGAGAACCAGATTTGCTAATTCTAAAGAAAACTATTTTTGTACCCCCTTCCCCCCCCTTCATTGTGCAGGCTTTTAATCCAAGCAGGGTATGATGTAAATATTAAGGACTATGACGGCTGGACTCCTCTACATGCGGCGGCGCACTGGGGCAAAGAGGAGGCCTGTAGGATACTGGTGGAGAATCTATGTGACATGGACCTCATTAATAAAATGGTGAGTGACTCGAACCCGAGTCGTGCCTTGCGCAATCCACGTTTTCGGCGACCTTTTAATTTTCTTTCTTCCTCTCTCTGCTTCCCTCAGGGCCAGACAGCTTTCGACGTAGCAGACGAAGATGTTCTGGGCTACTTAGAAGAACTACAAAAGAAACAAAACCTGGTGAGTCACCGCGGCTTCTAATCGTAAAACGACTCATATCTGCCCCGTAAAAGCTTTTATCAGCAGTTTCCGAGGCGGATAAATTTGAATGACCTCACATTGTGAAAACCCCACGGCTGAGGGGAAATGCATGCATGAACAAGATCCATGACTCGCTGTCTTCTACCCCCCACATCTGATTTTCTTATTATTGTTTTCCTATTTCCAGCTGATGAGCGAGAAGAAGGATGTTAAGAAATCTCCTTTGATTGAAACGACGACCACCGGAGATAACAACCAATCACTGAAGCCACTCAAGAGGTAATCAGCTTGTCTGCTAAACTACATTCAGGATTATTCACATGTTCAGATACTGATGGCGGCGTTCAATGCCTGTGCCGCAGCAAAGAAACGCTGCTGCTGGAGCCAGAGAAGAGCGCCCCACGCATCGAGACCTTGGAGCCTGAGAAGGTGGACGAAGAAGAGGAGGGCAAGAAGGACGAGTCGAGCTGCTCCAGCGAAGAGGAGGAGGAGGAAGATTCGGAGTCGGAGACCGAAGCAGGTACTGTCTTATTTTAGGCTCCGTGCGTGGTCTCCCGAAATCATCAAAGCCGAAGCGTTTGCCGGTTGGTTGGTTGTTTGTAGTCGACTCAGCCAACGCTCACACTTTTTTTTCTTTTTCGCCCTCGACTCCTCCAGACAAGGGCAAGACCGCGGCGTCGGTGAGCAACAGCACGACGTCCGCCCCGGCCAGCATCACCGTGTCCTCTCCAGCCAGCCCGACCAACCAGGTGACAACCCCCACTTCGCCGGTGAAGAAGGTACGATCTGCGCGGTATTCGCCATCCTACCCTGCGCGTGGCGGACAGCTGCCACAGCACTGGCGTTCCGAACAAAAAGAAAAGCAGTTGGTTGCTTTTTAAAGGCCTTGGAGGCCATTAAACACCGCAGCACAGCCATGATGTAACCGTGCCACTTCTCCAAGTGGTAACTGCACCTCCTCCGTTACGTGACGCAAATGCACCCTGGTTCCACCGAGACATGTCGGTGCCTCATTACGTACACAAATCAGTAAAAAAAAAAAATCACTATCTGTTTAGGTTTTCTCCCATTTCCCATTTGAGTTCGCAAAACCTAATTTCGTTGATTTGCTCTGGCAAAAAGAAAGAAGATACTTGTCTGCTCAGGTGTCTGCTCAGGTGGAGTGATAACGTTACTGTACCGGTTTGTTGCTGGGAACCGAACGAGGGCCGGCGGTGGGTTTTCCCCTTTTGGGGTCTGCTGCCCTCTGCTGGCCAAAATCAAAAAGTGACACAGGTGAATTTCTCCAAGCCCACTTCCCTGTGTGACATGCTGTTAAGCTGTTAGCAAGCTATTTTTTTTCCCAGGTGTTTTGCGTGGCCACAGATGAAACGGGATCCATTCAGAACTGAAAATGACTGATATCAGATCGCTTCACTCTCCTGAACGCAGCTTAGATAGAAGGGAGCTTTTTTTTTTTCTTTCTTGCAGTGTTCAGCTTTATTTTTGTTCTGAATTGGCCTGGCTGACACTTTCTGAATGCTTTTTTTTTTTTTCCCACCCCGCTTCTTTCCTCTCAACGACCTCCTCGCTCCGTTCTTTCTCTGAAGCCTAGTGCTCACACATCACAATGTCTTCTGTCTAACAAGAGTGAGCGGAAACATTAACAGCGTCCAGTTTTGACACTAGCAGGTGTTTGTCGGATCTGACACTTATTCCAGCTGAGAACAATAATGGCAGTCCCCACCCCACCCCACCCCACCCCACCCTCCCACCCTCCCACCCCCACCCGGGTTTGGCAGTAAGCGTTGTGTGGTGTGACTAGGCCTTAAAAAAAAAAAAAAAAAGAATCTGTCCTTGCCATAAAGTGTGTTTTCTTTTGCTGCTGCTTCTGTCTTATTCTGGCTTTTTCTCTGTCCTCCCTCCCTCCCTCCCTCCCCTCTTTCTGCATCTTTCTCATCCCTGGGCTCTTGTCTTGGTTGTGCTTTAGTTTGAATATATTACTCCCCTCATGCCTGTGGCGGAGCCAGGCTGTCCTGCATTGTGGCGTCAAGGCTTGCGCAAAACTGGCATTTCTCTAGTGCCCAAAAAACCCATGGTGAGGCATCGGTGTGCACCAAGAGTTGTTCTCTCACCTCACACGCACCTGTGCACTGACAGAGCACTTAACCCCTCCCTAACCACCCCTGCCCCCCGATCGGGGTTTTTTCCGATTGAACCCCCCCTGTCGCTCGACCTTCACCCCTCAGCCCTACGTGGTCTTGTTTTTCTGCTTGTAACCGGCAAATGCACCGTCCTAACCGCGCTTTCACCCTGTGTCTGTGTTGCTTCTGTGCTTTGTGTTTCTATCGTGTCATCTGCTGACAGTTATTTCAAACAGTTAAATCAAACGTATTTGTGGCCAGACCTTGTGTGAAAAATCCAGGAACCCTGAATAGGAAGAAAGAAACTTCACTACGCAAAGTTTAATATCTGTGCTGTCGCCATCTTTTGAGGAGAGCATGTACTCAGAATTATTTTTCATAGTCCAGCTGCGGGTTTAGTCAGGTACAGGTGTGTATATTTTTACTCTGTTTCTGGATGTGATTGTACCTCTTAACTGGCATGTCCTTCCTTAAAAAAATCTCCTTATTTGAACCTAAAAATCCCAGCCCCTGGTAAATAATCCAAAGTGTTTTTTTTTTTTTTTTTTTACTACTGTTTTGACCCGGTTGACACAAAATAACGACTAAAAATCCCATCTTAACGTCCTCGCGCTTTGAAAACGGTGATCTCCTGCGCTAAAACCGCCGCCCCCGTCCTCCGTCCTCAGGTCGCCCAGCCTGCCGGAAAGGTCTCCGCCAAAGTGGAGGAGGAGAGGAAGGACGAGTCCCCGGCGTCGTGGCGCCTCGGGCTGAGGAAGACGGGGAGCTACGGGGCGCTGGCGGAGATCACGGCCACCAAGGAGGCTCAGAGGGAGAAGGACACGACCGGAGTGATGCGCTCAGCCTCCAGCCCTCGCCTCTCCTCTTCCCTGGACAACAAAGACAAAGAGAAGGTCTGCAGCTGTTGTTTTCATCGCCGTAGCTCGATCACCAGGATGCTCAAAAACATGCGCACTTATCAGGGGTTCTGGGGCGTAGTGCACTTGCATAAACGCATATAATGCATAAATGTACGCGTTTTTCTGCTCACAGGAAAAGGACAAAGGAACCCGGCTTGCCTACGTGGCCCCCACCATCCCCAGGAGGCTGGCCAGTACTTCAGACATCGACGAGAAGGAAAACAGGTGAAGCCCCGGAGCCGAGCGGCTCCGTGCAAACCCATGCATTGGCATGAGCAGCTCCTGCTGCCCACTGCTGTGCACTGCAGGGGAAAACGCCTCAATGCTCTGCATGATGTGTGGCAGCCCTCAGCAAATCGGCGACTGCTCTTGATTATGCTGGAGGTTATTAGAAAGGGAAAATTTCATTAGCGGCGGAGTTAGGTGGAGTGGGGAAAGACTAGAATACACATATCCAGTGTACGTCGGTATCTGTTTGTGGAAGCCCGGCGTACGATTGTAGCTTGTGGTTCCCCCAGGGACTCGACCGCTCTCATACGTAGCGGCTCCTACACCCGGCGACGCTGGGACGACGACTTGAAGAACAGCGAAGGAAGCGCCTCCACCAACCGAACCCCCAGCTACCAGCGCAGGTTAGCCTCGGCCGTGGCGCGTAAATCTCGGCCCGAGCGTCCATCCCTCCTCCCACCATCAGATCTTTGCCCCATCTGATCTGATGTGGCGATCCATTGTGAGGTTGACTTGCATAGCCGCGGAGCTGACAACACAGATAACTGTTTGCCGGTCATGTACGGTACATTTTGCTCGGATTAAGACATCAGACAGATATTTGCTTTCCTGCACCGCTGCGGCTACTGAGAGAGCCATGCAAATCAGCCTTTTTTTTTTCTATCACTGCCACAGAGTCTTTTGCATGACTGTACCTGTCCTGTCAGGTTGCTGTGCCACTGAGTTGAAATGCATCACTCAGGCATTTTAACAAGCCCGCATACCCGTCTGACTCGCAGATAAATCAAAATTCCCAGGGCTGGTCATGGCACAAAACCGAGACATGGATTTATTTTGCATTCATGTCATCTGGGGAACACTGTGGACACGAGCCAACAAATGAAATTACTCCAGTTTACAGGTTGTAGAAGCTAATTGGGAGCTTGTTGTGGTTCATGTTGCGTCAGCCAAGACGTCCATGAATAAAGTAGAAATAGAAATAGAAATTTTGAAATAAAACTTTTTCAAAAAATCATATTAATTCAAATGTGTAACTCGATGGGCTGACTATAAAAGTAAAAAAAAAAAAAATTTAATTCATCAGCACTCTTCTGTTGCTGCTTTCAACTGTCCAGTCCCACATGACATGAATGCGGCGACAGCGTGTCCGAGCTAGCCTTTGAATATGTATGTTCCTTTTATACTGTATCTATGTGAGCCTGTGTGTGTGTGTGCGCGCGCCTCCACCACCGCTAACATGCCTCTCTCGCCCACCCACCTGCTCAACACGCCCAGCACGTCCCACACGCTAGCGCTAGGGCGGAGCGGCAGCACGCGGGACGTGCCAGCCAAGTCTTCGTCCACCTCCAGCTTGGACCCTAACACCTGTAATACTAAACCCTGGCAGCCACCCGCCTCCCACTACCAGTCTTACAGCATTTACCGCAGGTACACCGTCCTCACCGGGACACCCGCCTGTCCTGAGTGTCTGTGTATGTGTGCGTGTCTCCGCTCTGCTGAAGTGCCTCCCATTTGTGTTCATTTAATGATCAGATGAACATTGGAAGAGATGCTTTTTTTCCCCTAATATACATTTTATGTTAAAAAAAAAAAAAAAAAAGCAAAAAGACTGCTGAAATATTTTAGCGTCAGTCCTAAAAATCACAGCATCTAATGGACATGGATTGCGATCCACCCAGTCCTGCTCGCGCCCCGGCTCCGTCTCACCGGTGACTCTCCTTATCCCACGCAGCGGCTCCTTTGGCAGAAGACACGAGGACTTGAGCTCCTCGACCACATCCTCCTCGACGACCACCACCACCTCCTCATCAGTTACCTCGCCCACAGGCCATCGCGGGCTGCTCTCCAGCCTGGGCTCCTCTTCCACACGCACTGGCTCCACCAGCCTCACCAGCAGGTGCAGGACAGTTAGACACAGTCGTAACCCAGGACTTACACACACACACACACACACACACACTCCATATGTGCTTGCAGATGTTGTGACTCAGTTGCTTTTCTAATTCAAACACGCTATTTAAAACACATCCCTGGGGTAATTTGTCCTCATGTGCAGACATGTGGCTTCACTTGAAAAGCCACAAATCCCAGTTTTCTAAAAGCCGGTGAAATTAAACCTGTCAGACTAAGCAAGCCTCTACTATAAGTGGCTTGTTTGTGTGTGTTTGTGAACAGGTACTGGTCAGAGGAGAGTGCGGAGAGGGAGAAGGAGAAGGAGTCTGCTGCGGTCATCCCCACTATAAACACTGGCTCTACCACGACCACCACATCCACCACTACCACCGCCATATCCACCACTACCACCACCACTGGCACTGTCACTGGCTCGGAAAGACGCAGGTAACAAACACACACACACCTTGTTTCATTCAGGGCCTTACATCTGAATAAATTTGCCCATGATATTATGATAATGTTTCCTCCTCACATTCTAACTTTTGCTGAAATGATGGAAGAGTTTCTTCAGTAAGAATTTAAATGACGTGATAATGAATTCACACTGTAGTAGTAAGACGAGACAATTGAATCATCTCATCTGGATGATGTGAAACTATTATTTTTATTAGCCTCGCATAAGGCGGATATGCTTCCAAGAATTTGTAGTTCAGATTTTGTTTAGTTCAATCTGTTTATTGCTCCTGCCGTTAGTGGAGACTTTTGTCCTGTCGTATTTTTACTCATCCTGACATATTTACTTATTATATTTATGTACCATGTTTGTTTATCTCTGTTCATGAAGTTGCCAAGTTCAGTCAGCTTGGATCTGAGTACAAAATATTTATTGTAAGCAGTTTAAAGATTTATTGGCAGTAACCTAAAGAAGCCTCCATCCGTCAAACAGTGAGCCGGATGCATTTCCTCTGTTTGAGAACAGGGTGTGTGTGTGTGTGTGTGTATGTGTGTGTGATCTTTGTACACACAGCGTGGCGAGTGGAGGAGAGAGTTTGCGTCCGTCCATGAGAGGGAGCGCATGCGTGTGTGTGTGCGTGCGTCACAGAAAGCGCGTTTGCATGCGTTTGCACGTGCGTGTGGGTTTGAGTGGGGTCGAGTGCGTGGCTCCCCCTCGCAGCGCTGAAATAAGCCACCTGTCGCGGTGGGAGCGCGGCGGGGCCGTTTCAGAGCTGCTCCAGCAACTTCTCCTTATAAGGAAGGGGGGGGGGCAGAAGCCGCGCATTTTCCTCAAGGCCACGACTCCGCTCTGCACTGAAGAAGTTCAGAATTCTGCGTCCGACGGAGGCCCGGTCCAGACTGAGTGCTTCACAGATTGCGTTCCCAAAATCATAATTTGAACTCTATTTCACCACAGTGACGCAAAGTGGGTGTAATTAACGTTTGGCAATAACCCCTCCACAACTGTACCGTATCGTACAGTATATCTGCGGTCCTGCAGTTGGCAAGTGGGAGCCGCTGACTGCAATCATAGTCAGTTTTGGCCCGCGACCAGTTCTCCCAGTGGCGCTGTGCGATTAATCCCCTCGCTCGGCAGTATTTATGGTGTGAGGGGAGAGCGGTGCGTTCTCACTTCCCTCGCCGCTCCGTAAATTAGAGCAGTCGTCCCTCTGATCGCGAGCCTGAAGGTGCCATACCTCCGCACGCAGCGCAGGTGACGACTGCCAGACCCGTCCCAGCAGTCGTCTGATGCTGGAGCTTAGCTCTTACTGCCCAGCTGTTAACCTTGTGTGTGTGTGTGTGTGTGTGTGTGTGTGTGTGTGTGTGTGTGTGTCAGGTCCTACCTGACGCCAGTGCGGGACGAGGAGTCGGAGTCCCAGAGGAAAGCTAGATCCAGGCAGGCCCGACAGTCGAGGAGGTCCACTCAGGTAAGCCCCCCCCCCATCCCACCAACAATTCAAATGAGATTGGAGTCCCACATGGGGACAGAACGTTAACCTTGTGACCCCTTGGTGCCTCAGACATGGATTATTGTTTTATAGAAGTAGAGGTTTTGGTTGAGTACCTTGTTTACGCTGGAAGCACTTAACTTCTGCGCTTGTAGCAGGGGCTGGTTGTTTTACAAGCTGACAAAATTCCAGCTCTGTCCTTCCCTGCAACAACGGCTGAGCTCCACCGCACCGCTGCGCTTCAGCCAAAATTCAAAATCGTAAAACACCTCTTCTTCGAGGTTTAAGCCGACTCTCCCCTGCCAGGGTGTGACTCTGACTGACCTGCAAGAGGCCGAGAAAACAATCGGCAGGAGTCGCACCCCAAAGACCCGCGAGGAGGAGAAGGAGGAGAAGGAGAAGCAGGACAAGGAGAAGCAGCAGGAGGAGAAGAAGGAGACGGAGACCAAGGAGGACGATTACCGATCGAAGTACCGCAGCTTCGAAGAGGTGCGTGTCCCCGCTCTGTCAGCGTGGCAGTTCACACCTAGAATATTTGGCCGCGTCGCCGCTCTTACCTGCTTTCTCTCCCCCCCCCCCTCCACTTCCAGCGTTACCGGCCTTCGTCTTCCTCCTCTGCCATTTCCTCGCTCAACACTGCCTCCACCCCATCCTACTCTAGTACCACATTGTCCTCCAGTTCCAGCTCCCTCAACAGGCCCAACAGTCTGACGGGGATCACCTCCTCCTACAGCCGTTCCTCCAGAGATACGGAAAAAGGTCAGTAGCCCCCGCCTTTCAAATCCAGAGAGGGTGCAGTGAGAACCAAGGAAACTAAGTCAACTGTAACACATACATTGTCGAAGAAAGTGAAAAGACCATTTTCCCTGCTGCTCTTTAATTGTTAGCCTTCCCTAACCCTCCAACCTTTCTTCTAATCTTAAACATCGCTGGTCAGCCTGCTGACCTTAAGTCTCGGTGTCGTCTGTTTAGCATGAGCTAAAGTAGGTGTGCGAACACTGATGAAGAGCCATGTTTGGCAAGCTTGACTACCACCACTCAGGAGCTGAAATAACTGATATAAAGCCGTATAGGACACAGCGTGTGGCTGCGTGACTGCAGAATCCCACCTATCTGTCGCAAAAGGGTCCACGGGGGGGCGAACCGCCACATGCTGATTAAGAGCAGCGAGACAGAAAAAGGGGATTGTGTTGCCTTTTTTAAATGAAGTAGCTCTTCCCTCAATGAGTAAATCCACGAAACATCCCTGGGAAAATAGGGAGCAGCTTTAGTCCGTTCAACTGAAGGAAACACTGACGGCTTTGTTCTCCCACGACCAAAGCCCCCAACCCCCCCTTTTCTCTGTCTGAACTCCAGCCAAGTCCAGTTGTTGTTGCTGATTGTGCTTTGTGCAGTCAAACCATCGCCTCGGTTAACCTGGACCTTTCCGCCTTCCAGTGTAAATTCTCATTAGGATTACTTCACGGGCATTTGCACTGTTGATGTCAAAATAGTACGGGTCAAATTGTTCTGGGGTTGAATACAGGACAGAGGGCCAAAAGCCAGATCATTTCATTTAATCTACAAAAGGAAGACGTGTTATCCTTTGCACCCTCTGCGTTAAATTAGATGTGTGATTGGCTGAGCAAGCGCTGATGTTGGGAGTTGTGTCATTTTTGTTTACGTCGTGGCGTGATCCTGCCTCGGCGCCGTGATCGAACCCATCGCTGCTCTTGTCCACACGCGCAGAAGCTGACAAGAAGGAGGAGGAGAAGGAGGGCGAGGACAAGTCTCAGCCCCGCTCCATACGGGATCGCAGGCGGCCCCGCGAGAAGAGGCGCTCCACCGGGGTCTCCTTCTGGACCCAAGATGTAAGAGCCTCGTTGTTTTAAGAGAGCGGGTGTTTGAGCATTCGTAGCGCACTTCACGAGGCGCAGCGGTTCGTCACACTTGCTCGAGCCCCGGCCGCTCCTCTTTGATCATTTGGATAGCAAGAGCTGAAAAACCCGACTGTAACACTCTGGTCTGCGCTTTTTTTTTAATTCCAGGGTGATGAAAATGACCCTGACCAGCAGTCCGACTCAGAGGAGGGCAGCACCAAGGGAGAGCCACAGGTAACACACACACACACACTCGTAGACCAGCCAGAGAGTAGATGAAACTGACTTAAGAAGGAGCCCTCCGGCCTCCCTGTCGAATCAAGCCAGTCCTGTTGCTCTTCCTGTTGCCGCGACGACCTTTTGATTTCTGCCCCTCTCCATTTATCTCTATTCTGGTCCTTCCTCGTGTCCTCTCTCATGTCGACGAGGCCGGGGCAGGACCCCTCCTCTTTGATATCTGCTGCTCGGCCCCGCTTACAGCTCCGATTTCCTCCCCTCCCACTTATCTTTCCTTCTCACCGTTCGCGGCCTTTGAATTTTTATTGTCTCCACCTTCCGGTGATTGTCCGGGTACCGGGCTGACCTCGCGAAACCAAATGTGGGCCCCGCCATAGATCATCGAGTTTTCAAAACAGGGGCAAGGAAAGTCTGGGTCCCTGGGGTCAAAGCGCACACTTGACTGAGATGGTGGAGCGTTTATTCTCTCTGGGAATTGGGAGATGAGATTGGAAATGATTACAGTAACATGAAAAAAACAGAATAATCTGTTTTAAAATAGAAACAAAAACTGTCAGAACCAGTTAAATTCAATCTCACTGTCCATGGAATCGGCAGTGTTGTGGAAATAATGTCGACTGGGAGGACTTCCTGTTTGAAGAGGCAGACTGTGGTCCAAGATCAGAGGTGCATACGCGGCTTCCAGCCATCTGCTACAGTGGGACAGCATGAAGGGCGGAGCTGCAACAGAGCGCTGCATAGGAAACAATTAACTTGCTTGAAGATGCGAAAGATCACAGGAAACGTCTTTTCCTTTCCAGCCTGTCACTCACAATTCTCGAAAGCACCGAAATGCTTGGATGGAGACTGAAGTCGTAAAAGTCACAGAATATGTTGGGGTGCTTCCTGAGTGTGGGATAAGAGCATTGACATTGATTTAAACAGATCAGAAGACCATCGGCTTGTTTTTTCATGGCTGTAACCCGCCTGTCATTCACCTCCAGCTGAATAACACCAAGCTGGCTGCTGATCAGACCTCAATGTCCACGCTGATCGTTTTCCTGGAAGGCTTTCAGGAACTCTTGACTCAGAAAATGTGGCATTGTTGCGCCCCCGCGCCCTCTGCCCGCCGCAGGAAGCCGACTGCAGTTTCAAAATAGCTGGAAGCCCGCCCGCCCCCCAAATCCTAATGCCGGGCGCTGCACGAGCACCGTGGGCCTGGAGCCTCGGGGCATGTGTGTGTGTGGGCAGAGCGGTTTGGGTTTAATGTGAACAGATTTTAAGCAAGTGGTGAGTTAATGTGCTTCACAGTTGGACTCTGCAGATGTGTAAACCAGTCCTCCAGCGTCCGCTGACCGATGAGATGCATTTTATTACAGATGAAGCAGCTTGGTTTCACCGCTTTTCTTTCTGTGAACATTAACTGTGGCTTTTTGTTTCCTTACAGAGTGACAGATTGTCCAGGTATGTTTCCATCGCCCTTTCACATTCATGTTCCCTTTTCATCCCTCGTCTGTTACGTGTCCCTGCGTTGCTAAAACGCTTGGCTCCAAATAAGCGATCGCCCTCGTCTGTTTCAGGAATGAGAGCACTTCATCCTTAGATCGCAACGACGCTCTGTTTAGCCGTAGCTACGGTGAGAGTCGAAGGCCATACTCGAGCCGACTGGACAGAGACGACGCCACTGACTATAAAAAGGTATGCGTTTAGTTCAAGTCCTTCTGTAGGGCACTGTTCAGGTGGTTTCACTTGTTGACTGACGTGTCTGTCTCTCCGCGTTAAGCTCTACGAGCAGATCTTAGCCGAGAACGAGAAGTTGAAGGCCCAGTTACGCGACACGGACCTGGAGCTGGCGGACTTGAAGCTACAACTAGAGAAGGCCACGCAGGTCCGCCGAGCCCCCGCCGCTCCGGCTGGAAAAATAACGAGTCCTCCCGAGGTGGTGCAGTTGTCTCACGCCTCCCGTCGTTTTTGTCGTTACAGAGGCAGGAACGCTATGCTGACCGATCACAGCTTGAGATGGAGAAAAGGGTAAAGACACAACTCGCTGCACTACAAATCCTTATTAACACCATGAAACGATAAAAAAAGACATAACTTCTGTCTCTCAAGTTTGTCTCTAACTAAATGTACAAGTGTGTGTAATCGGACCTGCTTTAAACGTCACGGTTAACACTGCCAAAATGGGTTTATGTCTGAAGGTAACAAGCAGGCCCCAATATCATCTGGGTGGTGGTATGATCTTACCCTGAGTTTGTTTTATTTTTTTTTTTTTTTGTATCAGTGTCCTCTCTGCTGCTGGCTGTCTCACACGTTGTAGCCTTGTAGAGCCGGAGGGCGGGGTGGTCAAAAGGGACTTCCTCCCTCCCTCCACCCAGAACACTGCCACCCTCTCTCTCTCTCTCTCTCTCTCTCTCTCTCACCTGGTTTTGAACCTGATAGGCAGCGTGTGGTCACCCATCACTTCTCAAGACTGCTTACTTTTTTATGTGTGTGTGTGTGTGTGTGTGTGAGAGAGAAAGTGCGTTCATGGCAATTTGTGCAGGAAGTACAACAGTTGTAGGTTATGAAATTGGTGTTAACAGAACCTGTGCATGTGTGTGCGCCCCCACCCCCACCACACACACACACACACACACACACACACACTCACCCATTCGGTAACCTGTTGCAGCCACGCCCTCATCATTACCCCTGGATTTCTGTTCATCCACGACTTTTAAGTCTGTGCTGTGATCGTCGCCCATGTGTCCTGTGTCCTCACAGCCTTTTATAATATATATAGATATAAGAATGTCCTTTTTTTTGGTACAAAAAGACATTCTGAGCCCCCCAGAGTTCATGAATCATGTCATTAACTCATGTCATCCAACATCTATGCCCCCCCGTACACCTCCCATGTAAATAAGAGGTACATGTGAACCTGTGGACTGGCTGTTGCTTGTAGACGCCTCACGAGCCATGCGTGTGTTTCAAGCGTGTGTGCTGTCGCTGCACCCTCACCACCTTCCACTCCTCCACAGTGTGTAGAGCCTGCACTTCAACAAAAGCGTGTGGTTTTTTTTTTTTTTTTGTTTTCTGTCTGTGTGTGTGACGCGTGAGTTCAGAGTTGACCCTCTGTCTCCCCCCCCCCCCTGCAGGAAAGAAGAGCTCTAGAAAGGAAGATTTCTGAGATGGAGGAGGAACTTAAGGTACCACACACACACACACACACACACACACACACACACACACACACGCAGACAGGGTTTCCATCAGTGAAGTCGATGTCCGCAGCTAATGTGACAGTGTTACTTGTGATCTTAAAATGATTTTCTCTTTTATTTTGGTGATTTTTTTCCCTGGGGCAATGAGTTTCCTCAAAAGCCATGATGCTTGAAAGATGAAATTAGATTCTTTGCAACTTGGGCCTTATTTTCGTAGTTTTGCCGTTTCTTTTATCTGTAATAATATTGTAATCAAATGATTTCAAGTGATCAAGTGATTTCTGGGATCTGGGAACACGGTGATGTCACTGCAGCAAAGTATGATGGAGCAAGGAACCCGAGCAGTCAGTCTAAACGGTTTATCCAGATTATGGAAACCCTGCATGTGTTTCTCATCCAGCTCTTTGGACAAAACTACAAAAATAAGACCCCGGTTGTATGAAAAATGACGCGTGTGTACATCATGTCATTTTCTAAAGAGCCATTAATACGGCACAAATTTAATATGGTGGGAGAATAGCTGCAGCCCCCGAGTCATTAAATACGTCATATGGACAAACA
This sequence comes from Psettodes erumei, assembly GCA_016785225.1. Classification (NCBI taxonomy): domain Eukaryota; kingdom Metazoa; phylum Chordata; class Actinopteri; order Pleuronectiformes; family Psettodidae; genus Psettodes; species Psettodes erumei. Next base: position 151,390 of record JAFBJZ010000737.1, read on the forward strand.
TGGGAGGACCTCCTGGTCCGACTCGTCCTGTTGGGGATCATAAAATGTTCCCATTGTCCATCGGTCACATACTCAGACACTCTCCAGTCACGTCTCGGCAGCCTGAAAGATGATTTGAGGGGTTTCAGCTTAACTCAGAGCTAGTACTAAACTGGCAGCGTGAAGGCTACGGACGAAGAGTCTTCAAAAAGAACACGTTCGTGATGTCGTATGTCGACGTCCGGGCCCTCGAACGCAACGTAGCCGCCCTCCTCGCGCTCACGCTAAACGTTCCCGCTTGTGCGTCTCCCGTTCCGCTTCAGGGCACATCTCAGGTCAGCTGTCGTAATCTGTGTCGACACAGCGTTTAAGCTCGGTCCGCAGAGGTGGCCAATTAAATGTGCCTTTTTTCGGAAAACTGATTTAAGGAGGAGAGAGGGACAAGGGACGAGGGAAAAAAAAATCCATTAAAGCCTCGTAAGCAAGCGCTCCTCCGTCGCTGTGATAACCGAGTGTCTTTATTTTTAGGTCGTAGGCAGCTGGCTGATCTTATCAGTGTCACTTTCCCATTCTGTCTACAAGCATCAAGCGGACAGCTTGTAATCATTCCTTCAGTTTCCAAAATCTGTCCCCATTTTCTAACAATCTTCCTTTTCTGTTCTCCCTTTTTCCTCTCTCGGCCCCTCTTCTCTATTAATTTATATTGTCCTGTCTTTCATTAATCCTGTCTCTCTAATTTGTTTCTTGGCCCACCCTTCTCCTTTCGCCCTCTCCTTCCATCTCTCTCTCTCTCTCTGTTCTCCTGTGTTGTTGTTGTTTGTTGTCCCCCACCTCACCCGCCCCCCTCTCCTGCAGAACCTCCCCCAGGTAAAGCAGGTTCAGGCCCTGCGGCAGGTTAAGGAGCGGCTGCAGGCTGAGAACCGGGCCCTGGCCCGCGTGGTGGCAAAGCTCTCGCAGTCCGCCTGCAGCCAGCTGCCCGCCGTCGACCTCTAGGCCACGTCCGTCTGTCCACCACCACCACCACCTCCTCCTCCTCCTCCTCCCCTTCTTCTTCCTCACCTTCTCCCTTCCCCACCCCCATTCTTCTTCTCATGCTCCATTCGCGCTCTGCCCCGCGCCCATAGACAGGCAGGTGCCCAGCCGCCCAACCATCGCTGGTTTTGTAAACTCCCCTTTCCAACTTCCCCCTCTGCCCTCCCCAGAGCTTTTGGGTTTTGTTGAGATTGGGGAGGGTGTCTTTTTATATATTTTTTTTTCTGGTCTTTTACAACAGGACACTCTCCTATTACAGTACATGACTGTCAGGTGTTTCTCAGCGTTAGAAACATCCAAAAGCTAATTAACAGGGGGGTGATGAAGCTGAGGTAAGACGTCTAAATTGACTCCAGATGTGAATTCTGCACAGACACATCTTCGGGTGCTGTAAAGGAAAGTGTCCTCCGTGTAGTTTCTAGTGGTGATGCTCCCGTCAGAGGGAGCTCCCTTGTTCCGTTTGGCTTGTTCTGGCTTCTTTGCATGAAGTGGCATCCTTGTTTTCTTTCTGTATGGCATCAGTCGTCAGAGACCGAACCCACCCCACCCCTCAAATTTCAATATGAGCAGATGACGTCAGACCCTACTTCAGACAGCTGCATGCACAGGCGCGTTCAGTTAAACACCGGTTTAACATGGTGTCTGATCAGCATGGAGCAAAAAGTAACAAACATGTCGGGGAGGTTTAAAGCAGCAGACCGTCGCCTGTGATCAGCACACGAAGGTTTGGTTTTAAGTGGACTGAAATCTCACTGGTGTATGTCAGAACTGCAGAACACAATTTTCTACCATAAGTCAAAAACACTTTAGTTTACACAGAAATATCTGTGATCGTTTAGTAGAATAATAAGTTGGATTTTTGACTGCCATTACTGCATCGAACAAGAATTGTTGTTAAGTTTGTTGTTATACAACAGTCGAACTTGCGCTGATTAATGCCAGATCATGTGGCCTTAAATTTCACCAAAAAAAAAAAGTGCTACAGAGTCCGGCCGGTGTCACGGGAAAGATAAAATAACGATCATTCCGCTCTTAAATAAGTCATTTCTGCACAAGTTGGATATGGTCTGGGCGCTCCTGAGCCGCAACAGCCCGATGATTTCACAATAAGAGCGCTAATTACACCATGCTGCACCAAAGTAGTTGTTTGAAAGCACAGATCTCTCCCAGGCGTTGCCCTGACACCTGCCCCGCTCTGTGATATCACACGGTAATCAACTGTTACACTTTGCGAGGAGATCATCTAGAAGAAGACTGGCTTTTGTCACTTTGGTCTCTGCTCTGTACGTTTCTGGCTGCCGGCGAGCAGCCGTCGAGGTTCTGCATGGCTTCCCTCGGGAACTTTGGCCTGTGTTGTGCCTGCTTTTACTTTTCTCTCTCTCCTGACAATGATGATGATGATTTTTTTTCTTTCTTTTTTTTTTTTTAAAAAAAGGAGAAAACAAAACATGAGAGATGCTGTGTGACAAGCTGCAATTAACAAGTTTGTAAAACAGACCTGACTGGTTTAATGATATGTGTACCTGTCAAGACTTGTCTAAGCCAGCTCTCTCTCTCTCTCTCTCGCTCTCTCTCTCTCTCTCTCTCTCTCTCTCTCTCTCTCTCTCTCTCTTTTTCTCTCTCTCTCCCCCCCTCCTTGTTTCCCTTTATTCCCTTTCAGATGCTCCCAGACTTGAAAGCAGACAACCAGAGACTAAAGGACGAGAACGGAGCACTCATTCGAGTCATTAGCAAGCTTTCCAAGTAGAACAGACCCCCCCCACACACACACACACACATCCACCCTGCCCCCCACCCGCCCCGTCTTCTGCACCCCCTAGTCCCCCATGGCAGCGACTAATGGAATTGCACATTTAGATATTAATTGCAACAGACATCAGAGACAAGACTCCTTTTTCTCTTTCTCTCTCTCTCTCTTTATCTCCCTTTTGCTCCTCCACCACCGCAGCATCCATCCATCCGTCTATCCATCCACCTGCCCCTCTGCGCCACCCATTCGACTATAATCCACTCAGTTGTGTGGCTGCTGTCCCGATAGAACCGCTGAGTTTACAGGGCAAAAGGAGGGAAAAAAAGGGTTTGTGTGAGCAGCATGTAAAAGCGTTGTGGGCGGGGAAGCCTGAGAAACTATTTAACCAATAAGCCTTAGTTGTACATAACGAGAAAAAGAAAAAACACTCGCATCGATCTCCTCTCTCTCCTCTCTTCTCTCTCGGCTTTCACTGAACAACAGATATTATCCAACACCTGATTTTATTTGTGCCACAACCTCCCTTGTTTGATGTCATTTTTTTCTTCCCCCCCCCCTTTCCTCTTCCTGTGTAAGTGTTGCGTGCTGTGCAGTTTCCTCCCTCCCTCCTTAAACCCTCAAAGTGCCACTTTTGCCCCATATCAGCCCCCCCGACCCTGTTTTTTGTTGTTTTTTGGGGGGGTTTCCCACCCTACACACAGATGCACCGACACACGCCCTGGCCCACCTTCTCTCCCATTTTTTTCGGACCTCTGTGTGTCTTCCTCCAAGAGGGAAAAAATTAGAATTCTCGCTTTAGCGACAAAAAAAAACGAGGCGGACCTGGTGGAATTTAAGCTTTCACTGTATGTGCAATATGCATTTCTTCTTTTCTTTTTTTAAAAATGCTTTAATGATGAGTCCGTCACTAGTAGGATTTTTTTCACTCTTCCATCGCTCACCTTCCTCCCTTTTTTTTTTTTTTTTTTTGTTTTTTTTTGTTTTTGTTTTAAGTTTGTAGTGTAGTCAGTTTATACTCTGTATTTCTCACTTTGTTTTAGCAGGTACTGAGTGAAGCTGTATATACCTGTATGTATTTGTTTGAGACCAGCACATGGCATGCGTTTATGGTTCCCGTCTGTTACTATTAAAAGTATACAAATTCCAGAGGACGAAAAGGTGTGTTTTAATTATTTTTCTTTTATAGTCTAATGACATTGGATACAGTACAGTAGAGCCTCTCTTACACGGGGACGGCCAGCAGTGTTCAGTGCTTTATTTTCCAGTTTAAAATGTGTTCACAGAATTGTGAGATTTAAAAAAAAAAAAAAGAAAATAATCGCTTCACCACATTTCACTTTCATTGTATTCAATATCTTGGAAGAGTGCTGTTAATTTTGTTTCCGATTTTTCTTTTTTTTTTTTTTTAAGCTGTAGTATTATAGCCAAGGTGTTGTCACTAAGAAAAAAATACAAAAAAAGAGAATATCTTAGGTGTCGCTAACCCAGTCCTTTTTACAATGTCTACATGCACTGTCAATGCCATGTGAGGGGTCTTGATGTCAGGTTAAAGCGAATCACCACCATCAAATATTCCATGCATCTGAAAACATTTTATGCATTTCAGTGGCCTTTTTAAGGATATTTTAGTCAAAGAAGTTAAAAATGAAAAAAGTCACTGCAGGTGGACTAATGACCATCTATACTCTGGTTAAGACTTTTTTTTAAAGTTTTGTTTATTTTTCTTTATTTTTTTTCCCATCATCTTGTAAAATAGGTGTGTGGCTTAATACATGCAAGCTGTGCTGTGACTACCAACCACTGAAGAGTTCATTAAAAATAAACTTGTACATTGTAAAGTTCCAATGTCTCATTATTTTTTCGTCTTTTGGTTCAAAGTGTTGAATGTCGAATCAGTTTTGATTCGTTGAATGCTATGTATTGCATCGTTTCAAATTCGCTGTGTGTGTAGTTTGGGTCAACTGACCAGATGTAAGTGTGACCCCTATAGCTCATTTCTTTTATGTGTGCGAGCCTTGTTATTAAGTGGACTGTGGCGCCTGGACCGTTGCTACACCCCATCACACCAGTAGATGGTGCACAGCTTTGCAGACTGTCAGTCAGATGCACCTCACATCATTTCACTATATTAAATCCAAACATAAACCCTGATAGTGGAGCGCACAGATCGCATTCACAAAAAAAACAGCCTTTATTCCATTATTTTATCAGCTGCTTAGAGTCGTCTTGGCCTTTTTGCTTCTACCACTCGCAGGATTAACTGCCTCTTGACATGAAGATCCAGCCCCGCCTCCTCCCGCTCATACTCCTGAATCTGCACTGCTTCACTTCTGTTTACTGTAATCTCATATGGCAGCAGATCTGCAACAAATAAAGCACAGCCCCAGAGTCGGATAACATTTACACGCACAATCACAGAGAGAAGGGGGACCTCTTTATGTGATTTATACAATGGTGGTAGTTGAACTAGCTTCACTGTACGGTCCTGTTGAACCCACTAGGTGTGACCTGCTAAGTCTATCAAGAAAAGCTCTGATCTGTAATGCTCTATAGAGATTTAGCGATAAGCAGGTATCCTGTAATTGCAGAGTCATGCAAAAGTGTCCGGCTTTTCCATTTTCCACTGCCTCAGTACTTGATTTAATAAGACGTCTGGTCTGTGTCTTTACTGTGACATGGACATGCTTCCTCGAGCGTCTCAAGCTGAGTGTCTTCATCAGGACCGTGACATGGGAGAAAAAGGATCATTCAAACAGATCTCTGGCCTGTAAAAAGTGACCCCATGTAATTACAGCGACAGTTGGTTTGAATGAGTGCGGTGTTGTGATCTTCACACAGCGAACAGATTAAAGACATTTGGAGAGATAATCCATTGTAGTACATCACCACATTTGTGCGGACTGTTCAAGTCAATCTGCAGCTACAACACAATGAAATCTTACAACTATATGGCCAAAAGTATGTAGACGATGCTTTGCTTTAAGGCAGGTTTTCAAAGGGAATTTATCTCTATATACTGCACAAAAAATAAATAAAAGCAAGCATGGCGTTCAGTCCAGGGATGGTTCACCTTTTAAAGATCAGCAGAAATGTGAAATACTTGGAATCAATGAATGAAATAAAATATTTTAAATGGAAAATACTGGTGTCGGCCTCTAGTGTCACTGTCAGATATTGTGCGTGGTTCTCTGAGGCACCTGAAATGTGACCAGTAATAAGACTCAGCAGGAGCTTCAGAGACCTGAAAGGAATGTTGATGATTGCCGCTTTCTTTGATTCCCGACAACAGCTCCACCAGTGGATGACATGCTGTGCTTTTCTAGGTTGGAAATTGTCCATACAGAAGGAATTAAATCTTGGCAAACTGCTGTCGCGCACACAGAGACTCTCTCCACTCATTTAATTTCCACCATCATGGCCTAATCTCCATCTCTTCTCCACCGTGAAGTGCAGCAACCCAGACAAACCAACTGGCATTTTAAACCCCACCAGCAAACACACAGACTAGACTTAGACACACTGGATGAGCAAAGCCCCTCCAAGTCTCTCACTGAAAGAAAGACGAACATGGCCGCTTTTAAAATGTGATTCAAAGCAGAGGTTTTTTGCTGCTGATGCAGCTTGAATTAGTTTAATTACAGAAGATCATTAGCAGAGGGCCTCCCAGCAAGGATGTATTGTAATGGCTTGAAAGTCAAATCTGGCAGTCAAAGGAGTTGAGGACATCAAACAAAAACACTACATTTAACTGATTAATAGAATAGCTGTGAATACAAAACTACCTGAACACACAGAGAGATGTGCTGCAAAAAAGTACCTGTCTTGACAAGTCCTGTAGTACTGGATGGAGTCTTTATGGTACAATGTTCAAGTGCTACCCCACCCTGAGAATAAAAAAAACAAAACTGGTTTTAAACCTGCTATCACTCCCAAATTATAATTATTTTTTATATATTATAAATATCTAATTATTGATTTCGGCTGTTTAAGGTTTGTTTGCAAAAGAAGTAGAACTCAGGAGTTAAACAGCATTAAATGACAGATTCAACAATTGACATATATGTGGCCAGGAAATATACGGAATGACCCTTTACTGTCTTTTTGTGCTATATAGGTGTTTCATGAGGTAAAGCATGCATTTGCCTCCACTCATTCACTTCTTTAGCTGAGCTGAGTCTCTCACTAGCTTCCAGGAAAGAAAAGATTCAAGACACAATAAGAATTTGGGCGATGTGAAGATTTCTTTAGCAGAACTTGGGGGGAAAGAACAGGTTTGCACCCACCCACCAAGTCACCCACTAAGTCACCCATCATCACCAGCAGCAGATGGCACCCTGCAGATGGCACTGGTGGGCACACAGGGGACAAACAGGAGTGAACATGAGGGCTCCTCAGTTGGGCTTATTGTGCACAAAAGTAACATGTCATTTTGTATTTGTTTCTCACTCCACGGCAAATTACTGAAGTGGAAACCAGTCAGTAACCTCAAACCTGACCTGACGCTGACACTCTCTGCGTTTTACAGGAAGTGTGTCACCTGTTGTCCCTCTCTTGAACTTCCTTCCCCCTGCTGACCATGTAGCTCTCTGCAGAGCAAACACTAAGTGAGGGTTACACCGCAGCAGGCTGCTGACGCAAGGAAGTTCAGATCCAGGATCCTATGTGGAGAGCGAGGGGGGGGGGGATTTGCATGTTTTAGCCTGTCGTAATTATTCAAATTCATATACCGTATATTTTATATTACAGTTGATGGTTCTACAAACCATAGTGTAGTGTTTCAGGGGTTTTCAATGTATTTGTAGACAGTACACAGTGGTTTGCAGATGTATACGTGAACAATTAAGGAGCTAAAATACATAAAATCACAACAGGAAAGTTATAACTCACAACCAGCTGCTTCATGCCTCTGTTTGTCCAAGTGATGGGAGATAATCGTGTAATTTACCTTCATGCCCATCAAAGACTGATTGTCTAGCATGGTTAAAAACAGTATTTGCCAGTCCCCCTCTCTCTCTGTGTTGCAGAGAGGCCATCTTAACTCCATGTCTGCAACATCTGGGAGTCTCTGGAGACACATTTCTTGAATGCTTAACTTACTTTCAGATAAACAGCTTCACACTGGGGGGGGGGGTGTCTCACTACAACATTTCCCACCTAACAGCTTCTAAATGGAACATTACTGTCAAATAAATGAAGAATGTGCTCGCGCAGGAGCAGCCGTGACCCAGTGTTGATGTGTTTGTTATAAATTTTCAGGTTTCCGCGCGAGGCTCACTTTGCAGCAAGTGCAACTCAGCAATGCATTTCGATTCTACCACCACGTGTGATGGGATACAAATCACCTGATGTGAGCGCGACTATTACAAACTACTATAAAGCTTTCAGAGAGGGTGAAGGATACTTTGAATACTTCTTAATATCTAGAAGCACGCTCATTTTGGGAAGGCATCACTGGAATGTGTAATGGGATTTATTTAAAAGCGGCACAGCAGCATTTGTGTTGGCATGGAAGGAAACGCTCACAGACAACCCTCATGCCCCCTCATTCTTCATTTCTTTAAAATGTTTTTTTCCCTCCTCAAGAGCAGACAGAAATATGCTAAATATGCAGCACTGTGACCTGAGTCCACAGATCAGGGTTTATTTTTAGGAGAGGCGCCTCACTCCCTTGCTCCACCCAGGTTTACCCATTATCAGCAACAGGACTGGCTCTTGCAGAGATAATGGCTGAACGCCTGGTCTCATTCACCAATGGGATTTGCTTTTGTCTCATTTTTTTTCTTTTCTTTTCAGCCCTTTTATGGCAAATACCATGGGTGCATTAACACGCCTTTTTTATTTTGAAATTTACACAGCGGTGATAAACTTCCCTGAAAGTCAGCGCACCCTTGGGAGCGAGCTAGGTGCACACAAGTCTAACATGAGGCCCATACCCTTCAGCATGGCTAAGTTATAGTGCTATTACCCTAGCATGAAATTAGGTTTGTGACACTTAGAACGTATATGGAAACCTGGGACTGTAGAGTTATGGTAATGGCCTCGCAGGGTTGTTACAGTGGAGCTTTGCATGAACACGCAGCAGATGAGATGATGCAGTATGTTCAACTAATTATATTTCCTCTCAGCTGATGGGATCATTACACAGGAGGGGAGTTTGACGGCAGGACTGTTCCTTTTGACGCTAAGTTGAAAAGCTGTACTTGACCCTATTCTGCAGATGGCTTTTGCTCAGCTGTTGTTGGAAATGTTAATGTTAAAATGCCCAATTTTCCCCAAGGGCTTTTGAACTTGTGTTTTCTGCAACAAATGCATCTTATATTCATGAGTCAGGGACAATTTCAAAGGCCCGGGCTGCAAATGTTTAAAAAGAACTGAATGTAGCCACAAAAGAAAATATACAGCGAAGCATTACAGCTTGCAGGAGACTTCAATGTTCAGTGACAGTTCACATTTCTCATTTACCACAGCATCACGACATGAAAAGTCAATTAACTTGTCAGTCTTCTCGTGTTAACCTCAACCTGCCTTTTGGCTGCAATCAAGCACGAGTAGACGAACGAGGAGGTTGTCCTCTGATCGGAGCTCGTAGGATGAGTCACGAGGAGCCTGAGGGGAGTCGGTCTGTGGGATCTGCGTGGGAGAGCTCAGTCGTCAAAGAAAACGCTCTCCTGCAGAAGTGTTGCACTACCCGGCTGTGCAGCTATCAAAGGCCTATTGAAGTCTAGAAACCAGTGGCATTGTGCTGTCACTGTAAGTCAGAGTAGAGGAGGCGGGCCGAGGTTTTTATAGACACACACCTGTGGCTGATGGAATACATTTACCGCTGAAATGCTGCTTTCAAGGTCTTCAACTCTTGAGGAGAAAGAGTGTAAAATAAAGTGTCATTCTGGCGGTAAAACGTAATCAAATCATGTAGTACACTACTACAGTAGAGTACCACAGGAATAGAACATACAATGATATGATTAAATTACATGAAAAAACAACAAATAAATAGATGAATTCGGTATGATAAGTTAAATATGAAGTCACAATGAAATTATCTTTTTTTAAAGTCACACCACTTACTGATGTTTTCTAGAATAATATTATGGGGAATACACCAGAAAACCATACAATTAAAGAATATTATGACGAAAACAAAAATATAAATATAAAACGTGATAATATATGAACGGTTTCCTCACATTAGCACACTTAAATATCGTAAATACCTTTAAAGAGTACCAGTATTCACCTGAGAGGAACTGAAAGCCCCTTGTGGGAGTAATAAAAGGAACATTTCGGGGACTTAATGTTCGGGCAGAGCTCGCTCCCGTACTTCGGCTCCAGTCGGGAGCGCTCGTGCGCAGTCGGACGGAGCCGGCGTGCCAGAGGGCAGTGCGAGCGAGCAGCGCTCGAGACGGCAGCACTCATCTGACCGCGGGCACACCTGGTCGGACCGAGGAGAGCGTCTCAGCTCGCTTACCGAGAAACAGCTCCGCGCAGGTGAGTTTCCACCTGGGTTCATACTTTCACTGCCTCCTACTCAACTTTTGCACACTTTATTTGAAAGGGGGCAGAAGGAGCTGCAACTTTTACGCTAACGTTTAAGCGGCGAGCGTTGCTGCTTTTTCTTTTTTATTGGCGTTGTTGACGTAAACAGCGAGCATACGACGTGAAAACGAGCGCGGCGTGTTCCATACGAGGGCAAGAAACTGCAGTTTAAAAAGTTTTTTTTTGTCGGGAGGCTGACTCTATTTTCCTTCTACCTGTCAGCAGCACCCGGGTTAATCACTTAAGGAATGTGGTGCCATTAGGACGGGAGCCGAGAGCCGAAACGTCGTACCGACTTCAACTTTTAACTTCACTGTTTTCACCAACTTGGCGTGCGAGCAGGGACTTCAAACAACAAAAAAAGGGAAGATAATGGCCACGGGCGGATTTAAGTCAAACGCCACGACGGACTTTTTGGAGGAATGGAAGGCAAAGCGGGAGAAAATGAGAGCTAAAATGCTGGGGGACATTGCCGCGGCGACCGGCGCTCCTCTGAGCTCCGGTAACGTCAACAGCACCAGCACTCGCCACGCCGCCCCGCCGGGCACCGAGCTCACCAACAGCGGAAACCCGGACCGAAGCGCCTCCTCTGGGAACTGCCTCCCCTCCTCCTACTCGGTGGCGCGGTCCTCCTCCGGCACGGCTCTCAAGAGACCCGAGGAGGAAACGCACCACCCTCCTGCTGCTGCTGCTCCTGTTGCTGCTGCTGCTGCTGCTGCACCCACACCCGCACCAGCCACCCCGGTGAGCAACCTGAAGAAGGCCCCGCCTCAGCCGGAGAAGGCTCCGTGCGCCTCCCCGGACTCCAGCCCCATGGCGTGCAACGACAGTGACAAGGAGAGCCCCTCACCCAGCAAGGGCAAGGAGAAGAAGAGCAGCGGCCCCAGCGCCAGGAAGGGGAAAGGACAGATAGAGAAGAGGAAGCTGAGGGAAAAGAGGAGATCAACAGGTGTCGTCAGCATACCATCCAACGAGGTGAGTCACACATGATGAGGATGATGATGGTTTTGAGCGAAGGCACGTCTTCTCTTGGCTGCCACCTCCGCAGGGAGGTCAGAGGTCAGGTTAGACACAGAGCAGACGCTACTTTAAATGCCGCTCAGGGCCCCTTCAGGCCCCGGTCGCCACAGAGCGGGACAGCACGGAGGCCCGTGCTTGGGTGGAGGAGGCCGGTGGTGGAGGTGGTGGAGAGGGGTTTTTTGTTTGTGCTTTGCTGCAGGTGATGTTTGAACACCTCAGGAGCTGCGTGAGTTACGCCCACCACGTGTAGCGAGAGCAGCATTTACAGGTGAAAAATAAGCTGAGCAATGCAAACAACGTTTTTTTTAATTATTATTAATTATGGTGATTCGTCTGTATATTGTCCTAAAGAAGGAACTCAAGTCCATCATAAATCTCCAGAGACCACACTGTGACGTGAGGTTGCTTGTTTTGCCCCGCCAACAGTCCATAATCCAGAAGTATCAGGAAGCTGAAACTTGTGAATCTTTGACTGTTGTGCTTAATAAATGACTAATTATTAACTGAATAACTAAATATCAAAACAGATGAAAGAAGAAGCGTGCGGCGGGGACATGAACAACTATATGTTCATAGCCACGGATGTCACGAACTCGTCTTTCACGTAGTGGTTACCCTCTCGACAGGTCTGTCCTGCCACTTGCCAGCCGACGTGCGTGGACACGAGGTGTGTGTGTGTGTGTGTGTGTGTGTGATAAAATCCCTTCAGCTGATGAGCCTCTAATCTGGAGCAGAATCAGCGGCCGTGCTGCTGCCCAGCTGCGGTCCCAGATGACTGTGGTCCGCGTTCAGCGCGGCCAGTGTTTTCCTGTTCCCCTGCGGTGGGCCGGCTTTCCAGCAAACACCCAACCGTCCAAATCCGTGGGCCAGTGTTTATTGTGCAGAGTAGTGGCAGGTTACTTTTAAAGGAGCTTCCCTGGGTTTGTTAGTGTCGTGTTTGTGCGTTTACTGGCAGTTTTTCTCCCTTTGAGACTTTATATCTTGCGTACTCTTTGGCTGTCTTGCTTTTTTTTATCATCTTGGGACCGTGTTGCAAAACTGTTCTCACTTTAACACTCTACCTCTTTGGCTGAGCGTGTGTGTGTGTTCTATATCCATGAATAATTCCCATCAAAATAACAGCACTTGTTTTTCCACAATTGTCCAAATTCCTCCCATACATGTGTCTGGTTTAATCGACCCTCTCCGGCATTGGAAATGAAAGCAGCTCAGAGATGTTTGGGGAGGAAACGGGAGGGTGTGTGTGTGTGTGTGTGTGTGTGTGTGCATTGGAAGGCGATGCCGGGGCATTCGTCTCTATTGAATTTAAATGGTGTCAGACTCTCACCGTCTAATTCCTGTGGTTCAGACACACGCGGGAACCCTGATGCCGCGCTGTGGGGGCCAAGTGGTGTGATTATGTTGCGTTCACACACGCGCTTTCAAAAGCACTCGATTTGTCCAAAAACTGCGGGAGTACATGTTTTTTTCATTAAGGTGATGGCAGGCTGATGCCTTTTTAGAAGTGGTCCATAACCACCCTGCTTCCCATACACCCCCCCCGTCCCCCAGCCTATATTATTCGATACCCACCCAGAGCCGGGCGCCCTCGGGGGGCAGCACAACTTCGGAGGTTGACCGGTTTGTCAGTTGGCGCTCGGCGTCCTGTTATTAGGTGCTCGGCAGTGCTGAGCAAAGCCAGTTTGAGAGCTGGTCCCAAGCCAGCCCGTAATGCGCGGCTCCGCAGCTCCGGGCTGAGCCAGATCTGTTAGCTCGGGCCCATAGGCAGCTGATTACGTAGGAGAGCGGGCGAACGCGCTGTTACTGCGGCGGGGGAGGGAGGGGTGGGGGGGTGGGGGGGTTCGGTGGGAGGGAATCTGGCAAAGTCGGGCCAGTCGATTTTTGTGTGAGCCGGGCAGAGAGAAAGAGCTGGAAGTCTCCGCTCAGTTTGTCGCTAACCCCGCAGTCAGCACATTATCTGCGAGGAGCGCCCAGCGCGCTCGCACGCTCATTAGCATCCGGGGTACGATCGGGTTCTCTCCGAGCCGCTCCATAATGTGTTTGCGCCTGGAAACCTTTCAGCGGCCGGCATAAGCTCCTTACCTGGTTTTAAGAAACCTGAAACCTGCTCGTTAGAGTGGCCCTGAGAGGGCGGCTGTCTTCCAGCGCCGGTGTCTGGACGGAGGAGCGCAGGAGAGACGTTTCTGGAGCCCGGCGATGTTTCTGACGGCGCTCTGGGCGCCACGAGGTCGGCGAGGTCACGCAGACGCTCGTCCGATCGGCTCCTTCGTCAGCAGCTTCATCACACTGATGCAGATGCATCATGTGGAGAAGCGAAAGAAGAGCGTTTTGGCCATGACTTTTGAGAGAGGGGTACATGCTGTTTAATTCTGTAAAATCTGTGTAAAGCTGCAGCTCACGCTTGCTTTTCATCCGCAGTTAATCTGACCCTTGATTTTTACGTTAAGTGTAATCGTTTAGTCAGTAAACATCAGAAAATCATTCAAAAAAATGGCCTTCACTGTCCATTTTCAAATTGATCGGGCTGACCCCTGGGTATAGATGGCTTAAAGCCCCCCCAAGAGTATCTAGTTAACCCCAGACATTCATAATTCAAACAGTCATGATGAGTTGTTGTGATATTTTCTCCCAGGGACTTTGAACTTTACCCTTTGAGAGCTAGAAATGTTAATGGTTGTGTCACACAGAGACTCAGGCTGAGGGGCCACTCGACCCCTCTGGCCCCTGGGCCTGTGCCCAGTTGGCCTCTTCACTAATAACCTAATTTACTTATTTTACAATGATATGAATCAAATTTTTATAAAGCGGCAAATACTCACGTCTGAAAAAAGCGAAACCAGCAAATGTTCACACAATCTTCACAGTGAATGACAAATATTGAAATTGTTGTGTCGTTCTGCCGATTGATCAGTTGATGATCATCTGATATGAGACGCCGCCTCCCTATCCTGACACACGTGATCGGTTACAGATCACGTGTGCGGCCCTGACGTGCTCTGTTTTAACGACTAAAACTAGCCGACAGTGGCCACTGACACGAAAAATAACAGCTCGAGTTCTCTAATCCCGCTTTAATAATGGACGCTTTATCTCTCCGATCTCGTGGCCTGAGATCCTGTGAGCCCTGGAATTCGTAGAGAAACGTGGAAAGCGGCGGCGCGGCAGACAAACTGTATGTTCCTCTTGTCAGGTGCCTCCCCGTTCTCCTCGTGTTGCGGCCACAAAGCGGCAAACTATGCAAATGAAGGCTCCCTCACACGAGCTCCTTTCTGTGACGTGAATGCGAGTGGACAGGTGTGATGCCTGGGATTAGCTCCCCGTCGGAATAATAGCCGCTGAGCGGGATTTCGGAGCATCTGGGGAAAAACCCAATCTTCAGCCTGTTGAGGCTATAATGGCCCGATAAAAGCTGGAGGAGGAAAAAAAAAAAAAAAGAAGAAAGACGTTTTCTCGCAGCAGCATCAATCAATACCACCTCCTCGCGTTTTCCAGGGAGGTGTCTCCTGTCTTCACGCCCGCTCGCTGCTCCTCCGGACCGGAGGCCATTGTTGTTGATGCTGACCTTTGACCGCGCTCACGACACGCTTATGCAACAGGGGAATGTGGAAGCGGGAGTGTGTGTGTGTGTGTGTGCGCGCCTCGTCTGAAAATGTAACATAAGCGTGTTTCCTGTTGGTCGCGCCGCATGCGGTGCGATGTTGATTCACGTCGCTCATTGTGCCGGTGATCTCGGTGAGTTACGAGGCCGCAGTCGCGCTCTCCTGCCAGGGACGGTGAACTTTTGTGTCAAAGCGGATGGCCCTCCCCCAACCGCCCCCCTCCACAGCTATTTGTCTGCAGCGTCACCGAAGAGGTCAACAGGTTCAGCACGCGATACTGCGCCGAGCGCTCGGGCAGTTAACACTCGGCTGATGGGGGAACGCGGCAGACAAGAGGGTCCTTGTTTAACCCGATCCTCCGTGTCTCCAGGTGGCGGTTAATATGTTTTATGTTTCATACGAGCACGTCTTATCCGCTTAAACACCGACCGGCCCGCCGGTAAGTCGCTTACAGCGCAAACTCATGTTTTACAGCCCCAAGAACAGAAGTTGAAATTGTACGGAACATCCCAGAGATTACCAAACGCCAAACACAGCAGCAGATTATGGGGGGAACGCGTCATCTCCAGCCCACATCGTCCTCTTTCGGGGCAGAGGACGGAAATGTGCATTTCAGCATCAACTCTTTCATCCGCAAGATGCTTCTGACACTAATCAGCCTTAAGTTCAAACAGCCCTTTGCCTTGTTTATGCTCTGATTTCTCTCTGCTCCATTAAAAAAATAAAAATCATAATGCCGTGCTGAGGTTCAGTGAGTTTGAACAACATATAATCCGCTGATCATCCCATTACAGCTGGAGAGAATTCACGCTTTGACACTGGTTTAATGAAATAGACCCCAATTGTGTGTTTTTGTTGCCTCACAATATATTATATTAGTGAGATATGTGCCGTTCAGCCTCTTCAGGAGTTGAGGTAGATTTTTAGAGTGGTCTTAAAGCGAATGCCGTTGTCTTTTTTTTTTTTTTGGGAGATGTCCAAAAGTTGTTCGCTGCTGCAATTTTCCATGTTCAACTGTGTTGTGTGTGACGTGCAGCCCCCGCCCCCCAAAAAAAGGTTCAAGTTGCTGCCTTCAGGTTGTCCTGAAGATTTTCTGAATCACCGCACTCAAAGATCCCGCAGTAGTTTGTTTATCATGGCCTCCCGATTGTCAGCTGTGCGAAAGAATGCAAGAATGTTAATTTGCGCTGGGTGGAGCGAGTTTCACTTGCCGCTTAAACCTTCTCCAAACAAGGTCACAGCATCACAGTAAATACCACGGGGGTTTTATCATGGACTTAGGTAAGCAGGGAGCTATTTAGGCAGGGTATTTAGTTTCCTTCTTTTCTCTTGTTGGTTGAACAACAGGAATGCACAACTCTTTAATTAAAACATGTGCTTCCCAAAGAGAAGTCTCCCAAGCGCCAGCGGCGTTCCCGGGAACAATTTGTTTGGTTATTGGAATGATCTCTGGATTGTTTACGAGGGCCGCTGTCACTGGAAATGTTTGGGGGGGAGGTGGTTGACTAATAGAAGAAAAAACAAAAAACAAAAAAAAAGCCCCAGAAGAGCTGCTCTGTGAAATTTAAGGGAATTCCAAGGGAGGAGGAAAAGGAGGAAAGAAAGAGGAAGTCTTGCACGTCTGCTTCTGCGATGAAGTCGTTGAAGCCGGCCCCTTTTCCACCGGGGGAACCTAGTGTGTGTGTGTGTGTGTGTGTGTGTGTGTCTCTCAGCACCTCATAAAATACACAGCGGCCTCATAATGGGGCCCCGGCACGTGGTTCTGTTGAGTTCGCAGGATCGTTACGTAAACCCTCAGCTCCCGTCAAAGTGACCCCTGACCAGGTGAGCGTCCATTACGCCGTCACGCGGCATCGGGTCTCCTGATTGGATGCGAAGAGGCTGATCGAAGGGAACACGGTGACGCTGATGTCGCATGTTAAAATGTCTGCGATGGAAAACCAAAAAAAAAGCTGAAAGTTGGAATGTATGCCTGTTTGTATTTGTTTGATCGGCCGCTCTCTTGTTTACAAGCAAATTCTGGGCAGTTTTATTCAGGCAAAGTTGCATGCACGGCTCCATGCATGAAGACAAAAGTTGACTTTTGAGAAGTTTTGCGTCTTTTGATTGCTGACCTCCAGAATTTAGTTGAGAAACATGTTTGCGTTCCCCAAGGAAGTGGAGAACAATACCATTTTATTAGTCATCTGCGTACATGTGTCACCTCTCAGATATTTAGCTGTTTTTTTAAGTGTGGTTGTAATCATGTGAATATTAAGTCCTTGTGTGCAATTTTGGAAATTAGCTAATATTTTACCATCCCGCAAAATTACAAAGTTCTCGGCCCTGTATTATTATTATTGAGGATTAAAATTCTGATACATTGAAATTCATGTCAGCGCTGCCCGTGCAGATTTCACGTGGAATGAGGAAGTTGCACAAGAACCGAGTTGCAATTTGTCTGTTGTAGCGTTCGTTGTCGCAGTTGTAGCGCGACATTCAGATGTTTGTCCAGCCGGAGTAGTTCCGGATGTTTTCTGCGCGCTGCCATCTGCTCGACCTCTCGCTTTGACACGTGCCGAGGATGCGCATTTGGCGCGTTCAGGAATGATGGGGAGCGAGATCCAAAAGTCAGAGCGGAGTCGGAGCAGAGGCGATTGATCCGGTGGAATTTGCAGCGGCCGCACGTTTGCCCTGCCTCGCCGGAGAAACTGGTTCAGGCCCAGTGGAACGGCATGACCCATGTAAATATTTAACCCAGTTCACTTTGGCTGTTTTCTCTGCGGGAGCAAAACAATGTCAGGATGAATAGCCCTGTCCTCGTCTGACCCTGTGCTCGGGCCTCCCAATTTCAAGTCAAACCGTGTCTTCGCTCGGTAACCTGACGCCGTTTCCTTTAAAGTTCATTTACACATTTTCTGTGTAACAAACCCCCCCCTCCATTATTTATCCTCCCCATTGACAGCGTTCACGCTGAGGACATCTAACTCTGGCCGGGTTGGAGGAGCGGGGCGAGCGTGTGCTGCGCGTCCGTAACCCGTTGCCTACTTGTCGGACATTCCTGTGTGGTTTTTTTTTTGCTGACGGCTGCGGGGAATTTGTGAGTCAGTCCCTAATCAGGCCACTCTGCATGATTAGGCATTTGGGAGCCTGTCTGTTTGTGTTCATTAAAGTAGAATTACTTCGAGACCCCAGTCGCGCCCGTTCCCACCCTCTCTTCTATTTTAGAGGCTGGTGCGCATTCGTTCCTCGCTCTTCGAACGCTGGCGTCCACGCAAAAATTCACTTTGTGACTTTTGACATAAACTATAACCAAGTCCTCCCCCTCCAAGTGGAGAGCTTTAATTCGTAATCCACTTTTTTTTCTAAATTCATGACACCCCCGGGTTTTGCTTGATCTGGCAACGTCAGTGTGCGACTGTCCTGCAGTTGCCGTGTCTGGCCACAGTGGCCGCTGTTCAGCCTGAGTTAAGTAGCCTGGTTTAAAAAAAAAAAAAAAAAAAAGTAGGTCAAAGTAACAATAGGACAAAAACCAACATAAGCAAAAAAACCCCAAAACAACTATATATAACCATGCATTCAAAATCTACATAATAAACATTGTTACATGGTGCTGCACAGCAATCAGAAAACTGTTCGGACAACAAATACAGTAATAGAAATAAAGTAGGTAAATAGTCCCATTCAGACAGTTACATTGTTGATTCATGGATCTGTACAGTGCTTCATGCCAGATGGTTCCTTTAATCTAAAGCAACAAATCATAATTTATCAGCTTACTTTCAATTCATTTGTAAATTGTTGGGATTTTTTTTTTGTTACAACATCAGCTTCAGCTGCAGATTCCAGAATTCATTCAGTTCAATGTGTAGAAAGGTAAAAAAAAACAAACACACAACAGCAAACACAGGCACATGTATAATAAATCATCAGTTTTAATAAACTGGTGACCTGAACAATGCACCGGTGACGACACACTGCAGCGCACCTGCACAGACTTCACAGGTTTTCTGGATTTCAGAGGGAGATACACATCGTTTGATATCGGCATCTTTTTAAAATTTCAAATTGATCCTGACTTTCCAAAGATCAGCACGCAGATATTAAAAGACCACGCCTGCTAACGTGTCAGATACTAATGAGATTATCAACAAGATGCGTACAGGCTAGAGTTATGATATGATGGTAATGTACAGGTTTACTCTCACACGTCTTTTTACATTAAATACAGTTTGTCGACACAGCCTGAGCTTCCGTGTCGGACGCGGCCGCCGTCGCAGCCCCGCTCGCTCCCCGGACAATAAGCCTCAGTGATGTTTGTATGAGTGAATGCACACCAACAGACTGAATCTGTCCGCAGTGTAACGGGTTACACGCACATTGCCCCCGCGTGTTACGTCACCGCGGCCGCCGTTCGCACTTGCAACCCGAGGAGCGACGCGCAAGCGCGGCTTCCTCCCATTCCGGCGCGGAGGGAAAGCGAAAGACTCAGACTCAGGAATGTCGGCCTCACAGGATGATGTGTTTTGCGTCTCGCCGGTTGTTTTGCTTGGCGATTCTTGTCGTCTCCTTTCTCGCCGCGGAGAGGACAAACTTAATTTTCGCAAACACAAACTGAGCTGCGAAAAGCCTCGGCCGCGCTCTCGGCGCACTTGAAGCAAAACAAGCGGGATTTATTAGGGCAAGACAGATGAGGGTTTATGCGGTAATTCAGGCTGCGGGGAAAATATTTTCGACACCAGCGGATTGATTTAATTTGCGACTTACTCCGACTCGCCGGAACATCTGATAGATGTGGAGGTCGTTGCGCGTTGAGAGGACACAGTATTGAAAACACAGCTCGGCGAGACCAGCCCAGGAATGTGGCTGAACTCCTTGAAATCGAATAAATATGTGGGCTCTGAACTTCCAGAACGCACAAAGCCTTGATCTTTAAGCCTTCCCGACCAACAGAAGTCGGCCGTGCGAAGGGCCTACCTGCTCGCCAGCTCGCTCCTCAAAGCTCCGGCCTCTCTCCGCCGGTTTGCGCACGCCGATCGCGCACGCGCCGCACCACCCACAGCGCGCCTCGTTTTCTCATTCCGCGCTCGGTCTCGCCGGACCGGGAAGGGATTTGTGATACGAGCGCGTGGCGCTCGTGCATTAATTTCCTGCGATAGCATCTCCACGGATTTCACCACATCTCGATTCACCCGTGCGAGGGCAAGTGTGCGTGAAGTGCGCGTCGGTGTTTTTCCCAGATGTTTTCCCTGAACTGTGGACACTTCTGCCAAACGTCTTAAAAAAAAAAAAAAAAAACATTAGTAAAGTTTTTATGAAGTAAAAGGAGAAAACAGCCACTTCGCTCTGTGGCGTGTAAGAAGTGAATCTCCTGTTTATACCATCACGTAGCTAATTAAAGTGATAACGAAAACGAAATGCCACTGTAATCTGTCATGCACGGGAGATAGCAGTAATTGTCGGGCCTTTTTTTTAACTTCACGGTAATTAATTAAAACGGCGCGTTTCTAGCGTGAGGCTGAAAAGAGTGGAAAAACAACCCCGGTGTGCTTCCAGCTGTGAAGCAAGCCCGCCCGACTTCACACGACCCGTCGCCTCTGCTAACCCGTCTGCGAAGAAATCCGCGAGTTTCGCGAACGCACAAACGAAACGCACGGAGGCGCCGAGCGTGACGGATAGCAGGAGAGAGCCATTCCGCAGCACGTACTTCTGCTTTATGTGGAATTTAATCCCGGCAGGTTGTGGAAACACCTGCGTTTACATCTGCGTTTTATAGCATTACATCATTTATACGGCGGAAAAACCTGACAAGCGTTAAACGTACACGGAGGGGCCCGGGTGTTATACATCCTGTCAGAGTATTTCCTTTGCCAGCGCGCGGCGAGAAACACCTGACGCGGAGCCTGCCGCGCTCGCTCCGTCCAGCCTCTCATCGTGATTTGAAGGCAACCCGTGTGGGAAAAAAAAAAAAAAACCTTCACGGGACGAATGTGACTTTTTGTCGCATGATTATCGGCCGTCGAGGATTTCCTGCATTGAACTTGGATTTAAATCAAAGCTGTATATCAATGTGTGACGCCAGGCATCAGAACTCCTAATCTGCTAACGGTTAATAAGAAAAGCAAACACACTATTTTAGTGTTTTAGTGAAGGATTGATGGTCCCATGACATTTAATCTCCCTCTGGTTGTAAAAGAAAAGAATATCTGTGATTAAAGCCCTGAGTGCTGATGATCTGGAGTCCTGATGAACTCCTCCCCCACAGAGCGTGACAGCGTTTGCGACGCAGGAACCGGTTTGGCTCATCGGCGACCCGCAGTCACCTTAAGGCACCGCGGGACGCGAGCATGTAAACACGGCTCTTTAGCGACGCGTAGACGAATGCAGCGGCAGCCGGAGCCAAGCTGCGGTTGGCGCGCTCGACGGACACGCCCTGCCGGCGCGCACGGGCTCTGCGCAGAGCAAACAGCAGAGGGACAATGGCGAGTTACACCTGACCTAAATCCAGCGGACGATGCGTTTCGCCCGCGAAAGACAAAAGTCTTCGAGTCCGTTTTAAAATATCAGACGGCTGGCTGCTGCCGAGAACTTCCTGTTTGCGCGCTCTGACGCCGCGTCGCTCTGGCTGCTGTCAGACCCGTTCAGCAACAAGCAAACGGGACGCGTGCGACTTGTTTGGCGTTGGCACCTTCCTGTCAGGAGGAGGAAGAGGAGGACGGTGACGGCAGCATGGCTCATCAAAAATCATCCTGTCTGACTCATTGACCTTTACTCTGTTTTGTTTTTGCGCTGCTCCAGATGTTGTCGTCATAATGACTTCTCTGATCTGTGGGTGTTAACCTCACCTTTAGAATAATAATAGCAATGATCACAATAATAGTAATAATAACAGTAGTCATCATGAGTCCTGACTGTTTTTGGCAGACTCACAGAGAACGATAGATCTTGTTAGCCTGTTTTTCTTTTACACAGGCCTGCTCTCTAACCCCCCCACCCCGCCGCTGGCTTCCGACTCCGCTAAATGAATTTCAGAGGCCTGTCGTGATCAGAAAGGAAGGGTCGAGGCGCAGGGCAAGAAGCGAGACGCTGCGATTTGCGCGCGGGCCCTGACCTCCGACCCCCTCTGGCCCGCCTCGCTCCGATCCCGCCGATTAGCGGCCGCGGCGGTTTGAAGACTCGTAAATATTAAATAACATGTTTTCGGTTCGTTTTGTTGTTTGTTTTTTTAAACTCAAGCCCTTGCCGCTTAAATTGATTACAGAAAGTACCAAAAGCGTCTGCTTTGGCTTTTCCGCCGCATTCCAGGGAATTCATAAAAAAAAAAAAAGAGGTGACGCAAAGAGGCTCTCAGATCTGCAGCGCGTCAGAGAGGAGCGACTCGTTGCAAGCCTTTCGGTGATGTGCCGCCAGAGCGTGGAATTTTCCTCATGTTTCTTTCCTCGCGAGCGCTCGCCCCTTTAATTTCGCATCTTCAACGCTCACTGCAAGATTCCAGAGCCCGGGGCTCGTTCACGACGTCCGTGCGTGCACTTGACTCTAATTTCTCCTCTCACTTTGGAGAATCCATGCCGCAGCTGATTCTTCGTGAACCCGCGAAGGTCGAACGGACGGATGCAGATGGAGGCGTTTTTGCGTGTCATGTTTTGTCCAGGTACAGGGAAGCTGAGCAGTAATTATTTATTTGTTTATTGGTGTGTTTATTTTAGCGGAACGGCGTCCTGCGGCCCTCTCTTCGGCGGGGATCTAGCCTTTCGCCCGCGGCGCTGACGGCCTCCTAAAAGATTCATAGCCAGTGAAACCTCTCGGCTCGGCGCGACAGATTAGATTTTCATCACAAGCCACCCCTCGGTTGATCGTGCGCTCTGCTCGCCGCCGCGTGCGGCGAATCCGTCTCTCCCAGCACCAGCTCCCTGTTTGCATTTTGGTCTGGTTTCTGTCTTCCTGTATTTCGCCTGGCGTTCGGCCTGCAGAGGCGTATAGTGTATTAGCCTCTTTCCATTTGTTCTCTCCTTCATTAAAAATCCTCCGCTGTCTCCTCAGTAAGCTCATCAGTAAGTCGGTCCTCGAGCCCGCCCGCCCGCGGCCATTTGTTTGCACCCGAAGATTCCAGGCTGCACGCTCATAAGTAAACATGAGGCACGGCAGTGTGTGTGTGTGTGTGTGTGTGTGTGTGTGTGGCCCGTGTGTCCCCTCCTCTCTCTCTCTTCCCTCCATCCTCACCCCTTTTTCCAGTGTCGGTCCAGTAGCCTAATGCGGCGCTGTCCGGGGGATCACGATGAATGGGCCGGTGTCACGGGCTCTATCCGTCCACGGGGCTGGATTTATCTTCGCCGTGTCAGCCCGAAAGGTCACACAATCAAGTGCAAACGCAAGTGATGTAGGGGATGGATGGGGCAGAGAGAGAGAGAGAGAGAGAGTCTGGAAGGTCTTTGGAGACGCTTCGGAACGCGGTGTTTGACTTTCAAGGCGCGGCGTTTGCAACCAAAACAACAGCCGCCTCTTCTTCCAGTCGAGCTGCACCGGGGAGAGCGTCACGCCGCAGGGCCACCACTGCCGCCGTCGGTTCTCGTCAGGATGTTTCCGGTGATTACCGGGCTCTTTTGAGCCAAAATGAGCCGTGGAATGCGAGCACTTTCTGCTGGCGTGCGATAGGCCCTTACTCGTGGGCGTTTCCGTCGAACGCGGCTCCCCCGTTATCCTCTTTTTCGCTCCGAAACCGATGCTGCAAAGGTTAACCTGGCTATTTTTCTCTGTGCGTGCTGCCAACAAGTTCCATTAACCAAGCGGTGGGCAAGAGGCATTAGATTAGAAGCAGTTCGGTAACCTCAAATATAGGTCAAGCTGATTGGCTGGATCAGAGCGATATGGCCCTGGGGGGCGGGGTTACGGGTTCCTGTGAAGAGTTGTGGGGAAACGGAGCCCTGAACTCCCCCCTGTAACAGCAGTGAACAAATACTTCACTCTCTCTCTCCCTCCCCCCCCCCTTTTTTCCCCTTTTGTTTCTTTTTGTGTAACGTATCAAACACAAAAGCACATTGAGCACTTCTGGTCAAATGTTCAGCCGCCCCTTTTCTTCCCTTCAAAGTCTCTGCCGTGCAGAATTGTGCCTGGCGCTGCATTAAACGAAAGCTTCGTGTGGAGGACTGTTACGTGACGAACACTCTGGATCCATATTCGCGGCTGGAGGAGCGCCCCCGATGGAGCTGTTGTGACATGTGATATTGAATTTCTTATTTGCGGCGCTGTTTCTTCTTTTATTATTATTTCCTTCACAGTTGCGCGGCGTTGGCAGGAACACTGTTTACACACTGCGCGCCCGTCTGCTGGAAACCAGTTTCTCCACGCCATTGCACGCTCCCTCGTCACGGCTCGCGTCCCCGCTCGGGGCTCGCCCCCTCGGTCGCGGCGGCCGCGCGGAAAGGCGAGAGGCTGGGCCGGGGGTTTGGGAGCCGACGCTCGGGGCCGCAGCCCGTTTCGCCCGCGAGCGGCCGGCGGGGAGTCCGGGCCGCGCTCGGCCTGACTCACGGTCTGGTGCGGTGTCTGCCAGCAGACCAAACACAATGGCCTCTGTACACAATGGTCCTGCCTCCTCTCCCGCTGGAATGCAAAACATGCTTTAACAGTTTCCGATGCCGTGTATCTGAGTATTGTGTTACGGCGGCGAGCAGGCAAGGTGCACGCCACAATGCGACCCCAGCGCACAAACAGACACAGAACCAGTGGAAAAGAACAGTTTAGTTGTTAAGTTGTTTTTTTTACTTTCGTGTGTTCGTCACCCTGCAGCAGGTTTGTCTGTTCAGCTCCTAAGTTTGTCAGGTGAACGGCTCCATTTGACCTCTGACCTCCTGGAACAACTTTCATAGGATTAACTGAAACAACAGCTTACTTTTGCCGTTGTCTTATTACAAAGTGTGAAACCTATTGTTAATGACTCAGCATTTACAGCTGCAGTGTTCGCAGCTCATTAAAAACTCACATACAAAGCATTAATAAATTCTATGATAACTACACGTGTAATGAAAGTAGATATAAACCTTTTCAATGGGTTAGTACTTGTACTATAGAAGTTTCTCAGTTATTATAACCAGCTGTAGTTCCTGAAGGGTAATGGAAAAAAATAAAGTGAAGTAAATGTCATTAAGTCAAGCTTTTTTGCTTTTTGTGTAATAGATCCTATGAAGATCTAAGTTTTTATTGCTTTTGAAAGTTAAAAGGAACATTTCTTTAAACAGGAAGCTCTGTGCCTGGAAGCGCGGCTCCTCCGGGACCCGGGGCGTTCCACGAGCATTAGCGCGGTGGCTGCGGCGGCACGGTCTTGAGAAACGTCCGCTCGCGCGGCCGACTCTCTCAGGCTTCTCCTGGCGTACTTCCTGTTCTCTCTCTCTCTCTCTCAGAGGAGAAGAGGAGGATAACTTTTTGAAAATACCAGGAGAAAGTAACCGCTGGCCGATGAGCTCCAGGTTTCTCGGCCATCTTTGTCAGCGGCCCACCCTCCTCCCTTTCGCTCAGGTTTAATAAGAGGCCCGTCGTCGTCGAGAAAGTGTCCTCCCACCACTCCATCCCTTTACGCGGGGACCCGGCGCGTCTGTGCACGCAGGAGGGCGGAGGATGAAAGCGCGGTGTGCGTCGCCGCTGTGCGTCTGTGACCGCGCCGCTGCCTGCCACGAAAGATCTGAGCAAATCCCAAGCGCCTCAGCGGAGAGTGATCTCTAATGGGGATTGATTTGCCCCTGAGATCAGTTACATAATGTTACAGTGCATGTGCGTGTTACGCAACTCCGTCCTGGCACAGGAGCCATGTTGATACACCTCTGCCAGGCCTGACTTTGGTTTGGTGTGCGTTTTTTTTTGGTTTTGTTTTGTTTTAGACGACTGGATTATTATTTCCAGCAGGAATCACAAGCGATGACAGACCCGTCCCCGGCGCCCGAGTTGTTCGACCGGGGGCCCGCCGTTCTGGAGCGAGGCGCTTTCCATTAATCTGGCCGTGTGTTTTTCAGCCCGCTTCCTCATTTGCATGCAAAGCCCTGCCACTCTCCCTCTCTCTCTCTCTCTCCGAGCTTACAACTCTCTTCCCGAGAGACGCTTCAAAGAACAGATAAAGAGCTTTAGTCTTGAAAAATTAAGAGGGTGCAATCAGCCGTCTGCGGCTATATGTCACACGGCAGGCGGCGTAACCGAATATCTCCTTCGCGCCACGAAGGAGACTTCGCCTTTCGCTTTTCTAAGCAGCGTGCGTGTGCCCGGCGTGGCGGGTGGCGAGGCGTGAGGATGCAGCAGCTCCACGCCGTCAGAAGGTTGGGTTCAGGGGCGATGCAGAGGGGGGGAAAAGAGGCTTCTTCAGAATCCACTATTTTTTGCGATTAAGTTTGAGCTCCGCGAGCTCGGGTTCGGCCTCAGGACATGCCTGAGTGCACATTCTTTCGCTTTGCACTCTTTGTCTTCATCCCCCCCCCACACACATGCCCTGATGAGCGGTTGGGCTTCTTCCAAGGATATCCATTATCGAAATACTGAACTAATTCCCCCACTCAATCTCTTGCTTTCCCTCTTTTCCCTCCCTCCTCCTCCTCCTCCTCCTCTCACACGCTCACCAAATCCCACCCTGTTTTTTTTTTTTCTCCTTCTCTTTACTCTGCTGAGCAAGATAGAAGAAGATGGAAGAGATAGCGAGTGGAAGACTGCGGATTGACGGCAGCCATTTCTGCCGTCCAGCGCCCGGAGAGAAGCAGTTAATTTGTCCGGCCCCGCGATATGATTTTCCCCAGAGTCTCACGAGGAGAGCCAGAGTTCTCATGAATAACAAACAAGAGCTTTTGCTCAGGGGAGGGAGATCCCCCCCCGTCTCCACGTTCTCACCTTAGACCTTCCGGCTGCTTCTGAAAACCCTGCAGAGTTTATTGCAAATTTTCTGGGGGGCGATCCTCCCTTGGCGAGACTT
The DNA here is from genome assembly GCA_016785225.1 of Psettodes erumei. NCBI lineage: Eukaryota > Metazoa > Chordata > Actinopteri > Pleuronectiformes > Psettodidae > Psettodes > Psettodes erumei. Next base: position 178,226 of record JAFBJZ010000737.1, read on the forward strand.
GGGCAGAGGGAGCGGCGGGTTGAGCGTGCACTAATCCTACCCGCTGCAACAGAATAAACGCACAACGCAGAGATGGGGGGTTTGCCAAGGGGCACGGTCGTGATTTAAGATCGTCGCCGAAGTAAGTTGCTTAGCCGATGTGACATACTCAAAACCTTTATTTAAAAGACTTATGCCCCCCCTTCAGCTCTTATCTGAAGTCGCATTTGTCATTCATATCCTCTTTATTGTTCCCTTACCCAGATTAAGGGACGCTGCCGAGCTGGAGCAGCCCGCGGCAAACCAAGTAGCTTTTTCTAATCTGACATCCCTGCAGCTTTTCGAGGGGAAATAACCAGCCACATGCAGGCACATGGGAGGGTAGACACCAATAACCATCCACATCCTCTCTCTTATTTGTATGTAAATACGGGGATGCAGCGGTGCGGTGAATCAGCCACTTAGAGAGAGAGAGAGAGAGAGAGAGGGAGCGAGCGAGCCCGACGGGAACGGCGTAGGGGGAATTTTCGCTGTAGCTCCAGGCCCGTCCGCCAGCTCCGCCTGCGCCGTCGCACCGGGTGGGGTGGACTGGTGAGGAATGCACTAATCATGCAACTGGTGCTGCCCTGCCCTCGCCAGCTGCCCTGCCTTTTGTCTGCGCTTGGAAACCGAAACAAAAAAATATAAAAAAAACCCAACCCTCTCTCAGCCATCGCTCTCCTCCTCCAGAACACACAGTGGAGATAGAAAGAGGCTGGGGGGAGAAGGAAATGTTTATTGTGTTGGTCTTCCAGGAAGAGATTAACCACCACCCCCCCCCGCGTGCAACTTCCCGTTCCTGTCTTCTTCTCTGGCTATGACGGGAATGCTGTGACACAATCAGAAATCCAGGCCGGACTGTACCACAGAGAACAATAGGTCGTATTCACTCGCTGTCTCTCTCAGCTTTCGGACTCGTCACCTGTCCCGACCTTTGTGAGACGTCTTCAGATGTCGACATCGCTTACGACTTTCAGCTGTCCTCTCGCGCTACATCAACAGAAGCATTTAAGTCCTCTGTGTTTGCCTTCAAAAAACGAAGAAGTATTTTAAGAGACAATAAATTCCACAGTTAAAGGTCTGCACAGGAGCTGCGTGCTTTTGCGTAGCAGAGAGATTTATTCTGAACTGAAGCATAAAACTCATTGTTTCCCAGAGCTTTCGCTGCGCTCCACTTCCCTGTAGTAAAACTATACTGCGCCTCTGGTGTTCTGATGTAATAGTGAAACCAGTTGCACTTTTACAAAAATAAATCTTGGACCGCGCACGGTTTGATGGTTTGGCCTGAAGCTCGGTACATTTTTCATTAGGCTTATGTTATTTCCCTCCAGTGTGTTTTTCAGATTATTTTCCATTTGGAAATTGGTGATTGACGGGGGAGGGGGGGGCAGACAGCAGACTTCTGAGGCAGTTCCTGAATTTCTTGCTCAAGGCGCAGTCATCGAATTGAATTATTGCTCTGTTCTTCTTTTTTTTGCAGTAAGTTAATTATATTTGCTTAAGTTTGCATCAACCTCTGATGAATTTTACACATTCATCGTTATCACTGCGTCTGGCTTCACTTCTGATTTTCCAGTGTGCTGCGAGAGCTCCTGGGGTGGGAGGGTGGGGGGAGGGGGTATCGATAGAACTAGACATTAAAGGCACAATCTACCATTTATCTCTGAAGAGAAGTCTGCTCCCCAAATTCAAAGTGCGGACTTGTTCCCCGTCGCTGTCGCTCTCAGCTTGACTGACAGGCGACGGTGGTATCGAGGTTAATACAGCAACCAATCGCAGGCGACAACAAAACCTCCAAGGCGGCCGTGGTAACAGCAGTGCTTTTCTCTTCATCATCAGCTCCTGATTGGGACCGATTGGACCGTCTGTCTCTACTTTCCTCCTCTCGTAAAAACTCAGAAAACACTCTGCTCTTCCCGTGCGGCGCTGTTCTGATTAGCTGATTGATTACAGTGCGATCAGTCAATCAGCTGCCTGCTCAGCTATCTTATTATCAGTGTGGCGAGGTTTGATAAGACTAATAGCATGTTTGATTTAAGAAAAAGAATCATTCCGTCACACGTGAGTTCAGGCCACAGTTTAACAACAGTGCATGATGCATTATGTAAGTGAATATTCCTGTAATTTATATGATTACATGTTGAAGTTGGTTAGAAAGCAGAAAGTGCTTATTATTAAAATATAACATTTCATTTTGTAATCTAACGAGGTTGAAGTACATCTTGGCGCGTCTTTTGTTTTGATGCTGTTGTCGGATCTTCTCCGATAACAGAATATTGATTCCCCACCTCTCCACCCACAATTAATATCTGTTGTGTCTCACGTTGGTCGAAAAAGCCAATTATCGCTGTCAGCAAAGACTCACTCCTCCCGTCGTGGTTCACACGTACCAGACAAAACCTCCGTGTGTCGACGGGATGAAGAGCTTGTCATGTTTGCAGTAAACAGCCGTCAGAAGCACAAAAGACGCTCGGATTGTTCCAAATGTCAAATCGGAGCCGTCGGCCTCGCAGCCGCTCACATGACGATCAGAGCGCGTCACGCGTCCACGACGTGTTACATTACAGCTCGGCCCTGGTTGTGACTAAAACTTCTGCAGGTCCTCGGGAACGTTTAAGACGATTCCAGAATATTCTGGAGCGAAGCTGCTTTTAGAGCCTGCATGGCCACTGTTTGGAAGGTTTCTAGGGGTGAAGATATCATTTTAATAATCTGCTTGCTGCACCAATGCTGTACTTTAACAGTTATTACAGTTTTCAGTCGCTCAGGTGTGTGATCAGCAGTTTTACTTTTTGTTTTTTTTTCCCCTCTCCTCTTTCTCTATCGGTGGGTTTTCTCAAGTGTCTTTTGGCACAAAATAACTTAGTTATTGTAAACCGCAGGCGGCACAATAACTTTTTGATGTATTGGGGAGAAATCCCAGTTAAAGTCTCATTAAGCCAACCTCCTGGATTTAAAAAAGAGTCTGGGTGTTTTCCTGGATGATGAGCCTCAACCTCCACTGGAACCTGCCAGAGACTCGAGCTGCAGCTCGTAATCATAGCACTGTTGATAATACTCATCTGCCACCGCCAGCACTACTGTAATACTGCTGTTATTCATTAAAAAACTCCAAAAGATATGCACGCATCCTTACTTGAGATGTATACCACTTTAAAAGTTTAGTTAACCTGAGTACTGACACTGAACTTTGGGATGTAGTAAAGATGCAGGTAAAGCTGCATCATCCAACAGGCCAGACTGTCTTAAATCATTTTTATATTTTCGTATTATTTTGTTGAAACAGGTGTGAATGATGCTTTTCCAGCGCTGTGCTCCCAAGGGTGTTGGCTGCATGTCCTGACAGGATTTGTGTCTCTTTGTGTGTGTGTGTGTGTGCGTTATAAGCAGTACAACACATCTTAACCCTCACATGCCCTCCTTTGTGTCTGATACAAAGGCCTCCATGGAGACAAACACCATAAAAGCATCAAATAACTGCTGATAACACCGAGATGAATTTAATTACTCGGCGTTTTAAAGCGCGCTGGCGATCTAAGCCGCCCGTGCCTCGCTGCGACTTTCAAATTACGCTTCGGTCGGTTCATCCGGCACCTCTCAGGTCAAAATTCAAATAAAGCGCTCATTTTAATTTCAGGTTAATTTGAGTCAAGTGGGCGGGGGTGCTGGAGCGCGTCAAATAACAACGCCATGAGAGAGGCGTCAAATTAAGGGGAATATTTAGAACGACATTGTGTCTTTCATCAGCAACTTTCACTGCTTTATTATCTCCACGAGCCACAATAACCGGGATGTTGTTTTTCAGGGCTTGTAAGACGTAGTTGATAAATAATGCGGTTGTTTTTATTGTTTTGTTGGGAGTTCATTTCACACCGGACCACCCGGGTCCGTTCTCAGATGAGGACAGGAGAGGGTTAACAGGTCCCGTAGCGCTCATGTGTTAAAACGTGTGCAAATGTTTGTCTTTCTTCTCCCCCAACTTCACTCAACCAATTTAATCTTTTTTTTTTTGTACGACCTCGATAAATACATGAAGCCAATGGCAGAGTGTGAACATTATGTAGCACAGAATGCGACCGCATACAAACACGAGGAGGCTTATCCAAAAATGACTCCAGAGACGACTTCATTTGACCAAAAAAAAAAAATCTCCTCGTGGGGTTTTGCTGACGTGCAGTAGGTCCTGCTGTGAGGGAATTAAAAGGAAAGGACAGTAAATACACGATACAAAGAGATTTTATATAACACCAGTAATTGACTTTGCATGACTAACCTAATTATAGTTTTCACTCGTGGTGTATTATCATCTCCAAGCGTATTGTGGTTGATCGGAGTCATTCATTAATCCTCACAGTTTCTGCGACAAAATCGACTCTGGCGGAAGGCTGTGACCCGGAAAATAACCTTAAGACTGGCGAACACGAACGCCCGCTACCTTTAAAGTAAATGAGCGCCGTGTTGGGGGGGGGGGAGACCTGTCGGTGTTTGCTTTGATTACGTGCTTTGCTGCGCAGGTTATCAGATCGCCGCGTTTGGACCTGGCAAGAGCCCGTTCAGTCGGAGCTTGAAAAAAAAGCAATTTATACGAAATTGCCGCAGCGGCTTATTTTTTTTTTCCACGTTTGCCGATTCATTCGCTTGTTTCTGTGCCAGTCCTGATGGGATATGTAGTCAGCTTGCACCAAGAGTCGGAGCGGGGTTTTCAGTTTTTACAGTCCAAATTCCATTTCGTCCGCAGGGAAATCCATTTAACCACCGCTTTATGGTGGAAATTGCAGTGTTGATTGCTCGGGAGCGTTTGCCTCGAGGAGAGCAGATGGCAGTTTGTAGTTTTCCTCGGCGCGTTCCTCCTTTTGCCCTTGAGGGCCGAGGAGCGAGGGCACGTGCAAAGTCACCTTGCGCGGCGGAGGGAAAAAAAAAAAAGGGCCCCTGCCCCAAAAAGATAAGGGCCCGGTTTGACCCCGTTACTGCCGGGAAGGATGTAATCGCCGTGGGGGGAGAGAGAGGGCTGCTGGCATGCAGCGCTGAGAGGCAAACCTTTGTTACCTCCACTGGAAATTACATAACATAATTACAGGCTGCAGCCACACACACACACACACACACACACATAATGTGGGCTTCTCCATCAAGCTTCTTCTGCCTATCTCTATCTTTCTCCGCCTCACTCGATGTTGAATCGCCGCGGCACATGTTTAATTTTACCACACTACAAATGGATTAAACAACATTGGATTTACCCAGAGGGGTCACTGGTCACACCAAAGTCATAAAATCATTTTATGCAAGGGGAGAAATAATAATGATTTCGGTTAAATAATGAATCATGATCTTGGCAAATGAGTGAAAAGGCGTGAGCCCGCCCTTCACGCAAAATTCACATCACGCGCTGTCATGAATTATTGAATCTCGTCGAGTTTCAGCAATGTTATAAAGGTATAAATAACCTCGCATATGTCAGGTCGAGTCAGTTTCATTCGTAACCTCACGAAAACCTCAGAGAGAGCAGCGTGGAGAAACGTACGAAAAACACCGATGCGAGAAGACGAAGAGCAACTTCCAGGTCCCCGCCTCTGATCCACGCAGACCTGAAGAGAAAGTTCTGCCGAGGAACGATAGAGACAACTCATGATGTGACGGCGGGGATGGAGCCCGCTCTTTAGAAGCCAATCCTAAAAAACTACAGAGCCGGCGCACCATGAAGAATAATAAAATGCACTGTACGTACTCTGTCAGCGTGTAGTGTGGAATTTAGACCGGCTTTTACGGACCCCGTCTGCGCTGCCTCAGGGCCGTGTTTTATCACCCGTAACTAACAAGAAAGCAGCAAGCGTCGCTCAGCGGGCAGACAAAACCAGAGGAGGAAGAAGAAGAGGGGCGAACGCATCTTACATCTGGAGTTGGTGCAGATGCCAGTGGCGCCGCGGCCTTTGTTTGTCCCTCCACCTGAGGCGATGGCACCACTCACTTTCATCATCCCTCCGCAGTGTCTTCGTTTTGTCTCGCGTTTCGAAACATGTCTGCTGAGGTGAGATAAGACCGCACCCCCTGGTGAAATGAGCCTGGGGTCAGTTTATAGGGGGGCCTGTAGTTTATAGCGCCTCACGTATCGAGCGCTGGTTCTGCTCGGGTGCCGGCCGCACGTCGTGTCACATTTTGCGTCCCGCTCTCTCCACAACCCTGCGGTGTCTTTCTCGGTTTGGATCCCCCCCGGCCCAGATGCGCTCCTCGTTTTTCTCTACGCCGGCGACCCTGCGCTCGCCACATCTGCAACGGGATAGCGCGTCCGGGTCGGGCCGGAGCGGTCGGCGGCCGCACAGGTTTAATCACCGCACCAGATGTAATTTCCATGTTCGGCAGCCGCGCGGGAGGGAAGAGAAGGTTATTTTCCTAAGTGTCTGCTGCTCATCTCCGCCGGCGAGAGGGGAGCCAGCTCCGGAGAGAATGTGGCGTGACTCGCCAAAGCAAACCCACAGAAACCTGATGAGTGTCCCGCTGCCGTGGCTCTGGGGATCCACTCACGGTTGATTGAAATTCCTCTGATATTGGAACCTCGCTAACTGCTTGACCTTTTTTTTTTTAAATTTCTTGCATGCTCTGTCGCTACTGAGGCTTCATTCTCATATTGAGTCCTATTGGGGGAAAAAACCAAACGTCTTCCATTGTCCTTGGTTCCCTTTTCTTTTTGTAAGTTTTCCCCTGCACATGATTACTCCTCGCTCGCAGAAGTGCAGTCACGGCCCCGTGGCTCCGAGTGCTGCTTATTGAGCTGTCAGAGCTTATTGTGCTGCTTCACGGAGACACGGACTCAGGTGACCTTTTGTCTGTTTTTGTCAGCTTTCGGCACTAATCTTTCTGATGTAAATGAGATTGAGCTTTTCCTTTATCAGGCGAGGGCAGAAATGAGACTGTTGTCGGAGAAACCTGATTTCTGTAGAGGCATAAACGGGCTTGTGAGGGGGTTATTTTGATAAGGGGGCCCGACAAAGACCAAAGACGAGGGTGAAAGAATGTTAACTGATTAATTATATTGCTGTGGATTATATACAACTGGGAAGTACTGACAACAACGTGATAAGAATGTCGTTAAATCCATTTATTTACTTCCATCATTTCGTCGACCGATACGGCTGCGAAACGCTGCAGAAACCCTGACAAAAAAAAAACCGTAGTGCGCACATTAACTCTGTTCTGAATGCATACACTTAAAAACACATGTATTTGTTTGTTTACACTATACACAACACTCCTCTGTGACTCCTGGTGAAAAGCTCCGCCGGACTTTATTTCCCTGCCTATGCGAAATGAGGTCAAAGGACTGTGTGTCGGTCTTCTCCGTGCGGCACCTGCCTTTCGCCTGGTGTTTACGCCTCCCTTTTACAAGCAGGGTAAATTAGTGAAGGACTCTGTAATTGCCTTGGTTTACAGAGGGAAGGCAGACGTGCCCAAGTGCAAACGCGGCATGCTTTTGGTCTTTAAACGGAACCAAATGGCCCGGTGACGTGTCGGCGAAGTGACGTCATCGGCCGTCTGTGTGGCCCGCAAAGCGCGCGCAGCTCACGTCGCTCTTATTTCACCACTCATGCCATGCGTGGGCGTCACCTCCTTTTTATTTCGATTTGTAAATGTTTGTTTTTGTTTTTTTTTCCCCATCTTCCCGCTCTTTCATCTGAAATGACGTCTCTCACCGTGAATAGAAACGAAAAAAGAAGGGAGCGTGGTGCAGGGAGAACAGGCCGGGCTTTAAATAGAAGCGCTCCCTGCGTTTTCCACGCATTGTTTTTCTTTCTGCGCCGCGTCAGTCAGAGCTGCCGTGGCCCCCGGAGGCCCCTCTCCCGCCGTGCCGTGCGGTAGGTAGACGGTGCCGGGTTTGTTTGGGAGCGCTGCTCCTCCGGGCTGTAACAGGGCTCAGCTGAATTCCACACGAGGGCTCGAGCGCGCGGGTTTACGTGCAATATGAGTAATATTAAGAGCCGCGTTCGAGACCGGCCTGAGGGCGTCTGGCGTGTGGATTAGGTGACTGCGCTAAGACATATACAGATGTCAGCGATGAGCTACATTCGGACACGCTGAGGCGCCAGCAAAACAAGGCGAGTGCAGCTTTCTTTTTGCTTTGAAAGAAAGTCTGCGCATCCGCTGGAAAATACGAAATGAGCCAGACGTAACAAGGCAAAGAAGACAATTTATTTCCTATAACGCAACCTAATCCCACTTGTAGATTTGATTTTTCAGAGACGGCCATTGTCTAGCAAAGATGCTCTGTCTCAAATAATTGAATTGTGACCCGCTCTGAAGCTGCAGGGCACGCTGCCTGCCAGAGGCATTTTGTTTTTGTTTCTCCGAGACATTATCTCCTTAATTAGGCTGCGATTTAGGCTCAGAAATTCATCTCCGACAGGCCAGGCCCTTCAGAAAGGACGGAGAGGAAACGATCTCAGGAGGAAATCCTTGCTTTCCAAGCCATTCTTCACTAATGATCGAGGCTCTGCTCTAACCCCCAATACCCAGATGCTCTGGCATCTTGAGCGGACCGCGCTGCTTTTCCGTGGTATTTGATTGAACGCTGAATTTGCGGAGCTTCTGTTTTGAAAGGGACAACGCTCCCCTCTGAGTCGAGTGTGTACCTCTGTAGGAAAGTTTTTACCGGGCAAATGTGTTTGAAATTGGTGCCAAAAATTTCTTGAGAGAGGAATAAGTTAAAAAAAGAAGCAGGAACAACCTCGGAAATGATGTTTAATGTTTATGAGAATACAAACTCAACGGTAAATGCAAACAAAAGAACAAAAAGAATCAGGCACAAGACGATCTGAGGTTATTCTTTCACCAAAACAATCGAATGTGGGTGGAAGCGCGACAGGCATTACTGACCACACGGCCACGCCGGTGTTTTCCGGGAGCGTTTGTTGATCCGTCTCCTGCGCGACTCCGCGGCGGCAGCAGCTGTGTTTGTCAGGAGACGCGACGCGACCGCGGAACCGTTTTATCGCCAGGTGTGTCGCTCAGGTGCCGGTCGGGAGGCAGCGTGGTCGAGCACTGCCATCAGGTGCCCTCAGGCTGCTACTGCTCACACACACACACACATGCACACAAATAAATATATCAAACCAGTCACTCAGCAGGCACAGAATTACAGTGTGTCATTATTTCCACACCAGCATTCACCTCTGCCAACGAGGTTATGTTTTCATTTCCATCTGCAGGATTATGCATAAAATAACGGACAGATATGCTCAGTTCTTTTTACCAAAGGTGGCTCTTGGTCGGACTTCGTAGCCATTAGATTTTGGGAGTTATTCAGATCAGTATCAGGATCCAGGAATGCTTTTTTCTCAGATTGCTTTCTATTACTGATTCTGATTCTGAATGCTAATTGCAGTCCTCGTCAAATTCCTGTTTCAGTATGTTGAAATTGAAAAAACAAACAATTTTTCCGGGTCAGAGAGAGAGAGATATATAACCAAGAAAATGTGTTCTCCAACTTGCCATGCAGACATAATTTGCTGCATTTTCTGATGTAGCATTACAGTGCGGTCTTTACTTGAGTTGGACGCACGAGCATGGACTGATTGTTTGACATTCTGACTTAAACTGGGCTCAACAATCATCAGAATACTCAGAAGAACCAGAAAAAAAGCTACTGTTCAGCAAATAAGAGACGAGAATATTAACCCAGACGTAAACATTGCTGAATAACCCGCGAGATGACCAAAACATTCAGAAACATAATCAGAATTTTTAAACAAGACGGAGCGCCTGGACACAACATCCTCGCTTTGGAACACAGTAGAAGAAAACCAGGAAGCAATTATTCCGCCTGTTGAAATTCACCCCATTAAGACATTAACATCAAAAGGTGCAACGTAAATTTGACTGGCTGGAATCGGTCTGAGATTGTTCATTTTGGTTTTTGTTTTATTTATTGCTGAGGCTGAGTCGCTTGTTTATACCCAAATCTATTTTATACAAACGCTGAAAAAGGGAGAGAGCGGATCTTTTGAAATGTTTGCACAAAGTGGCCCCGCTTTATTCAATTCTTCATAAAAAAAAAACTTGTTTTGAATGTGTGTGGTATGGGGCGTAATTGCACGGGATCATTATCACTCCGGGTCTAAAACCGCTTCTCAAACATGCTGACGAAACTCTGCGCATGAGTGCAGATGGGCGCTGCAGTGCAGAGGACAGATGGTTTTTTTTCTTGTGAAAATCCATTGTTCTTTCTTACATTTTGGAGGACACTGGTCCGTGGTGTCTTCGAGCGACGCGACAATGTGTGAAAGCCATTTGCGCTGCGGTCGCTGCCGCTTCTTTTGTAGCTTCCTGGACGCCGTGGACCTGGCTCCGCTCCCGCCCTGCATGTCTGTGGTTCTTTTGATAGGTCTATGAAACCTGAATAGTCCCAGAGTTGTCGGGGCTCTTGAATGAGCTCGAGCCTCCGGCCAAGAAAATGGAGCCTCGGCAGCCAAAAAAACGCGATTGCCGTAGCAGAAAGGCGGCAAGGACCGGCTCTCTGGCCGCCTCCGACTCAGATAAACCCGGTCGACGGAGAACAGGACGGAATGGCCCTCGTGAGGCGTCCATCATAAAGGAGGGGACAGCGGACACAATATCTCTCTCTCTAAACGCCAGGCTCGTCTCTGCTCCGCCAAACGGACGGGTTTGGACCGTGCCAGGTTGTGTGTCGACCAGGGCCGACACACACTCAATACGCTTCTGTGGGCAAAGTAGGAGAATTGCCCAGGATACCAGATGTTTAACAACCCATTTGGCATTGTGCCATAGGTGTGTGTGTGTGGTGATCGGTCGTGAGGAGATACCAGACATTCCAAAAGGAAGCGGAGGCTGCCCGGGGTCAGGGGTCACGTCGTAGTCTGCTGATAAAATGCTCAGCAGATAAGCTGTTATTAACTCTGAGTAAGGTGCAAGATCCCCCAGCGGTGAGTGCAGATGTGAACGTATGACGTTTTTTTTTACATCGTCTCGTTGCGCCCTCTCCCTCTGTAATGGCTCAATAGCTCCTGACTGGAGAATCGGCCTCTATTATACTTTGCGTAACCTTGTCTTGCACTTTCTTTTGCCGTTGTTGAAGAACTTGTCGAGCCACCTCCATCTGAGTGTGAGGTGTGCTAGAAAAAAACTAGTACAGTTCGTGAACCACGAGCAAAGATTTTCACTGGGAAAAGTAAAAAGTATGAAATTCGAAAGCAGCAGGATGTTGGACGCTCCCTCCGTGCCCTTTTGTCTTCTGCCTCCTCTGCTCTGTTCCTTGTATAATTTTTAGCCGCTCGTGCGGTTTCCTAAATCCGCCCCGGTTTTGGACGAAGGGATTTAAGATGGAAAACAACAGGCTAAACCGGCGGTTTTGTTCCGCCGCGACGGGCTGCTCGAAAACATATGTACAGCGAAAGTGTTGGAACACCGCTGTCACGCTGCAGCTCGGCAGGACCGGTCGGTTTGTGAGGGAGGGGGAGAAAAAAAAAAACCCCATCGGGACGGGAAGGAAGAAGAAGTGCGCATGCCAGCGCTCGGGCGAAAAACAAGATTAGGGGTTAGACAAAACACGAGAGCACCACCACCCACCCCCACCTCCGCAGCTGGCACCCCGTCATCACTGCTGGTGTGCCGGGACCGGGATTGGTTAATGGGAGAAGCTGCCCGGGTGAGCGCTCCAGCAGCCGTCATCGCCGGCCCGCCGGCCCCTCTCCCTCTCTGGCTTGAGTTACAGCCGTCCCGGTCTGTGGTCGGGACACACAGATGTTAAAACAATCCCACCTCTGTCGAAAGGGCTGCTCGTCCTAACTGAGGGAGAAAGCCGGTATTACTCAGTGTCGCGCGTTAAGAGGATGAGTGTCAGCGCGGGCACGTCAGGAGAGCTGAGCGTTCGGCAGCCATAGTCAGCGCACGTCCCTCCTTATCAACACATATTTGACTTGATGTATTTTACTCATATAAAGGGTGAAAAGTATATAACCCTGACAGAATTAGTGGATGAAGACTCATTGTTTACTGGAATGGAGTGCAACCTTTTAAAGACGATACACAGCATGTAATTGTACAGATTGTGCTTAATGCAGCACTTGATTTAAAGCGGCACGATTCTCACGTCAAGTACAAATATTCAGACACAATTAAAACTGAACTTATGTATATATGTGAACGTGAGAAGGAATTATAAAAATCAAATTTAGAGTTTAAAAGTAAAATTGCGCTTGTTTTTTTTTTTTTGAGAAACGTCTCTCTGTAAGCTGTGCGTCCGTCTTCATCAGCGCGACTGATCGTTTGTGTTCTCAACTTGACTTTCTCCCCGGTCAAACAGCAGGGAAAACAAACAGCCGACCTGCTAATGGCGCTGTAACTGCAGCCCGGCTGCCCGGCCTTCAGACGCAGGTCAGGTCGTTCGCGAGGACGAGCCTTGAGCAAATACACGAGGAGATAAAGACGTCCTGCACAAGCGCGACAGAGGAAACAGAATGGAAAACAGAAAAACAGACATTTGTCAGGTTTTATGAGCCAAAAGGAAACGTGTTGACCTTATTTAGATCTCTCATCCTGGACGGTTTTCCCTCAGTTAGCTCTCCTGGCTGCAAAATTAAGATTCCAGCACATGAGGGCCCTGATAAAAATGTTTCAAAATGCCCTTTATTCTGGCAGCAGTGGAGGCAGAAATGGCATCTTAAGTCATTTGAGAGGCACAACAGTTTTGGCATCTTCTCCGTAGTTATGTAAAAACCAATCTGTTGTGCAACTCAACCAACAGCCAATGATTTATCAGAGATCTGAGGCGAAACCATGTAATTACACCATTTTCCGTGATCTTGAATAATTTCATGGCATTAAACATAATCAGTTAATGTTATCCATTAGCGGGATTGTGCAGTTTTACACTGCTTGCAGTTTTCGTGCAACCCACGGTTATTTATTTCTTTTTTTTTCTGTTTGACTCATTATGTGTCGCTTACCTGCGACTCTTAATTTCACCTGCCTCTCGATTTTTCAATGAACCACTTTAGAAATCATCCACGCCGCATTCTGGCTCGAATTCGATAATGATTGTTTTGCGCCCCGAGGTTGACAGGCAAAATACTGTGCTGCGTGTCAGAGTGATGCGCTGATTCGCCGGATTATTATTCAGCCGGGGGTTACGGAGCTCACACGGTGACGGCGGCGTCGACAAAAGCCTGGCGGTTTATTGTTTAGGTCTGTCACATACGCGCTCACAGGGGTCGCGACCCCGTGACTGTTGAGGTGTGCCCAGGGTCAGAGGCCCAGCATGGGGCCGCGGCAAAGCCTGTTTAAAGTGTTGTAACGCTCTCTCAGCCACACAGAAAGCCGCTGACAGTTACTCGTGGTCCACCTCTAAGCGTGTAGCTACCCGGCCCGGGGCACGCCTCCTCGAAGGTGCAACATGCTGTGATTGGTCAGCTGGTGCCGCTTCTGTTTTCACCTGCAAAACTGTGATTGGTCGCTCTCTGTCACAGTAAATGAAAGGTTCTGCACTGGTGGTGCCACCAGTGAGTCGAACTAGAAGCTATATTGAAGTTATATATGAAATTTCTCTCATGGGGATCGATGGTGGAGGCCAACCAGTGCTCATTTTAGAGGCCAATGACAATATCAGTGCGTGAGAATGTTAAAAAAAAATGAGAACCAAACTCTGTAACACCATCCTGCAGGAAAATCCTGTTTTATACTTGAAATGAGAGCGCAATTTAAGTACACGTGCAAATGCAGCCAAGACATTTGCTGCTGCAGATCTGTACTTTTGAAGCTTTTTGGTCTTGCACATCTGCCAGCATCACAGGAGGTGTAACATCGGTCACCTCCCGGTAATAGCGTGACGACGCTTGACCCGCTCCAGTCTCAGCCTTCCGTTGCGAGTCTGACGTCTCCGGGCCGAGGGCAGAGCGGGGGCCGTGTGGTTTTCTATGGAGGTCTGCGGTGTAAAGTCCCTTTTTATAGAGTGGAACAACCCCCCAGCTCCGAATACCCCCGCTGTCCCGCTCAAACTTGTGCGTACTTTACAAGCCCGGTCGAAAACCGCCGCTCCGCTCCAACCTACTGCAGAGGTTAAAGACCAGAGAACAAGTTTGGCAAAGTTGAACTGCGCCGAGAGCCGTTTCCCACAGATGTATTAAAGCTCTCGAAGACAGCCAGAGATCTCTGCCCAGTCCTGCTGAGCCCGTCTGGCCTGCCCTCAGGCCTCAGCTCCATCTGACACATCCAGAGGAATGCTGATGCTGCTATCTCTGGGTCAACAATCACAGCCAGACCCCTGTTGTTTGTTTCCTGAAAGTTTTTTTTCTTCTTCTTTTTTTCTTTTACTGCAAAGCCAAATCATTTTGAGGTCTGGCTGAGTGCTGATTAAAATATTACAGTCTCACTTGGAGTGAAAATGAGAGTCGAGCAGACTTTTCTTTTTAGTTTAAAGCCAAAAAGTGCGAGGCTTTCACTTGATAAACACACGGTTTTAAAGAAAGCAGCCCGGCGGCTTTGTGGCCAATACAAGCTTTGATTCTTGAGAATGTCTTGTACGCCGTTTGACTCGACTCTGTCCCCGAACAACCCTGTTCGCTGTAGTGAAGTTTTGGGTCTTAAATTGAATGAAAAGGCATTGGATTGTTGGGGGAGGATAATTATAACTGGACTGGGGATTGTGCGTTGTGATAAATCTTAAAGTGGTAGATCTTAAAAATGTACAGCTTTATTTTTTTGTTAAGATAATTGTGTTTTTTTTTAAAATAGCTTTTCTGTTCTCTTGGTCTGTGCAACACATCTATGCTGCCTCATTTTGGCCTCAACTTGAAGAGGAGATTTTGCTTCTAATCGCTAGTTTGTGCAGAAGAGCAGACACACACACTCCTCAAACACACCAGTAACTCTTTATCTTTTGGATGAAGGCCAATACAGGTGACCGAAAAGTTAAGTTTTTTTCTCTTTTTTTACAGGTTTGAACATAATAGTTTCTGCCACAGGTCAGCGAAGGTGCTCTCACACCTTTCTGAAGCTGTCAAATGACGTCGCTCTGAGCAGGGTCACCTCTCCTGCACCTAACTCGGCGTTCTGCAGCGCGGCATCAGTCGGCCAGCAGCCCTCGGGGGAGGACGTCCCCGTCCTCGACCCCCGCCGTGCCCGTTGTCCTCGCTGACGGCGGGCGCCTGTGCGCCAGCGTCCCTTCTCTCTAATAGCTCATCGTACTGAAGTCAGCTTGCCGCTGCGAGTGGCAGGTGATTAATACACACAAGTCATTAGGCCCGCTGTATAAGAGCGTGCCCCCCCCCCCATGCCCGGCGGAGGTGGCCCTTTGCTTGGTTCAAAATAAATCTGAGGACTAAGTGGACAGGGCACTGGCATGGTGACAAGGCTGCATGTGCTGTACGATGGTGCCGGATCACAGGGGTGATGTTTTGTATTATGATACGTTTTTAAAGGGGGTAGTGTTGAACATACGCAGCCAGTCGACAGCCTCCAGCGGAGCTGGGTTGTGTTTTCGTTCATAGCGTTGTGTTTCGTCGACCTTCAGGGGAGTCTAATCCAGTTTAAATGATGATATTGTGCTATTGTTTCTCAGAAGTTCCTCATACTGTCATGCTAGATAATAAACCCATTCATTACCGCTCAATGGTAACGTTATTGTGCTGCAGTTGCCATGGATGCCGCTGTAACTGCCTCCCTGGTGTCAGTGCCGCTAAAGCGTTTTGTGTAGGAATGCACAACAACAGCAAAGAAAAAAACAAAAAGGTTATTAAAATAATTTATGTATTGCATAAGACCTCAGTAAAGGTAAAATGTTTGGAATTATCCCGACCCCTTCGTTGCTATTCATCCTGTCAAATCTGATGTTACAGTATAAAAAACCACATGGAACATCACCACTTAATTTACTTCTTTTGGAGCTCAGTTACTATTTCATCTGTCTTTGTACAATCTTCCCGTTCTCATAAAAAATTGCCAGTGCACCATCTGCAATATTGTTCAGAGAGTGTGTGTGTGAGTGCGTGCTGCCGAACATTTGGATGACATCAAGGTCTTTGGCATCCCGCCGCTTCTTAACTTGTCCGCCGTGTATTTATTCTGTCTAATGGTTGCAGGTTTGCTGCCACCGCAGAATGTTCTCCGCTCACTCAAAATGAACCGTCAGACTCCGACAGTCACTTTCAAGGTGCGGTGGATTTAAAGCTCTCAGGCTGCAAAAAATCGGACGCATTCTGATTCGTGCAGCCACGGACAGATCTTCAGAGTAAATTACTGATCATTTCCCTCCCCAGTGGAGAAAGTTTCCAACCGCAACAGACATTCCAGTAGACTGCGAAGCTCCGCTCCAGATGTAGCCTCTTTAATTCTTCATGTGCAGAGCCACGGACATGGGTACTGAGGCTGGAGCGGACCAGGATACATGTTTTGCTTGTTTTGGTTCAGCGAACAAGGCCCCCGACGCTCTGCGCTGCTGTAAACAGGAAGCAGAGAAGATTCTGGAGATCGTCATCACAGGAGTTGCTGATGGCGTTGTTGTGTGAATTGTGTTTTGGCTGCATTTTGCTGTATGGCTTAAATTATATCTCAGTTGGAGATCATGGTATATACAAGGATTTTATGTAATTTTCCAGGGTGACTAATCACATATTTCAGCACTTATGGAAACATTCAGTTTATTTTTAATTCCTCTGAAAGTCCTGGTCCAGTAAAAATCAGTTGCATCTGTGGAGCATGCACGCAACTGACCAAAGAGAACTAGCGCTGAGAGTAGGAGACTTTAAAAATGACCATTTTGGGTTAAAAAGCCACATGTCAGCGCTCTCTCTCAATTGTTTCTTGGCTAAAAAAACGTGATCCAAACGAGCGAACTTCAGCCCACTCAAACTCGTGCAAAATATTACATATACACCGGAGAACATCCTTTTTTTTTTCAATTAAACAAAGTGAAGTGCCCAGTCAGAATATGTAAATATTGCAGTAGCCAACATAAGCTACTAACCTCGCTTCTAACAGTGTTGTTGAAGGAGCAGTGCTTTTGTTTCTTTGGCACTATTTGTGCTGAAAATATTTTTAGTAACTCTCAGGTTTGCCCCCCCACCCCCACCCAGTGATGAAATATGAACACGCTGCGCAGAACAATCTAAGTCAAACCATCAGTCAGACCGTCGCTCGTTCATCCTTCCACACATTATCTGCTTGTTCCCGTGGTCCAAGGTAAGAAATTGGCAGGAAAAAAAATGAAATAAAGTAAAAACACACAGACTCGTTTTTATGATGTCAGGAGCAAAAACAGCCCTTATATGGTTGTGCAGAGATCCCCTTTTCCCTTTATTTGGAATAGAAGAAAATGCACAGCAATTTGGAATACTAGAGGGCGAAACAGGCTGCATCGCCGTCCAAAATAAACTCTGAGATTCCCAATTCCACATTTCAGGCAAGTTTGTGCATAGCAGAGTGGTTAGTCACCACGCAATACGCTGTGTGTAAGCGCAGACAGACTTCTGTTTAACGTCCTATCGTTTTAACTCAAAACACGTGCCTTTTTCTTTTTTATAAATACATATATTATTATTCCCCGCATATTGTTTTGTCCACATCCTGAAACGGTGCCCTATCATGTTGGCGCTGACTGTTGCGTACATGGATGGAGACAAGTAAAGCGCAACGTGGTGCGCCTCAGCGCGAGAGCACCACAAGCCGCCAACGAAAAGCCGCTGCGGCGTAGACGAAGCGGTGATTTTCTTCTTTTTTTTTTTTTTTTGCGGGGCTCGTGCGTCCGCTCTCTGCACATGCCCGCTGGAGGTGACGAAAAGACTTGTGTGCTTCACGAGGCAGAGGAGAGCGCCAGCATTAGGCACTGAGTAAGAGTCAAAAAGAAAAAGGAGCTGGTGTTTTCCCCGAGGACGACTGATAAAGCGTTTGGCAGGAAAGGCCTTGCAGATGACTGCATTCCTTGTTAACCTTGCAGGGCTATTTTTACCGCCAAAGAGCCTGTTGAGTGGGCACCTTTTGTTCGCCCCGTAGCGTGAAACAGGAAAGACTGGTTTGCTTTGTGCCCCTGTGGGAGTTTGGCCCCGATCTCTGTCTCTCGTCACGATCCAACCATCCATCCTAATGTCGGGCTCTGTTTACGCAATGCATCTTCCGTCGCTGCCGACGGCTGAACCCGGTAACTCTGCGGCCCCGCTCGCCGCAAAGGCGTGCAAATAGGAAGCCGGGGCCCCTGCACATATTTCACGATAAAGCTGAGAATCCAGATAGCGAGGATTAAAGTTGGAGGCTTTCCCAGGCAATGTGCAGGATCTCTGCCCAAACAGTGAAAAGCAAACCCCCCTCCCCTGTCAGAGAGATGTTTGCTCTCTGTGTGTTTGTACATGTCTTTTGATGTGTTTTCAAGGGACATTCCTCCGGTCAAAAATCCCCTCTGACTTGTCCCCGCGAGGTGAAAGGCCCTCGAACAGGCCGTCGTCCTGTTGCCTGACCAGAGTCTACGCAGTGTTTGCACTGCAGCTCCTCTGGGGTTGGGGGGGGGGTTCCTGGAAGTAAATGTGATCGTCCCTTAAGAGGATTAAGAAGAGACCCTGGCGGCGCTGAGGCAGAGGTCAACGTCGCTGTTATGGTGGGAATGACCTCGCCTGTCACCGAGCATCTGTCAGAGCGTTTACATGCGCTGAAGTGACTGAGCGGCTTTTAGCAGGGACCCGACAAGTTTATTCAGACTGAAAGAACCTGATTTCTTAAAATCAGGATAACGGATTAAAGAAACCTGACTGGCACAGTGAGATTTCTGCTGGAGAGAGCTGATTTCTTGGCCACGTTTAAGGGTGACTCATGCGTTTCAAGCAGGGAATATGAATACCGATACCAAAACAAAAGTGGTTTTGCATGGCGAGGGAAACGGCATCGGTTTAGATTAGTGAAACGTTGCAAACTTGGTCCGACTGACTCCAGCTGTGCCCCGAGCCTGACCTAATGCTTTGTCCCCGTTTTGTCTCTCAGAGCCTGGATGAGCTGGACGACGACGACGCCGGGGAGAAGGACAGGAGGGAGGAGGAGGAGCTGGTCCAGGCCAACACCTTCCAGAACGAGGCCATGGCGGCCGACCCTGCCACCGGCCACATCATGGTAGGAAAGTGAGCTGACGGCAGGACGGAGCGGAGACCGGCCCGCTCCCTTTTTAAAATGCAAAAGATTTTAAGAGTTAGCGGTGCCTGTGCTTTCCAGTCTCCTCCGCACTTCACCTGAGCAGATTATTGCACAGATTGATACACCTGTGCTGCCAAACAGAGGCACTGTTGCTCAGGGAGAAGCCGAGCGAGCTGAGTTTGATGCAAAACACTCCGCGATATGAAACGTCAGAAGTCTGCAGCTTCTATATTTGGGGATGTCATGAGCTTATCTGTATTTTTTAAATACAGATAAGCTCGTGACATAAACATTTCCAAATATGTGTTAAACTGAACAAAAATCTATTTATTGACAGCACTCTGGCCTCTGGGAACTTGTGAAGGGCATCTGTCAGTCATCTGTCAATCACACTAATGAAAATATTACAAAGATTATAATCGTTAGTTTCTGGAGGAGGAGCAATGCAGTATCACCACTTGTTGTAGCAGTGGGCAGCTGAGGTGCTACATTCAACAAACTCCATTTGGAAGCCAGTGTCAGGATCTGGTTCTTAACAATGCAAATCAGAGACGGCCAGCGTCCGCACATCAGGCTTTTAATTCTCAGTGATATTGTGTTTGCTTAATAAAGGCAAAGCGAAGCTGAGACGGGGGCTGCTCTCCCTCCCATCAAGCCTTAATTGAATTAGTGAGAAGAAGAAAAGTGAATCTTCTACTTTTGATGAGAAGTTCACATTCGGCGGTAGAAGCGGAGGCGGTGGATGTAATTTCAGACTCACTTCAAACACACGTGGTGATTTTTCGATGAGAAATTGAGCACAGGGAGGATATGAAAAGCATCCAGCTGCGTAACGACGGCTGAAACCCCCGCTCTGTTGGTGCTCCTGTTAAAAAAAAAAACAAAAAAAATCATCCAGCTGACACAAATATTTTCTAAAACCCCCAAAATAATCAAAAAAAAAAATAACAGTGGCAATTTTTGTGGATGTAGCTCCAGATGAATCGGCTGTTCTGCATCAGCGGGCTGATTGTCTTTTGGGCTGAAACCGTCTGAGGCTGTTTTCGCAAAACTACGGCTTGTGTACGAACCACGTGCACGAACGCCACGCTAATAGGAAGACTGTGAGAGCAACTGCTGGCCCAGAGAAAACAATGAAAAAAAAAAAGTTTTTTAAAAAGCCAAAGATATCGCAATTTACATAAAGTCGTCCACGCGTGAACCAACAACAAGCAAAATGGGTTCCCCGCAGCCTGGCCGCACGTCCCTCAGTGGAGAGGGAGGCATCCTCAGTCCATTATTTGAAATGGAATATGTCCGTTCACGGCCGCTGACTCCATTCTCACCATCCCGACAGAGGAGGCCTAACGTGGACCAGATGTAGCCGGGCAGAAACCAACCGTGAAGACATCTCGCTGTCGCTTACATAAAACCGACATTCATATTCTGCTGGGGGTCCTGTGCCAGCTCGCGCGTGAGGAGGCAGACTGGGGGAAAAAAAAAGAAAGATCCAGTGTGGTCGGTGGATTTACTGCAGAGCTGTCAGTCCGACATCTGTAGAGACGGAGCATCCCAAAAATGCGCGGTTCCTCTGGGGCCCCATTTATCACGCGAGGGGGGTAAAAAATAATTGTCGTGTCAGGGCCGATGTGATGTAGGGCGTCCAGTCCGGGCCTCTTAGCTGGTATCGAGATACGCGGGCGATAAAGTTTTTAGGGTTTTTTTTTTGTTTTTTTTTTTCAAAACAGAAGCTCAGCTCTTCTTCTTTTCAGAGCTGCGCAGCTGTTAACGGCGTCCCCAGGTCTCGGGGGCAGTTCACAACCAAAACAAGCTGTAACTCTTCTGCTGAAGACATAATGGAAACTCCAGAGAGCATCCCGGACATGAAACATTTTATCAGCTGTTTTGAATTCTATAGTGACGTCCTTTTTTCCAGCTCTTTCTGGGGACCCTGGGCCGCATGTAAATTAGTTTGCTATGCTTTGTCTTTACGATGCGCATTTGTGCTCGGACACGCGTCTCCTCTCCCTGTGCCCGGACACGCGGATCTGATACGCGCGGGCTCGGTGCCGGCCCGTCAGAGGGGCCCCCCGTGTACATGTGGTCCTGGTTATCGAGCCTCACCTCCCTCTGGCGTGCGTGTCCTACATGGAAACCTGTTTCAGTGATCCAGCAGCCAGGAACCATATGGAACATTCCTCGCGATCATCTGCTTTTAATGCGGCGCCAGGTCCACGGCAGAGCGGCTCAGGTCTCTCTCTCTCTCTCTCTCTCATGGAAAACTCACGCTGCTGACAGGCTCCACCTCGCACTTTTTAACAAGCCTCATTTACATTTTTAATTAGCACCTTTCAGTCCAAAAAGTCGGCGCCGATGCGGAGCGTCTTGCCTGAACAGCAGGGAAATGCTCAGGCGAAACTGAATTTCACTTTGTCGCCTGAAACAACAGTCACACCTCTGCTGATTCGAAACCTTGAAGGATTACTGTCACGTAAGCCGACTAAACCGCACCAATATTTATCTTTGACGGGGGGGAGCTACCAGCAAAAACGCTTTTCGCAGCAAATCGGGAACAGTAAGGGAGGTTGCGCATTAAATTCTCGTTCGGGCACTGCATGGGTGCAAGGAAAGTTCATTTAGGAGTCTAAGGGAAATGCTGGGGAGAAATAGCTTTTATTAACACACATGCCGTGGGTGCACGCTTCACGAGATGGGCCTGAGGCTGACACGACTTTCTGCAGCTGTTTACACTGCAGTTTTCTTGTTTTGATCTGCAGCCTCTGATTTATGGTTCAGCTTGGCATTTTGACATCTCTCCCTTCAGCCGCCAGCCAAGGCTCGCAGACAGCTGAGGTGAGGTTGGCGTCTTAATTAAAGCGGAGAGAGCTGCAGAGGAGCCTCCGTCTCCGGCGACCGAGCGGTGAGCTGCGGCAGGTGCAGCTTTAACGTGTCATTATCACGCCGAGCAGCCTGACGTCATAAATAAATCATAGCAATAAGCACTGGAAAAAACAAACAGCACCCACTTGGGATCTTTTCTCCGGATGCTGGGACTTTCCTGTAACCTAGGTTTGCCTAGGTTTACGTCTCTTGACTGCTTCTTCTTCTAAATGCCAATCATGCATTCTTATTTGAAGAGCATCTCTCTTTCTCTGAACGCCTCCAGTATAAATGTGATCTTTATCAACTGTGTCCAAGGAAACGCTCGGGATGGGATTTAAAAGGTCACCTATTCACGGACTAAGAGGGCATTCCTTTAGCGATTAGCGATAACCAAGCAAGATGTGTTTTAGTCGCACATTTAAAGTGGTGTGGACCGTGGAGTGTCGTAGAAAAGTGCACTCAGAAAAAAAACACTAAGTAGTAATCGTCTCATGGTTGATGATGTAGTTGTTTTATTGTTGGTATTTGTCTCCGCGTGCTCTCAGTAGCTCTGAGCTCTGCAGTGGGGGCTCATGGGAGCTGTCAGAGCAGCTCGAGCATGATAAATAAAGTTGCACCGGCCTGTGTTGTGTGCAGCGAAGCAGTCGTACGTGGATTACACTGACCTTGTCTCACAGATTCATATCGCAGACAGGAGGCGCACGCTGCGGAGCGATGGCGAAGAGGTGCGGCAGCGGTGTGGGATGTTTTCTTTAAACGCGATACAGTTTCAGTTTTGGTACGACGGATGGAAGACAGCAGGTCCCCGTTGGACACAAACAGCACTTTCTGTTATTTTCTCTGCATTAGCATGGACATTGTTGCCCCCCCCCGCGCAGCTGACTGGAGCTGTCTGCAGACTGCGGTGCAAGATTGGGAATTAGCACAAGGTTCTGGCAGAGTGCAACTGATCAAAAACAGATGAAATGCATTAACTTTATTTGTAAGGAAGCAGCCCGAAGGGCCTCACGAAACAGAACTGAAAACAATGTTTGGCCAAAAACAGAAATGAAAATAGAAGACAATTAAATTAAAAAATAAGTAAACATTATATTCAGTAGATAGCAAAGATAAAAACTAAGATTCACACGGACAGCACTTTTATTAGTTGCATCTTTGATCGGTCACTTCCTGCGGGTGTGCAGAGACAGTCATACCTAACACCGGGGTTTTATTTTATACATTTACTGTCACAAAGGGGAGAAATCTTCACCCCGGCATGTGTGTTCAGGTGATGAAGCTGCTATTTATAGCTTAGCGGTCAGTTCCATATCAGTCTTGCTCTTTTGTTTTGACTGCACATGTCACAGTGTGCAAATGATGACTGGCACCGCCTCGCAACATCTGCTGACCGAGGCGACCTTCCATTACATTGTTGTTTTGACTCGTCTTTCAACCTTTTTTTTCACCTCAGAAAATAATCAATCCAGTCGAGCGACACTCGTCTGTCAGCCAGTGGCCTCGGAAGATGAAACCTGCTCGTTCAGGATCTTACCAAATCAAGTTTGGTGCAGAAATGTGAAAGTCGATAATTATTTTCATAGATGGTCAGATTCCCTCTGGACACCAGCGGACAGATTTTTCCAGGTCATTTGTTGTTATTCAAACAATCCTGTTGTGTTTGTTCGAATGAAAACCAAGGGCGTAAAGACACATTTACATTTAGACAGCATGTTTTTATTTCTATATTGCAATGTGTACTGACTACAAGCTCTTTTTGGAGGGACCTGGTTTTACAGCTACAGCTTTGAAAAAAAGCAAACAATATGCACCATATCTCAGCTAATAATTATTTTTCTGTCTTCTCTTTGCATCACTGATTTATGGACTTCCTTATCCGTTTATTCTGCGACAGGGACGTGATTAGTGCTGAAAAGCCTCAGTGGGTGACAGAATTGATTTATTTTTTTTATCAATGTGTTGCTTCTATTCCAGCTTTTCAACTCAGGCAAAACAAGCAATTCTTTCATAGACATAAACATTTCATAGACTAGTCAGTTATTTAGAAAACAGGATTACTCATTATGAAGAGTCCTTTTTAGCTCCAGCTCGAGATGAGAGATGAACACCTTCTGAAATATTTGTCCTTGTTATGTAATCATTATATAACTCCAGTGTGCACAACTGCTTGTAATTTTGTAGAAGTCAGTAGTTAAGTCCTACTGTTGTCTTGTTTAATTTAATAGTTTCAGGCCCAGTCTGAACACGGAGCACGGTGCACTTGTTACGTAGCACCCTCTATCTGCCTTACGCTGCATTCCCAGCAGAGAAGGATTAAATTGATGGAACTGGCTTTTCCAGTGCCGGTTTTGGCAGCTGCCGGATTACACCAAATCCTCAGTTTAAAATGTCAGTTTCTACAACAAGATTCATCAAGTTGCTCTTGAATCCGAGCGTTGGCTTAGACCGGGCCTCATGCGCGGATGAGGATCTGCTGCCGCCCTCTCACTGCCCTCCGTCTCGGTAAATCTATCCCGGGCCTGAGCCGGGGAGCGATGAGGGGCAGGATTTCATCCGCAGCTAACGGATGATGTGTCATGAAGACGGGGAGAGGCCGGCGCGTGCTAAGAGTCGGGCGCAGCTTCTTCCCTTCGCCCGCTAAAGCCGAGCTCTGACTGATAGATGGTCGCAGAGCCAAGCTTCCTCAATCAAAACCCTGAGACCCTTCAGTGCGCAAGACCTTAGGAAAGAGAAGATGCGTATTCATCTCGCAGCATCTGTGACACGCACCTCATTTTTCAAGGGGGGGCTACTTCACCGAAGGTGATTTTATTGGAGCATCACTGCTGTGTACATCTAAACGACCTTTAGCTCATGCAGTAATGGGAAAGAAGAGATAAACATGTGCCTCCACATTGCCAAACAAGATTGCCTTTCACAACTTGGGGCTATGAGGCTCCTGCTGAACTATTAAATGCAACAAAGCTCATCTATATATCAGCTCAGCAGCTGGGATTCACAAAAGTTCATACACAACCCAAAGGCATTTCTATAAATGCTGCTCCTGATATATTTCTCTTATCCTGCAGATGGAGTTTTGTGGGGGGTTTTCCTCTTTGGCGAACCAACACGACCCAAGGCACACGAACAGATGATACCTAAAACGTCTAATTTAAGATTTGGCAGCGCTGCTCTGATAATTTAAAATCTCACAAAGCACTGGAGATGCAGTTTAGAGTCATAACTTATTGTTTCTTTATGTCTGAAGGCATTTCCTTTTCATTCCTTCTTCTCTCTTTTTTCCTTTTTCTTCCAGGATACCCCGAGATGCGGCAGCAGCAGACACAAGAGGTGAGACTCATTTTGTCACCCTGACGCTAAGAGAGCGGAGTTTATCTGCCTCAGCATCGCTAGTGATATGTCAAGAAAAGGAACAGAGGCTGGGACGAGAAACCGCAGTTTGAGTTATTAATTTCAAGAGCAGACCTCTCCCGAAACGATCCGAGGGCCTTTTCCTGGTGTCTCACCGTCACCATCATCTTTCTAGTTTTTCTTTTTCATGCTTTCGTGGTAAGAGGAGGATGACGGCTGATGGCTGGTTTGAACAACAGTTGGCAGGACACCACGTGAACACCTGAACCTTTTTGTTTAGGCCATCATTTCGCTGCAGTAGCCGGCAGGAAGCGTTGAAAGTAAATCATTTGGAGGCTGAAACACGTGGTTTAGCGTTTCAAAATGTGTGAAAGACTGAACCCATTTTTCTTTACGGTTCCTTTAAGCTGGAAGTTTTATCCGGATAAATTCTGCTTATGTGAATAAGATATGACTGTGTTTCATAAAACTGACTCAATTTAAAAACACCATCACAGCTGCTCTGAACTCTAAAAAATGCTTTGACGCTTGAGAGGGGGCTTTCAATTTTCCAAAAAATTTAGACAGATAATTTTTTTTCCTTTTGTTTCATGCAATTTACTATAGAGGTTTTGGCAGAGCTGATTCTTTTATCCAGATGCAATTTGCTGCATGGAACGAAAACAGCAGTCTGCATTTTTATTCGCGTACACTGCACATGTCTGAATTGCGGAATTTTTGCATGCTTGATTTAAAGTGTATCAAAGAACTTGTTTTGCGTCAACTCTCGAAAATGCGGCCTGCAGCACCACAAGTGAGGCCAGGTCCCTTGAGAACCTCTGCAACGTGTATTTATTTAGCATTATTTGCAACCAAATTGAGAAGTTGTGGCCAACGCCAGCAGCCAAGTTCACCAGCTGACATTCAATCTGGCCGTGTAATTATGGCTGCTGCTCTCATCAGCTGGCCCGGCCACACTTGGACGCTCCGCGGCTCTGCGACGGATTAACCCGCCAGGTGGGCCTGGGCAGCCCAAGATGGCTGAAAGAGCAACTTAACACATAAGTGTCTCTCTAAATTTTCCCCCTCTCTGTCAAGCCTCTCCTGCATCAGTCACGTCTTTCTCTAGAATTCAAGCCACTCTTCTGCACGGTTTGTCCCTGCTCTCCGCCTCTGACCCTTCTTTTATGGGAAAGTGGCACCATATTCCAGTCAATTATCTATTATTTAAATATTGCCCCACTTCTGGATAATTGAACATGCCCAGCAGAACTTAACTCAAGACATTATACAGTATGTTTGGCTTCCGTGGTAAATGCAGCACTTTACTGTATTTCATGCCAACTGCTAAGTGGATCACACTACTCGCTCCTAGCCCTGCACTCCACCGTGTATTTTGGCTGGCAAAAACTGTGGAAATATAATACAAAGCTGTTTCTAAAAGCAGAGCAGCTTTTTGTCTGAAAGCACAGAGTATATTTTCGGTCGAAACCCTCCTACCCCCTCAGATTGTCAAGT
This sequence comes from Psettodes erumei, assembly GCA_016785225.1. Classification (NCBI taxonomy): domain Eukaryota; kingdom Metazoa; phylum Chordata; class Actinopteri; order Pleuronectiformes; family Psettodidae; genus Psettodes; species Psettodes erumei. Next base: position 205,070 of record JAFBJZ010000737.1, read on the forward strand.
TCTAATTGTAGCACTCATCAGTCATCGTGACAGGCTGCCCACTTCGAACTGGCATGTGAAACGCCAACACTCTGTAAGCTTAAAAAAAAAAAAAAGGTAAAAGCTGGTATTTTCGTCTTTGAGTTAAGTTCTCTTTGTCTCTTATCTTCCCTCCGACGGTCTCCTCTTTGCCGCCAGTTGCATCCTAAAAATGGAGCATTATTATCCAGCAGCATATCTGGAAAATTACAAAAACACTAGCGCGCTTGTTACTTTCCTCCACAGACCTCTGCCTGCTTTTACAGAGCAAATTTGCCATTGTTTTTGTCACCTTATTTCCCTAGTAATAAGAGGCTGAGGCTGCAAATCATAACACTGTTTCTCCATAAAACAAAAACAAACCAAAAAAAAGTTATGCGGCTTATTAGCTTGCACCCCAACATTTTCCATCGTCTGAATCTCCCTCCATCTTTCATTTTTTAAAAAAGGAAGCCACATACTTAGCAGGCAGTCTCCAGTACAGTTTTGACTCATCCCACACTGACCACGCGACAGACGTCATTATACCTGTGGCTGCTGCTGTCATCGGCTTTCCTGCCGTGCGCTTCCTCCCTCCCACCTGCCGAGGCTCCTGAGAGCGTGATTGGCTGCGCCTCCCGCTCCCCCAGACCTCGTCCTGCGGGGTGCTAATGGGCCGCGGTGTGGTATTTAGTATGGAGGCCGTGGATGTTCAGGCTTACCTTCGTCACCCGCTGTGAATCCCGGAGTACCTTTTGTTCCTGCGTTGATTGCGGTTGTGGCAGCGTCTCTTGAAAACACAATGGATGTAGACACACACGCACACACACAATAACAAGGGAATTGTTTAAGGTTGATTCAGCCTGGCGCTTTGTAACGTATACGCGTGTGTTCATGTGGATAAAGGACGACTAGCCTTGAAGAGCCACAGTGAGGGAGACGAATGAAACGCACTTGGTTGGCGTAGGCAGGCACCGAGGAGAGCGTTTCAAGGACTCCCCCTTGATCAGAAGCAATGCCCGCTGCCGGGTTCGGGCTCTGTGTGAGGATGAGCAAAAAATAAGCCGTCGGTTCTGTAAATGTCAAGGTACAGAAAAGCGCTGTCTCTGCACGTGGATGACGAAGGGCACGGCAGCATGAGTAGAGAAAAGAAGCAGGTTAGAAGGACTGCAGTGTCTGATATTGTGTTCCCAGAACTCAACACCATACCCCTTTCACATCAGAGTCATATCTGAACTAAGCTGTGAGGACGTGTGCAGTGTAAATATTTAGTATTCCTTACCCTTAAGACTGGATTATTCAGTACAATCCCCATAGGACACAAGTTGAACCTCATTTTGCTTTAAATTTAGTATTTCTCTATCACATGAAATATTCACGACTACATAAACAACAATGAGAGTTGAAAAAAAAAAACATCCCTCTTGGAACCAGTGAGACGAGCGCCACGAAAAAATAAACACTGAAACATTTCATTCAAAACAAACATAACTGTTTTACCTCAGGCAGAAAATAAAATAGTGTGTCTATGTTGGTCACGGTGAGGAGCTAAATGCAAAAACAAGTTTTTAGGCCTGGGAAAATTAAAAAGCAAATGGAAGCGCTAACGTTTGGTGTCGATTTTTGCATTAAATATCTGTATTTTTCAGGCATTACATTTGCTGGATTAGCCAAGAAAGACGTTGCCGTACAGTTATTTAATCAAAGCGTCCCACTCTCCTGTTGGTTAGGACGTCACTGTCACTCTCCGCACTTTCAGCTTCCAGTGAAGCAGTTTTTTTTTTGTGTTGCCACAGTTCATATTCATATTGCCCACTGCTGCCTCCCCAATCACAGAGTTAAAAGCACTTTGTAAAGCAGTCTAATAATGGGAACATCATACTTGGCAGATGGTACAAAGGAGTTTATATTTGTCCTTTGTGTTCCCAGCAGCAGCTCTCCTGTCTGTTTCAGCTGCAGCAAAACGCTGACGGCCTCCTTCAGACAGTTCGGTGAAGTCAACAATATGATTCCCTGGATGATTTTATTATGAACCTGGTACAGTCTGTTCTTAGTGGAGGTGGGGGGGGAGGAAGTGGGAGTTGTTGTAGTTGGAGGGGGCCGGCAACTCATTCCAAGTTTCCACGTCAATAATTATTGAAATAAGATCAGCAAGAAAATAAACTGCACATGAATATTCCTTCGCAGCTGCCCCAGAATCCGTCTCTAAGCAGCGTGGAAGTGAATAAGCAGATAAGGTTCACGCTCTGCTCGAGCTGCACACACAAAAACCTTTTTCTTCTGTCTCGCCAGCTTAAGAACGGGGACACAGTCTCGAGCCTATTTGAAGCTGTACTGCATAAACTGGCGACCTTTTTTCTCCGTTAATGGAATAAAAGGCAGAGGGCTGTTAATAATGCATGCTTAATTGAAAGGGCACGCGCGTGCAGAAGATATTCCCACCTGTTCTTTTGATGATGGATGTGTCATTCCATTGAAGTTTAATAAAGTCGGTGTGATTCATAACTTCAAACAGAGTGAATGCAGCGCAGGAGAGTCTCAAGAGGGGGAAATCGAACATAAATGTCACTCCAACTCTCATAGTTCTTTCTTCTTAGAAAAGTTTGCTGGAGTTTAAAAGCAGTGTCATGCGTTTGTGTGTGTTTGGAACAGCTCTGCAGGACCAGGCTCTGAGGAGGAGGTGGGCGGGAGTGGCAGGCAGCGACACAACCGTCACGGCAGGGATGGAGGAGCTGCAGCGCAGGGAGGTCTGGACAAGAGGATGGAGGAGCTGGAGAGGGTACGTTACATTTTTATAAAGGAATAGCTCTGCCTTTTAGGAAAATGTGGGTATAAACTACCTTTCTTCCTTTCTTTATGCGAAGCTGGGCCAACCGCCTCCTTTCAGCTCCGAAATTATATGTAAGAGTAGCATCATCTCATCTATCTCTTGGTAAGACAGTGAGGAATTTCCCAAAATGTCAAACTGTTCCTTTAAAGGGGCACCTGTCATAATTAGTTTGATGTCTGCTGTAAGTTTATCACATGGAGGTAAAGGTGAATATCAGCTTTGAAACATACACACGCGCGGATTAAGAGGCCAGTAAATGCAGGCATCTGCTCTGAGACCGGAGTGCTTCCCATCGTCGTCCAGATGAGTCAGATTACACGTGTTGGCAGGTTTTATCCCCTCCCCGCTGTGGAAAGGTCAGCGCCCGTTGTTCTCCAAAGTGCAACGACGTATGGAGGGAGACTCGAAGGTCTTGCCAACTGCGTCTCCCCGGCCAGTGGAGTCTCAGCATTTTATATCCACAGTTACTCTTCCTGCAGCTTCACAACCACAGTCTGCTCCCACTGGCTCTTTTCTCTTGTTGGTTTTTACATTTACATATACGTAATTTCCCCAGTTTCTACCATTAAGTTGCAAATCCTCAAATAATTATTTGTCGGTCAAGTCGCAAAAGACATTGAGGCGTACTGCCGGCTCTAGCCAGGGTTATTAAAATACTGGAGTCGTGAGTCCAAACGCCAACCCCCAAAACACAAATGATTTCTCCTTCTAATGTGTTATCTTGTGGTGTTTACTCGCTGTCAAACCCAGAAACGGGTAATACATTTTGATGAAGTATTAGTTGCAAAGAGCAAACCCCAACTTTTCCTTCTTCCACTTCCCTCCGTGTAACTGCAGCCAAACTGGGCTCAGCGTGGAAATCACAGAGCAAGACTCAGCCTTTTGTGACATTCGGCTGTCACCGCCAAATCCTGTCAGCTTTTAAATGTTCCCCGAGTTTTATGAGGATCCGTAACCAGCTGAAAGCCTCCATCCCCCGCACTTTGTTCAGATACATCTCCACTTTCATTCCTTTGTGAGGAGATGACCTTTCACAGTGCAGATATGTCTTTTCTTCCCCTACACCGCTCCTATCAAGACACTCTGACTGCTGCCACTGTAGAAACTCCTCTCACAATTAAATGTCACTTGGGTGGCTTTCAGGGGGCGAAAAAAAGTGGGTTTTTTTTCAAAGTAAGTGCTGCTGTGACCTCGGCGACTGCAGTGAGAGATATTTCTCTGACTCGGATGACCAGAAACATTTGAAGCCGTACGTCGCACCCTTGTGCACATTTCACTCACGCAGGTGTGTATGTGTATGTATGACACAGGTCTGTTTGTGTGAGATTGCAGGCAGCAATTTTAGATCGGACGGACATGCCTGCTCTCCAAAGAAAAATAGTACTCAACCTCGACGCAGGCCGGGAAGAGATTGATGGAGCCGGTTCAGATGGCAAACGTGGAGCCATTCATGGGGGAAAAAAAAAACAACAACAACAACAACAACCAAAACCCTATTGGAGGTTTAACCTGTTTGTTGTTTTCTGTTCACAAGAGTCCAGAAGACTTCAAAACTGCAATTATTATAAAATCTTTAAACCCCAGCGTGAGCGATGGTAGCACTTTGCTGACAACATCACTTACTTTGTCCCTCCCACTGTACCTGCCTGCTTGGTTTCTATGGAAACAACTTTGTGTTTATCTGCGACAGACAGAAAATGAACCTGAAAAGCGATTTTGATTGCAAGCGAACAGCAGCTTCAGCATCTGTGCATGTTAACCTTCTGTGTTTATGGCAATGTCTCTGTCGCTCTCAGCAAGGAACAGCCTCTATTCAGAAAAAACACAAAAGTGCAGCATAAAAAGAACTGTTAATGTGTTCGTCACTGGCGGGCTGTGTCGATTTGTTATCGCAGATTGCTTAATTTGACGAACACGTTGGGATTACAGAAGAGAAAATCACACCCTTGATTGAAACCATCACGTACTGAGTCTTTCAAAAGGATGTTTTTGGAAAAAAATGGGATTTCATATAAGTTTCTGGGGCCTAATGTGGCAAAAAATTATTCCACAGGTCTGTAATATCTTCTTTTTGTTAGAAGTTGTGGTGGCCAACAGACCAACCATTAGATTTTGAATGAATGGACACTGCCTCCGTTCTTATAGCTGGTTTCTCTCTAAGTTTACCCTCGAGTCCGGCCATGTCAGATCGCGTATAAACCCTTTGTAGCAAGTAGTTCATTTCCAGATCTCCCCAGCCTTTACCCTGACGTGAAGGGTGAACCCCTGCTGCTTGACCTTCACGCACATGCGCTCCACTTCCTCTTCCCCACTGCTGTCTGGTACGGCGGCCACATCACTGCAGACAACAAGACCCAAGATGCCTTTGCTTAGAGCAACACCCCCCGATGCAGATCTGGAAAAAGTTCTCATAAATTAAAGCAGCGCGTATGAACCATTCACCACCTGGTGAAACAGTTTCCTTCTATGTAATCATGTGGATAAATATGTGTGCGTGTGTGTGTGTGTGTGTGTGTGTGTGGTGGTAGGAGCTGGCCAGAGAGCGTCAGGAGAACGCCAGGTTGCTGAAGGCCCACCAGGACAAAGACGACCTCATCGGGAAGCTGAAGGAGGAAATCGACTTGCTGAACAGAGTGAGTTGCAGCCCACGTGACGTTCTGCTCCGACGTCTGATATTTTGAGCGACGCTTTGTGCTTTTCACGTGTGGGCGGCTTGTGGGGGCTGCAAACCATCATCTGGCATTTCAGTCGAGCTGTGTGTATATAATAGCAGTTTGTCTCTCGACAATGATTTTCTGGCTCTCCACTGGGACTTGGACATCAACAAACCTTTTATTTTTGGATGTACACACATGTTACAGTTTAATGATATACATGGTTTGCTCACAGGCACACAATAAGTGTGATATACATTTCCGACACAATACAAAAAGTCGCAGGTGGTTTGATGACATTTGAGCCTCAAACATTACGGATCAGGGTAGAAGGTGACATTTACGTCTTATTGATTTGCTGCCTGGTGGATAAGAGCGTGTTTGCAGGTCTCCAGAAAATTGAGAGAGATTATTTTTGAGTTTTTGTCAGCTTAAATTTGAGGGTATTCTCAGTCATGTTGGGCAAACACTTAAGGAACTTCAGCAACAAAAAAAGATCAATAAGAAATAAATTGTGCGGTGGCAGCTGAAAGCATCACGAATACCACAGTCAACTTTCTTTCACTTTTATATACTTCAGTGTATTTCAGCAAAATTCAATCTCTCACTCCGTGTTTTGATTCACTCTCGGGGCCGTCAGGTTTTCAAAAAGAGCATCCAATTGAATGTTTCAAAGTGAATTTTAACATCATAATTAACGTGTCACTTCACTCTCTGTAAATTAGACGAACTCAAACTGAATGATCACCAAATTACAACCCTGCCGTCTTCAGCCAGTCAGTGTGGCATTGTCAGTTTGGCTCCGGAGGAAGAACCACCACTCGTTCTTCATTTTTATGGGTTTGCTCCAAAAATGTGCTGGATAGAGTTTGTGGCTAAATTATTCCTCAGCGGTGGCCTGGTATGTTTCGCCAAAAGGTCACACTTTAATGATTCCACGCTCCCATTGTTGTTCTACAGCTAATTATCATGACTGAATTCTTAGTCTGTAAGCCCCCATGTAAATGGGCAGAACTGTTGATGCTGTGTTCATTAGAATTCTTGTACTACAGCTAAAGGTCACATCTGCACTCTCCCTGGCTTCTCCATGCTTGAGAAGTCTCATTTGCCATAAATATTTTACCCCCACAACTTTCTGCGTATGACAGGGCACCATGCCGCACAGCAGATTTAATAGTACAGCCAGTTTTCAGTTCAGTAGTTAAACTGATTTAAAGAATTGACCTTTAATTTATGCACCTACTTCATTTTTTATGTAATTAATTGTATCATTTGAGGTGTATACAATCTGAATCTGATGATGCAAGTGCATTTTTAAATTTTTAGTGTTGTGTAATTGATGCTGCCTGTCGTGGAGGTCAGCATGTGCGGGGTCATGTTTCAGTTTCTGAGTACAGAACTCGGCGGAAAACCAAGGAAGTGGCAAGAAGAAATGTCTGTGTGAAGGGAGAGGAAAATTAGGCGAGCCATCGTTATGCCTACATGAGTGATGACAAGCTGCCTCACTTTATAGTTATCATCAGAAGTGCTTTGGAGAAGCCCCTCAGCCATCACACTGTGAGTGCTTTACACTGACGTGAACACACAAGCAGGGGTCGTTTGGTTTGGCCTCACGGGTCTGGGTCCTGCCCCCCGACACACAAACACACACGCTGCGGTCAGGGTTGAGAGGTCAGGGGGGCACTCGGGTTAGCTGTCACCAGCAGCCGGAGTGAACCCTCCTCGAACCCCGTGAACCCTCATATCCTTTTCAGCCCCCCCACCCACCCAAAACTGTCAACAATCCCTCCTCAGCTCGCTGCCGTCGCCCGGGTTTTCTGGGTCACCGACGCTGGTGGTAAAGCACATCTCAGCTTTTTTGGCATCTCCGAAGGGAAACGCGGCGGGGGGGGGCAGAAGCGAAACACTCCGAGGTCTCGCATATTCAGAGAAAACAGATCTCAGCTGTACCCTGCGGAGCCAATCGAATCTGAGGAGAGGCCGAGCTCTGCCTGCAAATACAGCAGTCAGCCATGTGTACGTTTCCAGCAACGCACGGAACAAAAGCTGCTCGGTTATTATCTGGAAACGTTTGCCATTACTCCACGACCCATCTGCAAACACAAAGAGCGCGGTATCGCAGGAGGCACGGCGCTGATAGCATCACTTGGACAGGTAGCCAGTCATAGGCTTAATGTGAGGACGCTGGACGTGTTGATAGCCATCAGAAACGTCCCTGAGAGAGAGGGAGACGGAGCGAGCGAGGCATCCACGAGGCCTGATGGGAAGGCAGGAGATAACAGCTGATCCAGTCTGCCGTCTCTGCAGAGGATGATTGAACCCTCAGTCACTGTCCGAGTTTATTTAGGAGAGAAAGAACAGATAAAGCTCAACTCCCGCATCCTGTATAGACGCTTTGAAGAGAGAACTCCTGTCCTGTACAGAGGTCAGATCTCTGAAAGTACGTGCAGCTGACAGAGCCCGTCCATCTAATGATACACCAGCTTTTAGATTTAGCAATTTCAAAGGTTAAACTGACAAGACTTCTTTGTGGGCCACTTGGGTGCGATGGAAAAAGTTTTTACCTTTAATGCTGATATGGCAAACTTTGTTAGCACATCGTGTTTCTGGCCACCTGGCAAATATAAGGCTGATATTCTTTCTTTTGGCTCTGGTTTTGAGGGGAAATATGTGGCTCTAGAAGCTCACCAGCCGCTAACTGTGTCTGTCTGGTACTGAGCAGGTAAGGTTCAGTGGGTTTTTAAGAGGTTTTTTTTTTCTTTTTGAGTCAATAATGCTGCCTGCTGTGTCTGGAAACGAATTTATGAGAGCAGTGAGAGTGAACCAAAAAAACAAGTCGTGGGCCCGAAGAGCCACACAGCGAGCTAAAACGGTGAACTGCAGTAGCTCCGTAAAGCTGAGTTATGCTGCAGATTTGGGTGTTAATTCTGTGCGGGTACGTCACTACAATCATTCTATCACCGAGGTTTATTCCCAGCGCCCACGTGATCATGACGGAGGACGGAAGAAAACGAAAATGAGGGCTGCCACTTTGATTAGCCAGCGCCGTGGCTGGCTCAGAGCCTTTCTCATTTGCAGCTAATCGGAGCTGTTAATGTCTAATTTGTTGCTATCGAGGCTATGGGGGGAAGCTGGCAGCGAGTAGTGCGCGCTTAAACTCTCAGACTAATTCTGCGCAGCTTCACCAGGCCCCTCAAAGGCACAGTGGTGCCATCGTGAATATTCATGTCGTCAAATGTCTTGCCTGCAGGACCTGGACGATATCGAAGACGAGAATGAGCAACTGAAGCAGGAGAACAAGACTCTGCTGAAGGTGGTGGGTCAGCTGACGAGGTAGAACCGCTCCGCGCGCCCCAGCCCGACGCAAACAACCCAACCTCGCTGTTCAGTCCCTTCTCCCCGCCTCCTGCCCTTGGTCAAGTCCCCCACCATGGCCTTTCATCTGTCTAATTCTGTCTCCTGGTCTCATAGAGGTGAAACTGTAAAGTAGTCGCCCCCAGAGCGTTAAAATACATCCCCGAGGAGGATTTCCTGTGTCCGGTGGGAGTTGTCTGTCATGGTATACATATTTAATGTAAATGTGTTGTATATAGGCCATTTAGATCTGTGCATTATTTAGAGTTTTGATAAGGTCTTAAAAAAAAGCAAAAAAGTAAAATGAATGTATGTGCCGCGAAAACAGGCGCACACGTCTTTTTTGTTCAGAGGCTGAAAGACGAAAAAGCCTCAGTTTAGACATTTCCAGGTGTGTGTGCGCACATTAGTCACCCAGGTAAAATATAGTCGCCTTCTCCAGTGTTGCAGCGTTTGAATTGTGTCTGAGGCCAGTGCAGAGCTACTGTCAAGTAACACTTGGACCAAATTCAACCTAATTACTGCTACAGTACCATCAGCCAAAGTGGGCGTGGCGCCTTGCAATGCATGTGAGATTTTTTTTTTTTCTTTCGTTAATTCTTAAAAATTCATAAAAAAATAATTAAAGCCTGGTGCTTTTCACTGAACATTAGTGCCAGATTTACCTTCATCCAATAATTTCTTGGTACATTTGAATCCCACTGATCCTGAATGAAGAAAATGGTATTTGAAACATTTCCGATTTTAATGATAAAGTTGGCACGAGCACGAGACTTTATATCAGTTATATGCTTTACGCATTTTAATGTTAGCCTCCAAGCATTATACCTGTCAGTCATGAAATGTTTTAGGGTGAAACCCTTGTCTAGTATATATGTGGATTCTTTTTCTCTTTTTTTTAAGCATTTTGCTTTTGTTTACAAGTTATGGTCTTTGCAATATTTGATAGTTTAGCTGCTCTGTTTATGGCATCTAAGATGTGTGGAGTGGGCTACAGTGCATTTTTTTTGTATGATAACCAAATGAACTGAAGGAGCATACTGTTTGAAATGCATCTCTTTTGTTTACTCAAGGGGACAGGTTTGGTTGGTAACGCCGTTTTTACTTTCTGTATTTAGATCATTTTATTCCACCGTGGGGCTCTTCACTGAACTCCTGCGCTGTGGCAAATAATCTATGGGTATTAGACTCTGCTTCCACATATGCCCACACGTTTCTGGGGGTGAGCCCCGACCCACAGACAAACATAGACCCATTTCTCTTCCCATTACATTATGCATGTACAGAAGATTAAGTCATTTAATAAAAGTTTGATTATCTCTCTCCTCAGCCAACTCGCTTGTGTTCATTAAGGCTAATTTGATGTGATGATAGCATGCCACCGAGTCAGTAATGCTATGTGACAGTGGGGGTGGTGGGCTTTCAGTGCACACGCACACACACATTCGTGATGATTCAACATGCCAATCACCAGCCTGACTGGGACTGGGACGTGAAACCTCAAACAACCTCTCGTGCACTTCTGAAACGCATTAATTCCTTCACCTGGTGACAGCTTGAGGTGGAAAGCATCGATACAAGAACCATATCAGGATGAATGTCAACTAAATTTCCAGATAATGGTCTCTTTCCAATGACTGAGAGAGCTGGAGATCCCCCACTCCATAATCCCTATTAGCATTTTTATAGAAAGTTGTTTGGTTCATCGTCTGGAATAGTGACAGAGGGCAACGACAATTCGTACCTGCCTCCGCTGAAGTTCATAAAATATCGGAATCATTTCTGTCTTGTTGTCACTCAGGAAATTGAAGGTTTGTAGGCAGTTTGTCAGTGACAATCTCTGTGAAGGCTGAACCACTGTTTTTGTTTTGAAGCAAATTTACGTCGCGTCTGCAACCGTTTGAGATGAGTGACAGGCCGGGTGTTGTGGTGTCATGTCATCATTAAACAGAAATAGTGGAAGAATATCTCCACTAAACATGTAGGACTGATAAATGTCAGCAAAATTTGTGCTGGGAAATAATGTTTTATTTTACACGGACATAACTTCCTTAGTGTCCTAAAAAAGTATTATTGAAATTAGTGCTTAGGTTTTTAGAAGCACAGTTAATCAGACAGTTGGGTTTTATTTGTTGTTTTAATTAAATGGGTTTGTAAGCAGTTTGAGTTTCATTTAAATTATACGCAACATAAATGTAATGGAATTTCTCAAATATGAGCAATCCTAGTAATTCGGACAGGTTGGAGACTGCATCCAGATAATGCTAAATACCTGCATATCTGTGATATGATATAGCGTAGCTTTTGATGATGTGCATTTGTCCACTTTTGATTGTTTTCATGTACAGTGGTGAGTAGACATGACCTCCTCCACAAAATGCGTTGGATCCTGAGAGGCTGATAATCCGGCCAGAGATGAGAAGCTGGCCTTATCTTGTTCTTGAAGAAAACCAGCCATATTTCGTTATCAGCTGGTTTCATGCTCTTGCTTCTCGAACCAATCTCCTCAATCTCCAGGGTTCCTGGTGCGAGGAGGCACTCATCCATGCGCAGGATGGCAGGGGTCGGGATGCCACGGAGAGTGAGGACGGGCAGATAGAATGACACTGGACGTATTTGTGCAATTTCCTCTGCCCGCTCCCCCTGATCTTACTTTATCACAGCGGCCCATTTTCTCAACCGCCACCCTGAAAATGACTCGTGCCTCCCCGCGCACCTTTTATACCTCATTATCTCCAAACCAAGCGATATCTGAGGTGACACTTTAAAGCCAGTATTCAAATTGAGGTGTCCTTGATGATGGGAAATTAGTAGTCTAACCTCATATCATGCTGTACTTCCAGCAGTAGACACAATCTCTCACCTATTCCTCCCTTGCGCCACCATGAAAGTGCTTTTTGAAGTCTCGCTGCATGGCCAGTCATTCTCTGAAGACAAACAGTGCTGTGCTGTGGCAGGGAAACTGCAATAACAAGGCTTTAGACGCACCCCCACCCCACTGCCACCACCACCACCGCCGCCACCTCACACTGGACCACACGTGGAGCTGCTCTTTGTTGAAAGGCCCTGTAAAAGTCAATGGGATACTTACAGTTCACAAACAGAGAGGGATCAACTAATGACAGTCCAAAGGCATGACATTTAACAAATGGCATGATTCATTTGTGAAAGTTAGAGCTGGAAATATTAAAATAAAGGAGGACAATCTTTTCCTTTGTTTTATCAAGAAGTCAACAGATCAAAATGTTGTGAAGTGTCATTTTAAAGTGACCAATCATAAGAAGAATGGCAGTAAAATAATGCAATTTGATTTGCTCCTTTTGCTTACTGGTCTGTGCTGCATCCCCTGATCTCCCACAATGCCGTTCCGTGGGTCCTCATAGTAAAGAGTTAACGCATTTATTCATCATTTCAGTGGAGAATGTGCCTTAATATGAGCAAAAAATAGCATTCTAATCTAAGGGAGTAATGTAATATGGCTCAGAAACAAAGAATATTGCTAATTGTCCTGGTTGTTGATCGTGGGTGGATTTCTTCCCCCGGGCTACTCAGTGCCCAGTCCATGTGTCTATGTGGCTAGAGGCAAACTGTGAACAATGTACGAGCTGTGTTTCCCGTCTCTGATATCTTTCCTCTGAGGGAGATGAAATGCTGCACGGATGCCATCGTCACCTTGAGACTCCATTCAGCAGAGGCAAGTGGCAAAAATCTTCATGCACAGCTTTCAGGCTGATTAACATGGGCTTCACGGGCCTGTTTTATTTGGTTAAAGCAAGGTAAACCAAGCACAGCCAGCGCAACAGACCTGTTCAATTTGTTGTGCGCACACTCACACACGCACTGGCTCACACACTCATGCTCATTTAAAAACAGCATATGGAAAGTGGTAAGCCCTCTCACAGCAGAGGCAGAGGATGACAGACTTGAGTAGATTGTTTCTCTGCTGGGAATTGAGTCGTCTTTTTCCCAAGATCTTCCCCCGGCCCCGGGGGTTGCCACGGTAACAGGATGCAACGTGTGTATCCTTATCAATCTTTTCAAAAAACATTGTGCCTGGTTGTTCAGTCTACATCCATCTATCTGCACGCACTCACGCACACACACTGATGAAAACACCCAGTGAAAACCACACACTTGTGCAGAATGCATATACAACCATCCCACTGTGTGCAAAATGCTAGTGCATTGCCTGCCAGATACAGTAGATGACTCAGACTTACTACAAATGTGATGACAAAGTGCCGCTCTACATATTTTGCCGCCCACAGACTCTTAATGGCTGCTGGAGACCGATGCATCTTCCAATTATTTGAACCGCACCATGAAACACAAGCTTTCGTGCACCAGAAACTAAACTGGGGAAGGGAGTCACCCTGAAGATCCATCCGCCGTGCCTCACTTCCTGTCTTCCTCCAGTTGGTGGCAGTGTTCCCAGCCAGTGAACCCATCAGTGTGACACGAATAGGCAGCCTTTCGTGGCTCTGATGTGTGTGTGTGTGTGTGTGTGTGTGTGTGTGTGTGTGTTTTACAGGCTTATGTGTTCAGTGATCCCTGGTGACTGGCTCTCCTGGTGAAACACCCTTGTAATATATTATGTAGGCAGAGGTTAGCGTGGGAGTCCTACACCAGATCCTTTTGATGGAAGGTGTTATTTCATATTCCACCTCTGGTTTGCTTTCAGTTATTTCAGTGGAGCTTCTTCTTTGCCACTGTAGATGCACGTCCTGTTTAAAAAAAAAACAACTCAATTACTGTTACATAACAGCCTGCATCCTCATGCGACTATATGTAAATGCTGATGGATAAATGGTGGAACACAACATCCTCTGATCCCAAGTGTGTTATTATCATAATCTTGTCTACGACGGATCTTGTTCATGATAGATTTATTATTGAATATCTTAATCACATGCCCAAAAAAATGCTGTTTGTTCAGTTCGTGCTGATGCTATTTCCATCATCCTCCCCATTTGCTCATAAGCCCCAAACCTCCAGAGAGGGAACGTGTGAATTTGAATGTTGTTGATGACTCACAAAGTCCATGCCAAGCAGAATGGGAGGCAGCTCTGGGGAGCATCAGCAACCTCTGAAGGTCACCCTACGCCGTTACCATGACAGCATAGCGGCCTCGCTCGGAGAAGTTGTGACGCCGTTGTGTTGTTTTGCCACGGCAAGATTTAAGAAGGGGGACCTGCCATGGGATGTCTTGTAAAAACAACAGCTCCTGCTTAGCACGTATGCGTGCGCACACACAGACATGTGCTTCTCCCTCCCTCCTCCTCCTCATCAGCACTACAGAGTCAGCAGGGGAGAGGCAGAGGTGCATGTTCAGCCCTGAGCAGAGTCTCATTTTGAGCTTTCCCCTGGGAAGTGCACACCAACATGCTCAGGCATCATCAAACGGACTTGTCAGAGAATCAAAAACAATCTTTCTGGTGAGCTCTGGGTGTGTGGAAGCAGAAGTGGCCGGAGTTTCACCTCTCCGTGCCGTCCTGCAATATGCAAACAGAGCATGAAAAGACTCTGTGCAGATGGTTCAGACAGATACATGCGGTAATCATCCATCTGTCATCTACACTTACTCTGGAAATGATCTGTCAAACACTAAATGTAGCTGTGCCCGTCCTCTTTGTCCTTCCATTCATCTATCAGCCATCACCACCCACTGCTACCTGCTCTGTCTATGGAAGAAGTGTGTCACCATCCGGCTCACAGGCGGCTACGTCAAGTAGAGTTCATCCATATATGCATGACCGTTCTCATGGCAGCTCAGTGGGGAGCTGACTCCCCCCCCCCCCCAACAAGGAGCATTTATCCCTGCTCGGTTTCACTTCACTAAAGCAAAAGGTGCACTGTCCTTGAGGGTTTGCACCTGGATTGCTTGAAAAACTCTGCTTTCAAGACTTCACAGACGGGACAAGATTCATGTTTGTGTGTAAAAGCCAGCGTGGGTGGTTCAAGGTGTTTCGGCCCATTAGCTGCAAACTGTTTGTATTTTACATAACTGCTTGGCATTTGCCAGAGTTTTTTTATAATGGTTGTCGACCTGCCAGGCCACGTCTGGCTTCAGTTAATTCCACCTATGCTATGAAAATTTGACCCTGATGCCATCACAATGACGATTTGGACTTTTGATTTTGAGTTTGGCCACCTTCAAATGGCAGAGCAGTTGTGAGAAGGCCCGGTGTCTCACATGCTTATGTCTGCTTCTCATTTTAAAATACAAAATCCTGAAATCTGTGAATAAAAGTTCTTAATAGCAGTTGAATTGAATGTGGATATTTTGCACATCACGTGAAGTGTCTATATTAACTTTTTTAAATATTTCAACTTTTCAGTGAATGGCAGCGGGGCTACTCTTTCCAAGTTGTATGCAACAATATTTGATATTTTGCCTATACGGTTACTTTGATAAATGTGAGCTATGTGCACTTTATTGATGCCGTTTGTTTTATGGAAAGTGGAGTTAACTATTTCTGCCAACTCTTGCAGCTTTGATACCAACTGTCCAAATGCTTTTTAAAAAAACAAATAAAACAAAAAACAAAACCAAAATGATTGCCAACTTCTGCCGGCAAAAAAATGCTGTGTGTGTGCTTGAGTACAATCGTGCTGTGATCCCTCTTTTCCCCCTTCTCTCCCTATTTTCTGAGTCGTAGTTGCTTCACTGGAGCGTTACGCCGCTGACATTCAGACACGCTATGCTGAGAGGGCCACCCAGAGCATCACGGGCAGGTGACACATGGCTGAAAAGGTCAATCTCCACGTGGGACTACCCATGATCCCACACTAGCAGGAATCCTCCACTGGGCACACAATGGTATGGATCCAGGAAAAGCTGTACGGTACCTGCTCGGTGTGAATATTGACCTTTAACACAAAGAAAAGCCAGACAGCCAGCTTGGTGCTACCACCCAAATGTTATTATCCTCCGTCTTATTGTGTGACAGATTGTTTTCCTCAGATACGGGAATCACTTTGACAGGCTTTGATGCCATCTGAATAATCCAGAAATCCAATGCTGTCGCATTGGATGTTAATATCACCTCAAGTCCGCACAGAGACTTTGGCATCCATCACCAGAAAAAAGGTTATCCTGACCGTGGCATATGGAAGGAAGGGAAGAGATAGAGACAGACTGGAACAGCATATTTTGTACTCTAGTTTACATAATGGCTGGCTGTAAGGGGGTGGGGGTGGTATTGCGGGAAACATTGTGAAGTAGCAGTGATGATGGTTTCGAAACTCCTCTCCAAAGCCATTAGTGATTAGATAAAGAGTGGAGATGGACTTGTAATGATGCAGCATGTTCTCCCTCTCAGCCTCAGCCAGATGAAAGACAGCGAGAGCCTCACAAGGCCTTTTTTCATGGACGTCATTTTACCCTCACAGGCATGGTACAGCCACTCTGCCACCTGCAATTGCACCTGCAGGCTTTGATCATGGATTATTAGTGAGAAATGTGAACTTGAATGTTATTTGTGTTGAAATAGAGTGAAGCCTGAGCTGGCTTGAGGTTTTTCTGGGTTTGACTGACACTCGGCGTACCAAACCCACCCCATCATCATGAAAATGGATGTTGGCCGTGTATGAGACATCTAAATAGGAGTTTCTGGACTTGTCTCTGGTCTTCTGTTTAGTATAACAGGGCAAATAACAAGGTTATTTTTTCGATGATGATACATTAAATATAAAGTCTTGACTTTTAGGAACAGATATTTAAAAACCTTTTTTCCCATAGAATAGACGATGCAATAATTTGAAAAGAAAAAAACAGTATTTTCATAATGAACATCATAAAATGTTATTTTTTCTGACTAACTGTGTGTTGTGTTTTTTCAGTCCCCTGTCAGTCTCAGGGATATTATTAGGAAAACAGGAAGGTTTTTTGGTGGAGGAAACCAATATATATCAGTACTTCAGAAATACCCCAATACTTGAAAAAAGTAGGCTAAATTAATCACAAACATATTTAACCTGCCCAATTAATTAGCTCCACTGGGTGAAAACCTGGCAACACCGGAAATCGCACGTGCTCCTTTAACATTTGATGACGACTTTTTTTTCGGCTCCGGGGTGCGTTTGCTTGTTAAAGGCTTGTCCCTCCCGCTCTTACTTATTATGTTTCATACATGAAGTAGTATAAAGTAAGAAAATGTTGTCTGAAGACGCCACTTCAGGAGAACTTTGGAGAAGAACCGGGTTTTTGCTGCTCTCCTCGAGGCTGAAAGCGGTTAGCTTTGTAGCTAGTTTAGCTACACCGGTTAGCCACAGTGTAAACTAACCGCGCTTAGCCGCGCTTGTTAGCTACCTAACAAGCTAACCGCGCCATTCGTCAGCCGTCGAGCCGTCGACGGCGCATTATGAGCCAGCAGCACGAGCCGTCGTCCCGTTCCCCTGCCCGCCAGGTCACCTTTGAAGGTTTATTGAGATGGCAACTTCTTCATAACTGCAAGGTAAGAATACAATGTGCTGCTTGTGCTACGCCAACAATGCTAATGAATAGAGGAAATTAATACGCATTTTTTCTGTCTGCCGTTGTGTGTCTGGTTGATACTAGTGAGCTAGTTAAATCAGGCAGTGCTGCTCATTGTTGATGCGGTCTGGTGAGGCTAAACATGTTTAACACTGTCTGTGTGTGGTGGAATTACTTTGTTAGTTGTCTTTCTCTGGCTCCTGACTGATTTGTGCTTGATGCCTCACACTGTTGATTATATTATGTGATGAAATGTGTATTACCAGAACACTGAGAGCTGCATTGCTGTTGATTTATTGTTGCATCTAAACCGCTGTGATTGTCACACGGCTGCCACACTCAGCTGTACTCACTGCCAACCTTATATGTACTGATGGTCATCTGCTCACCAGTGTACATATTTCATAAGAAAGTTTAATACGCTGATTTGATATTTTGCTTTTCATCTCCTGCATTGCTGAGAGCTTGTTGGGCTTTCGAACATAATCTGCATTCACAAAAAATAATCTGTTCTTTGTGATTGGGGTGACTGAGCTGGAAGCTTGTAATTTTTTTTTTTGTGGCGATGCGAGTCCACACAGAAACAAGCGGCAGTTTAACGACTGATTTCACACTTTCTTTCATACAGTTCATTAGTCTTTCTCAAATAGTTTGCAGTAAACACAGGTGACCTTGCTTTTGTCTGTGTGCTTTCACTTTCATTTCTTCAATTTTCTCTCTCAGTCCACATGCCAGTATTATTCTCCCCAAAGTACATTTCACTGACCACTTATCACCGCGGATCCCACATTCAAAATCACTGCTTTTCAGAAATGCGTTTGTTGCTGTCAGGACTTTTGTATGGACGTCTTTGGCAGTTGTGTCAGCCCACAAGAAAAATAAGTGAGCAGAAAAAAAAATGTAATTGATGTGCATCTGTGCGTTCTCAAAACACATTTGCTGTCCTTAATTTAAAAGTCTGTAAGTGAGAGGCATGATGTGATATTTGATGCTAATATGGTGCTTTAATATTTGCAACTAGAGCAATTGATGTGTGAAAATTGTATTCTAGCTCTTAGTGAATTGCCCAGGGAGGCCCAAAAATAAGAGAGCCTGTATTTGCCAGTTGTTGGAAATGTAGAACAGCGAGTACTATAGGGCACATTACTGAAATTAGAAAACCACCCCCTGGACCACGGACACAGGCATTCTTATCACCTTCAAAATGTGCATTGTACACCGAGTAGCATTTTATTTCTGAGCCTTTATATGATACTAATGGATGTTTTCAAGGTTTGGCAGTTTTCTCAGTGCACTCCCCATGTAATGTCCACTGTTTCCAGCTGGTGCAGGCTGCATCAGTCACTTCATCACAAGAAAAATGGGTTTCAGCAGGATGATCATTTCACGAACTCAGCCAAATTGTTGCCTTGGAAAAGACATGGACTGATTCACTTTCAAACTGTGTAGAAGAGGCCGCCACATCCACATGGGAACTTCCATTGCTTTTAATCGTGTTAAGCAGCTAGAGGATTGCAGTGCATGCTGGGGGATAGGTCTATAGGATCCAAGGGCTGCACAGAAGTGGAATGTGTAGGATAAGCTCAGCTCGGAGTGCGTGGGTAAGAGGTCTCAGCTATAATGGCATTGCACAATGGTATCCAGCTGCAGGCGCAGGATAGCTGGAGCAGTCGGTCACGTGGCCGCGCCACAGTGGGTTCGCACACATCGCGTTCGCCTCAGTGGGTCGTCATCTGCTTTGCAGACAATAAGCCTCTCTCAGCCTCACTTCCTATGTGTGAACGGATGCGATAAACGAGACTGAGACGTGCCGAATAATCCACCTCCTCCCATCTTTTCCACAACTTAACTGATCTTAAAACAACAGCCGTTTGATTTGCAGTGGAGTGGGGAAAATGCGGCGGCGGGTGAAAGCCGCTCGACCATAGGCTGTGCTCACTATGCGCTTCCAGCTGACAGGCTGATGAGCTACAATCAGCCCTCCCACTCTGACTGGTCCATGCTGTGGCAATGATTTGTGAGTTATGGCAGAAGAGGTGCCAGACTGGGCTGGATCATACAGTAACCGTCTTCAAACCCATGTATTGACTGTGAAGGTGAAAGGTGGAGAAATTATTGCATGACTGCTCATTGCGTGAGATGCTTGGCCGCACAATTGATGGCAGTAAATGACATTTCATAACCTGAGAGCATCAATCTTAATTTTCCAGCAGATTGCTGTTCACCTTGTGGCTAACTAAATTCTAATTTTCTTCTTTGCATTATTGTAATTTTTTAAATGAAGGTTGAGCGCCTATCTGCTGGGTTGGAATGAGACATGCCTGTTATTTCAGCAGTAAGAATGAGGCACTACTCATTCTTCATAGAGGTAGTGGACAGAATGGAAGTGCATGCCCATATAGCACGCTCTCACTGGCCTGCCAGCGCGTCAGTCAAAATAAAGAGAGAAGGGTGCAGTGACGCTTTCTGTTTATTTCAGTGAAGATTGCCTCCAGTCTCTCAGTACTTCAAAGATGGCTTATATCTCTACTTTCATTCCCTGGGGAGAGTAAACACTGGAGCAAGAAAAAACACAAATCCTGCAGCACCACCAGCTTTCCTTTACACCAACCTCAGAGGCTCCAAACCCACTGCCGAACCGAGCGGCCGTTGGCAGCCGAGTCTGTCAGGATGCTCACGGAAGTTGCGTGGCCCGACTTCTGTCAGCCAGCACATGACTTCTGCCAAAGTATCTGTGAAAACCAGGGAACCCGTTTAAGACTTTCATAAGGTAGCTGCTGCTACCTTAGTTATGAGGATGAAGTTAGGATGAAATAGAATTGAATGATGAAATTAGGAGCGTCTAAAGCCACATCAGACACTGTTGATTGGCTACATTTTTTTCACCAATATCGTGCATTTTGTGGCCTTTTCATCTGTTAAGGGTTTTTAGCCCCACAGGTTGGCTGTGTCTTTGAGAAACGGCGTGAAAATCATTGTTACGTGCTAAAGCCAGCACTTTACGCAATGTTCTTGAAACTTAACGCCGTCATGACACCTGACCTCCCATTTTCTGCACTCCCGCTGTTGTGGTGAAAACTTTGAGAAAACAAAGTTTTCAATTACAGCCTTTCGGCAGACAGATGACTTCTGTTTGCGGGTCCACCTCCTTTTATCCTCCTTCCCTCTCTGAAACCATCAAGCCAGACTATTTTTCTCGGAGGTGGTGGTGGTGGTGGTGGTGGGGGGTGTCGAAACGCATGACTCCTTTTGACCGTGACTGATAACCGCGGATGATCGGAGACAAAAATTACAGTTCACACAACCACCCGCCATATCAAGTGCGACGGTGTGACAGAGCCTTTCTGTATTCAGAAAATGGTGGGGGGAAAAAAACAAAACCTAAATGAATACATTTCACCAATGGTAGAAGTCTCTTTGTGTTATGCAATGAGCTAAATTACAGATAATACTGCCCAGGAAAATTATAGGGTGTCAGTCGCGCCTGTCATCTCAACTTAACCATCCTGTGATTAATTGTTCTGGCCTCGGGATCGGCTCTGATCCCTGCAGGTGTGGACGGACCTGCTCTGCGCCGACGCTCCTTATCCTCCGCGAGAACGTCATTGTTCTGCTCCAGTTTATTTAGAACACAGGTGCTAATCAAAACATTAATTGCAGAGTGATACTTCATAATTACCCTACTTCCTCTGCACTTTCGCAAGTAGCACTTCTTTGTTAGAAGTTGTTTAACTTTCTGAATAAATTATGAAAAGAAGTGATTTCGGCATAAATAAGAAAAATATTCGGTTTCCAGTGCTTCTCTGTGGCCTTTTGCGTATTTCAAGTACTTAAACGGCATAATGTATAAATGAATTATTCAAACACCTTTAAGTGATCAACGCCCACGCAAACAGAGAGTTCTAATTCATAATTTGTAGAAGGGGCGGGTTAATGGTTTCCTCTACCCCTGGAGAATCAGTAATTACAACCATTTTCCTTTGTCATTGTTTCTGAATGACTCTCAGTCAAGCATGTGGGTTGGTTGCTCCCACATTATAAATTACAGAGTAGGACATAGTCAGTGGACAGTGGTGGATTTTTAAAAAAACAGATTGAACCATTTGTTTTTGTCCTTTCTGCATGTATTGACACCGACAGTGGGGAGATGGACGGGAAAATCAGGGGAGAGAGGCAAATAATTATCCATATCTAATTTTTATGAATAGTAAATGCTGTTTTTTGGCATTTGACAAAGTGCAATTACGTATCTGAAAAGACTGCCGGGATGACAATGTGCGTGAACGAGCAATTGTTTGTGCATTTGTTAAATAAAACAAAAAACGCAGCTGTCTTCCCACTGAAAGCCGTGGATAGTGAGTTTCTGGTTTCATCATTCCCCCCCATTGCACAAGGAAGCCTCATTTTCTAGACCTTGGTAAAGGTGCACAGGGATAAATCTGTCTGAATTATTGAGGTGATGTCACTCAATACATCCTGCAGATCAACAGGATGATAGTTATTTGTTCCAGGCTGCGAGCCGCGGACCTGTAACGTGTTCTACCAGTAGCAAACAGCTGCGAGACTCCACTTGCACTGACATCACGTGACGGCATGACTAAAAATAACCCCCTCTCCAACACATGATGAAGGTGATACGCCGACTAAGAATAGGCCCACTGGAGGGAAAACGGCGTGACGGTAAATCATCAGCGGAGCAGTGGCTGCAGTGCAACAGAGAGCGGATTTAATGATTTGGCCTTGGAACAACACGGTATCAGCAAAGCCTGTGACAGAGTAATTTGCTCGGTGCAGCCTTTGTTGGGTATCTGGCAGGTGAACGCGGCGCTGTATCCGCTCCTACCTGCACACATCCCCTGCTAATTGACATGAGGAGAGATCTGTAGGAAATGAATCTTGCTGCAACCTTGGAGGGCTGAGTAAACAGAGGTGGCTCGCGCAGTGGGCTTTGGTATTTTGGGTGTGTTTTTAACCGCTGCCTGTTGTCTGCTTTTTATGTGGTGACTTTCAATAAGGGCGGCAGTGGAGTAGCTTCCTACTACAGCTTTCACTTGGGTGATCGGCAAAAACTAAACTTGATAGAGATCAATAAGCCGAGAGCAGTGTGTTCGTGGTATCTGTCTGTCATGGAACAGTTGGTGTCGGTTGAGTGGAGGAGAGAAGGCGGATGCTTAGATGTGTAGGGCGGGACCTTGACCTGGAGGTGCCTCTTTGTTTCTTAGTCTCTTTGCAGCCTTGGACACTGGGTACTGTTCACATCTGAACCGATATCACTGTTTTAGAAGGCTTCGGCGTGGAAAGCAGCAGGGAAGTTAAACTGTGCTGAACATTTCTTCTCTGGTGGGCTGAACCACAGTGAACTCTCAGGTCCAGACAGGGAAACATTCAAATATGACAGAACACAAACAGCTCCAAAATAAAAACACACACGCCGCAAACATCGGCTGGGTTCCACAGGCAGCATTTTTGTCAGACTACAAGGAAGTGCACAAGTGTCAAGGCCAGAGAGCAGCTCAGGTGCATGGTGTTCAGGTCTCGCAGGTTGCCTCCCGCCTGTCAACTTGCAAAATCTTCTGAAAAACCTTTTCCTGGTGGGTGAGTGTACGGCAAAGTTTTTTGAGGTGACGCACATCCACCAACTGTTTGACCCATATGTGGAGCTTGCATGGTTTGTTTCTGACCTCTGAAGTGAGCCATCAGTCAGAACGTTACAGACAGAAATGGCGAATTTCTTGTAAGAGGAGGAGGCCACTTCAACTCCAGCTGCCCGGCAGGAGACGCACTCTGACGTGCATTTTAATGGCAAAACACGAGAGTCATGTACAGGAGTGCGGTGTCTATATGGTGAGGTAGAATGTAGAGTGGAGTGGTAGAGTGTTTAAAAAAAAAACCCAGTGGATCACAAGCACCTGTCTTATTAATATGCCCAAGATGACCAGATGACAAAGACACACAAACTCTTTTCTGTGGTGACTAGAACCTTGTGTTAGATATGGGCCTGCATCTTTGCAAGGATCACTCTTTCTGTTCTGAAACATGTCGTATGATATCCACACCATGTGCGATTTATTTAATGTGAGGATGTGATTTGTTGCCCTTGGGTGGGCAGAGAAAAGATCTCAAGTATGAAGGGTCATTTCTTAGGGCCTTGAGCCGACAGCGCAGCATATCAGTGTATCGGCCAGGTCATATATTACCTGTAAGGCAGACAGGCAGCCATCTTGGCTCCTATAGGAAGACGATGAGCTCTGGGACAAACATGCTCACCCTATTTATCAAGACCCGGGAAGACGACCGGCTTGAGAGGTCGATGTGGTATGATCACACCATCGCGGGTGTTTATCATGTGTTGGTGTGGAGCCGTCGGTGCATGGCTGGACCAAATATCCGCGGGGCAGGTCGGGCGATGAGGCGATAACGAGGTCTGGATGTACTGATAAGAGGAAGTGGCTCGCCTTCTACTTGGATGACCCCTGAGAGGGATGCTGTGATGAACGACGGAGTGAAGGGCGTTTCCCTGTGGCTCTTCACATCTTGCTGGTTTTCCGTCCTACGCGTTTGTATGTTTTTGCAAATTGAAAACACAGTGCTGGATTCAACGAGTTCAATATTAGCAGAGAAAATAATTCATCGATGACACGGCTGCATGTCATAAAATATACCCTCTGCTTCCCTGCTTATGTGACAGACTAGATATTATCACAGTTTCCCATTTAGTCAGCGATGCGCTCATTGTATTCAGAGAATTACCTTACCAAGTCTCAGCTTTAATCTCCCAAACTCAATTTTACCATAACAATAGAAACCATTAGCAGACTCAGTGGTGGGAAAACATTACAGAAGCCCCCCCCCAAGCTTAGGCAGTTTATGAACATTATATAACTTCATATGTTTTTATCATTACCTGAATACGAGGAGTGTAGATTTTAATCTTGTTGAAGTAAAGTAAATATTCAACAAAACTATTGGCTTACCGTCTTGAGGCCTGTCAATCAGAAGCTCCCATTGTGGCCTCAAACAATGTAATGTAGACGGCAGTGGGGGAGGAGAAGACGGGGCTGGGGGGTGGAGACCGGTGAAGGTGCTGCGGTGCACTGCAGCCTCATTGACCTATTGCGTAACAGAGGTCACTTTGACCGTGGACGCAAAGAAAAGAGGCAGAACTCTACTCTGGCTGTTGCCAAAGCCACATGTGGTTGTTTTCAAAAGCAGAGCCTAATTTACTGGGAAATGAGTAGCCGATGACCTCTGACAGTAATCATTCGCTAGAGAGCAAATGAATGCAGGCGAAGACCGTAAAGAGCACCTATGCTGATTTGCTTTCGTTCGCCTCAAATAATCACGATCGCTCAAAGTGCTTCATGAAAAATGAAAGGCTCTGACTCTGAATCTTCAGCATCCAGTATGCTACAAGCAGGTTTGCTAAAAAAAACACACATGCACACAAAAGTGTGACGCTGATTAATAACGCCACAAAGTAGCGGTTCCCACATTTCAGAGAGTCGTGGAGTGGAACGTTATTGACCTCCCTCGGTGGAAGGTCCGATCGACAACATTAACATAAGAAATTAAATGTTGAATCCGAGCCCAGTGCTCCTCTAATTGCGAATGTGTGCGGTTGGAGTTGATGGGTATAAGTGATGACAGGGTAGGTAAAGTCTATCTCAGGAGATTAGTCCATCCAGTGGCACAGAAAACATTTACTTAGAAGCGTTTACTCGCTTTACAGATCTGGGAAATTGGCGGACATGTCTGAGAGAGTTCGAGCTCTTAATTTGAGTTACCCAGGCTGCCTCATCCAAAACTCAATCCATTTACGTCCACGTCGCTCAATCCTCAAAAGTCAAATTCTAATTAAATATCGACTGCAACGTGACATGCTAATGCTTTTTTATTTATATTTGTTTTTCTTTTTTTAAAAAAATCTTTTATTATTTTTTTTAGACAGGGAGCATTTTCCACTATGAGTCATCCTGCTGTTTGCTGATGTGACTGACGAGTCGATGGCCATTAGTTATGCATGACATTTTCTCCAGAGTACGACGACGCCCTGTCATCTCTCAGACAGTCCCATTTGCTGACCGTGGAGGTAGTTTTCTCCGGCCGTGATGGGCAACTCCCTCTTTTCTTTGCCGTGCCATTTTGAGACCTGTAATTTTTTCTTTGGCGAACTCGCTCATTTCTATGCAGATTCATTTGGCGCTTCTCACGTCCTCTCGCCCCCACTTGTCACCCATCTCGCCCGCTCCTCCGTGCTCCCGAGCGTCATCGTCTGCAGCCGGGGGCCGAGCCTCATCATCTGGCCACTAACAATCAGGTGGGCCCACAGCCGCCCTCCATTTAACCATCGGGCTTTTTTCTGCACGCACAGATAAATGGTTCGGAATAAAGGTGCCACTCTTGATCTACATGCGTAACCACGCGTACTCCTCCGTACTCCCCTGAGGCGACGCGCATGAGTGGGTGAGGGGGGGTCGCCGATGCAGAGGTGACACAGCGGTACGTGGGTGTCACATCATCCATCAGTCCGTCGCAGGCCCGTCGCCCGTCCTCTCCCGGGGCGGCGTGCGTGCGGACGGTCAGGGCAGGGTGAGCCTCCGCCACCGTGAATCACGCCGGCAGAGAGCTGACTTGTCCGAAGCAGGGTTTTGATCCACACTGCCAGGTGTGGATGACTAATGCATCTGAAGTGTCCTCCAACCGGCCGTGTCGGAAGCATGAAAACAATCAATGGCCCTGTGACATTTTCTAATGAGGGAATAACGTCGTCTGGGAGAAGCTAACAACGGTGGTTTTTCTGCTTCAGCACCTCGAAAAGAGCAGTCTGATTGGTTTCTTGGACTAAATAATTACGATGGGTCTCCCTAGATTTTTTTTTTTAGTGCTCTGCTTATTAGCACTGGTACTTAAAAATACTCATTATGTAGCCCGTTGAATGGTGTCTGCCGTAAGTTCAACAATGTGTGTGTTTTTTAAGACGCTATTCTTTTTGAAGTGAGACACTCGTGGCCATATTCAGTCTGGCCCCCTCTCATCACTCACTGAGCCAAGCAGTCATCTCTGCTGCTGTATGTTAATGGTCTTTTATTGCCCCTCTAATTGTTTTTCCCATCACATGATTAATATTGTCACTTTGATTTTGTTCTGAGCTCATTAGTGGAGAGACTCTGTGACAGAGGACGCTTGCTTGTACAGCAAGGGGTCGGCGATGATTCGCTGCCCCGTCATTTCCGGGGGCCTCGGGGACACCTCTGTCCTCGTAGACTCGGGGACTCGGAGCCTGGCTGGTGGCGCGGCGCTGCTGGCTGGGACGAGGCCAGGGACGCGGCTGGGGCCAGGCTATTTCTGAGCAGGACCAGGGAGTGTGCAGCTGGTGTTCCTGCTGTTGACAGTGTCAGCCTGCCAGTGGAGCCCCTCCAGAACCAATGAGCTCTTTCATATCAAGACAAACCGTCAATAGGGCCAATAATCACGGTGCGACCCGGGGGCCAGATTCTTGGCTGGGACGCAGGACCGAGAGGTTAAACTTTGGCAAGGTTTTCTATTTAGATAAGACGAAAACGCTGACGTTCTACTGATACCACTGACCCCTGGTGAGTCCGCAAACTGTCTCACTCTGTCTGAAGCAGCTGCTAAACAAACCTGATAATTACATTACCATTGCTTTCAATACAAATGTTTAATTGCCCATAAAAATTTAAATGCCGTTTCAGAGGTTTTTCCACTCTGACCGTAGGAAAATGTAATTTGTGGAATTTTCTGGTTTGACAGCGGTCCAGAAGAAATGAAAGTAGATCGTGGCTCCAAACACTCGCAGTCAACATTTGAAAGTTCAGGTTCTTTACCTTGGAAACAACAGTTGAGAAAACAGTCTCGCCACAAGGTCCCTTTACGTAGCTCTTTGGGAGCTTTCAGTCCAATCTTTTGAACTTCATCCGCAAATGGGGTGTTCACAATTGTGATCGCATTGTGGACGTTCACATTTTTTTTTTCTGCCCGCTTTTAAGAGCTCTCGTCAATATTGACTCAGTCTCACTCCAGAGCAGCCGTGACACGGACCCTGCGGTTCGATTGCTTTCTCAATTGCCAATTCATGTTGTTGTTCTCTTTTTAAAAAAAGACAAACAAAAAAAACAGGTCCAAAATATATTCCAACTGTTGTGAATGAAAATGTTTTCTTACAATAAACGGTCCATCGACCATTCCATCCTTGCAGATAAAACCCAATCTGTGCCGGAGAGGAGGATGACCTTTAAGTGGTGGATAAAGAGAGATCACCACAGGGTGCTACAGTATGTGACTCACATTGGAAACAGGCGGCTGTGCCAGACAGAGCGCATAAAAACAATGAAAGAAAGCGATAGATCAGACGGCTTATGTTGAGATTGATTTTCAGCGAATATGCAGAAAGTCATACTCTTATCTGACTGAACAGCTGTTCAGGCCCGGATTTGAAATTTATTGCTATTTGAAGAAGCTAAGATTGGACTTCGACCTCTTCTTTTTTTTTTTTTTTTACTGAGTGCCGGTCGCCGTGTCACAGCATGCGTTTATGACAGATACGCCAACTCTGTCAGATGAAGTGTAAATTCAGGATAGTTCTCATGGCTGCATTTGCACATCAGCGATGTGTCATGTATCCCAGTCATGAAAAATGAATTTATTATTCATCCACATACATATTTTTATGTCAACATTCATTCATTCATATATAAATAGATTGCCGTGAATTATTTGAAAGTTAGATTAAATGATTTGATTTAATGATTTTTATTTAAATGTAAAAAAAAACATAAAAAAAGGATAAATTAATGAAATTTACATAATAAAGTAAAATAACACACATGTGCCACTGATGCACAACGTTAGTCTTTAATTGGATTTTGTTTCCGAGAATTTGAAAGTAACTGAGGCGAGAATAAAAGTTCCTGTCACTGTAGTTTTTTGAAAATGGTCTGTACTCACTGTATCACCTCCTCGTTGGTTTTTGGGTCAGCTCAGCGACATGTTCAGTCACTCTGATGAAAGATTGTCCTTGCAGGTGTTTGTGTGGCTGTTCTGTTGACAGACTCAACCTTCCCCTGGGGAAATCATCTTCCCTTCATGGGCAAGGTCTTCCTGGACGCTCTGTGCGTGTGCGTGTATCTGAGTGTGCATGCATGCATAAGTTTGTGTGCTTTTACATTTTTCATGTGCACGGGCAGTTCACGGCTCGCTACGAACAGATGAACACTGTGGACGTGCTCCTAAGGTTCCCAGGATCCTAGGGGGGATTTTTCTTTTTTCTTCAAGTGTCCTTGAAGATGATGGGTGCCCAGAGGGGCTATGAAGCGGAGGCAGGGCATGTTAATATGTGCTGAAAAAGGTCATCTTAGGTTACACAGCGTTGCCCACCGTCCTTGGCGTCTCCCCACCACCCAGCCAATCACAGCCAAGGACTCAGTGATGCAGTGCCCCTCTTACTGGAGGGATTCCTAGGCACTGCTGCGTGACGATGCTGGCTTTGGGTGTCTCTCTTTCACCTCCTCCTCCTCCCGTTCTCTCTCCCCGGGTTTCTTTCTCTCTGCTTTGCACGAGGTGCATCCGCCACACGGATTTGAACCAGAGATGATCTAGCGCCATCCACGCTGCTCCCACAAGACTGGCTATATAGACGGTAGACAGAGTCATCATCCAGCCCTCTTTCTCTCCTCCTCCCTCTCTCCTCCAAACCAGGCTCCACCTCTCACTTTCCCTCTCTCTCTCTCTCTCTCTCCCTCTCCCTCTCTCTCTGTTTCTCTGCCAGCCTCACACACACACACATAACACACACACACATACCCTCTGTTCCCACGACTCCCTTCTCCTACTCCAGATGAGCGTGCCTCCTCGTCTGGGTGAGCAGATTTGGAGCTGAAGGTGTGCCATCTTTGCCAGGTAAGAGTACACATTTTCCTCTTTGGGCCACCCAGAAGTTACAAAGAAATGGGCTGTCTCCTGTTGGTTTGCGAGTGTGTTTGTGCATTGTGTTGTGTGTAGCGGAGTGGATGCGTGTTGATGTATCAGTGTCTAGGTAACACAATCAGAAAGGGTGGGTACTTTCAGGAGAAACTACACTTTGCTCCAACTCCCAGCCCCTCTCCACAACACCTATTTTTGGCGCCTGATTTCACCGCGGTTTTCATTGCCATGTGAGCCAAGCGGCTCTTTGTGCGTGCTCGATTGCTGGGAAACTGCTGTAGGTACAGGGTGGAGCGCTCCAGAAGGCGGATCGGCTGCAACATATAGAGCATCTCTCTCACGGTTGCGAGGGGAGACCACGGTGTGGCTGTGTGGGCGGATGGAGAGAGAGAGAGGGGAGGGGAAGGAGACGAAAGACGAGGAGCTGCTTTCATCCCATGGAAGCTAATCCCCCTGTTTGTTCACCTCTCTCCATCAGATAAAATGGGCCAGCTGTGGCTTGGCTGTGGTGCCCTGTCTTTTTTTTTTTTCCTCCATCCATCCTTCAATTGTGATGGGTTTATCTTGGGCAGGGAGGAAAGAGGCAAGCTATTGATCCTGAACAGAGCTATAATGCCATTTGAAAAGGCAACAGACATGCCTCTCTGTCTTTGACTTTTCTCCTGTATGCTTTTGTTCCCAACTGTACCTCGGTCTGATAATCTATGACACAAACTCCCCGGTGATGATGATTTCCGTGCGCAATAGCTGCAATCTTTTAGACTATGCAGTAAGCAGACACGACTGAAAGCAACTTGAGTTCCAAATGTTACCCAATATCTCTGCTATTGTTGCGATTGGCGGGAACCCCTCTCGCTGTAAAGGAGGCTTATCACCTTCCACAGGTTCACCGACGGAGCGCCGATTGGCCCGCCGCACAGTGCGCGGGGAACGTACGGCTCCCGGCTCTCCGCAAACACGTCAAGCACGCCCGTGGCGATTGTAGCGCGGCTTCGCTGACAAATAAGGCATCATTAAAAGACGGGCGGCCTATCACCTCCCGCCCGCTCCAGGATTACCTAATATCTCAGGAGGCGGGATCAGCCAATGCAGCGGGCGAGAGAGAAGGGTGGGTGGGGTGGGGAGGGGGCAGCAGGGAGAGTCAGGGTTGCTCAGGTGTTGCTGTTTAGCCTAGCGCTCGGAATACATTAGCCGAGAAGCTCCCGCGTGTCAAACTGTTACCAGGTGACGGAGCGAGTGAGGGAGAGGCGGCGCTCCGTGCTTCCCCCACCCAAATCTAAATGACCCCTCAGCTCATTTCCCAAGGCAGAGCTTATGTTTACATACTCTCTGGGAGCTTCTGCAGATGCTCCATTTCATAAGCACTAACTGAATCAGACAGGCTGAGGCTGTGCCTACACTGATGGATTCGCCGTGGACTGTTGGCTGGCAGTGGCTTTTTGAAACACCCAGAGGGTATCTTTCATTTAGCTGCGTTTCGAGGAACCCTGACCGAACGTAATCATCACCCAGGTCTGTTTTGAATTTGCACAATGTGAGTTTATCTCACAGTGAAGCTCTGGTGATATTGTGGGGTTTTTTTTTTTCTTTTTTGGGGCTGTCAAAGCTCAACACATCATCTTCTGGTGTTGTTTACACCAAGATTACCAGGGCGGGGAGGCAGATGTTGACTTCCTAAGTAAAACGGTGACTACTTAGCAGACAGAAGTGTCATCAGGCTTGTTAAAGAGCTATTAATGAAAAGTACAGGCCCACAATGATGACCTCCAAAATGTTTTGCCTGGTTATCTCGAGTGAACTTTTCAATAAGCCGAAGGCCATCGGGCGAAGAGGGCGTCTGGCAGAATTACTTTGCCTTTGTCTGAAGCCTCACTTATGATCAGCTTGTTAGAAGATGGAGGGGGAAAAAAATGAGAGGCTGGGAAGTGGAGGCACGACAGGGAAGATAATGAGGCTGCTGTTTGTTTGTCTGCTCTGGGTAGCAATGCAAAACGGAGGATATATATAGAGTGTGGTTTGACCTTGCGTGGCCATTTGGTAGTGGGTGCCTGTGAGGAGGGATGTGCACAGATCAGTGAAGCTGTCACCACATAGACCGGATCATGCTGGTGGAGACGGATGCCTCAGGACTCCTTGCTCATCCTCGCCCCATCCTAACCATTTGTAGCATAGATAAATACAAAAAAAAAAAAGTCTTGTTATAGTGTGGCTGTGGATTATTATTGTTTAACCAGCTCGTTGCTGTATGAAATAACAAGGTCCTTTTTGGCGCTGGTTGCAATTCAGTCCAGTCTCCATTGCTGTGCATCAGCTAGTAGGTCAAATACAGTGAGAGAACACTGTAACAAAAATTACAGTACTGGCTCTTATTTACAGTATCAAGCTGTATCAACCGACCTTGACATGAAAATAAGCAAAATAACCTGCAGTCTTTCATTAAACTTGTAAACTGTATAGCTGCAGTGAGAGAGGCAGATTTCTGTATAAAGCAAAAAAAAAGATAATAAAACAAAATGCATCATCAGTATGCATCATTCCTCAAATCTACTTCATTAAGTGTGAAATCCAGCTAAATAAACATGCACAGTGTCTTCACTCCTCCAAATAAACACGACTGCACATAGATTTCTGTTAATTGTGTTTTCTTCATGGAAATTAAATATTGAACACCGCCCGTTACAGAGTCAGGCTTTCATCACTGAGTGACATCATCTCCTACGATATTGTGTTGACAGTTAACCACGCCCTCAGTGTACATTGGACGTAGACTTATTTTCTCACATGCCCGCTCAATCTCTCCTCAAGCTGGAATGCAAATCTGTTGACAGTTGTGACAGTTTCATACTAACACTCATGAGTCTAACACAATGAAATAATATTTTTTTTTTGTACCTGAATTTATTTTCCCGACAGTGGAAGAAGATCATTTTCAGACAGGAATCCGACTGCAAACCCAAACAGGCAGAATTTAAATCCCTGTAGTGGAGCAGCACTTTGGTCAAAAACAGGAGAATTCCTCCTCGTATTAAAACACCTCAAGTTATCAGAACGTTCAAAAGAAAGAGAATCATTCTGCATCGTTATCAGCCCTGACGTTTCTGTCGACCACCTGAAAATTCAGGTGCATAAAACCAGACAAAATCCCGTCATGTGTGAAGTAAAAGGAGAAGATCCACCTCGTAGTTTTCACTGCTTGGCTGACCGGTACCCTGACACTGATGGGCTCATTAGCTTGGTCAAAGTCCCGATCTTGGATCTTGGTGTTTGACAGGGGGCACAGAACTCAGGACTGGTTGATCTCCGTGGACCCGCCGAGATAGTACTCAGATTACACGATCAATCCGCACACGCTCACATACTCGTACGCAGTACAGAGCTAATCAGACATGCATACCTACGTCTTTTTTATTAACACTAGAAGAAAGAACAAAGAAGAGAAGGCCATGTGCAGAAACCTCGCACATCATTTACTAAACTGAACCAGCAACAAAACAACAGTCATCGCTAAAGATGCAAGAAAAAGCACGGCAGTTCTCAGCTAACTTGACAGTGCGGCGTCACATGGTGTAAAGATGCTGAATTTAACAGAGCATGAGGAGGACGTTTCCTCACAATAGAACAAAGCTTAAAGGGTGTTTTCATTTGTGCGGAAGAGCCGCAGCATTGTTCCGTACGCCGACAAAAGCCCATTCTTCCGGCTGCGTGCGACTTGCATTTAAATTCGTATTTATCCGCTGCGCCGCGGTCAAAACAATTGGCGTCAAAACGCGGCGAGTCGGAAAGCATCACCGCCGCAGCCCGAACGACGTCTGATGGAGCCGGTGGAAAAACAAGCGCTGGCTGGATACGCCTGCCTTGGTTTGCGGATTGGAGCAAAGGACTTCAGAGTCAAGTTAATTATTGTTGCGATGACTTCATTCAGGTTTTTTTTTCTTCCCAAAGAAATAATACTACAGCATATCATTCATTTTCAGAATCCATTTCTGCATGTACACCCACAACTCCCTGTCATAAATGTACAATAGTCTGCACACAGTGCGCTAAAGGAGGTTTTATTTCGTGGCTTTTGTCGAGACAGTCTGTCAGAGATCTTTCATTTACAAGTTCTCCGTGCCCGTATGGTGGCGAAGGGGAGGTGTTGCATTGTGATAGGTCAGAATAAGAAAATGATTTTACGGCGGAACATTCTCGCAGTCTGAGAGCTGTAATTTTAAAATCCCCTTTAGGAGGAAATTGCTTTTGCCCCCCTACAATTTTTTAATATCCTGAATCGTACTTAGCGCCGGTAAAAGGCATCAGCTACCCGTAGCATTTCTCCCGCCGCTGCCCGAAGCCGCTTTGTGGGGAAGTTATTAGAGATTAATACCACCTGGGCGCGTGGCGCTGCTGAGGGACACGAGCCTCGCCCTCTGTCCCCCGCGTCTGTCCTCCTGAGCCCCTGGCCTCGCCTTGTACATAGTGGGTGAAACATCTCCTTTGCCCAATGAAAGAGTGGATTAATTATTACTGAAGGGCACACGGCGCAAAAAAAAGAGGCCCTGGAGGACGTTTTCAATGTTTCATGAATGTAATAAAGCATTTATTTATTTATTTTTTACGCCGCCCTTCTCTTTCTGTGCTTACCCGAAAACACTTATGCACATCTGCCCGGCCCTGAAGACAAATGGGGGCGTCCCATGATGCAACTCTTCACAATGCTGGCAGTGCCACCTTTACCTTCAGGGTAATGTCGATAACAACCTAACAAACTGCTGTTTGGCCGCTTGTCTTGTTGGCTAACATTGTTCTCGTTTTTTCTTTTTTTTTTTCTCTTCGTCTGAAATGATTAGACGTTCTCCGTGGTCCCCTGTTGATTTAGCCACTCTGTATTGACAGCGCAAGTGTCAGCATGGAGATGAGTCTCGAATTCAAATTACCAGTGTCCATTCTTCAGTCTTATCTCCCATTCATGAGTTTCCAGAGAGGAAAACAGCTGCCAATTTTGGGGGTGAAATTAAGATGAATACACAGGGCCGAGTATCACGAAGGCAAACGGATCGATCAGGTTTAAATGGATCGAGCTAAACGACTGCCCTGCAACTCCAGCGTCATGCTGATTCTCATTTGAGGCATAAAAGGCGAACTGTGCCTTTACAGACGGTACAAAGCTCGCAATTCTCCAGAGCCCTCAGTCAGCCTTTCCCCAAATATGTCAGCGCGACGACGGGAAAGCAGAAAGAACTATGTCCAAGTAAGTGGCCTGCCGGCCCTGCTGCAGTTCACTCGCTGCTCCTGGGCGCCCTGCGAGGACGCATGAGTCATGGAGCAGCATGGCGCTCAGCAGCGTGTGTGCGTGCGGGATACAGTGGCAATGATGGGATGGAGAGGAAAAAAAAAAGGCAATTAAAATCAGTGTCACCCAGCACCGCCCTGTCCGTGACACAAACGACCTTGGCGGATTCAAAATGTGTCGCAATAATTCCAACATGCGCTGAGAAGCTTGAATGGTTGTCAGACATGTACAACTTATAACCTCTTTTCCTTTAACCCCCCTGTCAGCCGAGTGCATATGTGACAGAGGAGAGCGGCGCACTCAAGTAAGTCACGGCGCCTGTGTTGTTGTGCTACCAATCAAGGTCGTCGCGCGCTCATTACATTCACCGCAGACGGATTAAACGGAGTAAATGCGCGGGCACATAATCGGCATTACAGCCCTAATATTTTCAAGTGACCCTACTCTGAAGATGATTTTATTCTCTTTAAATAAAGCAAAGCAAGATGATTCATTAGCTGGTGAACCAGTAAGTCCCAGTTAGATGGGAGCGCCCCCCCCCTCCTTGTACAGTGTGCCTCAGCCCCGCTGTCGGAGAGATTGCGAGGGAACGCCAGGCGATAAGAAAAAGGCGCTCCTCCCGCTGGCCCCACCCTTCCTCGTCCCCGGCCCAGACGATCCTCCAGTACTGTAAGCCGAGCGGCGCGTGTGCCCCTCCGCTGCCGACCGCTGAGATCCGTCTGCGATACAAACATCCTTGTTTGTCGCCTGGCAACGGGTTGTTAGGTTGTAGCCCCCACACACACACACACACACACTCTCCCTCACTTGTTAGTAGCAGCGAACTGTAGCTGGCACGTGCCGGCGCTGTTACGTCGTTTGCGCGCGATCCGCTGACTTTATCTTAATAAGCCGCGCGCCGCTGTCCCCGCGCCTCCTGCGAGGTGATCCCCTCTCTGGAAACCCTCGACTACAGGGATGTTTTCACTTGAGGGAACTGCCAACCAGTGCAGCCAGAGTCGATGGCTGGAATAATAGCGCAACCATGAAACACCAGAAGCTTAAAAATAGCTGCAAAAAAAAAATAGAGTTTCCACTCCTTGTTTGCTGTGCCATCCACCAACCTCTGCATCCCTGGAAAACGGAGCAGTCTGACATGTGTGGGGCTCCCACGAAGGATGATGCAAGTGTGGAGGCAGAGTTCAGTCTCACAGCCAGGCTTCTTGGGAGGGAGGGGTGGGTGGGGGGGCAGACAGAGGCCTTTCTTCCAAAACATGTCCACCCAGTCGGACGAAAAAACACTCATTACCACAGCGCCACGGGGCCAACCCGGCCCACTTGGGGATAATAACCAGGCATCTGCGTAGATTTGATATAATGCTGGTGTAGTGGGGTAGTCTCGGGACCGCCACAGTGGCAGGCGTTCTCCGTGCTCCCTTCAGCTGCTTGACTCCTGAGCTCTGCTGCTCAAAGCTGAAGCATTTTGAAGCCGCCCCACTCTCTTACTCACACCAGAAGGTTTACAATGAAGCCTCGAGGTAAACTTTGCCATATTTTGAGAGGATGATTACCCTTATTTACAGCTCTGTAGAGAACCTGGAGCTTAGACTATCATGGTAATGAGTGACTCCCCCCCTGATAGGATGGGCTTGAGGCTTGAGGAGCCGTTTTGCTGCTGGTGAAATTTCAGAGATTACATTTGCTGTTCCTTATCTCCCAAATTAACTCATTACCTTGACATCCTGCGTTCCCTCCCTGGGAACAGATTGGCCTTGAATTTCTAACGAAACATGGCTGTCCCCTCGCCTCCCGCACGCACAGCACCAGATTCAGCGTGAGCCGCTAACCCTCAGCCCTGTTTCGCTATTGATTTTAACTCCGTGGCCAGATGAATAAACCTTGAGGAGGGGGGGCTTGGGCAAAAAATAGAATGCCTCCTATGTGTCTGTCTGAGGCCAGTCCGACATGAAATTCTGTCAGGCAACAGGCATTGAAATATTTTTTTTTGTTTGCTGTTAGCATAGTGTTGAAATCTGCAAAGCGCTCTGGTGGCCACACATGTTGCGTGTCACCACACCTTCCCCACCCCACCCACCCACCCACCCACACACCCACACACCCACCCACACACCCACACACCCACACATCAGAACTCTGGATGGATTGTGTGAAGGTCCAGAGGTCAAGCTGTCAAACACTATCGTGACCCCTTATCTGCTGTCGTATCTCAAAATGGCTCGGGAGCTATAATGCACGAAGTGGGCCGTGCTTATTCTCTACTTTGGGTCCAGTCGGACCAGCTAGTCGAAACAGACCAGTTCCTGTCAGTCACATCCTTTCCTTGAAACTTGCTCTAATTGCATATGCAAATTGCCTCGGATTATGAGTTTGCACCCGCCGCAGGGCTTGGTGATTGCGAATTGCGATAATGATGGATTTCCTCGCATTCATTTCTTAAATGTTGCTAATGAAGAGGCAGCCACTTACAAACGTGGATTATGCATGCATTGTGCATCGCAAAACAAACTCGGCGAGGCCGCCGCCGCTAACGACAAGTATTCCAATTAAAAGGCAATTCAGCGGAGTCTATTTTTTTTCTCAGGCCAGATGTGGGGTAGATGACACAGGAGAGCCCTGAATATTATTCAACCTGAATGGGATCCCATCAAGATCTGCCCATTATCTCTACAAACTGGGACATTGTGGGAAAAAAATACGTTTTTTTGTGCATAATTCTTTGATGTTTTGAGCACCACAAATAAAATTTCATCCCCCTTCATTGTATAAGGGTTGTGGCAGACCGAGACACCACGAGGCGCGACATTGCAGCGACAACACACCTCGGCGGGGCGCTGAACCCGGTCGGTGGCAGCAGGGAGGGCAAGTTCAGTGTCAGAGCACCGCGCCGGTGCGCACTGACGTCCTCGCCGTCGCTTAGCCCCGCAGCACCCGCGGACCCGCTCGCACATTATGAGAGGCGCCGATCGATAACTGCGGAGACCGCCCTCCCGCTTCGGCTGACCAGCCCTGTTAAAAGTCCCCGTGGGGGCCAGGGCGTCAGACGAGAGCAGGATATCTGTGCAGTGGCCGTGGACCTGTTAGCTCCACACGTCCTAATTTTTAAATCGATAGGAAACTCCAATGAACCCATAAACGCAGCGTCCTCTGTCGGAATGGGCTGCTGTCGTCATCGTGGTCAACCGGGGGCCCGCTGGCAAAGCAGATAAAGTAGAGTCAGTAGATGCTGCCGCAACGTGAAATCTGTCCCTCGTGTGGTCACACATGATGTTTCTTATTATGTTCTGATCTTTTAACAAAAGCTTGATGTGCAGATTATCAGCGCTAAGTAAACCTCTCACAGTTTTAGTGTCACAGTAACATGTGGGCTCATCGTCCATGACCCGCATCACACGCTGACGCAATCATTTCTGAACACCCGTTAACGTTTTAATTGGCGGCGGCTCTGCATTGGCGCACATGGATTTCGATTTCCCCGGCACTTAATTGCATTTTAATTTGAAAAAGCAAAATCAAGATACTGTAGTTCGATCAGCAATTCACCACTGAGCAGTCAACCAGCGAGAAATTAATTAGACTCTTACGTGGGGAAGCTTAAAGTCCCTGAAAACGTGTTCTGTCAGGCATTTAGCGTCACCGTTTGGCTTAATTGTCTGCGCCGCTCCGTCCTCTCGGTGGCTCCATGTTGATATTTGCAGTTTGTTCCCTCTGCTCTCTGGAAAATATATGTCCTCTCCCCGTCGGAGACGCCCTCTTTTGGGGCGTCCGCGCAAACTCACCAGTTGCTGATTGACCCCGTATCTCAGAGGTGCGCCAGTAAATGATACTGTCCCCCCAGTGTTGTCTCGCTGCCCGTCTATGTGTACAGTAAACACAGTCGGTGACTCATGACTCCATCTCGAGCTTCGGGGTCACCGCCTGCTCACCGGCTCTCTGTTTACCCTCCGTCCACCTCCCGTCTCCTCTCCGTTATCTCCCCCTCTCTCTCGCTCCCTCCCGTCAGTCTCTCCCTGGGTGTAATCCATTCTCTGGATGCGTACGTGGAGATTCGGTGGAAAAACACATAGCCGCGGGGGCAGTGTCTGCTTCATTGAGTTTGCAGGATGGGCTCCAAATGAATGTGTTTACAGCGGGAAGAGAAAGAGGGGCACCATCACTTCTCCCCGGAGTGCAATCTCGCTCATTTAATGTCTGTTAAAATTGTCCCACAAAGGCTAAATCACTGTGTTCTGCGTCGGCCATGCTTTGATTTTATTTGACATGTTTGTGGGAGCGGTGGCGCGCCTCAGAGGCATCGTTGCAGACTCCTTTTGAATGGCTGCGACGCGGGCCAGCGCCGTGCGGACCCAGCACGCATAATGTTTATTGAACCAGATGCTTTCACAGAATTTGGGAAGCATCGGGGTTTGGACGGAAGAGTCGGTGGATCATGTGGGTTTCCAATCCTTCACATCAGCCGAATCCATCCAGGTTCAGTTCCTCTCGTAATGGAGTTGCAAAGCGGGTCTTGTTGTGTGTTGTGCAGAGGCTTAAAGGGGCAGTGGCTCCTGCTATCTGATACAGCCGGCGAACGGGTCTTTTAAATGTTGGATCAATACGTAGCTAAATACGCCGGGTCTTGGTGGTGCGCCAGCCTGTGGATCAAAATGACTCCTCGCCTGTTGATAAAAATAACTCGACGCTCCGCTCGGTCGCTGTGTTTTGTTCCGTCGCAGCCTTGGAGGAAGCGCGCCTCGCTTTCTCGCTTCGAAGGCGACCTCCGCGGGCACCGAGATGCCGTCTGTCGCCGGGGCGGGGAGGCGCGTTTGTGTAGTGGTTTTGTTGTCGTCACATTAATGGGGACAAAGAAACTCAGGATCCCCCCACAACACGCACTACTCATTGACTGCTTTAATGGGGAGCAGGGGAGGATGTAATAATCCTACACAATTTTGTATCTGCATACAGATGAATAAATGAGCAAAGAAAATGAATGGACATTTTCTCATTACGCACGAGGACGTGTTTACTATATACTACAGAAGGGCTGAAGCAGTTTGTTCACTACGTTATTATTTGAAACCCAGTGGATTAATCGTCACTGACATTTTTCTCAGCACCTATTTAAAAACATCAGGTGCACAGGGATCTAAAATCTTTGTGGAAAACTGGCTCTGGTTCAGGTGTACTTCCCTAAAAATTGTTTAAAAAAACAAAACAAACACCACCACGCTCTCCACGCCTCCCACCCTCGCCCCGAGCGCCGGCCGAGGCCGAGCCTCGCGCCGGCCGACTTCACGGGAAACTTCCTCATTAACTTGTGTAATGAGTTGAGCGTATAGATGCGGCGGGTCCCGGACCCCGCTCGGGGGGGTGGGGGGGGTGCTCCTTCTGTCCCAGCATCAGTCAGGGAGTCAGAGTGTCAGATGTTTTATTCAACACAGCTGCGTGTATTTTTGGCACCTGGCTGCCTCATCAGTAATGAAGGAGGCTGGATGGCGGCGGCGCTGGCGTGGGGGGGGGGTGCATCATGGGTCGCCGGAATGGGGTCACGCTTGCTCCGTGTTCCCAAACATGGTGGACCACCGCGGGCCTACATCAAACGAGCAGAACACCTGTTCCCAGACAGCGATCCTCGTTTAGCATGAGCTCAGATGAAAGGGCCGGATAGTTTTAGCTTGGGGGGGTAAATTGCACCAAGATCAAAGTGATGGCGTTGTTTAAATGGTGGAACAGAATGGTTCTTTGGCTGATTTGGGTTTCTGTGTGATGCTAAGTTTATTTCAAAGTAATCCGTCATAGTTTGTGATGTCTTGATGTTGCACATTTACAGACTTGTTGTGAGAGCATGATTAGTACCCAAAACACTATAGGCATTACCCATCATCCTATCATCCATACCCATACCAGTCATCATGATAAAGTGTCGGTAATACTTCCAATCACTGTGATTTTACTACAGAAATACATTTGAATCATCTGAACTGAAAGATTGAGGCTTCTATTTTACAGTCGTCGGTGGTCATTGGTCTCAGCCGCCGCGTCAGAACCACTTGGATTTAGCCCCCCTGCAGTTTGAGTCATGAGAGTAGACGCGCCGTCGTATTATATGGTGTGATGAGATTGCCTGGCAATTTGCCTCACCGTTTAATAGCTAACATTGCCATAAAATCAAATGGTTCGCGTGGAAAAAAAAATGTAACACCGAGTTTGTTTCGTGTGCTTTTCGTATCTTTTATGATCTGGCAGGTACATGAAATAATGGCGCAGGTTCCACGTATTTCACTATCAATAGCAAGTAATATCTTTGCAAAACAAAATGCTGTTTGTTGAGTGATGCTTCCTTTATATGCTGGTTTACAAGTCTTAGCCTGAATCCCTCTATCCTGTCCTCAAGAATGCCTCTTTTTTTTTTTTTTTTTTTGCTTTTAATCTTCATTTTCTTAAACCCTCTGTGCTCAGACCACCAATATAAATCTCAATTATAAAATCAGAATATTTTCACGGTGGTCTTTTGCTACTGTGAAGTGCTGAAGACAAACACAGATACCTTCTCCCTTCCATAAGGGACCGGTCTCAAAGCCTCATTGCCCAATGCTGAATTCTAAATCCATAAAAATGTCAAAATTTCCATGTTGTCACACAGAGAAAGCGAGAGCGAGGCAGATAGTGGCTGAATTTCAGGGGCATGTGTTTGAAGTGTATCCCCCCAGAGGAAGATGGCCCCGCACGCCGTCTTTTCATTTCTCTTTTCCTGCCCACTTTGTGAAGATATCAGCAGAGTGAAGAAAAGCCAGCGAACCAAAGACAATAAACATACATATTTGATTACCACACCACAAGAGGGTATCTGCAGCCGGCGCCCGTGACAGAAAAATGAAAGGGGCCGCTGGATTTTGCATAGTATCCTCCCAAAATGAGAAGTGAATGGAAAAACCAGACACGGATAATTGCGCGTGTGCGTTGAAGTGTGCCCTACAGTTCGTGCCGCATTTGCATATTGCTGGCATCCACCGCCGTCACTCAAACCGTGAACAAACTCCAGGTGAGTTCTCAGCGTATGTAAGAGGCCAGTACACGTCCAATGAATTCAGTATCCAGAGCCGTCAAAACGCTCTTTGTTCCTTTTAAATGAACCGTGGCGTCGAGCGTATCCGCAACACGTCTGCGGATGAAAGTCGGCACATCCCGGGGACGGTCCTGGGAAAACAGAAAAAGATCAGGAGCTTTTACCGAACCGACGATGAGCTCTTTGGAGAGCGTCGGACGACTTGAAAATTGAGCAAAGACAACGCGCCGTGAAATGCCATCGCATCAGGCGAGCACTCCGCGACGGGGCGAAACGCAAAATGTCCCGTTTTCCGTTAATTCACCGTAAAATGATTTGCCCCCACCCTCACTTTTAGAGAGCCTCCACTGAGGTTCGCAGCCAAGGATCTACAAATATTCATTAGGCGTAAATACAGAATCAGAGCCATTCACCGGCGCCAGCCACCTTTCGCCCTGTCAATTTGAATGCGTGGCATACCCGTAATTCATTCAGTTGCAATAATGGGATTGCACCACTGTTGTAGTGGCACCCTTCAATAACTGTAACTGCAATAATGGACCCCCCCCCCCAGCACCTACATCAACGGTAATGATTTTTCCTTCATCAGAGTGTGCAAACGCTGGGTGCAGGCGGCCGACTTCTCACATCCCGTTCATTAAGTCCACCTTTAACCACGCGAAGGACTTCTTTGTGGTCCCGCCTCACGTTTCTCTGAATATCAGAAAGGCTGCATGGAGTGATATGCATACAGATAAGGCTGAGGCTGATGCGAGGTTGCGTTTCGAGGTTTGGTCCTTCTGCTGAGACAGTTCAGCCGGCATTCAAAAGGGATGAACTTGTTTCTCGGATAATTCTTTAGCAGTAAATTTGGATTTTGAACGACTTATTTTGAGATGTCAGTTTGTGGTGGAGACTGAAGTACTGGATTTTGTTTGAGAGATCCTATCACAACGTACGTGTATTCATGTTTCTACTCTGACGTGTGTTTTTGGTTAATTACACTCTTTGTTTGCAGTATGAGTGAGCAGTAACTGATAACCCCTAATTTTTGTTTGATTTCTTGAAAATGGATTTTCGCTGATTGATGTATGATTTTGGTGGTTTCATCACTGGCCACATCCACCTCTGAACTTAATCTTATCCAAAATGAAGTCATTACAGTCACCAG
This sequence comes from Psettodes erumei, assembly GCA_016785225.1. Classification (NCBI taxonomy): domain Eukaryota; kingdom Metazoa; phylum Chordata; class Actinopteri; order Pleuronectiformes; family Psettodidae; genus Psettodes; species Psettodes erumei. The sequence continues at coordinate 247,788 of JAFBJZ010000737.1, forward strand.
TGCTTCTGTAATCCTTACCGGAAAAAACTGTATAGTCGCTTGTCATATAAAAAGAAGACAAATTTGTCAGCCTGTTGATGGACTCGCTGAAGTGGGACGGCGGCTCACGGGGGATCGAGGGGATTTGGTCTCTCCCCTCCTCTCCTCCCTGACCAGAGGGGAAACCGCGCTAGTGGGAATTGCGGGCCCGAAGACGGCGCTCACGCCAAAATAGCCACATACAGAAGCTCTCCGTGAAAGACAACCGCTCAAAAACCATGAACATAAAAATCACTCACGCTCGTGATCTTCTCACATCAAAGCGCTCTCTAAGCGTCGAACGACGCGATGAAATATCAATATTTTAATGGGGCTGATAATGACCGTGTAGGCCGGCGATACATTTGATTTGTTGGCTTGTCAGCGCCAGTACGCCTCAGTTGTCGGAGAAATGGAGGTGCTGCCAAGAGGGGCAAAGGGAAGGGATGGAAGATAGAGTGTTCATGAGCAGCCAATGATGAATTACACGGCGGAGGGTTTGATTAGCTTTTTATCTGCTCACGGGACTCCTGGGGATGGGCGGAGATTGATGGGCTGCGGAGGGCTGACATGGTGTTGTTTATTTGGCCGGTGCCTACTTGGCAGGAACGCCGCGTGCCACAAGGAAAAAAAAAAGAAAAAAAAAGCTCCCCTGTCAACACGCACGAGTTATTATAAGGAAGCTGCTACACCGAGAACGCTGTAAAAAAAAAAAAAAAAAATGGAAGAAAATGTGTCGGCGAGAATAATCGCCTTCAGCTCCATGAACGTGTTGAGCTAATTCCTGTTTGCTGACCTGCAGAGGGCACGGGAGCTTCGTAGTGATGTACACTCGTGATGTAATAATCCTAAAATCAATACACTGGGAACAATATTGATCTCCTGCATTTAGTCCCAACCATGTACAAGTATTATCTCGGTGGGGGGGGGCACTCAAGCCATGCCATAGATTTTCTTGAAGGTTCAAGGTCACCTTGAGGAAGACTTTCTCCACGAAGAGCAAATAGGTGTAATGAGATGATGACTGGAAACAGTGACGGTGACTTTACACCGTAGAAAAAAAAACAAAAGTTTTTTTCTTAAGTGAGCCAAAAATAACTCGCACAATAATCACACATGAATAACAAGCTTAAGAGGAGACTCTTGGCTAAGAAACCCCTTTGGAATTTAAAACTCGGCGTTGATTAATAATGAATGAATCTTCTATCGCACCGATGGAAGTTCCGAGCTCTCCCGAAGCTCGGTGTCGGAGACGCTGTCGATGCTGAAGGACGCGTGTGAACAGCTTCCCCGAAAGTGGGTCGAATCAGCGTCGCGGCCTTTTTGTAAAACCTGTTTCAACGTGTCACTGACTCACTCAAACGCAGCTTCTTCCTCGTGGCCGTTCGGAGCGGTTGCGTGCAAATGAACTGGAAGCAAGTAAACATGCGTACGTTTGCGAGCTGCAGCAAAGTACTGGCGGCGGCCGCTGAGCTCTACATGGAGAGTCAGGACTCTCAGGGCACCACTGGGAAACATCTGAACGATCACCTCCTTCTGATCGCGTACAAGAAGCCATTTTGCTTCATTTAAGACTCGCAAACTTGCAAATGCCGACTCTTGTCAGGAGCCGCTCATTATTGTGCAGCAGATTGTAATCATATCCCCGCAGAGGAACATTTTCAGTGAGAGATAACAGTTTTTAAAAGACTCATTATATGTGTTTCACACTCTTGTTGAGAGCGCAGTGGATTTAGAATATCTTCTGAGTGGATGGGTGGGATGCGGGGTGGGGGTTCCGTCTACTGATTTCCGCCATAGGTGATGCCCAAACATTTCCGCGTTCGTTGCCCTGTCTTGTCTGAGCTACGGTCACAGAGGAGAACCAAACGGGGCAGTTCTGAAATTCAGTGATACGGCAGAACCGCGCTCCACCCCACGTGTAGTCTGTCAACATCCATTTCCTTCACTTAGAGCTAATGCCCTGTATTGAGCAACAAGCAGGCGTGCTCCAAACAGAAGCCAGGGCTAAATAACCATGCCTAATATAGCCTCGTATTTCCAAAATGGGAATCAGTGCATCCAGAGTGTCTGAAACTGTTGGGCTAATCGGCCTTGATGAAAGTCAGCGTGCAGACCTCATCTCTCCTCATAGATTTATGGGACGGGAAACCAAAGGGCTCATATTCTGCTAAAGTGGATATGGATTGATACTATTTACAAAGCTGAAAGCACACACAAACACACACACACACACACATACAAAAGGACAGGGTATTAACCTCTGATTGCTTTAACAGCGAACAGACATTTTAAATCAAGTTTACAGTAGATTTGTGCAGAGCGGGATGCATCTCGCCGGGCACGGATCTGTAAATGTTGATCTGCTCCTGAAACGTGTCGCTCTCTTTTGAAAAGCAGCGTGGCGTTGGTGATCCGCAGGCCTCGCGCAAACCTTGGGTGGTGGAGATCGGTGTGATTTCCAGTACTTTTTTTTTTCCCCCCTGAGAGGGACGTTCACCATGTTTACAACATTGGCAGCAACAGCAGCGCCCTCCCCAGAGTCTGCGGCCTACGGGGGCGATTAAGCGACGCTCGGCACTGTTATTTATTAAAGCACCGAGTTCAGGAGCCCACGGTGTTCGCTGGCCCGCGCTCAGACCCGTCGCCTTCATCAGGCCTCTGATGAGGACGGCTGGAGCTTCATCGCTGATGAGTCGCGGCCTTGATGGCGCTCTGCGCCTGCCTGGGCTGATTGGCGTTCAAGCTGACCGATCACGCCAACTGAATTTTTGGATTTCTGGTCCGGTTCAAACAGGGTTGACATCGGCCAACTTCTCTCCCCGAGGGGCTCCCGGTTTGTTCCACCTCCACATCTTCCATCTACGGCTTTTGCCTTTCATCCCCTCGCTCCCACCGCTCGCACGGCTTCGGTGTGGTCCGCAGTGTTTACCTGTTGAGTCTAGACAGCAGCTGTGTTTGGTTAGCTGAAGCTAATGGCTAACACCTCAGCTGCTGGATCTACAGACAGACAGACAGATGGCTGATCAGCAACTCCACAACAACTCTTGCTGAAACTTTCTTTTACAACTTCACCCATCACAGCCTGGCATTTATATGCAAATGATTTTTCGGTAAAGTGTCAGTCTTAAATTAGTCTGAAATAATCTTGCACCGTCTCCCCTTCAGCACATCTGGAGCTGTTATATCGCACGTTGCTGTATTGGTTTCTGTCCTCCCAACGAAGAAGAATCTACGATGTTTTTTTACTTTCAAAATTTCTTCTGTTTTTTTTTTTTTTCACATCACGTTGAAAGCTCCCCAGAAGAAAGAAACAAATGCTTTAACATTTGCCTCAGATTGCATTGAAATCAATTTTCAGTACCAGGCTAATTTGTCTGAACGCGGGCCTGAGGTCTGCCAAGAGACGAACGAGCTACGTGCAGTAACTCAGCGTTTCAGCAGAAAAGACGAAGACGTGGCTCGTGCACTTTTCAAGTCTGTTTGATGAGCGTTCCACCAACTTTAATGAGCACCAAAGAGAGCCATGTTTGCCTCTTTGTAACCCACTTTCCAATTTCCTCAGGTGCTTTGGTTGACACGCTACCAGAAACTACGTGAGGTGGTAGGTTGAAAAAGAGGGTTGGTGTGGGAATATGCCCCCCCACCCACCCCCTCCCGTACGAAGTGGTGGGGTCCCACGTTGAGCGCGACCCATTTTCAAAACCAATCGGCACAAGCTGCTTTTATGGTTTGTTTATTGTGCCGTAACTGGACCCGTTGGCGCATGATCTAATATTCATCAGATGGCATGCTGTTGACAAACTCTTGGATAACCGCGCTGTTAATAATTGAAAAGGGCACAGGCTCCAATGCAAACATAAGGGTCACATGATGGTGTTGTCACCGCCGGCAACTGAGGCGCTGAAGCAAAAAAAAAAAAAAAAAAAATACCGGGGTATTTGCTCCTTGTTCTATGGAAACACAAAGAAAAAACTGTTGCTCTGCCATTGATCTGATTTGTGAAGGTGAAGGAGAGGGGGGGCAGTTTTTCCACGCAATCAGTGATCAAACACTTAAACAGTCCCTGGTAATTCTCCTGACAGCCCCTGTCAGCAGCTGTAACCCCCCTGAGCCCTCGCTGACGTCCGAGGTTTGGCGAATGCAAGGGGTGGAGATGCCAAAGATCTGAGGTGCTTCCACTTCACCGCAGGCGAGAGCGTCCTCCACCTCCCTCCTCCCGCCCCCCCCCCCCTTTCTTTTTGGCTTCAAAACCACCAGTAAAAAAAAAAAAAAGGCCAGCGCTTCCTCTGCTGCTCCGGCGCATCGTTTACCCTTTCTGCTCGCCAAGATCCCTCGTCGACCTTCAGTCAGCCCCCACGTCCTGCTGAATTCAGTGGCGCCCCCTGCAAATGAGATTTTTACTGTATCTGTTTTGTTCACTACCTTTTAAACAGCTATGGACACCCTTGCTTGTTTTTTGTTTAGTTTTTTCAATTTCAAACGGCCATTAAGTCCCTCTGGCTGCTATTGAGATTATAGCCTCTGTTGCTGGACCACAGCAAATAGATGAATTAGCTCTGATGGAGTGCACTTATTGTGTCCTGTTTTCATTAGCCATGTCACCCTGCTGCCTCGCTATTTTCCAGGATATGACACTGTATTAATACAAGGACCTTCACAATGGACGCCTGAAACAATTGCTACACAAAGCAATGACAAACAAGCCCTGTTTTCATCTTTGTGGCTTTTTTAAAAAGTGATTTATTTAGACGTTCCTCTCATTTCTCATGGATTCATACTGTCAAATTTAGAAATGTAATTAGTCTCTTACAGTAACAACCCACTGTTTCTTCTTTAACCAGCAGAGATTGTGTTTAAGAAAGGTCGAAGTTGCACATTACTACAGTGATATTTTTTTTAAGTAACCGTAGCGACGTCCCAAACGCTGTGATAATGTCACATCCCCCAAAGGAGGAAACGGTGTGAAATCGCCGTGATTGATGATGCGTCCTTAACTTCACGTCTCATCCCGGGAGGAGGCCGCGCCCCTCCGTTCGTGCTAATAATGGAAATGTTTACTTTCAACACAGAGGGTCGGAGTTTCCTCCAGCGCACCATCAATCCTGACCTAAAGTAGGAGGACGCGCCCTCGAGCTACCGGCAGGCGTGGCTCTGCATGCGTTGAATGACGACCAAGATATTGCAGCCCCACCTGCTGTACAGGAGCACACAGTGTCCAAGCTATGTTGAAGAGAAAAGGGCGGGGGGCGCCGTCACGGCTTATTATTTTTAGGCCGCATGCTTGTGCGTCTTCGCTCTGTAATTATGCATGCAACTGGCACACGGCGAGTTATTTATACTGCGGAGCGTGTTGCCCAACTGCTGCGAATCTCCTGATTGGCGCAACCGTTTTTTTTTTTTTTCTAGGTCAGACTGCGGATCGCATGCGTCCGCGCAACACGAACGCCCCCACCCCCCCACCCTCCCGGCACACGGCCAAACATTTCCACCGGGGGAAGGTGATGTGCATTACTCGCCTGGTTGCTCCTCTTCCTCCCCAATCTAAATATAAATATGACTCACAATCGAGCGGCGGCACTTGCGCCGATCTCAAGATGGCGGCGTACCTTCAGCGGGCCCCTCTTCCGCCCAATCGGCGGGATGCTTTTCTGTCTTCCACTTGCTCATTCCGCTTCGGAGAGACGCGGCCGAGCTGTCGGCGAAAGACTGATTGTTGCTATTGCTCGAGAGTAATCTATAGGTGACAAACGTGGCGCTGCCAGCTGTCGTGTGCCGCTCAGCGGCTCCCAGGGGTGGCGATCAGGTGGGTGCTCATCTGGCGGCTGCGGAGGAAGGACGGGACTTGGCTCTGCCCCATCGCCTCGCTCGCCCTCCCCTCTTTCTCCGCCTCCTGCTCTCTGTCCCCTGGGCGTCCCGCGTGTCTCTGCCCTCAGACGGTGGTGAGTGTAAAGGCAGCAGAGGAGAAATGCTTCGACACATCATGTTGTTTCTCGGCGCTGTTCGCCCTTGTTTCCCGTCAGCGGGGATACTGGAGGCTGTCGGGGTGCAGCACGGAGGGTAAGAATTAGAAAAATAAAGAATTATTTGATTCGTTTTAGCGGCGTCACCGTGGAGTCCATGCAAGCCACCCAGTTTGATGTCGTTTCAGGCCAACCTGTCAGTCTGACTGCCAGCTTTGTCACCGTATCGATCATCTCAGCTCCACCGACGATGCCTCATTGGTCATTGCTTCAACCTCGGGCTTCTTTTTTCTTTTTCTGTCTTCAGCTCCTTTATCGCTACCCATCCATCACTCTTGAATGGAACGCATCCCTTCCCCTCCTTCCACCTCACAAAGTACACAAAGGCCAGACAAAGAGCTACTTGTTGATACGTATTCTTTCATTTCTCCCTTCGCAGTCTGGCTGAACTCTGTTGGATCATTACCAGCGTCGATGACGTCGTCAGAATTTCCCAGAATCCGAGCTAAAACGTTTTCGTTCGACTCTGGCCTCGCCCTCGGCCCGTGTGGACGAGGTGTGCGTTTGTTTCCGATTCAGGCGGATTGACCGGACACTGAAAGCCAGCTGCCTGGAGCAGCAGAACCTTTAAAGCGCTCCCTGTCACTTTACATTTCCAGCCTTATATTAACGTTGTGGCCAGCGGAGCAAGGGGCGCGGGACATTAGCTGCTACTTACAGCAGACTCTCCCCAGGCCACGGTTGTGTTCAGAGCGGTGACCGCCAACGTGACAACTCTGGAAGAGTTTTGTTCAATGAAAAATAAAAGTCTTGCTGCACGTTCATAAGAACACCACTTACAATACTTCTAATACTTATTTGCCTGGTCTTGGCTCCACTTTTGATCTTGGACCCCTTAATCATTGTTTTTGTTCAGGAACATTGTCTGCTTTCGGTCCTGACAGGGTCCAGATCTCCTCCTTGTTTTTTCCGACCCATTTTTTTTCCGCTCGTTCGAACTCGCCCTTTCATTTCTTGCATCCAATCAATCGGGTCAAACTGTGGACGTGTAGCGTGTCTCAATCTATTCAGTGAGCGGCCACAAAAAAGGCAATTTAAATGCAGCAGTTTGCTATACTCACGAGTCAGACATGTCTGCGTCGACACAAACGGGAGAAGAGTTGCAAAAAATACTGTTCCGTGCTGTTGTATGGCATATACAGTACGTACATTAGGCTGACGTCCACGGGCTTAGGCACTGTACAGCTGCGTGCACTGTGGTGTACTGTGGTGTCCCACAAAGCTTTGCAGAGCAAACTGATGAATATGAATTTCTTTTCGGGTACATACCGCTCCTTCACAGTTACCCCCCAGCCCCCCACCCCCATCTCCTTGCAGTGCAATCTTCACATGCAAATAATCCTGGGAGGTGGGTGGGCGGTTGACGTGGCCAACTTGGTAACAGAAATTACATTTGCATGTGATTTGGGGGGGGGGGCCTCAGTTGGAGCTGCTTTGCAAGAGTAACGAATCGGGGCTTGATTGCACTCCGCTGTCGACTCCTCAAAACACTTAATGTTCTTCCTGAGGAGGAGCGACTTTCAGCTCCGGCTCGTGCGGCTTTTCGAGATGCTTTATTGTCGGGACTGTTGTGTTGCGCTGCATTTGTTTTTAAGTAGCGGTTTGGGTTGCCGTTCGTCCATATTCCAGTGACCTACTTTCTTTGCGAGGAGCTAAATCTCAGCAGACTAATGTTGCCTTTTGATTTCTCTTATTAAAATCGATGTCACAGCGATAGCTTGTTGAAAGGTGGATTTTTACTCTTTGGGACCGATGACGTGCGGAAAATCTCCCTCACATTTTGTAGTCGGTGTAAAAGCTTCCTGGTCTAATAACGTCTGCTTCATTATGAATGCATGCAGTCCCACGCGCACGCACAAACACACGCGCCACCGGGAGGAGCAGCCGCGCTCTCCAGCACAGACTAGTTGGCGTGTCGCAACAGGCCACCTTATGTAACACACATCTCCGCTGGAACTGGAGCAGAAAGCCACACGAGCCAATCGCGGGGCCCCTCTCCGCCCGCTCGGCCGAGAGCTCATCGCCTTTTGTGAGATAAGATTGTGCGGCCGCGTAAGCGGAGGAGTAATTTAACTTCCCAAACCGTGGCTTGTTTTTGGCATTTTCATTAGCCACAAATTAGTAATTAATATATGATTTTCCAAGAGATGGGTCTGTTATAGAAGTGGTAATTGCTTCTTATAATATGCCGAAATGTAAATGGAATTGGATCGGTCCTGAAGTTGCGGGCTGAGACGGAGCGCGGCGGCGGCGGAGGCCTTTTGTTTACCGAGCACTGATAATGATCGTAGTGAAGCTCTGGGAAATTACAGTCCTCATTTTGGCATTTCCTATGGACATTAAGCTCCAATTAAAAGGGGAAATTGAGCATCCTGAAATGAAAGGATTGACTGACATTGATTATATGCGCGATATAATGCCAAAGCGGAGCCGATTCAATATGCAACTTCCAAATTGGCGTCCAAATATACGGCATGATAGTCACAGTCGAGCAGTTTTTGCATACTAATCCCATAAGAAAGTTGTGTTGGTGTTGCTGCTTGTATATCTGTTCTCAGATTGTTTGTTGTGGCTGAGCTGTTGATTGATTTCCATCGCAGAGTGGACAGTGTTGCCTCTTCACCCAAAACTGACTGGTTGTTCAGAGCAGCTCAGATATGTGGTTTAAAAAAATATCACGTGCATCGCACAAAATGAAAGTTTCGATTTAATGGTCCCGTGATGTCTTTGATCATCAGTTTACCGAATGCACGGAGATGACGGGAATCTTCCCATCTTTTGGAGTGTCCCCTTTTAGGTAATTAGTTAATAAGTGCATTATTAAAGCCCCTCTGATGTGGCTCATGGAAGTCAAATTCTCAGCGATGCATGAAACCAGTTTTAAGATTCAAAATGAAAATCTGTAGAGGTTTTTTTAAGCCCCCACTCTTTAGTGGAATGTGTTTGAGCCATTCTGGTTTAAAGAGAGAATAAAAGCACTGATTTAACTTTGTCCTCAGGCGTCCTCATCTGGGTTGGGGGGGGGGGGTGTAGACAATAAAGTGCTGCCTTACGATACTGTTCACCGCTGAATGGGTAGCTGATTAGAACATCAACGGAGGCCGCACTTAACTACGCTGGATACTCATTTCCTCGCTTTACCAGGTTTGATTAGCTTTAACATCGCGGATTTATGAAGTTCTGAATCACTCGTATTCAGGGAGGCGCTGCGATGTGAAGATAAACTCAATAGGTCAAATTAACATGGAGTTTTTCAGTAAAAAAAAAAAAAAGAAAAGAAAAGAAGAAGCGTTGCTTTGTCTTTTATCCTTTTTCCTCGTGCTTATTCACTTCTGCTCAGAGGATGATGGAGGAGCTCCGGCGCTTCCCCTCCGTCCTGAGCCTCTCTGCCTCATCTGCAGCCCTCTGCTCTGTTAATTACGGATAATGGACACGAGCTGGGGCGGTGGAGTCCCTTCTGCCAGAGCAACAACAACTGATTAGGCGGAGCGGGCTGCGTCACAAAGAGACGGCGACGGCGTCCGGTCGTCAATCAGGCCCGACTTCGCTTCTCCTCTTGCATCATTACTCCAGTGGATCAGATGCGACCTCTTAACCCACCTGGAGGGGCTCGCTACTCAACCTGAGCCCCGGACTGACCCGTTGTCCATAGCCGTAGGTGCTCGGTCAGTCGGAGCCCGGCCGGTGGCTCGCAGGCTGGCGGAGTCGGCCTTTTCAAACATCAGGACACGTTCACAGGGACCGCGCTAACTTTGATTGCATCCCATTAACCTATAACGGCAGCTGCCCGGCGCCTCGTCGTGTCGGGGCCATTCTCTTCAAAGAGGAGCTTCAGGAGAAGTCTGTGTTTGACCAATAATGGTCGGGAGCTGTCAGGGGGCCCGGGCAGAGTCGAGTTTGACGTGCCGGACTCTGCGCTCTGGCTTCTTAATGAAACATAAAAGGTCACGAAAGGTTCACATAGCTTGACTCGGAGCGTGCCCGAATGTGCCACAGTGACGAGCCACGGCCGCAGCTTGCTCGCGCGCCCTGCCGGGCGCGATCTTAAAGTGGCGGAGGTGGAAATAGGCTTGTCACTTGAAACCGCAGCCGGGGCTTGAAAAAGCACAGCAAAGATCACATTTTTTCGCAGTGTCGGCGTCTCTGCTGTGAAAATGAGCACCTCCTCACCTCTCACGCTGCATTTCAAACGGTCATCTTTCCAGTTCCACACAAGCCTCTGAAATCTGAGTATTTTAATTATGGAAGATTTTTCTTAGCCCTGCTGGTCCCAAGAGGATCCTTCTTCTCAAAACACCTATCTGAGCCTCTTCTCAATGCAGTGGACGTATCGTACACGAATGCAAGTCACCGGTCTGCTCCTTTTTTAAGACGTCTGTCGATTTCTCTGGACGAAGATCTGCCGAAAACAAACACGATTAGCTCCTACAGTGTGCTGCCCGTGACATTCCTTCTAATCCTCGATTTGCAGCGGCTCATTTTTCTTGTTTCTTACTCTCCTCGTGGAAAACGGTCAACGCACGCTCGCAGGAACAAATCTCTGCCGAGGTTTACTGTATTGTCTGCAGCGGGGGCTAATTCGATTCTTGCGTCCTTTGCTGCCAGCTGCATGTCCCAGTCGAACCATGCGCTCATCAAACAAACTTGATTAAAACGGTCTAATCTGCGCTGCTGCTGGATGATGCAGGTTGTGCGTGCATGTGTGTGTGTGTGTGTGTGTGTGTGTTTGTGTCCTGATGTCCTGACGTACAAGAGGACCTTCGTTTATCCATTGAAATAATGACAGCGGGCCAAAAATAAGCATGTAGGGCACTCAGGGCCACAGGCAGCCGCTGCGATGACATCCCCTTGTAGCAGGTGACTTGGAAAACATGTTGCTTCTCAGCACGAAAGGCGTAAAAAAAAAAAAAAGCTGCATTATGCAATACACTCATCAGTTGATCAACTTCAGCAAGAGATACAGGCATGGGAATCTGGGAATCAGAAAACTATGGCAAAAATATATTTTTTTGAAGACAAGTGTTGCATATCACCAGCTTTATTCTTCGAATTTTACCGGAGCTGACTTGCTGCATGGTTTAACTTCATGTTTGCATGCGCTGCTACTGTGGTTCGATGTTTCTAGGCAACAAAAAGCGGAGCACACTGGACAATTTATCCTTCAACAGCATCACCTTCAAAAGATTTCTCTCTGAAATGGTTCTGAAGTTCTGCTTTCCCTCCACCTCTAATGGAAATGTCGTCATTTCTTTTGCTCGTCTGTCTCCCCACGACATTGAGCTGAAGCTTGTAGCTGCCGCCCCACAGTACGTACGCGATGGACCCTCATTTTTTTACAGTGTGGATGCGCTACAAAGGCTCGCATCGTTGAGGACAGGGGGGAATAATTGCGGAGACCAATAACTAAATGTTTTTAAATAGACTGAAAAGAACATAGCGTTCAATTAAAGTCCTTTCCGTGCAGCTGACCTTCAGAGTGTATTGCGCTTATGACGCTGGTAAATTATTCTCACCTCGAAGGCCATTCTCCTCATCTGAATAGCGCTCAAATCAATTGGCTTTAAGGTAATGATTTGAGAAACTTCCACTTGGCAGCTTACTCCAAATTGCCTCCTCGCGGCGGTGTGTGAACAAGCACGTGCGTGCGCTGTGGGGTGGAGTGGAGCGGAGGAATCAACGGCGGCCCGGACACAATGAGATATATTTGCCTGGTGTGGAAACCAAATTTCATGGGAGCTCATTAGTCGGGCCACCTCACAGATTCCCAAAGAAAGAATTGGCGAGTAGGATGAGCGCAAAATTGGATTTTCTCTACTTGACTCTACTTAACTGCCCCCCCAATAAAAAAACAAAAACAAAAGGAAAAACACTAATGAACGTGGTCTGGATATGATCTTTGTGTCTGAGATCAAATATGCAGCTATACGGCTGCTGCCCTTTTTAATGTTGTCCCTGATCAGCGTCTGTATCCACAGTAACAAGGACAAACACAGCCCGTGAAGATCAGCGGCTATATTCTCCCCTCCAGTCTCACAATGAAAAGTATAACTAAGCCTCAGTGTAAGGGAGTGTATTTAAATAAGATCTGCTGTGTGTGTGTGTGTGTGCATGTATTTGGAGTTGCGGCGGGTGATTTGTGCTTATCATAAGGTCACAGTTGCCCGTTTCAAACACTAAAATCTGTGGATTTTCTCCAATAACCCTTCAGTAGTCTGGCTTTCACTTTTCATTTCTCACATTTCTTTTTTCACTAGTTTCACATCTGAAGGCAATAAAACCTCAAAACAGGCCTTTTTCTGTCGGTAATGAAAAGGCTGCGATAGAGTAAAACCGACCACCAAATGCAAAAACGCAACTTTTATTGAACGATAAAAATAAAGTGGTTTGAGAGGAAGCTAATTCGCTGCTATTTTGACATCATGACTGTTTTTTTTTCTTCTTCTTCTTCGCTGAGTCCACCTGGGTCTGTTTCACCGGGTATCGTTTTTCTCTTTACCTCGGATGCCGGCGGCACATCCAGATATTTTGAGTCGCTATAAGGGAATTTGATAGCAGAAGTTTTCACAGCAAACTGAAACGTCAGCAGTAAAACTCCAGGCTACGGCCCTGGAGTTTGCTTTTGATATTCAGCAACGGAAGAAAATTCAAGAAATTCATCAGAAAGCACATTCACATTCACATCAAAAAGCATATTCCAAAGCCGAATAAGCAGAGTCGAATGCAGCCGGTGAGGTTTACGTGAGAGACACGACTTTTGATTCTTTTTTTTTTCTCCTTACTGAAAAAAATCTCATATTTTTACCTTTCTTCCACCCCAAGTTAAACCAGAAAGGAAATAAAATTAATTCACGCACAATCTCAGTGAAGGGCCTTACGAAAAAAGAAAGAAAAAGAGAGCCGAGAGAAGCAATTTGGAGTAAAGTGGAAACATCAAATGAAGTCAAATATCTTTGTGAACACAGTGTGTACAGTTCAATCCTCTGGGTGCCAGTTTCCCCACAGGTATTACAATTATTGCAAGAGTCGAAAACAAACACCGAAGACAAACTGTGTACTCATTCCTTGGCATTTTCATTACAGCTTGACTTGTAGTTGCTGGAGTTTGCTGAACGTGGCGAAGACATATGTACTGTCCGGCACGTGAATATGCAAGTGCTGAAACGTTGACCGCCGTATCTTCGGCGCAGAAACATCTGGCGATGTGCCGTGTGTTTAGGTTCAACTTATGCGTCAGCTGTTTGTTCCCAAACTGTCCCTGAAGAGATCCAGTTGCCTCTGAGCGGAAGTCTTAAGTTCGGGTTCGTACCCTCTCTCTCGCTCAGGCTCTTTATCGGTGGAGTGCACTAATGAGTGTTGCCTAGCGACCATTAAACTGTTAAAATAAAGAATTAAAAAGAAAAGGCTCCTGTTCAGTGAGATCTTTCTCTTCTTTTTTGCAATAACATTGAAGATGGGGGATAAATCCTACATAGACCTTTTTGGATAGATCGTTGGAAGACCCTGCCACCATTTCTCCAAAGCCATATTCTGAAAATAAATTTTAAAGATACCCTGCATAGACAGATAGCTGGCTGGATATGTTTATAAATGAATAATACGATGTGGCCCAGAAGCCCATCATAGCGTGGTTGCCGCTGAGACAACGGAGACGCTGTGGTCTGCAGCATCCCATTAACGAACATTCAGATGTGAATGAAAGCCTCCCGCGGCAGAGTAATGATTTCCGCAGAGATCCGCGGAGGCGAATGAGCCAGACGCCACTCGAAAACGGCACCGGCGGCGAGCGCTCCGCGTTCGCGTTGCACCTGCGGAAGCCAAATAACGAGGTTTGATTGCGTGATTATCCAGAGTGCCGACCCTCGAGCGCTGCCGCTCGGCTCCGTCACGTGACGTGAGAGGACGGAGGCCCGGTCGACCCCGAGCAAAGAGGATCGGATCCACTTTCCAGATTGGACCTGTAAAAACCAGCTCATCAGCGGGCCACGCTTTTTGCAGGTGCAGCATCACTTAAACACAGACGGATAGTCTTTCATGGAGCCGCGTTATAGATCTAGGTTTTATCTTAAGAGCATTGCCTTAAACAGCTTACCCAGGGCTGGCTGAGATGTAGGACGCTCCATTTCAGATTAAACGGCGTTTGATCGATGTTCGGCACAAAGTGGGTCATCCTGACCGGGGGAGGTGACTGCTGGGCCTGGCAGTACGCCGCACATGGTCATGGTTGTCTCCTCCAATCAACCATGTGAGGCTTCAAGTTATGCAAAGTCTGCTTACCTTTCAACTCCCGCGTTAAGGAGGGGGGAGTTGTGTGTCTCAGGTGCCGAGACTGGCAGTAATGGATGCTTGGAAAATGCCAGTTTATTTTTCTTTCTCCTTTTCTTTCCGGCAGATACCAAATAGAAAGAAACAGGCACCTGAGAGAAGCTTTCCCAGTGCGAATGCAGAGGGTAAAAGCTTTATCGTTTCAAGGGCAGAGCACAGGAGAGACGGGGCTTGCCAGTGCTGTGTCATCATCATGCAGGGAGACCATCTGAATGTTATTACGCCGTCTGATTTGGGCGCCAGCTTCAAGGGCGTCCTGCTCTACCCAGACGCTTCGCCGAAGTTCTCTGTGGCACTCAACCAGGCCCAAAACAACATTTCATTTATACAAGAAAGAAAAAAAACAGCTTTTGTTGACTCCATCCTTAATAGATTTACTTCTTTGAGTTAATGCTGAGTGCTCACACGTGCTCCGTTCAGCTGAGTTGTAGTGATGTTTACGATGAAGGCTGTTTGCCGGCTCCATCGGAGGGACACGTTTCCGTGGTACTGTCTGAAGCCCCTCGTAACCAATCAAAGAAAGGAAAAAAAAGCCTCTCCGAGGAAACAGACTCTCCGAACACCCGTCGGTTTCATCCGCTCATGTTGTCCCTTTAAGCGATCACAACCAAAGCCGTGGATGCGGCACTCCGGCTACGCCTGTTTCTTATATTCCTGTCACATAGTCATTTCCCATTTGTGTGCGTTCACTTCTGATCGTTAGTCTTGCCCATTCAGCGAAAGTAAATGGGCAAAAAATGCAATTTATTGTTAAATGTCATGCAGTTGAGTCTCATGACAGGGACATTCTCGCGCAGCGCAATTAGCAGGCGCAGCGTACCAGGCAGTTTCTCTCTTTTGTCTTAGCCCCTCTTCGCCGTCTGTAGCCGAGCGATTATCGAATGTTTTGATGTCGAGAGAGAGAGAGAGGATGACTGACAGGGCCCCGGCCAGACAGGAGCATCAGATCATACAGTAAGTGACAGCGGAGACCCATCCTTTTCTCCTTTTGTACAGGGAAAAAAAAAAAACAAAGCAGACAAAACATTTAATTATTCCTCCGGCCTCAACAGGCGGAGGCAGAGCGGCATTGATGTGCGGAAATGAGTTTGGCTGGGCCATTTTTCTACGGTCTCACTGTTGTGACGCTCTGAGGAGATGGAGCTTGAGCGCTAACGTCTCACAGTTGACAGAGGGTTGTTTACAGGGCCGGGATCCAGTCCACGCTTCACAGGAGCCGCAGCTCAAAGGAGAACCTCCTTCTGCTCGTGCGTGTCTGGCCCCCAAACTACCCTGTAGTTCTGTACAATCACAGACCGAGATTACTTTTAAAAGCAAAGAAAATACGTAGTTTACCAGTGGAACCCAGCTCTATATGCATGTCTTTATTATGCAGAAAGAAAGGAAATTGCTTGTTACTTGTTCCAATTCGTTGGCAGTGTGGCTGAAGTTTGGACTCCATTTTTTTCAGGCAATTCGCATAAAAGTAGGCAGGCCATGCCAGGAAAACGTGCCGGGTGTCATATATCCTTGGGTGTTGCTATAAAACAAGAAAAACCAAACGCCAGTTCTTCTTCTTGTGATATTTGTTGGCGGTCGGCAAACAGGTTTTCTTTGCTTTACCGCCCCCTTCTGGTGCAGGTAAGTAATTGGTTCAATTCCGTGGGTCTAGTTCACCATTCACCAAAAACGCAACGCTGGTTGAAGCGCAAATTTTACTCACATCGTCATCGACAGTTGCGTCTGAGTGCAGTGACCTTCCCTCCTCTCTGACCGCAGTCATATGTATGCAGAGAGGACGCTCTGGGTTCTCACTGTGCAGCAGAGACAAAAAAAAAAACCCCAACACATATCAGTTTTCAACTTAAATCTATAAACGCTTCACTGGGAGCTTGTCTCATTAGTCATTACCCTTGTGTTTCTGTTCAGAAGCACCGGGAGACTTCCTGGGTCGGCTGGTTTTACACTGACTCTCGTGTTGCCCGCGAGGGACTCGGACGCCTCATCCCCTCGCCGCTGATTGGGCCTCTCTCTCAGCTCAAGTCGAGCGAAAGCGTCCGTTTTTTTGGTTCTGGCCTGGACGCAACTGTACAGGCATCAAAGCCTGTTTGCCTGCTTTGGCCAGATGGTGGACTGAAAATAATAATAAAAAAAAACAAAACACGCCTGACCTTCACCGTGCCCAGTTATAATTGTTATGGTGTCGGTCTGTTGTTTTTCCAGACGAGAGCCGCATTAAATTTGGATTGATTTCTCACACTTTTATTTTTTTTTGTTGTGAGAATTTTAAGTTTGTCGTTACAAAAGGAAGTGCTTGCTAAAACGGAAGGCTCCTCGTTTGACCTGTCGTTGTTAGTAATACTAATGTTGTTGATGGAGGTTTGACCCACGTCGCTAGTAGGTGAATTTTCCCCAATACTGGAATCAGCAGGAGGACCGGACGCATGCACAGCAGTGGCAACTTATTATTTTTTTTCCCCATCCATAACAACTACGTCACCGGAACCAAACTAACATGCCGTCGTCTGCGTCCAGACTTTTTCCCTGATGGGAGAGAGGAGGTACAGGCTCGAGATGTCACTCCTAAATACCAAACAAGCCATCAGTAAACTGTGCTGTGTGAACAGCTCAGAAGGCGTCACACATTACACAACCCCCCCCCCACACACACACACACAAAAGCATGAGTGCCCCTGTGCAAAGGTTTGGCAGGACAGAGGTGTATTCATCTTTTGGCTGCGCGCTAACAGCCTGCTTGGTATCTTTCTGCCAAAGTCTTTAAGCCAAATTGGAGTGGGCCTGTTGTCGAGGCTGCCTGTCTGGCGGGAGGGGGGGGGTGGGCCGGGCGGCTTCACAAAGACAATGGAAACGACTCCATCCGCCCTTTCGAAAACTCTTGAGGAGAGGGTGACACGAGATCGACAGAGCGATGAAGGCTCTCACTTTCGCGGGGGCAATATCGCCAGGCCGGATATTGGCTTTGTGTCCCCGCTGCCAAACCAACCCATTGTTCCTTTAAACATTTGGTCCCCTCTGCTTCTTATTAAATAGATGTCGAGATCTAAACACCAATATGAGCCTGAGCTTAATATTGTGACTGTATGTGAGTATTGCAGTGCCTTGTCCACAGGAGAATATTTGATGTGTTGTCTAGAGCGGCGAGATAAAGGGACAGTGGGACGGTCAGTTGTTTATCTCAATTGCAGATATTTGAATGTGAGACGCGCCGGTTATACTCGTGCAGTGTGTGCTGTCGTCGTTGTCTTTGAATGGACATTGGCAGTGAAGGCTAAATGCAAAAGATGCGCTCGCTGTCCAACAGCTAAAGATCAGTCAGTTTACTTAATGAAACCCTCATATACGGCAGCTCAAACGATTAACTGATGATCGCACTAGTTGCCAGTAAATTTTCTGTTGATCAGCGAGTTCATTGATTGGCAAATTGTTGTGGCGCTACTTTATTTACATCAGTCGAGCCTTCTCCATTGAAAACTTACATATCTTCATCTTCTGCCTGGGTTTAATGGCTCCCAGCTGGAGAACTGGCACCGCCAATGTTTTACCTCACTGCACCGATACTCCTATCATTCACAAGTCGTGAATGGTCACGTGAACCGTTATATGAACTGCAGTTATGTGGACAGAACTGGCCCGTACGCACTTCTTATCATAGTGTCTGGCGCATGCTGTATAACTGAAGGGCCCGGGTGAGGGCGTGCCGAGAACATCGCTCCGTGCGCCGCTCCAGTCGGTCACGGCGCGGACGCTCAGGCCGGCGGCTTTTGGTTTGCCGACAAAACGACGAAGCCTCCGCCACGATGGCGGCGAGCTCTGGCTGGATGAGTGTTTGCTGTGGATATTGGTGGGAAGGCGGGTCGGCTTAAGGTGGCTCTTCTGAATACGAGGGAGGATGAAAGACAGAAAAGATGGGCTGCCAAAGTTGCGATGGTGCAAGAGCTACGAAAGCGATGAAACGGGCAAAAGTGCGCGGCCTCCTCGGGATTACGACAAGGAAAGGCGAACAACCCCATCGTGCCAAATTTATGTCAGATTCAACTGTGCCCTGTCTTTCCACACTCGCTGTAATTTAATATCAGATCTTCTTGACATTAACACCGACAGTCGGAGATTACTTTTGACATAATGATATTATAATTGTGTCTTTTTGTGCCATGCATCCAAGCAGCAGATTTTTGTAATATTTTAGTCCCCGCTTGTTCATCATAATGCACCGAGCTCTGGTGACAAACGCTGGTTTGGTTTCAGGACATGTTCCCCGCATGTGATCCGAGCGCAGTGACCTCTTATTTTCAGGCCCCCTGCAGCGCAGTTCGGCTGCGGGGGCCCTCGCTGCTCGGGGTAAAGGGTCAGCTCTTGACCCGCGCTGTAAAAATAGACGCGCCTTCAGGTCCTCCTCACCTAGCTCGTCGTGCGTCGATGGCCGCCGGTGTGGCCGACCGGCGTCCCCTGGGCATTTGAAGTCTATTTCAGGGCCAAAATATCCCAGCGGGCAGGCGGCGAGGTGTTTGTTTTTCAGACCCACACGACTGTCATGAAACACCTTCTTCAGTAAAAGCACGGAGTTGGCTTTCAAAGCCCTCCTGCTGTCTACTGGTAAATATCAGCCTCTAATTAGCGGCTGTTTATATCCTTCACGGCATCATCTTTTGGAAGACAGCCGGCCGGCTCCGGTACTGATTTTCTGCCTTCGGCAATCGATGGACAAAACCTCCTCTATCCTCTCTCGCTCTCTCTCCATCTGTACGTTTCTATCTAGAGAAGAAGTGAGAAATCGGTGAAGATTGGGAAAACGTCGCTTTTGTCCACGTTCTGGCAGGAAGGTCGCGCTGCATTTCGGAAAATAGACTTGTAAGCTTTAGAGGAGAGGGACTTTCAAAAACTCGAGGACTCGTCTCATCGCGTCATGCTTCTCCGCCTCGCTAATGGCGTGTAGATTTCCCACCCTGTGACACTGTGTGATATTGGCCAGCCCACTCACATCTGGTTTGGACAGGTAACACCTTGAGATGCATTTTCATCACAGTACGACTCGTCCATGTGAAATGTTGGGATTCCTGCCGCTTGTTTGTCCTCTGAACTGATGAAGCGCCCCTCTTTCATTGCGCCGACCTCAACTGGCCCAAACGATTTTTCCGCTCAGCTTTCCAAAAGGAAAATTTAGATCTCCAACTGTTGTGCGGTAGAAGTGGTTTTAGAAAAGTTGAATAATGCATGATGAAAGAGTGAGCAAGTTCTGGGTGGATCCAATTACGCCGGCGTTTGGAGTCTGACTGAGAAAGATAATGTCTTTTCTCACTGCCACAACTCCACACCAGAGAGTTTGGCTTCTCAGAGCACAAGTGTTGCAGCACATCGCATCTGTGCTGTAAAGATCTCCTATGTTTACGTTGTGTTTGAGTCACACACACCTGCTGGAATATTGGACTCTGACGCCATGATGTTTGTTTTTCAGTGAGCTGCCGTTTGGAAAAGGAAGACTGGAAGAAGCCCGTCTCAGTGAAGTAAGTGCCTGCCTGTGCACGTCCTCATAGAATCTTTAATGTGACCGGTGCATGTAACGGAGAGTACAATGTAGGCCATTTGCAGCATGCATTACAATCCCAAACTCCAATTTGCCTTCGATTGTGTAATTGAGGAAAGTGGCCTCATTATATTTACTGGAGAGGACATCTTTCCCTCCTGTTCCTCCCTGACACATACGCACAGAATCAATCAAATCAGTAAATCCAACAGGGAGTCGGGATGCCTGATGGCCTCGGGTCTCATTTGAGATGCAGACATTGTCCTGTTGCTTCCTTTAATGAGATCTGGAGGCGTGCAATCTAATATTCACCACCGAGGCTCCAACATGGCCCCCGAGCCTGTAACCCAGAAGGCTGCGTGCTAATTCAATGGAGTGAAGTCAGCTGCGATCACAAGGACTGGAGTGGCCATTCAGCCGAACGGATGAGAGGCATTAGCCTTCTCTTCACATGCTGCACTAATAGACCACAGTTGTTTTCCTCCTTGTTCAGTAAGCTGGACGAGGCTAAAGTCTGCCCATAAATAACAAATATGGACGATGCGGACTGGGTGTAATCCCTGGGTGTAATGAAAATAAAATAGGCCGACTCATTTCCCCAAAAAAATGTTAATTTGCATTGACGCATCATTGCTTTCACACTGCAGCCAGGTGGCCTGTGTTCGTGAAAGCTCAAGGAAGATTTATTAACCAAACACAGCCGCTTGCTCTCGCGTCGCCGCCTTTGCCTCCTCTCCGGCGGTCTGCTGTTACCCTCGCCCACCGCCGGGAAGGAGTCGATCTCTTCGGGGACGCAGCGAGCGCGAACGTCTCGGAGTCGAAAAAGACTCCGGCGCAGGAGCAGGTTGCGTTTCCGAAGCGCATTGACTTGAGTTGTCGGCACTGCGTGGAGAAAATCACGTCGTGCCCCCGTTTGACGTTTATACCTCAGAGTTATGCTAATTTCACACCTCACTATGGATATTGCTTCTTATTTTCTTGCACTGGACTCGGGCCAGACATGACTGCGATGGCAACAGTTCCCGTGATATCATGCAGTTACATTCATGTCAGTTACTTTCTCCACATGTTGCTGCCTTTTTTTAAAAAATTAGCCAGAAGTCGCTCGAGGTCAGGCGGTAATGTCACGTGGAAGTCTGCGTATACGTGATGAACGGATGGAATGGACACGTGTATAAAAAGCACAAACTTTTCTCCAGTGTTTTGGAAAATCAGCACTCCCTCCTCCGCTCACCTGTCATTTGGAATAGCTAATATAATGCACCCCGAAGAGCTGCGGCTTCATAACTGGCGATTCATGAGCACCACTAAATATTTCAGCAGTTAAGTTTTATGACTTTTTTTTTTCTTTGTAAATCAGGGCAATAGGAGATGTTTTGCTTGGTCGGAGACACAGATTTACAGAGATAAGTAATTAGCCGCGCTGTCTGACTTGACGTAGTGGAGCACCCACTCCTCCTACCGAGTCTGTCCGGGCTGTCACCAGTGACTGATGCACTGTGCGCTTCCCACCCTCGACTCGCCGCTGTTTACTCCCTCATACCTAATCGCACATCCGGAGACGTCTCAGTCCCCTCCCATTAGCGGGCGTATTAATCATCCTTCATGCCGTATGACTGGGTTAAAATCCCAGCGTAACCGCCGTCCCACATTTTGCCAGGAGGAAGTCAAACTCTTCCTCCTTGATGATAATCCCCGTAAAGAACTCACCGTATCACAAAAGAGCAGGAACGCTTTGACCCAAGAAGTTCTTCCTGCGTCTATCAAACGTCATTACGGAAAGTTAAAGAAGAAAGCAAACCCAGATGGTCCATTTGCTCGTGTTCCGGCTGCTGCGAACTGCACGCAGTCTGGAAGCATCACAGATGCTGAATCCTCCCCTGATGTGAGTTTTTTTTAAAAATTCTGGGCAAAAGATCGAAAAGAGAAAGTTTTGGCCACATTAGCGGCGCAGCTTTGCGATCTCAGGTCTTTTTTATTTTTTGTTATTTTAGATTAGACTAAAATATCTCTGCAGCCTATCGATGGCTTCAAGCACCGTAGGCTGAAAGAAGTCGCAGGGAAGAGGAGTTTTTCAGCCGACAGTTTCTCACACTTACCAGCTCCATGAGTACGATAATATTTATCATATTTCCCAGAGCGGACCAGACCTCTATCAGTTTTCATTCTCTCTTTTCGGCGCAAAATGAAATCCTCCTCCTTCACTGTCGAGGTTTGCATTCAGCCACGTTGCCTTTTCAGCGGGGACGGACGGCGCTCCTTTTTAATCTCGCCGTGCTGCTATTTCATTTCCTGCCCTGCTCATTGACTCAAATCCGCGCCCATCGACTCGATAATGGCGGGGCCGACACCAGGCGGGCGCGTTTTCGCGTCGTGCCCCGCGGGCTGGGGATCCTCCGGCAGAAACGCAGGGCTGCAGCTCTTTAATCGATGCGTGACGGAGAACCGGAGAGCTCGGCACGAGGGGACCGCACCCGCCGTGCCTGTCAACGTGCTGACGTTCTCACGCATGAGTACTTAGTACTCATTACTGTATTATTGACAGGTGTCGCGGGGGCTGGTGTGATCCCATCGTAAGTGGGGGCCTGGGGGTCTCCGGGGGGGGGCTTCCACAGGCTCCTCCTCTAATTGCAGTCCCCCTACTTCCTGCGCTGAGTCTCCCTCGGTGACAACGTTACCAGCACCAACAGGCTAACACCTCTTTTTACCAGGAAAACAGTAAAACAGCAAACAAGATATATGGCAAGTTTAAATACTTTCAGACGGATGGAGTTGGAAAATTGTACCCTGCAAAACTTCAAGTGATTTATTTATTTTTTTTTTTTTAGTTGTGCGGTCTTCATTCTAAACATACAGAGGAGAGAGCTGTAGTTGCACTGAGGTGTGAGCAGACTCAAATTTCAGGAAAAAAAAAATGAGGCTAATAATCGTTAACGGACAGTTTGTGTGGTTATGCTTCACGCGGGGGCAGTTTGGGCCGCTTTACTGCTCCTCGTGGCTCGGCCATTCACCCGCCCTCCTTTTCCAAGCGTCGCCGCCGGAAAGCGGCACACATGCGTCTCCGCTGCTGTGCGTTCACGTGCAGAACGGAACTGCGTTGTGCGACCGCACTGAGTAGTAACCATCACATGCGGTGACTTATCTCTGTCAGTGCAGCTCCATGATCCTTACATGGTGAGAGAGAGATGGGAAAAAACAACCACTTCCCTCTGGATAAGCTTAACAGGGAATATGGGGGAGGGGGTTGGCGTATTCAAAATGGCCACAGGGAAGCCATTTCCCACAATGCTCCGATTCCCCGGGGCTCCTTGGTGTCGATGTGTCCTTTGTGAGCCAAAGTGTCTCAGACACATTGCGGTCAGCGTGGGCTGGAGGAGATATGACGGATCCAAAAGAGCGATCCCGTTCGCTTCCCTCCCCGGAGAGACCAACGCGTGGCTCGCTGACGGCGTCGCTCCGTCCAAGCGCGTCCGGCTCCCGTGGAGATCTGTCGAATTCATTGGGCGGTTTTCAGAAAAATGCTGATAATCCGCGCAAAAACAGAAGAGCCGCGCTCTGCTAAGACCGGATAAGAGCATTCAAGCATTTACAGTCTTGCGTCGATAATGGCAAACAAGAACCGTGTTACTGTACCTGGGATCAGCACTAAGTCAGTTAAAGGTCATTTAAATTTATTCTAATTGAAACTATTGGATTTTAATGTGCTCTACCTTTAACAGGTGACACGGGCATTGCGGGGAATCCTCAGGGGAAACACGCATGTTTCAATGCACAAAATTAAATGACAGCTGTCTCAGCCAATCATTGACATCTCCAGCCTCTTTTTCTCAAATCAGATTTTTTTTTTCCCTGCTCCTTTTAGTACAGCTGCTCGTCTTTCTTGCCAAAGAAAGTTGGAGAGCAGACTGAGCCCGGCCTCCCAGCGCGCAGAGTCGCGTACGCCTTCTTTACTTTTTCTGAGACAGACCTTGAACTTGCGACTGAGTTCCCTTTCATGTTCGTGTCTAGACAGGAATGGAAGAGCGACTCTCCGGTGTGAGCTCGAAAGCGGGTTTTTTTTTTTTTTTCTCGTGCCTCGAGTTTGTCTCCTGAAGAATGCCTTCAAACTCGACACAACTCAACACATCACTGACGTCGCATCGGGCCCCCGAGAGTGGTGAAGAGAGACATCCTTGCGTGTTTGGGCCCATTTCTCTGTCGGCACCATATCTCAAAAACTGCACAGGTTTTCAGTGAAGTTCGGTGGAAAGCGAACCAGTTTCAAGCCTTTTCTTAAACTAATGGACTCTGCACATCGAATTGAATAACAACACGGTTGACTCGTTATTCTTTTATCCCTGGCAAGAATGTAGGTTTAAAGGAAGCAGCAGTTGAAGCGAATGAAAGTTTGCCAGTGATCCTGTTTTAAAAAAAAAATATTTCTGGGCACTCATTTTCAAGTAATTTGGAGCCAAATAATCTGGAGCAACAACACAAAACAAAACACGTGTTGTTTTTTTTTTTTGCCAAAAGGACATGTGTCCTCGCCTGATGCCCAGCTGTCCCTGGTGTTGTAAAGACTCGTGCAGTGACATGACGCGACGGAAACTGGTGCTCACATTTAGCTATTTCCCCTCCGTTATTTCCAAAGTGGGACGACACAAATCAAACACGGTGAGATGACAAAACCCCGCCGTGGCTCAGAGTAAAGACGAGACTGCGGCGCAGCCTCGCTGCTTGCAAAAACTCTGCTGAAGGATAAAGAGAAGACAGAGACGGATGTGCGGCCCTGTCCCACGATCGCCGGCGAAACGCCTCGTGTGACGAAGGTGGCAGAAGAGACGGCGGGGATCGCTTCAACGGGATCGCAGGGCTGTTGCTTTCGTAGAGTCGAACTACAGGCAAGCTCGGACCGATCAGTTCCCGGTGACTCATCGCAAAGCTGGCCAATGTCTGCGCCACGCGGCATACGTTCGGCATGAAGCCTCAGAGGAGAATAATGTAATACTGTGTGTAGGTGTGAGGTAAAGACTGCTGGTTTAATCCCTCTCTGCAGCCCTTGGGGAGCGTGGCTGGTGTGTTTTTTTTCTTTTCCTCTTGGGGATTAAGCCATGCCTTGGTAAATATTCAGAGACCAGCAGAAGGCCACTCTTACTGCGTGGACAACAAACGGAGTCTGCGCCTTCAGAGCAGATCATGGCGTACTTCGTTTTACCTACTCTGAGGCGCAATGCTGGACTCCGCACGAGAGACCGGAGTCTTCCGTGAACCCCTAAACTTTTTCGTTGGAAACCAAGGCAGATAACAGGGCGATCCGCCGACTCGGAGCCCTTCAGTCGAGCCGAGAATGTCACCATCCGGACACGCTTTTTATCTCGACGCGTTCTCTTATCTTTGGATGGAAACACCTCTCGAGTTTCGGGCTTTCGAGATGTTAGTCGCGTGCAGGCGGAAAGTTCGTTCATCTGCTTCCCGGAGCGACAAACGCTGTTCAATCTGTGTCGCTGTTGCGTCGCCGCGCTGCTGCAGCAGAGAATGAGCTGACAGTGACAGTGACTCTGAAGTTTAGTTCCCATCTTCTTCACCTAATTAAACCAGACTGGAGCGTGGGCTAAACCCTTAGTGTTTTTACTGTAATAAACTGTCCAAAGACAAATGGATAGTTTAGAATTTCTTATCTTAATGTTTCCACACTGCCTTTGAAATGCAGGCATTTGATCTCCCGGGCTCCAGCCTGCAGGCTGCGTTGAACCGGACTGAACGAGAAACGTCGACGGTAATGCGGCCTCGTCTTTCCCACTCAGTGCTGCAATGAGTCGCGCCGGGGCTAAAGTAATTGGGCCCGAATTGTGTGTTTAGCGCACTTAATCCGGCGGGGAAATGTTTAAACAGATCGCAGGGGCGAGCTCAATCAAGCCGACGATGCCCGTTCGGCCCGTGACGTCGCATAAGAGAGCTCGTGGCCACTAACTCCAAAATGGATTAGTGAGACTGCGGGAAATCGTTTTTTTAGAGCCACGTCAGCCTCAGAAATGGATTTACTGTTTTGGCTGTAATTTCCTTTCATTCTTTGTCCTCACATTGCGCTCCTCGTCTGCAGCGCACCTCCATAATTAGCTCCTCTGGAGGTGTTTACTGGAGAACAACGCGCAATGACTGCGGCGTATTATTTTTTCGGATGATTAAACGGTCCTGGCTGTTGGTTTCGCTTCAGCATTTCATCCTCAGCCAGTGGTTCCCAACCGTTTGGGCTTGAGACCCCTACGGGTTCCACCTGTCCATTCCTGGTGGCGGGATTTTTTTTTCCCTTCAGGGAACTGGAGATGTAAGATTACCCGTGTCAGTTCCTCAACAGAGCTGTGCAATTTGGAGGTAAAGCAACAAAGAGACTGAGATTGCAGCGTTTTCGATTGTCACTTATTGTGGTCCAATTTTTCCGAAGCTTACGATTCAGCACGCAGTATATTCCAATAAATTGACGCAAATCGCCAAAAAAGAAGCTTGCGTGAAAGAAAATTACAGTGTTATTACAGCGATTATAGTCCTCGTCAGGGCTTTGTAATTGTATTTGTGAATAATTCACAGAAAGAATTTTATTATTTACAATAATACATCTGCTGTCGTGTTCTGTCATCACAGCCGTACTGACTGCGCTGTGGCTGAGAGCTGATTCACCGAGAGGCCAGCGCGTTTAGAAATCTATGTGCGATGATCTCGAATAAATAATAATAATGATAAACAATAATTTAGTTTGTCTTTTAGAGCAAAGACTTAATGGCTACCAACTCAACATTTCAGTTGATTCATAAACTAAAAATGGCGCAGACACGCTGTGGAGGGGGAAAATCCATCACCTCCACAGTCCTGTGCTCAGACGTGGCTGCATCTCTGTTCTGATCCACGTAAAGGGAAAAAAAAAAGGGGGGGGGTTTCCTGCCTGAGCCAAAACACCCAGATGCTTGTTTAATGCTGCGCTGGCTCACAGTCGGCTGGAAATTGAACATGGGGGTATAATTCTAGCTGTCTGTTTGTTGTGTTCAAACACTGGTGAACCTTCTGCCTGTGTGTTTTCATCAAGCCCCCACACACACACACACACACTTTAGAGAGGATTTTTAATTCCTCTCCCCCACGCGCGGAAGATGGCGACAAGCTGAACCTGTTGTTCCCGTAAAAAGATGCGGCCGGTTAAGTTCTCCCCGTCGTGCCGCCGTCTCTTCGGACTACGTTCGCGAATGCCGCCGAGTCGATGTGTTACTTCGCCGTTTGCACCGCGTCAAAGTAGGTTTGCAGTCGAGTTGCTAGGTAACGAAACGCCTCCTGTAGACTGGATCTGTTATTTCTGAAAACTACGTCAGGTTTTTCACACCTCCAGGAATAAACGGCGTGCTCGCAAGCTGCTTTGTTTCGACAGAACGGCCGAGGAATCGTGTGAAAGCACGGCAAAAATGATCGGATCTGAATTCTGAGGACATCGGGGGGGGATTTTCAGAGCGGCCTCCGTCACGTGTCCCGCTGGAGTCGCTGTCGCGGCCGGGGTCAACGTGACACCGCAGGCTTCATCTTCTCTGCTGGTCCCCTAACTTCCTTGTCTCGCTTTCCTCTCCACCGCCCACCTAGTCATAAATTTTAAAATCATCCCGTAAAGTGAGGAAAGCAGCCGCAGTTACAGAGGCAGCACAAGCAAATAAAATCCCAGCTGGTCCCTCAAAGTCAAGGGATGACCTCCTCTCGCCTCCTGGAGACACGCTTTGTTTGTCGAGTGGAAAACCCGAGCTGCTGAAAAAGAACATTAAAGACGCTAGGGTTTTGTTATTTCTAATGCTAATGCAAAAAACAGGCTTAATTTTGTCACATGTGAATTGAGTCCCAGGGCCACAGAAAGTTGTCTGTAACTTTTGGAGCGTTTACTTTCCCTTCGATACACTGAGTGAAACGTGAGCTTTGAGACGTTCAAGAGAAGAAAGCACTTGACCTTGATGTTGCCGGCCTTATTACGGGCATCGTTCTCGGGATCATTTAACCGGGATCATTCCCTCTCATAAAGAAGGTCATTCAATCGTAATTTTTTTTTCTCTTGGAGAGCCAGGAGGTGTATTTCCTCCGGAAAAGACCGGTCGGAGCCTGTAACAGCAGGAGAACCACCCGCTCTCTGTCCGGGTATTTAAAGTAACGCTGACATTTTAGCCGGACTTTAAATGTTTGGGACGGACCGGGTCCATCTTCGGCTTCAGAGAGATTTATGAGAGTTGTTGGGAAAGCTCTAATGGCACTTCAGGTAAGGAGTCGTCAAGCTGTCTCCTCTGTTCGGACCGAGACAAACGCCCGGTAAAAACAGAGACATAAACGACCGCAACACACAGGAGAGACTCACGGCACGCTGAAATGACACCGGTGCATTTTGGTTTTCTTCTTTGGCGTCTTGGGGTGTGTGTGTGTGTGTGTGTGTGTGTGTGTGCAGCGCATACACTGCACGCGACAACAGCCACAAACTCTCTAGTGATACGTTTTAAGCCAGCCGCTCTCTGTGGTGTGCCCCCTCCCTCTCCCCCGCTGTTCTGAAGGTCGTTCCTCCAAACATGGCCGCCCTTCGTGTGTTTTGAGGAAAACAAAAACAAAAAAAGATGTCAGAAAAGGGAGCGGAGAGGATGGACCGCAGGCTTCATGAATCAGCAAATGGATTTAACCACAACAAAAAAAAACAAACACTACTCGTAGCTGGCATTACTCAGGTGCATCTGCTTCTTTCGCTGCTGTCACCATGGAGACGACCCCCCCCCCGCCGGCCTGGTTTAGCACGCCTGCCCCCTTCTAACACATGAATGCAATGAATGCAGTTCACGGACACACCTGCTCAGACAATACGATTCACATTCTGCCGCGATGAACCTGAGAAGGGGGGGCGGGTGGAGGAATTCATGATCTCTCAGACGTCAATTACTCACTCTGACACCGCGAGGAGAGAGGGCGCGCACTTCAAGGTTACCCAGGCCTTGTGTGCGGCGCACGTGAAGGTCAGCGTGCAGCTCCTTCCACGCCGCGGGAATGCCAAACGCTCCAGATGGAAGCAGTCGAAGTCCTGCGCGAGGAATGCACGGCAGTGTCAGGGACGCGTGCGCCACGCTGCTCCTTACCTTAACTGAGAAAGCTGCTGCAAAAAATCCGTCGGTTCATTTCACGCTGGCCGCAATTCATTTGAATGCAACTGCTTCAGGCCAAGGTTAGATCGTGATAATGGGCTCGCCGGCCCCTGTCTCGCAGAAAGGCCTCCGTCGTCGTGTGACCGAAGCGGGAGAAAAACAAACTCTCGTCACATGCAAATAACCCACAGGCAGGTGCGTGTTGCAGATGATCCTGTATGGATACCAGGATTAAGGATTTGCAACGCGCTTTCGAGCGACGTGACGTCTCGCAGAATTAGTGTAATCAAATGTAAAGAACCCAGGGGATTTATTTTTTATCACCTGTAAGTGACATGCCGTCACCTCCGGCTTGTGCATTGAGCAGCATGCAATATTGCCCAGGCCCAAACCCCCCTAACCCCAACCCCCACGGGGGGGACGTGTCTTTAACCTCCTGATGTTTCACGGCGACACTTGATGTATTCTTGTGAAGAATACCTTGAGTGAAGTGTTGTTTTAACCTGCATCTCCATATCCAATCTCTACTCCGTCGTGGATCCGCCTCCCCCCCGTCCCCCGGGTGTGTGTGTGAATAACAATGGTCGTACCGCAGGTAGGCGTGGGAGCGTCGTCTCCAGCGGAAGGATAAAGCCGCGAGCGGGGAAATGACAGAGAGCCAGATAGGAATCAGTAATCCTTAGTCAAGATGGAGCCCACTCTCAAATGGCGGCCTGCCAACCAGGCGCGCGTCTATCTCTCGCTCTCCCTCTCTCGCTCCGGCGAGCGAGCGGACGAAACCAGACACACGTCCACATCCGTCACGATCACGCGTGACCTGAACCGGTCTCGTCGGCGAACGGTGCAGAGGCAGTGGCACAATAAACGCGTGTTGACCGCGCGTCGGCTCGTGTCGCAGCGTGGACCCGGCACACGGGAATATTCACTGGTCTGAGAAATGACATCGTCAGCCCCCCACCTCTCCCCATTTGCGGAAGCAGTGTGTCTATATATGTGCGTGAGCGAACGCCGTTTCGCCGCAATGTTAGCGGTGATCGTGCCGCCAGCGTCTTTAGCTTGCAGCTGCGGTATTGGCTCCTGAAATGTCGTGACTGAAGCCAGCTCGACCGAAGCTAAGCCACTTCACGCTGAAGAAGAGTATCGGCTGTGCAGCCACAACGGCTCGTTCCTCCGCGCCGCGGAAGTCGATCGTTTTCCAAATCCCATCAAAGACACATCAGCGGGCGCCGCACTTCCTCATCATCGAGAACATGGGCGCTGCAGCCAGGTGCGCACCGTCCCGCAGATATAGACGCTCGCCGCACGTGGCTGAGGACGCATTGATCCACGGCTGAGAATTTCCTGCTGTTTCGGTTCCATTCGCCGAGAGCTCCGGCTCTCAGCTTTTTCAAGGGTTGAAAATGGAAACGAAAAAGATTTGTCACTGGATTTTAAAGTTTTATGTGCAGCAGGAACCAATGGGACAGTCGGTCAGTATTGGTACTTACATGGGATTTGTTGACTGATATTTGTTTAAAAAAAAAAGAGTAGAGTAGTGCCGTGTGTATTCTTTGCGTAAAATCCTGAGCTGTGCATGCTGCTCCAAGCATTGGAAGAATATGTCAGAAGTAAGCGTCAACAGTTACGTTGGCAGTTTCACTTCCTGCAGGTCTGGACAGCTGAAAGCCACTGAACGGCTTCTTCGTTGCACAGAATCGATCTCGCTGGATCGGGTCATTTTTGGGGCAGGAAGGCGCAAAGAGGCGCAGATAGGATGACAAATGAGCCCAAAGGAGGACGGCGGGCATTTGAGAAGCGACTGGCGGAAACTCTGTGTCGTCCTTTGAAGGCAGCGGATCCCTGACAGCTGCGTCCCATCGCCCAAGTTCCCTCCCCTGGCTGGACAGCGAGTCACCCCCAAAGCACCTTGACACGGGGAGTAAACAAGCCTGCCTCTCCTCATCAAGGCCGCCGCGTTTGCTCGGAGGGCGGCGTCCGCGCGGGACAGCGCGCTGCCAGGGGGATGAGGACTCACGCCGGAGATATTGTGATCCCCGTTTTCCCCGTCTTTTAACGGACACGCGGCCGGAGCGACCCTGCCAGCTTGGCATCACCGGAGATGCGAGGGCGGCCCAGAGAGCTGCATCGCACAAAAAAAAAAAAACACCACCATAGGCTGATACAACAAGAAGGAAGTGAGGAAAGTGACCTCTGGGGTTCACAACTACTCGAGCCGACTTTGGGTCGGGATAATTCACCCGGCAGATCCCACAGCCGCTGCAGAGTCAGTGTTTCAGGCAGGCGCGTCACAAACCCACTGTATAATGTTACGTGTACAGTACATCATTGAATCCTCACCACCCACTTAATCCAATCAGCTCTTTCGGGAGTTCGGGAAGTATTTCGGTGCCTTTTTTTTTTTTTTTTTTTTTTTACAATTCCAGGGAGGAGGCCGTGCAGCGAAATAGCAGTCGCGTCAGTATATCTGGAGCCGTACCGTACACCGGCTTTAAATATCCTCCCTGTTCGACCGGCGGAAGCAGCTTCTCTGCAGCAGATGGCCGGCCTGCCGGAGCCTTATGTGGACGCGCCGCACGGCGGAGCGCGGCGGTTGTGAGGCATGCTGGGAAACAGTTGCTAAGCACCTCCGTGGCATTCTGTAGTAGGAGGCACGTGGACCTTGTGGATGTAGCAGAACCCTTTCATTCACAGATAGCCTTTTGTAACTTTCGGCCGGTTTTCAAAAACGTGGCCTCGGTGATTTCGTTCCTTCTCTTCCACTTTGAGAAACCGATCGGTGGAAGTTCATCAGATGAAGGCGGGAATAGGTGTTAGAAACTAATCTGTCGGGAACGTGAACTCGTACGTGTGACTGGTCATCTAGCATTTCATTTAGCACGACGGCCTCTCGTTGGCCAGCCAAAGCTTCGCCCGCCATCAAGATTCCTCCTTCTGGTGGAAAACATGCATGAGGATGCGCATGGTGAAGAGAGCAGATTCCGGCGGGGAAGGGTGGAAGAGCGCTGCACGTATTCTCCTCGCGTCTCCGCATCATTTATACATCTGGAGCCAGCTGACATATCTGGGGCTTTGCTTTCCGCCTGGCCGCCCGTCGGAGAGGAGAAACACTCGTTTGATTGGCAGGTTAAACTCTTCAAGGTCAGCCCGCTCCACGGCTCACCCTCTCAGTGTAGATTACTGTGGTAATATCTCTCCTGTCGAGTGTCTCCCACCCACCCCACCCCCTTCGACTAGTTCTCCGTCTACCCACAGATCTGAGGATTACGTCCTTGCCTCCTCATCAGGTCATTACATAAGCTACTGCACAGGTTGTTGAGCATGGAGATTGCGCCGTGTGTTCGGGATCGCCCTATCCGGGGCTGCTGCGAGAGAAATGAATGCCATTTCTGCGGGTGAAATGAGTGAGGTCGGGTTGGGGAAGGGAAATGGGATGCGGTTGCGTGATTGCAGCTACAGAAATTGGCCGACATCTGGCCGGGGACCGTACTCCTCGCAGGGCTCGCGTCGTTTAGGCTTTGCCTTCGCCCTTAGTGTCGTTTCCTCGAGTTCGTGCTTGAAGTGATAGAAGCTGGCTGGGTGGAATGGTGGTAAATCTGCCGAAGAAATGTGTCAGCTCTACGTGTGGATGATTGACACTTTTCAGGGTCATCATGGGTGATGTGAAGTGCTTAATATCATGTAAGAGGCAAGGAAAGAAGAGGGGTTTGCAGTGCAGCACCTTTTAAGATCAAGATCCATGAGTCACGCAAAGCTGAAATGCTTCTCTGAGGAACTCCCACTTCCAGTTATCGTCAGTCAGTTGGTCTTTTGCACTCATCGTCAAACTTGCCCCTCAATGTTTAAATCTGCCATCGAGTCAAGCCGGTGTGGATCCTGTGTCTGCCAACGCAGTATTTCTTCATTCATTGAGTTGGACAAAGACCTCCAAACAGAGAGATACTCATGAGAAGAACTGAGTCCCAGTACTTTATGGTAAAAAAAAAATGTGACGAGCAGAAGGACCGGAGGAGCAAATGTGAAAAACCCAGCAGGAAACAGGAACTGTGTTCGATGGAGCCTCACAAAAGAAAGTTGTGCAGATGGCTGCCGAATGTCACAAAGGCACAAGGCTGCTAATCGCGCCGCGTTTCCATCATGCCTGTCGTCGTGCACGCATATTTAGCGCAGCATACCAAGCGGCGGTGGCGGCGGCGGAGGCTGCGGCAGGGTAACGGGCCTCGTCAGGCGCAGCCTGCGGTTTCTACGTGAGAACAGCTGGAAGGGCTGCGACAGTTGGGGGGGAGCAGCCCTTCAGTTCCCAGTATGTAGCCAATACACGGCTAACATACACTGTTATTAGGGAAAAGGAGAACACCTGCAGAAACAAGCAATGGACGCCTGTGGTGTGTAACTGAAATTTATGGGCGCAGTGCTTGGTAAAACGGAGTTTATCCACCTTTTCACTTCACATCACACTTTTGCATTCCGATGAGGCGCGGCAGTGGCACTGAAGTGTGATTGAATGTCGCCGTCTGGAAATACTTTTCCTTTATGCTCCTGCCAAGCGGCGGTAATAGCTTTTAATCTGTGCATCAGTTGGCCGGCGAGCGCGCTTTTTTTTTCAGGATGAATGGCATTCGCGCGGCTGCGGTACAAAGTGGCGTTGATACCCCACACACACACACACACACACACGGTGCTGTCAGAATATTTTTGATATTTTGCACCGCCTGTGACTGGACCGCAGGACGGGGATGTGTTATCCATCGACGTTCAGGGTTGGAAGACATTTTTTCAGCTGACTGGATTCGCTTTGACATTTAGTCCGGTCGGACGTGTGTTTGCGGTCCCAAGAGGATGATTCCTAATAATTCCGGTGACTTCTTGACCTTTTATCTTTGCAGCAAGGTCTCTCATAAACCTGCGGCCAACTTTGTCATAAATTTGTTGCGGCGGATTTGTCGCAGTCCCTGTTTTGGATCTTCCCGACCTTTCAGTCATCGTTTACCAGTGACGCGTCCGTGATTTGGCATCCTGAAAGAGCGATGGCCAAATTAACTGTGAATTTGCACTGTCATGTGATACAAATAATCCACTGAGGAGGATTCATATCGATTTTAGGCTACACCGCCCTCACGCTCCAAATCTGCACTTATACACAAGAAAATCCAACAGAGAGATTATTTTCCTCTTTTCCAATTTCTCTAAGGTCAGACGATAAACTTTGCAGACAAACTAAAAATAAAAGACACAAGTCCACCAAAGAGAGATGAAACAGATTCATTCAGAGATTCAGTAATCCTCAAAATGTGTTTTTCGAACAGAAAGTTCTCACATTTGAGACGCTGCCAGTCTGATCACATCAGAGACAATTTGGTTCGACGCTAAAATCGGTGAGACCCGACAGAGCGTTATTAGCTTCGTAGGTGAAATATACAGCAGTGGTAATTACTGTAGAGAGTACACACACACACACACACACACGCCCCTGTTCCCTGAATACTGTCAAAGAAAACAGTTTGTCGATAATGGATACCTGCCGCCACCCCCCACCCCCGCCGCTGACACACACGTATTATTGAGCTGACTCGACGGGCCTGGAAGACGTGTGCTGCTTTCATTTCTGCACGCAGCTGTTTGAAAGCGACGTCGCGCTTGTTTTTTCGTGGACAGCTGGAGCTCCCTGCGAGGTCTGTCGCCCGACATTCATCTGTTCAAAACATGCTCCCCCCCCCCTTTCTCCTTTAGATCCGAGAGCCTGCTGGTGAGCCGAGAGGTAGCGTCCGAGAGAGACGGCGCGGCAGGCCCCTGTTGAGTTCAAGGTGAGTCTCTCTCTCTCTCTCTCTCTCTTCGCCAGCCCAGCCGGGGAGCGCCAAACGTCTGCGGTGGCTCCCCGCTCGCTGTCGAGTGGCGCGCTGCAGCTGTTTCCAGAGCTCGCCGCTTCAATAAGTTCTGCGTCTTTCACGCCACGTTCACATTTAATTTAATAGATATATCTGCCACATTGCCCCCCCCACGGAGATCATTTATGTTTCATTTAAACCTTTTTATCCTGGTGTCATTGCACTTAAACGGTGCACACTTTGCTGTACATGTTTCATATTTGATCCAGACTGTAAATCTAATGAACCGTAAAATGCATATAAACAGCCCTACCACCTTAAATCTTGCTGGGTACACAGGCTTTGATTAAAGACGACGAACCGTTTCCTCTGGGCTAAAAATGCAGGCGCGTGTTTAAAAAGTTATTTTCTCCATGTAAATTACTGAAGCTGCTTAATTGCATATTTACTAGTTTAATCAAAGTCCGTTTAATTGGAACGATCTCAGGCGCAAAACCAAAGTGCACTCCAGACCCACAAAGTGGAAAACCCTGTCGACCACGCCGTTGGTTCCCGCGGGCAAGCGTCGCCGGCCACCTGCCTTTCAGGCTGCGACTTCTGGGCGACCCCACGCACGCGGGTCGAATGATTGTCAAGGGCCGAACGTACAGTACACCTTCCCCGTCGCCGTACGAGCCCCGTCATCGGAAAACGAGATGGATCACGCGTCGCCTGGGAAATGTTCTCCGGCTGAACACTGAGAACAGAGGAAGACTTTGGTTTCACGTCCACACATGCCCACGTGAATATTGGCGCAGAAAGGTTTTGAAGTCACGCGTGCGTAGGTGGAACCAGTGGTGTACATAGTCGTGCACCGTCATCATTGCAGTACAAAACAGACAGCGCAGGTTTGGACCGTGCAAGAGGAAAAGTGAAACAAATGTGTCACTGATGAGGCGAGCGCCGTGTCCTGAAGCGATCCGTCATGTCTCTGAGTGATGTCTCACGCTGGGACTCCCAGGAAACGGGTGGGGGCTGAACTTTCCCCCCCTCCCCCCGTCTGACGGCGCGACGGCGTTTGGCCGTTCGCCAGAATCTCTGCTCAGTTCGCTCCCTGTGACCACCGGTCAGCTGAGTTACTGCAGCGAGTCGATTCCTCTCGCATCATCATTTCCTCTAACGGTTTTCGGGCTTCAGTCTATTTGAGCTCATCATCTGTGACAGCCGTGAATCTTGGCCGTTTGACAGATTTTCTCCCTGGGTCATAGCCGGACAGGCCGTCGGGACCATACTGCGACAAGTCCTGATGGGCCCCTGCAGAAAAAATCCATAAAGTAAAAAAAGAAAAAAATGAGGAGGCTCTAAATCAGATTTTCCGCTGCGACAAAGCAGAGACTCTGACATTCAGGACGCTGACTTTGGCGTATGCGTCTCGACTCAGCCTGGCTGCTCTGCTTGTATTTCACCTTGGATCCGAACCTCCCCGCGCTGTCAGGCCCTCCCAGGCGCGCTTCTTTGTTAAATCCCGTTTTCAGCTGCCAACGCTGGTTCAGGCAGGGTTCACTGGCTATTTACCCAGGCATCGTGAGCGATTCCGGCCTTGTTAAATCCCATTTTGTTCCGCGCGCGCCGAGCTCGGCCTCCTCCGGGCGTGCGAAGGTGGAGGACGAAGGCGGCGCGCCGACCGGGGACCCGAAGAGCAGTCCAATTTTTCATCCTTATTGCCCGTGACATATCCAAAGTGGCAGAGCGCCGTCCGCGGAGAGACGGAGGGAGGGAAAAAGCACGTAGAAAGTGTGGAGCGTGCAGCTCGGTTGAACCGGCAGCGACTGTACCTCCGCTTCCTGCTCCCGTAGCCGTGAGCAGGGCCCCCCCCGCCCAATTTTCTGAAACAGTGCAATTCACCGGCGTCCATTACCATTAGTTTTACAGCTCACTCCGCCTTCGGGCTTGTAGTCTAGCCAGAGGATAAATGCGAGGTACGGAGCTTACCAACAGAGAATTAAGAGTGCATTAGAGTCCGGCTGACTCCGCGGCACCAGCTAAATGAAGGCAGTGCATCCGCCCCTTCGCCCCCCCATCTTTCCCCCACGTAGCTTTCTGCGGGCCTCAGCCTTTTTTTTTTTTATACCGGGCGCATCCAGTGATTTGTCATGTCTGTTGAAACCATCTGTCATTTTAATCACACGTGCATTTCTTGTCTGCGCAGGATGTGTTTAATTAGTCCAATAACTCCAGTGCAAATGGAAGTGACAGAGACAGATCCCTGTTGCTGCACGTTTTGTGCCAATCAGCCGTCGTAATTTCAGCCTTTTAGTTGCTCGGCTTTGATTTTGCTTCTTCTTTTTCTCCTCTCCTGAAATGAAAGCGTAATTCATGACTTCCCCTGCAATCCCAGTTCTGTGTGTAAAGGAACTATTTTTGTTTCCTCACATTTTGAAACGCCTCGGTCGGCGATTCCGAATTGCAAGAACGAGGCCGCGAGATCAGCTCCGTCACACGCAGGCGGCGCGGTGATGAAGGGCCGTGAAGGGCGCTGTCAAGGTGACTCGACTTGGGGAGGTGGGCGAATTGGGGGGGGG
Organism: Psettodes erumei; assembly: GCA_016785225.1. Classification (NCBI taxonomy): domain Eukaryota; kingdom Metazoa; phylum Chordata; class Actinopteri; order Pleuronectiformes; family Psettodidae; genus Psettodes; species Psettodes erumei. Next base: position 285,174 of record JAFBJZ010000737.1, read on the forward strand.
TTTCAGGAGCGACTCACACACACGTCTTCTTTCCTTCTCACTGTTGAGATTAAGATCTCTTGTTGTAATTACGGCTCTGCGAGGCGTCCTAATTCTGCCGCGTGCGATAGCGATCGCGCCCGTCAGGTGCTATTGAGGGTATCTGGCACCAGCTGCTCACGTACTTTACATGTTCCAGTGGGCTGCAGCGGAAGGGAGCGCCGCTGTCACGTGATGTCTGTTGATCAACTGGCTTCTGGAGGGCTGCCAGTCGCCCCCCCTCCCCCGGCTTTCCTCTGCCTCCCGCCGCTCAACGCTGAAAGATAGGTAGAGAAAAAAAAAAATAAAAGGAGCACTCTTGGGTGTTTGGAATTTTTAACACCTGATGTGCAATGAGGACATCAATCATCCTCTGCAGTCCCAGGGGACCAGCCACCCCCAAACCCCCCCAACACAGACAGAGTTGCGTAATGAGCAGTTGCACTGCCGTGTACTGTACTAGCCGTTGTGCACAGCATGGCACCAATCCGACCAGACCGCTACAGCCAACGTGCAGACAGAGCACAAATGACTTGTGTTCATTCCTCATAAGCTTCTCACCGAGACAGGTGAAGGTATGAGCCTGACACCCGGGCAGAACTTGTCTGTGCTGACCTTCCACAATATGAATGAGACGTACAGGAAATCTGCCTTTTTAGCTGGAGGATTTTAGGTCTGTCGGTTGCACCAAACATCTCGAAAATGTCACCCGGAGCTTTGGGAACTTGTGGAGGACATTTATTAAACAACAACAATTTATGGAAACCTGTGTTTTGATATCCCAGAGAAAAATAATGACCCTTCACAGCCCTGTCAGCATCACCCACGGCAAACAGGAGGCCGTTCCCCTCAGTAACTGAGTTACATCAGGCACAGTGATCCATTGCCTGCACTTGGCAGCGGAGCGGGATCATTATTTCGGCCGACTCTCATGAGGTCCACCGTTACAACTGCGTGCGTTCAGACAAGGGCGAGGCCGGCGGCACTCGTCATAAAGCTGGAGCAATCTAAAGGAACCTCTCATAATGCGAGCGTGTGAGACATCAGAATCTGACGCCAGGGAAAATGAATTTCCTGCAGTTGTGTTTGGAATGAATTGCAAGGCAATGCATGTCAGTGATTCCTCCCTTGAATGTGGGTCCGCGTGCGCTCACGCGTCGATAATGCTTCGAGACATTATCGTGCCGCTGCAGCGTGTGGATCCATAGAAATCGTGAAGAAGCGGCTCAGCGTCGGGGCAAGTTGGGGAGACGAATTCATAAAGGGGAGTTCGCCGACGTCGAGCGCGCTGCGCAGGTGAACGGTGCTTTTGGAGTGGATGATTTGTATTCATGGCTGCTGCTCATTCTCGGTAATGGAGTCATGAACATACACTCGAAGTAAAAGTCAGGCAGCGCTCCTTCATGGGAGTTGTTGTGGATGCTGTTGGCGTGTTTATATGGCAGCGCTGAGCACGAGAGTGAGTGCTGCTCCGCGGTGGATCGTGACTTTGCTGCCTGTGTGGGAGCTGCTGCTGCTGCTGCTACTCCCACGCATCTCCCTCCCTCTCTTTCTTTCTTTCTTTCTTTCCTCTCTCACTCCAAATCCACTGGTGTTTTAACCCTGAGCTCATTTTGTACTAAACCTCTAATCTACTCTCTGTGTCACAACTGTCCCTCCATATAAAGTAAGTAGTAAGCCAGCCTCGCGATGGGAGCTTCACATAGTGTCATGTCAGACGAGCCGCCGCGCGGACAACACATAGAAAAAGATACTTCCGTCAATCGTGACGCGGCGTGTGGTACCCCCTGACATTTTCAGTTTCAGTGCTAAGAAGGTGTCTTAGCGAGGAGTAGCCCCCGCGTGTTCAGAATTTTTACTCCCGCTGACCTTGGAGGCTCCGTGTGGCCGGGCAGTGACGGGGGTTGCTAAGGTAATTTAATTAGCAGACCCTCCAAGGGCAAGGGTAATTACTGCTCTCCAAATCCCCACTAATCCCCCTTCTGAGTCCCCAACACAGACTCGGCCCGGGGCGCTTCCGACAGCCGGCGCTGACTCCTCCGTCCCGTCCTAGACAGGGGCCCTCCCAAAAATAAGAAATAAAAAACCGAGAACACTGTTCCTGTCTGCACAAAGACACTCCTTGGTGGCTTCATTTATATGAGACGTGCGGGGCTCCGGTCGGCACTCCCAGTAAATTCCTCTCACGTTGCGCCCTGCCCTCCCCGTTGTGCGAAGGGGGACTCTAGGGTCAAAAGGGCCACTCGTCTCTCTGTAAGAATGTCGTAATTATCACTGCCGGGACGAGCAGGATGTGAGGGTTGTGAGCGGCAGCAACCCTCGAGACGTGAGAGAGCAGATAGCGGCCGCCGAGCATCTTAAACTGACTTCCTCCAGAAAAAAAACCCCAATCAGAATCACCAGTTTAGAGCGATGCGATAGTGTGGATAATCAATATTTTTTTTCATTTTAAAAAAGAGGGACAAAAAGATCACATGTAGTATAAGTGATATGTCAGAGAATGATGAGACAGTGATGTGTACCAGAGACAGTGATGTGTACCAGATACTGTGTTTTCCCCTCAGGAGGTGGTGGAGACCAAAACAGAGATAAAAGGGGGCATGAACATTGAGCTTATACTCACGTTATCGTCTCAAGGTTGCACTTTGCTTCATTCAGAGATGCACCAACATCTTCGATTCGTTGATTTTAGCATCACTTTTCATGCATGACATGGCATTTTGTACTGCTGATTGGCTAAAAGACCCAGAACCGCAGTTGTGGTTCTTGAAGCAGCGTAATGACCCAGCGGAGTTTGAAAATGGACGTTTCGCGGAAAAACAAGCGCCCCCATCAGCTCCCCCTGCCACTCCCGTAACCTCCGCCAAACATCTGCCACCGGCGGGTGCTGCGGACCCCAGCAGGTGTTCTGTGTGTGGCAGCGTGCGTGCGGGGCGGCGGTTGCGCGTACAGTGCCGCATCCGCAGCGTGCACGCGAGAGGGGAGCAAACCGGGCGGCGGTGAAAGGAAGCACCTGTGTGTATTGAAAAGAGTTCTCTGAATAGCTCCATATTTGAACAGCCACTTATCCTCCGATAAAGCTGTAAGTGATTCGTGGCAGCTTCCTGCCTGCGGTGCAGCGGGGGGTGTGGTGTGTGTGTGTTGGGGGGGGGGGGGGGTGTTGAGTAAATGAGAGCGTCAGCTGTAATTAGGGCTAGTTTCCTCCATTTGGAAGTGCATGTCTCTGTCTCAGGGAGACTTAGCGCTGGATACTCCGGTAGGATACAACTCAGAAAGTAAGATTCGGCCAGCGCCTCAGAATCAGCTCGTGGAGAAGAGCGGCGAATGACGCAGCGGGGCCGCACGCGGCCAGCACTTACTTTACATCTCATTACTGCGCTCGACTCTGAAAGACGTCTGACTGTTTTTCTTCGCGACCAGCGCCAACAAAGAAGTTCACGCAGTATATCTGTAGGGAGGGGAGGAGTCTGGTTTCATGCCGGAGATAAAAGTGAGACCTGATCATGAACGTGGGTTTTGCAGAAGCTTCCGGTGTTAATATTCTCGTTGGACCGTCGGACCGGCAAAAGCATTCCCCCACGTGAATGCAATGTAATGAGGCTGGTGACAATCACAGCAATCACATCCGCTCATTTAGTTCCATTCGAATGCAGCGCCCCTCCACAAGCTGCGGAGTCCAGAGACGTCAGCATGTGCAAAATACGCTGCCAAATGCAAATGATGTTTTTCGGTTTTTTTATACTGCCTATTGAAATTCCAGCGGTCGCCTTGCTTTCCGCTGATGCGGCTGCGTGATTTGAATCCGAAAAACGTACGCAAACGCACACGTCATAAATATGAAGGTACGACTAAATTACTGCCCAGCGCAGCGCTGCTCGGGTGAAATGGAACGTAGCTCTAGCGCTCACGCCGTACAGGCGGCGGCAGCGCGGAGGGACGAGGGTTTGGAGCTGCCAGACGTTCAGAATGTGGCAGGATTACTTGATGATCCTTTATTTGCAGACGGTGACAAGAGACAACACCTTTTTAAGCTTTACATCGTTATCCAGGTGTAACGCCGTTTGTGTACAGCCAAAAGCAAATCGGCGAGTGCAGATGAGGCACAAGGAGCTGAGCCCCCCCGCCGCCCGTCTCTTTCAGTGGCAGAATAAGAGCCGGGATTCACAGTGTCCAGAGGTGACCATTCAGACGCTCCTGACATTTGAGGAATTGGCCTTTTTGTTCGCCCATCTCCTTTTATTTCCCACACCCTTTTTCCTTCAAAATGCCATTTCGCCCTTTTTCATTCATCTCTGACCCGGTTGATCCCTTTCCCTTTCTTGTTCCATTTAGGTTCCATTTTTTGCCTTTCCTGTTCGCATCCTTTGTTCGCTTCTCAGAATTGAGACGGTGGAAGGTGCTGTCGCAGGCAAAGGGCACGCTGTGTGATTTTAACATGGTCAGTACAGTAAACGCTGTGCTGGAAAATGTGGGGGGCTGCGGTAGAACCGCTTAGAACCAGCTTTCCTCCAAGTATTTCTTTTGGACTTTATATCCCCTTATGTGGTATTCAAATTAAAGGCGTGGTCCACACAATTATTACCTCCTGGGAGCCATGTCTTGTGGTATTTTTGGCCCTTGTATCGACGCGAATCTGTCAGCACGACGACTTCTTCTGCACTGCACGGTTCAGGAGGAGCTACCCAGTCCCTCTCCTTTTTGCACTGCGAATAAATATATGACCTCAGTACCTGGCACAAATTCTCCGCCAGAGGAATAACGTCACTATCAAGGTTTCCATCGAAGAGAAAGTTTTCGGCTGAAAACTGCATGCTCAGACGGTAAAAATCCTTTTCTTTATCTCCCTCGCTGAGTCTTTTACTCTCAGTCTGGAAGTTGTTTTAAAATGCACAGACTGCACCTTTAGAGACGTCCACAGTAATCTGCACCCAGAGACCCAGTTCAATCGTTAGCGATTTCACAGCTGCCTTCCTCCCCCCTTTCAGAGCGCCGTTAATCTCAAAACAACTCATACGGCATATAGACCTTTCCAGAGTGTTTGCTCTCTTTCTCAGAGAAAATTGTTTGGCCGAAAAACCATTATTTTCCAGCCAGTTTAGGTTTGCAAGGGAGATAAGCGCGGCGGGCGGCGGGAGGTGTGCGGGCCCCGGCCCCTGGGTGCGATGGTAGATGGCCTCCGCGCTGCTGGGATGTGTGTTTAGCCGGCTTTGTTGAGGACAGATAGCCGCTGCTCTCCGCAGAGGACAGCCCGCGCCGCTCAGCGCGGACGCACCTCTTCCCTCGCTCATTAGGGTCGAACCACGAGGCCCGCTGGGCCGCAAATCCGCCTCGCGCTGGCATCGCGTCGATTCCACGCGTGCGTGGAGCAAGCGAACCGACGCTTATGTGCGGAGGAGCAAACTGTGCAGAGCCCGGGCAGGGATGTTAGATGGTAATCATTAACTCCCTGTTTGCTCTGTCCTGCCTGTAAGCCTGTTAGCTTTTTCCCCCTGTGCGCGTGTGTGTGTGTGTGTGTGTCAACAGTGACATGCATCTCGTTGTGCGCTTTATTTACAGGCTGGGCCTCTTCATAGACGTGCATTCACGCACACACAGATTAAACATCTGTTCACGCCCACAGTCACGCATCTCTCGCAGACTTCCTGTTCGCCGGCAGCTCGAGCGTGGAAGGCAGATGTTCCGCGGAGCAGGATGGATGCCGTCCGCGCGCCGCGCAATCAATCCGCAGGCCAAACGAGCAAACGCCGCGGAGGCACAGCGCGGGATTTGCCCGCGGAGGACGGGATCAATCGGACGTAAGATGAGCCGTCAAGGAAGCGCCCGCGCGGCTGGAGAAGCGGCCGGGAAGCAGAAAGAGGGCGAGGGTGCCAGCTGCACAAGTCTTTCCTCACAGTTACAGTGTAAACACAGGAAGATGTTGGGCGGTGGTCTTCCATATTGGCCGATGCTTCATGTTACAGACAGGCTGTGTGTGTTGGACCCCACCAACTGCCCCTCTGCCCCCTCACTTGGTATTAGTCTCTGTCTTCAAACCAGATAAGTCGTGTGCATCCACCATGGCATGAGACGCGTGTGAATGGGAATATAATTCAAAGGGTTTGTACCTTCTATCCATCTATAACACAAGTAAGTGCATTACGGAGGAGAAGGAATAAGTTACACTTGTCAGGGCCCTCACTGGTATCGATTTTGATAATAATGACGCACTACAGCGCAGACAAATAACCGGACAGCGGCACCATAAAGATGTCCTGACAAGACGGGCAGACACTAGATACAAAGACGAGTGAAATATATGGAAGCCGTAGTTTGTGTCATTCACATTCCCTTTGTGAGCCTGTGGGTTTGGAGCATGATCCCATGCCTGAGTCAGCAGATCTAAACATTTACCTCATGCTACACAAATAGTTTGGAAATGACCATAAATGTGCTCGTGAATGCTGGTTGGATTTGTAATGTTGTTGGCGTAATCTTCAGGCTGTTTCCAATTTAGATACAAATATTTCCAGCTTTAAGATATTTTGTTTCGTCGAGGTTCCCCTGCAACGTCCCGTCTTTAGACAGAATTTACCATTGAAGAAGTTTGGTTTCTTTTGTCAGGTGACTTAAACAGATTTGGAAAATGTGGGATATAGAAAAAAAAGCCATTGTTTGCTGACATCACAGAACATTAACATTCTGCACTCTCCGAGCCCAGCATTCGGACATATTGTCAGTTAAGGCGCAACATTGGGCCGTTTGTTGTCAACAATGCCTTCTCGCGGCTCGACACTAAAGACGGCTTTAGGCCTGAGTGTGTCTGCATTTCCTGCCAACACTGGACCGACCCGCACATCCATCAGGTCAGGTGCTGCGGGCCTCCGCGCTCCGTTCCGGCAGCCAAATGAGACCCCGATCTGCACGGCGGATTTGTGCTGCTGGTCGTCCGTTGCCTTTGCATCTGCTGCCCCTCCCTGGGAGAGCCGAGCGCCACATCTGGTCGCGGGCCGTGATGGGGGGGGGGGCAGCTCCTCCAGGCGGCGCGTTAGCGTGCACTTACTCTGGGAATGCCCTTGAGTAGCTGTCTGAAGAATGGGACGTGAGCGGCATCAGATACGCCGGCGGGGAGAGGGGATGGAGAGTGAACGAGTGGCAGTGAACGAGTGGCTCTAAAAAAAAAAAACAAAAACAGAGCTCCAGTCACATACAGTGTGAAAGCTCTTTCATTTACCTCCATTAGTTGCAGTATCTGGTGCATACGTAAGGCTTTCACAATTCCAAGAAGAAAGTATCAGCTGAAATGCTCCGGGAAGCGGGAGTAAGTTTGCTCGACGTGGAAAGGAGCGTCTAATAGTACTAATAGTACCTCAGACTGATGCTGGTTTTCACGGAGCAGAAGGTGCGAGTGGGTGGGTGGGGGGGGGGGGATGTCAGAAAAAAACAGTGAGCTGAGAGATTGAGGGGATGCGTGCGGAGCGTCTGACAGGAGAAGAGCAGGGGATGAGAGAGGGATGGAGGAGGAGAGGAGAGAGGAGCTGGGGGAGGGGGCTGGAGTTAGGTGGGCGGGAAGAGAGGAGGCGAGTGTCACGGACAGAGCGAGAGAGAGAGAGAGAGAGAAGGGGGAAGGAGTAGCGAGCTGCTCGCTTGCCGGAGCTGTTGACTGGTTGTTGGAGCGTGCGATCGCGAGTGCTTCTCGAGCCCGTCGTGTGAAAAGCGAAATAAGGAGAGGGACATTGCTTTTTTTCTTTGAGTCTTTGTTGTTTTCTTTTTCCTTTTTTTTCTCCTCCCACTTAAAGTGCCACATCTTTCGCTGAGAGCAGAACTTGTACGTACGACGACCCACCCCCCCCTCCCGCCCCCCCTCCCCTTCCTGGGATTGTGAAGAGGAAGACAGCGTGCTGCCAGGTAAAAAAACAAAAAAAAACCCCATGAGGATTGCAGCGTGGAGATGTGATGTTGTGGTTGTACAGTCAGATGGTGTGAGTCGCTCTCCTTTGTGCTTTGAAAATAATCCATGCGTTGCCTGGTTGAAATGGAGAACACGCGCTGCTTTTGATGTGTGTGCGCGTGTGTGTGTGCGCTGGGAAGGGTCGTATAGAGGAGGACGTGTAATGTCTTTTGACAGCTCGTGCAGGATGGCGGGTGTCAGAAAGAAGCAAATTTCCGAGATCCGATGAATTTCGGAGGAAGCGGCGCTTCTTTTTCCTCTTCCGTCTCACTTTGTTGAGTTTCAGCTCTTCCCTTTTTTTCGCCCCCACACCGATTAAGTGCGGCGCGCATCTGCGCGACTCGCGTTCGCTTGTTGGAAACGCTCAAAAGTGCCGGCGCGTCGGCAGCGGGACCCGGCAGGATGCGGCTCCGCGGCTGACGGGATCTGCGGCGGGGTCAGGCTCAACGTGGCGGTGGGGGCAGTGAAGTCCAGAGAGAGACAGTCGGTCCCCCGCGGAAGAGGGGAAAGGCGCGGCGTGTTCGGCGGCTCGCTTTTCTTTGTCGTTTTAATGAGAAGTCCCACTGTAATCGAATCACTGCACTGCCTTCCCTGCTGTTTGTCATGTCCCCTTTGTCATCCCTTATCTCTTCCTCCCTCTCCCTCTCCATCCTCATTATCCCAGATTCAACTGAAATGAACTAGTCGATCTCTCTTCCCTGCCGTCCCTCCCTCCGTGCATACATGCTGACGTACAGTAGACTATTAAACAAAGGCAGACTGAACAAAGCTCCCCCTGTTCTTAATGACATTTGCACTTTTTTTTTTTTTTTTTGCCTTTCTTCTCTCATTTAGAAACATGAAAGCGCTGAAGGCTGGTAGATTGCGGGGCTTCAAAGTCCATTTGGTCCCATTGTCTCGTGCAGGAGCAAGCCCGTGAAAGCCAGAGCGCGGCTTCAAGTCTTTTACAGACGCGCAAAAAACCAATTCGGTTGGATTTCGCTTCCACTTTTCCGCCACGTCCAAAGTCCTTTCTTCTCCTGCGAGCTCCACTAAGCCCTCATTCACGTCCACGGGGTCTTTTGTTGGCTGCTCGGGAGAGTGGTTTTGTGCGTCCGGTGGCGGACCTGAAACAATCTGCTCGCCGCTCGTACTGATTAATGTTTAAAACCTGGAGAGTCGTTCGCGGACGCTATTTAACGCGATACGTTCTCTTAAGTCCTTTTCTAGCATTGTCATGTGATTCAACAGCCGCTGTGTGTGTGTGTGTGATGTGTATCCAGCTGTGAGCGCTCCCCAGCGCATCAATAGTTAATGAGCGTCTCTGGCTCTCATTCAAAGGGCCCATTCACGCTGTGTTTTTGTTTATCTAACGGCTGCTCTGCCTTGAGTGGTGCGTACTGTACCGCGCCATTGTGATGCTCAGTTGGAACTGGGCGATGCGCTGACCTTCACGCAACCTTGCAATGTCACAGTTTACTTTCGTGAGTCATTAAGCGGCGGCAGCGTTTGTGAGCAATAAATCAAACAAAACAGAGAGCGAAGGACGGAAGAGTCTAATGGAGGAGAGATAAATGATACTTTTGTCATGAAGGAGGCTTAATTTGTTAGGAGGGAAGGAGAGATCTGGAAGTGCACATGCTTTTTTCCTCTGTGTGGGCGTGGGCGTGTGGAAGAGTTCTGACCCGGATCGCTCCACCCATGGAAGGTTGCAGCTCTCCTGCCCAGAGCAGGCGGCTCCTTTCGGTCCACTGGATGCAGCACGCTCCCTCCTGTGACTCACTGCCTCGTCCTCTCTGATTGGCTGGCTTTTGTACTCCGGAGGGTGTGTGTGTGTGTGTGTGTGTTTGGGGGGGGTGCAGGATGAAGAGGGGTTGGCCTCGTGTGAGCCACGATCAGCCGTTCTCTCCGCGCACGCAGAGTCCCGCTGGATGGACGTTCGCGACGCGCCCGCCTGAATGTTAAAAACGCAGACGTGAAGCAGAGTGTGGAGATGACAGGAAACGACAGGCGGCACGTCTGCCTCCATCTCCACGCGTTCCATCCAGCCCCAACCACGGTCATGTTTTGTATCCATCTGAAGAACGTATTGAGCCCCCCCATCCCTCCCCTTGTAGATGACGCTGTCACATGTGACAGCTCTGAAGCAAACAGGGCGTGGAGCTCCCTGCCTGCTGAGACTCTGGCTTGTTTGCCTCTTACAGACAAGCACCGGCTGAGACGCGGTCCACCCAGTAAGCCAGCCAGCAAAATTCATGCCCCCACACACACACACACACCCTTTTTCTCTGCGCTCAAGCCGTGCAGCGCCGATTCAGAACCATGGACAGCGCTCCTGCATAAAGGAGAGTGAAATTTCAGCACCATGGACAGCACCAGTGAGGAACGACGGCAGAAAAATAATGAGTCCAAACAGGATGGTGATGGAGAATATTAGCCTTGTTAGTAAAGATTATATTGGATTATTATTAGAGAGATTAGAGAATATGATGTGGGGAATGACAGATTTCACATCCTGGATGCAGCACTGAGGGTCAGGAGGACCGGCCGTGTTTGGACGTTGAGCAGCCGTAATCTTTTTGCGCGCGCGGACCCAAACGCTGACCGTCAGTGGAGTCCGCCGGGGCAGCGGCGCTCGCCACCTAACCAGGTAGCTCGGCTAAAACAATCACAACGGTCGCCAAACTGGCAAGGCCGCGCGTTGCCGCAGCGCCCACAAGTCACTGGAGCATTAAATCGTGTCACAGTCAGTGACGCTGTTTATGTCCTATTAAGCTCTGGGCCCAAAGACATGTCGGTAAACAAGCTAAATCTTTTTAACCGCTTAAATTATTTGACTTCATGAAACCCAGTCGACTGAAATCCACTCAGCAAAGGCAACATTTCAGAGATTTGCTTGACAGAGGTTTTTTAAAAAAGTTTGGTTTACTGGCAGTGACTCGTATACGTTAATTAAAATAAAACATTTCACACTTTGTCAGGGAGAGAACGATCAACCTCCAGACTTGCGTCCTTTGTTTCCACAGGTGTTCAAAACACCAGTGTGTGGCATCCAGAAGAACCCAAGGAACTTGTCGGTGAACCCGTTTTGAACCTCTTTTGAGAACGCAAAGCAATTAAGCAGTGTTCCATCTTTGTGAGTGACTTTTGTAGGAAGTGCCAAAAACGTCTTGCTCAGGGGGAAGTTGGACACCGTTGTTAGATATGTCACTTATCCTAACGTCGAAAGAAATGGACGTTGTCATGACCCCAGATCACGAGTGTAACCTTTTTTTTGCCCTGCTCAGCCAGCATGAGTGTATCATACCCAGGAGAACGCGCTCATTCCCATAGTAACGCGCTTCATTTCACACTACAAATCACTGCGATTAATCTGCTTTAGCTGTAATAAATGTGACGCGTGAGTCGGTTATGGCGCCGTCGATCCATTTTATTGATTTGAATGCATGCGTTCAAACACGTGCATACGTGCAAAGCATGTCGAACCGCGGCTCGACGCGATTCGATGCCTTCCGAGCTCAGCACACTCGTCGATACAGTACTTTTTTTTTTTTTAATAACTCCGAGCGTGGCTGCGCATCGGCCGGCTTCCTGAATTAATTACGCGTAGTTTACGTGTTCTGCTCTGTGACGGCGAGCGCAGCAACAGGCTGTGAAATCGGACGTGAAACCCGAGCTGCCTGCTCTCTGATCTTTGCGCTAAGACAAGTCCCGGAGATAAGAGGCACTTCACACGCACTCGCATGTGTAACGCGGACTCAGCGCGACATTAATTTTGTGCTTCACCGCATGTTGTCCAAGTACCCCCCCCCCCCACACACACACACACACACACACACACACACACCACCACCACCACCCAAACAAACAATAAGCAAGTCTTTGCCTGCAGGCTTCTGTCTCACCAGTGGACAGCAAACATCCAGCCCCCCTCCCCCCCATACACGTGTTCCCTAATTGAGACAGCTAATAACTAACCAGGGTCATTTGTATATGTTTGTATTAGCATAATTGAATAGGCATGAGTTAAGCGTTTTCCGCTGGTGTGTTAATAACACGGCCAGGCTGTGTCTGTTCTGGCTCCACGCTGTGGTGAACAGGGGGGGGGGGCGTTCAGTCTCCTCCCCCTTTGCCCCGCCTCGCTCCTCTTGCCTTGCCAAACCGTCCACACCCGTGAAACCAAGGTGTGGTCCTGTGGTCCGCAGACTAATAATTCCGGGAGCCGCGTTTTCCAGTGTGGAAAAGGGGCGGGTCGGACGGCGCTCGGGCCGCCGCAAGTCAATTTCCTTGTGAAACGGATGACAGTTTCGCGTGGCGCCGTTTTGCTGTCGACTCCATAGACGTCTCAACGGCGGGGGGGGGGGATCGTGACAACGGGGAGGGAGCGGAGAAACATTTTCCATCTGGGTACGCGGCGGGTAAATCTGGAGCGCTGCAACCTGAGCGGAGAAGAAGAACTACTTTTTATCGCTACATCTCTGACTCCACAGAAGCCAGCGTATTCATCAGAGACCTCTATTTACAGAGAAGGAGGGGGGGGGCAAGAAATGGCTTTTTTTTCTGCGCTCAGTGCACAGGTTACTGGAAGGTACGAAGAGAAGGTAAAAGCAGCACACCTCAAACATCTTTAATTGTTGCATAGCAACGACCGCCGGCTTTTAGACGTCAGAGCTCGAAGCAAAGACTTGTTTTGCGCTTGACAGACATGAGATTAAATGAAAAGGAAAAGAAGGAAAATATTTTTGTGTGTGACGAACAAGCTGGACTGTTGGACAGTATTGTGCTGAAAATACAGGCGGGGCGTCTGTCTCCATAAATCAACCAGTCTCTCGTTTCTCATCACCTGGACCGACGTCCTTTGGTCCCAGTATCAGCCGCCAAGTCAGTGATCGCAACCTTTTAGATTTCGGCCCCGTCCACACTCATGTCTCACGGCGAGACGGGATCAGACAGGTCTTGATTGGGGCAAAGTGGACGAAAACTCCATTTTTGACTCGTCCTCCCTCCTCTTCCGTTGGTTACTGTGGACGGCTGTGTTTGACTTTCAGCCTGTCGAGCAAGGGCAGGACACGGTTCCTGCTCACACCGTGAGAAGTGTTAGATTGCCTTTTTTTTTCTCTTCCCCGGGGTCACCTGGGCAGGCGGGGGGGGTCAGCGGCACTTGGTAGCCTCCCAGTTTACTGCAATTAAAAGGACCTATCATGTTAAAAGGCTGTCAGAGGTTATCTTCAGATCAGGCTTTTTTTCCTCCAAACTCTGTCCTTTGATGCATCGACATGCCCTGAAGGTGAGCTCGCCGCGGTAAATGGAGGGTAATCACCGATCTTAGATGTCCACTTCAGGAGTGCGTTATCAGCCCCCCCCCATCGAGGAGGTCCACCGTGGAAGAAACAGATCCCGTCACAGATGAGTGTCAGAGGGCGTACGCTCGCAGTGCAAGAGACGCAAATGTATGCCGTATTGGTGCGGGGAAATTGGGATTCGTGTCGTCGTGATTGCGAGGCCGAGGGACAAAAAGGAGAAGAAAAAAAAAAACCATCTCCGAGCTTTTGAAGTTCCTTCCTCTTCCTGCTGAGTGCAGAGAGGCAAGTGGGTCATGCAGAGAGGCTCCCGCGCCAGACTTAATTCACCTTTTCCCCCACCGTTCGTCTGGCGAGGGGCCGCACAAAAGCCGGGTCTAAAAAGCCCGGAGAAACGCAATCAGCAAGGAAGCAGGCGCACACACACACACACACACACACACACACACACACACACACACATACGGCGAGCCAGGATGAGGCAGGACGAGGCAGGGAAAGTGAAAGGTTTAACTCGTGCGAGAATCCTTCATTTTCCACTTCTTTCTCCCTTCTTTCTCTCCTCCTCGTCATCTGGAGCTCCTTATTAGCTCCAGCTGATTTCACATCACCTGCTCTCCAACCAGAGGAGAGGGGGATGGAGGTGTGCGTGTGCGCATTTGGAGGAGATACAGCCCCGTGTGAGATTACTGTGATTAATGGCAGCACGTTGAGCTCATGCATTATTCATCCATCGTCACTTTCACCTACTGCCAAAAGTCGTGACTGAATCTTTTTTTTTTTTTGGTAGGGGGTTGATGAAAGTTCTTTCTGAAAATCTGAAGCAACGTTAACAAAATTCCAACATCTGAGTCCGTTACCTGAGACCAGCTGGGCCCGAAGACTCGAGACGAATCATCCTAATCGTCTGGGGCCGCTTTCTCTGAGTGATGATCTTTTAGAAAAAAAAGTATCCTGCACATAGTGTGAGCTGAGTCCACACCCGGCCCTCCCTCCCTCCCTCCCTCCCTCTCTCTACGCCATAACTGTCAGCATAAATAACCTCTCTGGCTCCTGATATGATAAACCCCCAGGAGAAACAAATTACCCAGGATGCACAGAGAGAGCAGTAGTTCGCGCTGCTGGATTATAGCGGTTCCAGGCTGACATTCACCCAACGCTCTGCGCTAATTAGCCGATTCCACCAGCGCTCCCCCGGCGCGGTCAGAGTTTCCACCCTCGGGGGGGGCCGAGACGTCTTCAGGGAGCGAGAGCGGCGGCTCCAGCGATAACCTGTTTCGCTACTTCCGGAGAATAACGGCTCGCCGGTGGGTCGGTTACTTGCGAGGCGCGTCGAGCCGCCGTGCCTTTTCGTCGCGTCATCGCACAGCCACGCGGTCTAAAAGCTTCCCGTTCGTACCCGCGCCGCGCTGATCGCTGTCACCGCTGCAACTCCGATGGAGCTGCTTCTTTTGCACATGTAATGTTCCATTCACATTTATCTACACAGAATTACTAACAATGATGGACGTGTGCTGCTGATACCACTATCCTTCTTTTCCTGCAAAAAACTATTAAAAACAAATCAATAAACCAAACAGCGTCCACAGAGGATTTTCACTGTGGGCAAAAAATGTAAAGTCCTAATTGTTTTTCGTCACTAAAGAACAAATGTCAGTCCGGTTAATGGAAATTGCTGTAAGGTGCCGCCGACTGATTCACATGTAATTGCATTCTTCCAATTCATTTTTCAAGTCAGTGAAAATTACGCGTGTATCACCAAATTGAATGCAGCGCGGGCACTGACAAGGAAACAAAAAGGAAAGAGAGATGGAGATCGGTGTTTACGCCGGCTCTGTAATTGGAAACAAAATGCGGCGCGTCAGTTTCGTTGTTCTTCGCGTGTTTTTCTCCGTCAGGACCGGAGCGGGAAGTCGGAGGTCGCACTGCGGCCGAAGGTTTAAGAGCTTTTGGTGAGCTGAATTACGCCCTCGGGGCACCCCCCCCCCCCCCCGAACGCACCGGCTCGATCGGCGACGGCGTCTAACCCCGGGTTCTCTCCTCTGCGCCGTCTAACCCCCACCTGCACCACCCCCTTTAGTCCATCAATCAACCCGGCCCGCGTCATGCTCCACTAAGCCTGACTGGCACTAAGGAGCCGCAGAGCGCACATACAGTACTCCTTCATCTGCCTCTGCAGGAAACGCTGCTCAAAATGGCAGCGTGGCACGCCAGCGCCCAAACACTGGCTGATGGGAGATCCGCGTCGCCCCAGGGCCCCGTCGCTCCTGCTGGTGAAGGACCTTCCCCGTCCTGTCGTTTTGGCTCTCGAAGCGCCCGTCTCCTCTGTGCTTCGAGTGCTCGGCGGGCCACCGCACTATTGATCCCTGCATTGATCTCATCCACCCGGGCCTGTTTTCTGTTTGTCCTCGAGCATCCAGAAAAACCGGGGGCCTGAGCCGCGCCTTCTTTTCGGGCCGGCCCTCGAAATCGCGCCTTTTGTGTGCCCGGAGCTAGCTGCTTGCTGCCCCCTGGGGCAGCGCGCCGCGCAGGGATGGGTGGAGGTCGAGGACCCCTGAGCCTCCACACCACGCGGCGGAGCATCAAGGCTGCGCTGACTGAAAGGTCCGGACACGCCAGAGGTGATTATCTCTGCCAGGGCTGTCTGCGCTTTGCCATTTTCCGTCTTCCCCTAACTGCTGATGGGTGACAGGACAGTAATAGACGGCTTTGTCCATAATATTTTTTTCTATTTTAGAAACCTAAGGTGTAATTTAAATGTTTTTTGTGACACAGCGCGGAAATCTAATCTGGATTCTTTTCAGGCCAAGTCTGTTAATTTCAATTAATGAAGCGGGGATGTCTTGAGAGGCTAATGAGCAGGATGGCCGTCCACATTCATAAAGCGCCATAAAGTAGAGCTGTGACAGGCTCTAATTAAGTCTCCAGCCACGCTGGATTCATGTTACACCGCTTTGTCAAGGAAGAAGAGACGGCGGCTCGACAGACGCGCGACAGGAAGAAGACGAAGAGAGGTGGGCAGCAAAGTTTTCGGTGTCCAGTGGGGGGGGGGTAATGGGATGAGCCCGCAGATGGCTGTCCTCTCCCGGCTTGGCCGAGACGCCCGGCTCCATTCATCTCCTCCGCGCTTGTTTCCACCTTCCTGGACGAGCCTCCGCTCCACCTGCGCTCGCCTCCTCCTCCTCCTCCTCCCTCGCAGAAGTTCAGCTTTCAGCGGGGATAATTAGAAATGATGTCGGACATTCTGGGGGCGGGGGGCGCGTCCAACAATGACGGAAAATATGGCAGACTTTTGCAAAATCACATGCAGATTATCTGCAGATTATTTTCTTATTTGATTCATTTTCAGTAAAAAAAAAAAAAAAAAAAAAAAGGCAGAAAATCGTGGAAAACCACCGCAGTTTCCCGGAACCCAAGGTGATATGATCAGTTTGCTTCTTTTATCTGACCGGCAGTATTGATATGTAATATTGTCCATCATAGAAAAGTAGGAAAACGTCTAAATTACATCAGAAGAGTGAAAAAAGTTCTCTACATCAGACATACAAAACATCAAGTCCAGAGCTGAGATGCAGTCGTCTTTGATAAGTTAATAACAAAGAGAAATACTCCATCTTTGGGAAAGTGTGTGTGTGTGTGTGTGTGTGTGAGCGTGTCCATGCTGTTCTTGCAGCTGTGTATATTTCCTCTAATTTGGCCAAAATCTGCTCAACTGGAGGCAGATTTTTTTTGTTGTTTTTGTTTCTGTTTTTGTGTATGGGACAACTCCCCCCAACACGTGGCTTAAATTAGCGACAGGAGCCAGAGGAAGGTACCACGAACACGAATCAGTTTGGAGCCCGTCCCGCAGCGCGTGCGAGTCTGTGCAGCAACAGCTGTTACAGCCATTTGCAGATTCAGAGGATATTTAAAGCCTGGGTGAACTTCTCTCTTGAACAATCTGTAGATACATTTCTCAAAATTACATTGAGGTCTACAGCGTTATGCTTACTGTAAAGCAGCTTCATAAATCACCCTGAAGTAGTCAACCCCGGGATTAAGCATCAGCGTATCAGCGTGTGTGGGATGTTTCGATGTATTGTGCGATGCTATGCATCAGTAATGAGAAGCCGTGTGACAAAGTCGCGTTCCTGACACACAACACCGAAGGCGGCGTTCGTCACGTCTTTATTTTAAGAGAGCTGAATTTTTTTTTTTTTCCTTTTTCACACTAATTCCCAGTGTTCCAGGATGTGTAAGGGACGGCTCGACAGCGCGCGCGCCAGCCGCGGTTTCCATGACGACTGTGATCCCCGCGTATGATAATCGGATTCCCACTATAGCTGTGAAAACACTCATTCCTGCCGTCATCCAAGGAAATTGTGACATTGCGGAGCGGCGGTGGGGAATCTGACCGCGTGCCGGTGAGCGGAAGCGGTTTGTAGCGGAGCCAGGTTCCAGGTCTCTTCGTAACTACAGCAAAGCGAGGCCGACCGCAAAGGCGAGCAATCCGTTTTGTTTTGAAGACGTGCGCTTTGGTGTGAGAGGGAGAACGGCGTGGAATGTAAAACGGGAGCGTCTCACCTGCCTCTCACGCTTACCTGAATGAGCTCAGTGAACAAACATACCAGAGTTCTTTTTGTCTTTGTTGCATTTTCACGAATTGAGTTGTTTCTTTTTTTAAATCTCACACTACAGCCGAGAGAGGAAGGGGTTGCCTGCATGAATTTGTTTCGCTGGGCACAGTCTTAGCCTCACATACATCTCAAGCTCAGAGTGTGACAACTATAGACCCCCCCACACACACACACACACACGCCCCTTTGCACAAGACAAATGACCTTATTACAGCGGAGGGCCATTCAAAATAGGATCATGTCGGCCGTGGCGAAAGCGCTTCTGAGAAAATACAGACCTGCTCGGCAAAGCCACGCACTATTTCTCAGGGAAACCATCAAAAGCGCATTTTACGGGCCGGAAACGTGCTCCGGAGCTTGTTTGGGCATTCGGCGCACATCAAGGGGTCTCGCGCGGGAAGGGCCGGCGGGCCCGAGCGGCGGGGTCGGGCCTCCGTATAATTTTGAGCTCGTTTGTAGAAGAGCGCCTCCTGCTGCGGCTGATTTGCAGCCGAGGACACGTTTCTTTCAACCGTAATGAAGCTTTTTCTGTGTGCTGACGGAGACGTGCCTGGAGGGCAGCGCTCCTTCTCTGGTTCACTCTGTGCGTGCGTGTGTGTGTGGGTTTTGCGTGTGCGGTGTTGTCATAGCACTAAGGGAGCAGGAGAGATAGGCCAGGCACACAATGTTCTCCCTTGTGGGAAATTAGCGTCCGCATGCATAATTACAGGATGGGGTAGGATGCCCGGGATTCATCCTCCGCGGCTGTGTACATAAAGCCCTGCAGCCCTCTGCATTATCCGCACGTCACTGTAACGTGCCTCGGTTAATAATGCAGGTTCGCAGGCGGGCCTGAGCGGGAGCGTTCCGGCGCGGTCGCTCGACGCCAGGGGAAACCGTGCCGTCACAGTCCCTTTAAAAAAAAAAAAAAAGAAAAAGTGGAGCTTGTCGATTTCGGACGTGGACAGATGTGCTCAGAACAGCGGGGCCTAATGAGCCCAACGCGCATTGCAGCGTCCAGTCACAGGCCGTCGTGCCTGATTCATAATGGCAGACCTTAATAGCGTGACTGATAAGCTAATGGACCAATCATATTTGTGTCAGTCGTCCAGAATGCAGCGGCTTCAAACGATTTGCGTAAAGATCGCGGCCGGCACGCCGTCCTCCAATCTGCCTCGTTCAAGAAAAATCTGCAGGGCGTGGGAAGTTTTTTCCAGGTAGAGGTTGACAACAAACACACCATCACCTTTTACAGCAAAAATAAACAGAGATTCATCACGCTGCAACGGGGAGACAAACGCAACCTATATCCAGTAAATGAAAAACCTTGAAGGGCTGGGAGATAAATCCAAGGACTCGCAAGGTGATGAACAAGATAAGAAAACTCTGCTATGCACTCCTCTGTATACTGGATTGATTAATGCCCCTGGGCTTCTGAAAATATTTAAATGCAGCCACCTCCCAGCACCTGCGCGTAGATAATACACCACCCAGGAGGGGCTGCAACAGTTGTTTAACACGAGCGTTGGCAGCGCCTCATTCATTTTATCAGACGACAGAGGTCACAGGACAAGTAACGCCGGGTTCTTTTCATTCATACACTTTAAAAGTGCCATACAGTAAGAATCTAAGCGATAAAGTTTCCTCAAAGTGACTTCTCCTAGTTATCTGATTATTCTTAATTTAGATTTTTTTTCATATTTATTATTGTTTCAGCATCATTTCCCTTCACCCGAAGGGCTGCAGATTTCTTATGTAAACCAGAAATCGGAGCCCGGAATCACGGCAACGCCGACACATATTTTCACCCCAGCGAGTGGCGCACTCAAGTGCCACCAGCCAAGCAGACGTTTCCCTTTGTGTTTCAAAAAACCTTTGTGAGCGCTACGTACGGCCGTGGCTAAGCTCTTTAACGGAGACAAAGCGGTTGTCATTTTTCCTAACACCACCTAATTCCCTTAAATGTCACAGGAAGACATTCAGCCTGTAGCTGAATGGGGGAAACGGTGTCAGACCCCGCAAGCTTTTTTTTTTTTAAATTGATACCTTGGATTTTTGTGTATTTTCCCTCACGGGTTAGATTCAGTTTGCACAGGAGGTCACGAGTTCACAGTTGTTTTCCTTGGTCACTGTGCCCCCCCAAAAAATCTTTCAGCTCCAGCGAGCGAGTCACGGAGCGCCGGAGCCTCAGGAGCAGCATCGCCCCGCGAGCCCACTCTGGCTTCTACTTTAGAGCCGTCCAAGCGTCGTTCCAGACATCTGACGTTTCTTTTCGTCTCGGCTCGTCCTCGCCCGGTCGCCTCCCTTACAACGTTTTCCCGCGCCTCCCGGCGGAAAGTCATCTCCGAGCAAGCGCGGGTACTTGTCCGCGCTCCCTCGCGGGCCGACCAACAGCTTGCTCAGTCAGGGGTTATCGGCCGCAGATGGCTGAAGACAACAAACGTGATCAAACGCGTGCGGGGGGGTAGGGGGTGTCGTCGGATGATGCAGCGCCGCCCTTTCTGTAATGGTTTTCTTATTTTCTCTCCAGGTGATGTTTAGGTTTCCATTGTTTCGCTTCAGTTTGACCTTTCATATCAAGCGCTTCCCATGATTGAACGTCCTCGTGCGTTACCGCCGCAGGCGCGCCGTCTTTACCGGCTATAAACAGTCCAACTTGTGTAATGAGATGTGTGGGCCGCCCCCCCGCTATTAATGGCTCCTATAAATCACCTATTTATCTGAGCGGCGCAAAGCTCGCGGCTAATGCTGACTCTCAGTCTTCCGCTCCCCCTACGGCGAAACCAACCGCCGAGCTATCCTGTCCAGTAATCTTGATTAATTCTGTTTACCCCGGCGCCGTCGTCACAGAGGACGGGCCCTATCGTTTCGGCGGACGACGTCTCGGAAGGCGAGACCTCGGTCTCGCTCTCCCCTTTCTTTTTTTTCCCCCAAGGTCGCCCACTTTCCAGCAGCTGGAGCGCGCGCTTCCCTGCGTGTCCGCCGTCGTTTGAGAGAGGGCGTGGCTCTCAGATTTTCAAAGATTACACAGCGGCGACGATAGCGCGGGCACAGTACCCAATCTGTGGATCGAAGTGAAGTCGCAGCAGATGACACGGCGCGCTCGCCCAGCGCTGCGTCTCCATTTGACTAATGAAGCAGAAGAAGGTCCCACTCCAAGCACAATGCTGTCTGATTGCGGCATTTCCAGAGATAGCTTGGCGGCGCGGCCGGGCTTACCTCGCGTCAGACGAAACTCCTTTGTTCGCAGATAACACCTCAAAGGAGAGCGTTTATTCTTATACGATCGTTCTGCCGCTGAGCCCCATTCACCCACATGCACGCCGCCGATGGGAAAATCGGGGGGGGGGGGCACAAATCAGCCCACTTACGTGCCATTTTGTGCGCCTAAGTGGACGTGAGTGAATCTGATGCCTCAGATTAAGCATTACCACGGTGAGAATAAAAAATAAAAAGAAATGACGGAAAAATCAGGCGGGATGAATTTTAATCTGCAGCTGCGACGCCCGCAGTGTAATGTTAAAACAAGTCTTTCCTCCATGTAGGAAGTGATCCATCTCCGTAATCATGGCCGGTCGGAACTGAATGGGCTATCAGCAGCGATTTCATATATTCAATTTGTACTAATCGCACCGGCGCCTTTCACTATTTTCCACTCCAGTCACCGAACTGAATCGGGTTAAAACTGATTAAAGTGATGTTGTCCTACTTTGCAAAAATGCTGAAACCTTTGTAGGGTTTAAAGCGGCCGTTGAAAGAAGGACGGCGTGCTCCGGTCAAACGGGAGTTGGAGTCTCTCCATACTTGCGCAGCTAATTGTGCGCGCGCTCCGTCGCTCGTTTACCTTGTGCCTGGCGGTCTCTTGTTACAGATGCCACAGAGGGCGGAGACGGAAGAAAGCCAAAGAGAGAAGGGAAACCCCTCAGCGTTTGGCCCCTGCCACTCCTTCCCCGCACTGATCTCAGCCCGAGCCCCTTAATGGACCAATTTCAGCTCTGCCTGGAGCAAACCAGTCCCTTTATTCATGTACCGCGGTCTCTTCCTCTTTGGCCAGATTGCACAGGCACAGAGGGAGAGAGAGAGAGAGAGAGAGAGAGAGAGAGATATCCCTCCTCCCCGGCAGGGTCGGATGAAAGAAGATGGTTCGGGGGCCGCGAGGTTGCTGGATAGGCACAGCAGAGAGCCCGCATTACTGATGGTAATGGACTGTTTGCTCGCCCGGCTCCCTCACCGCCTCGTATTGTTCGCAGCGACGGGGCTCCCCGGGGGGGTGGGGGGGCGGCAACCTCGCTCCAAGGTCACAGGGGGCTTTGTCGGAGGGGCCCGGCCCTTGCGCGCTCGCGGAATCTGGGTCCCCCTGGTGGAGCGGGGCGCCGCAGCCGAGATCTGAGGTAATGAGCGCCGCTCCATCCAGCTGCACGGCGGGAGAGATGAGAGGAGAGGAGGAGGAGGAGGAGGAGGAGGAGGAGGAAGAGGAGGACAAAAGACGACTGTGGCCTGGGATTCAGAGCATGGCAGGCAGGAGGGAATGGAGGCTGTTAGAGAAATACCTCAAACTGCTGTGATGACTCAGAGAAACCTGGGGCTGGGTATAGATTTCTCACTATAGAACCGCCATTCACGTTCACGGAAGAATCGTAGCACTTGTGTCACTGCCTTAATCATTATCAGTCGCTGATTTAATGATGCTGCAGAAGTTTTTACTGTGCTCGTTAGAAAAGCGCCGCCAAAGCTGGCTCCCGTTTTTTTTGCCGCTATTTGGCTTGTTACTACAGAGCAGCATTAATTAAAGACACAAAAGTCATTTTCATGGCTCCCTCGTGCCCCATATTTTATTCATGTCAGCGGAATGCACATTAGAGGACCCTGGCGTGTCTTGGTTTTTTTTTCATAAATGGATATGCTGTATGTAGCAGATCAGATTTTGCTCCTGACGGTGTTTGTCTAAGCAGCGGGCGGAGATTCAGAGCGGAGCAGATCCGCACCCCGAAGCTAGTTTAGATAACAGGAGCCCGTCTGCTGCGTGAAACGCGAGATACGCCGAAACGAGATGCCATCGCAGTGTCAGGAGTGGAACCGGGAAGTAGCTTGAGACGCATCACGCGCGGCAACATGTGGCACAGCAGCACAGGTCCTGAACTGCATGACATCGCTGGCAATCCTTGGATGAACAACTTTATAGATTATGAAGATTATTCCAATCGCAGGGCGTTAAACATGAAGAAGCAGCGTTTCTGAGTTAAAATGAGACCGAAGTATCTGCGTGCTTATGAAGAACGCCTCACTGTCTTTAGTAAATGGCTTGTTTTGAATTCAAATACTGACAGTACTGTTGCGTCAGTAAGTCGTGCTCTGTGCCTGATGGGGGAAAAAAAAGGCCAGCTGTCTCTGGTCCCTCGTTGCAGCCACATGTGTCCCGTCCGATTTGGGGGAAGGGCGGCGAGGATTTGGACGGCGCGCTCTGACCTCCGCTGGACTCCGCGGGCTTCCCCTCCGTCTGATCGGCTTGGGCTGTGGCTGACTGACACCGCTGTCCGCCGCTTTCCCGGCGGAGGCCGAGCGGCGTTGAGCCGGCGCCAAAGTGGCTCTCACTGGGAGAGCAGCCCTCCAATCCGGCCCCACCTCCCAAATCCCCCGCCGTTCACCAAAAATAAGAATTATCCCAGCAGCCCATCCTGCCTCACAGTGTCACCATTCATAATTGAAATTACCAAATGGAGCGCAGGCTTAGTTAATTAAAATGCTCATTTAAATTTCCAAGTATCTCTGATTTATTAACACGTTTCGAGGAACCAGGCCAAAACTGACAGGGTGGTAAACAGTCAGACAGTTGATGCTTCATTGGCTCATAATAGATGTATTCAGTGTATCCCAGTGCTGGGAGCTGATACATGTGGATTTGCAGCCCCTCTGGACGTCCTCTTTGTGGCGGCATTGAGTTTTTCCAGCCGCGCCGCTCGGCTTTCAAGGCCGAGCAGGGGGAAAGAAAAAGCTTCAGTTTGGGTTGTTGCTGGGGGCGGACGTCAGAGAGGATTCCACGCTGGAGCCGGGCGGAGCCCCGACACGCAGTGCTCCATAAGAAGGGAGTAATTGGCCTCCTAATTGCCCTCCGGGGCGCGCTTTCACGGGCCGGGGGCCAGTTGCCGCCCCCGCCGCTCCGGCCGCAGCACAAGTCCGGTGTCAGCCCTGCGCGATCGGACCTGGACACGAGAGAGAAAAGGAAGGAGGATGTCTTTGCTCTGCGTTTCGTTTCCTCTCTGTCTGCAGCACTGTTTACCTCCCTCAGGGGGCACTCTTTACTCCAGCCAAACAGCCCCAGCCGCCGAGCCGTTAAATCCTGCTGCCGGGGACGCACCTCCGCCCTCTTGCTTTCTGCTCTCTCTCTCTCTCTCTCTCTCTCTCGTTTTACAGCACATTAATTAGTCTTTGACAGGACTCATCTTTTTATTCTCCAGCTGGAATCAAACACGAACAAGTGTGCGGTGATTTATGTTTAATAAATGGAAGATGAAGAAACTAAACCTCATAAAGAAAGAGTAGAAAGACAGAAACAGATTCGTTGATATTCACTGACACCCCTGTAAAACACAGTTTTGTGCTGTGGGGGGGGTGGCTGTAAAAGTCTTCTACTTACTGCCTCTTTAATCAACAGCCCGTTAACTTTTACTATGCGGGTTGATAGCTCATCTCTGAATATATAAAGTGGAGACAAAAGGCTGGAGTGTAGCGCGGCATCTGTTCGTCATCTCGCTGCTTTCGTCGTCAGTGAAAGCTCTCGTGTCGCATCTGAATGAGCAAACATCTCGTTTGAATCCATGTGGAATCGTCACGCTTGTTCCTTAAAAAACAAGAAAACAAAAACAACCCGAAAAAAGTGTTGATGGAGCAGCTATAAAGTGGAAAGGCTCAGTGAGTCATGAGAGGTTTATATTGGGGGGGGGCTGGGCTTGATCCACTCTGACAGGGTGGTGTGTCAGATGCAATTCTCTGCAGAGTGCGGAGATTGGACTTTATTTAGACAAATTCTGTGGCGGAGCTTCTCCGGAGGCAGAAATAATGTCAAGTGTTGTGTAACTGAGCCCAAATCTCCCAACAACTCGAACTGACACCTCGTATACATAAGTAAATAAAAATCCAACTAACTCGTGTGTTTTTAATTGTTTGTTTTTTGCCGCTTGACTCGCCTTTTGTTGGTCTCAGTTGGTTCATCTTCAAGCACGACTGCGATTATTTTGCACCGCCAGTGCAGCTCGTCCGGTGAAACCCAAACTCCCGCCGCGTGCCGATCCTCCCCAGCACCGCGGACAGCTCCCAGAGCGGCGTTTGCTGTCGTTTATGCACGAGGAAAACGATTTCACCGCATTAATAACTGGCACGCTTGGATTTCGAAAAAGCATGCACCCCCGTAGACCTCATTTATTTTAATCGCGGGACCATGCAGTACCCAACATTCACTGAAGCGTTACTCGGAAATGGCGGCGTGGATGGTACGCTGCTGGCTTGGCTACAGCCAGCAGTGATAATTATCATGTGGGCTGTGGGAGGAGGAGGAGGAGGAGGAGGAGGGTTTCCCTGTTGCTGCCCGGAGGTACCACTACGACAGATGTTTTGGTGGGGGCGCTTCGTCTGCCAATAAAGGGATCCTCGTGATTATGAGTCCGTCGCCGCATGTCGAGACCGGTAAGACGGCTGTCGCCGAGCTAAAGAGGTTTGGAGGTCAGCGGCTCGCCGCTGTCTGAAGCGCCGCCGCGTTCAGGCGGAATTGATTAACCTTTTTTGCTTTCTCGTTCATCTTTTGTTTGTCAGCTAGCGACTGACGCCTCCCCTGTGCGTGCGGGCCGTGAAGGATGAGGGTGGCGCAGGAACGGGACTTCTTATGCAGGGACACGGGGAGCGCTGCAATGATTAGGCAATAAATCGACCAACTGATCAACTGCTGCTGTAACAGTCACTTAATAACTGCTTAAAGTCATTCATTAACCGAAGCTGCCCGACGCTCACGCTGTGTCTCATTGTCTCAGCTTCTCAGCTGTGAAGATTTGCCGTGCTTCGTTCCCCGATCGTTTCTGCGGTCCGAGCAAGGAAAAGGAAGAATCTGAGGGAGCGCAGAGCAGCAGAACAGTACCACGCAGGGTCAGGCGGGCGTCCCGTCTCTAGCGCCGTATTATTCAAGAGCAATTTCAAACCTAATTTCATGGCCTGTCTTGATGTGGCTGCGTCTGATCCTAATCTCCAGGCCCGATGCTCGCAGCAACACAGATCTCTTCTCTGGTGTCCTGTTTGCTGGTGGCGCGTGCGCGCCGTGCGTAGGTTTCTGTTGCAAAAATCCAATAACAGCTGCGAGACGGCCGCATCTGAGCTATGAAGATGAGACACGTCGAAGCAGCAGGAAGGAATATATATGTACCACAGGCGCATCTGTCTCGCCCCTCTTTTCTTATTCCGGCTCAGTGTCTCTGTACCGCCGGAGCTCTCCGCGAAACCCGGGGTCACGGCGATAGCGGCGAGCTCCCGAATGAGAGAGCCTCTCCCAAATGAGAAAATCAAAACTCATGCTAATGCATTGTCACAGGCGCGCGGCGGAGAAGCGATTAGCTGTTTACTTCAATGTCACCCTCACAATGTTATCTGTCAAGCTGCCACCGCTGTCGATGAGTTCAGTCTCACTCTTGGAGCCACCCCTGCCACCGTGGAGTGTGATTTACCGAGGCCCTCGTGTTAAATGATAGCAGCGGTAAGATCTGATCTGACAGCTCACTCTAGCTCGATGAAGGAGGGGGGGGAAAAAAATGATGGAATTAGATAACAGCTTTTATTATTTCACTGTCTTCCTTTCATTCCTTGAAAAAACAAGGTTAAATACTCTCCGGTGGATACTCATCAGGTATTCACCAGAAAGAAAAAAAAAAAGGAGCTTAATTATTATTTTGTGATACTTATGGAGCTAGTTGGACATTGGCAGGCATGCTGTTTTTCAAACAAAGTGCGGGGGTTGGAAATGTTGTGAGAGGCGTATGAAAGGATACCGGGCGGGGGGTGTGTGTGTCTAATGGACGAAAAAAAAAACATCAAAGTGCGCAAGGATACAGATACCATGGTGGCCTATGAGGGAGGAGCTACCTGCAGCTAGGGGTGTGTCAGCAGCAACAATGGCGGCTACTAAGCGGGAAAGATGTTTCCGCTCTCCCCTCGGGTTGGCCTCAGCGACCTGCGTTAGATGGTGATTGATCAACAGATGGTTCATCCAATCACCTGCCAATTCTTTTTTTTTTTTTTTTGGAGGGGGGGGGGGGGCCCTTTTCCAAGTAGCCCCCCCAGATGGTTCTGGTGCAAGAGGTTAAAGAGATCCGTGCATCGAGGGGAAGGTCGAGTGAAAGCCAGCGTTCGAAGCGCCGCGTCCTAATCGTCCCGATCACCCGCCCCCACCCCCCTCGTTGTGCCGCCGCCATCTCTTCACATCTGCTCGAAATGGCAGATCTGTGACACTTGCACTGTTATTTCTGAAGTTGAATTATTTGTCACCATCTCGTCACACTCCCATGTCACTCCGCGACACCTTTGCCGGATTAGCGACCTGTCAGCTTTTGTGCATGTGTGCATTTAAAAAAAAAAAAAGGAGGGGCAGCTCAGAGTTCCTGTGACTCAAATGTGAAATCAGACCACCGATCTGTCGCAAGTGTCAATTAGATTCCAGGCGTGGGTGTTTATGGCGGAGAAGTCCAGGGCGGGCTGATTTATTCCACTGAATGCTGATGTGGGGCGACCTAAAAGTCACCCCACCTCAGTGAAATCTGATAGCGTGTAATTTAGCCCCTCGGCACAAACTCTCCCAGGAGCTGAAACTCACACGCTCCATCCATCTTTGTCAAGTAGTGAAGTCAGATAAGGCAATGCATACTGAGGGGTTGTTTTGTTTTTTCATGAAAATGTCAGCACAAGTTCAAATCGTCGCCGCTGCCGAGCAACGAGCTGCGAGGCCGCCGCCGCCGTCGCTCCGTGAACGCACGGTTTGGCCAAAAATACCTCCTCACCCGCGCTTCATCCTTTTCAAGTGAAAGATCAGGTGACACCCGTCTCACCAGTCATCATTTCGGCCAATCCCGAAGCAGCATCGTCAGTAAACCGCCCGCACTCTGAGCAGAATTAAAAGGTCAGCTGCCAAGTGGCTGGAAAGAGCACTTGAAGGGTCGTCTGCTCGAGAACAACATTAACAGCTCCAGGGACGTGTCTTTTTGACAAGGGCGCCGTAGAAAATGTTAAAAGGCAACAACAACAAACAAGGAAGTGCGGCGGCTCCATCTGCTGCGTCGGCTGTAACCAACGAGACGACCAACAAGGAAGAGAAGGCAACTTCCTCTTTCAATTCAAGCATCCAAACGTGGACTGCAGCCAGCTCTTATCTTTTCATTCGTGGACGTGCTTCATAATAAGCCCGGGTATTCTGGAGCAAGTACCTGCCTTTTGTAAACTCCCATCATGCAACGCTCCCCTCCCTATGATTTGCCTTGCTAATCCGTGTCAGTTGTGATCTCTGCGGCTGAGCCCTGAGGGAGACAGGAAGGAGTGGGTGGAGAGGAGAAGAAGAAGAGGCGGAGGAGGAGAAGCTGGAGGGCAGAAGCTAAATAAAATCCGGGCCGTCGGGCTTGTGTTTTTTTCTGTACTTTCTCTTCTGAGCCACGGCAAGCTGAGGCGAAGCCTCAGTAGTTGGAACCTGGAGATGTAAGAGCTGTGAAAAATGTAGGACAAGTAGGAATGTCATTGGTTTTACAGAGGAATGTGAATGGGTATCAACCGGCACGTAGCCTCAGTTGCTAAGTTAGCTAGATTGACTGCATGGGTAATTAGAATGTGCTAGTTAGTTTAGTCTTTGGAAACAGATGTAAACATATTAAGCGGACACTTGCATTATTTATGTTAGCACTTCCTCCTCCGACAATCCTCGTCACGGTTGGTTGATTGACAGCTCGCGCCGACAAAACCCTTTTACTGTTAACAGCAGACATTGCAGCTTCTTTCTTTCTCATCAGCACAATCTGAAATCTTATACCCCGGTCTCCTCGGAAACCGAATCAGTCCAGTATATCCCTGCTCCGAGGGTCGGTCTCGCTCGTTGGCCACTAAAAAACCCAAAGGTTCTGCCTCCACCGAGCCCGTCGCCTGGCCGACGGTCGTCAGGCAGATTTCCCCCACGGTGCTGCCCCCGAGGGCAGGCAGCGGTCGAGCGAGCAGCCTCCCTTTTATTTGCGCAACTCACCTACCAGTGGTCGCGCCGTGGCCCCTGGCCTCGCCCTCTTGCATCAGGCTGATTCCAACAGACACGACTCCGCAGGCACTGCTATATTAGCCCCGACCCCCGACCCCCCCGTCCCCTCCAGCCTTCGCAGCCATCTAAGCAAGCAAGCAGGGCTCAGGGTCGCTAAATGTGAGAGGTGGTTTTACAAACTCCTTCAAACTGTATCTGTCAAACGTGACAGAAAACAGAGCACCTCAGCCAGCCAGAGTTTTGGTGGGGGTGTGTGTGTGTGGACCATTACAGATCCCCAGCAGTTGATGTGTGAGTAATTTGTGAGTAATGGAGCTTTGACAGCCAAACTAAATCCTCAAATAAGACTGATAAATCCTTTCACCATGCTTGTATTCCAGACGTAGACACGGCAATGCCAGTGAGCAAGTGCTGTATATAAATCATAGAATAATATATCAAATATGTAAATAACTAAAGGCTTATGGCCATGTGGTCCCAGCCATGCTATGTCTCTGCAGGTGGAAACCAGGCAGTTTTGAGTTGACCGAGTGTTTCCTGAAAAGGTTCGTAAAACACTGAATCGGCTGAGTTATTCAGCCGCACAGTTATCGCACTGCAACAGCAACTTGTAAGTAAAGTCCCCAGGCTTTTATACGCTGTCTTCATAGCCTCCACCTGTTACCAGAGTGCTGCAAGTGGAGACTCTTGCAGTGAGTTATTGAATTAATCGGCTCGCTATAAATAGAAATCACCGAGGTTGCATGTAACGGTGTCGGTAATTTGCAGGGAAACTGCAGTTCGGTTGGACTTTGAAACACCCCATCTCGCGACACTATTTCATTACTCCCGGGCAGATCCTTTCAAATGTAATGCGAAGCCTGTGCACAAATACATCAGCTCCCTTTTCATTACTCATTATGCAGATATCTTCAGCAGAAAGGGCGATTTGAATCTATGAGTCTATGAGTCTCAAATCAGATCAGAGGATTCTCCTCCCTAATAAAGGCCACTGCAGCGTCTGAGATTAGTGTTAAAGCTCTCTGCTTCCCAGCCTCTCATTTGGCTCCCAGCTGACAGGACCCATTTTCGGGGGGGGGGAGTTGTGAGTCCTTGCGATGTTTGCTATATAAATAGACTGAATGTATCCACCAACAACTGAGGGAGTGTGTAGATAAGAGCCGCTGGGATCTGAGGTCCCGAGGTCCGTCTCTCTGGTGGACAACAAGGCTGCTTTTTTCTAACTCTCCCCCGGTGCAGTAATTGAAAATGGGATGTGTGTGGAGGTGGGTGGGTGGGTGGGTGGGGGTGGGGGGTGGGGGGGCTTTGTGCACTGGCTTAATGGAGCTGTCCTGCCCCTGCTGCAAAGCGGGGGGGTTAATAACTTTTTCCAGTTCCATTACCCCCTGAGATTGGCTTCAGGTGAGTAAAGAGGTGGCACTGGAGAAGGGGGAAGTGGCCACGGGGGCTTTCTCTGCCTCATCTGATCCCAGCCCACCTGACAATC
Organism: Psettodes erumei; assembly: GCA_016785225.1. Lineage (NCBI taxonomy): Eukaryota > Metazoa > Chordata > Actinopteri > Pleuronectiformes > Psettodidae > Psettodes > Psettodes erumei. Next base: position 315,742 of record JAFBJZ010000737.1, read on the forward strand.
ATTTACATGACTTATTATGTACATAAAAGCCCCCCCACACACACACACACACACACACACACACACACTGCATGACATGATATCTGGAAATACTGTCCTCCAGTAAATGAGTGCGGTGACTGGCAGATGTGTAGTGGATACTTGACAGACAGCCTGTAATTAACATGCAAGGTCACTAAGGCAGATTGCATTGGTTTGATTTGTGCTCAGGTGCCAGACTTCATAAAATCGAGCTTTTCTTGTGAAGCAGCAGGGAAAGAGAAATGTTTTTTTTTTTTTCCTTAAATGGGGAGTGAACAAAGATTGGGCGGGGGCACGGAGAGAGGAAGAGGGAACGCAGCGGGATCTGGAGTTCCTCCGAGGTGCAGGTTGAGGCTTCACGCACGAGTTAGTGTTTCTACTAGAACGACCCGTCCGACTCATTAGTTACATTAACAGGCATGTAGTCAGCCAGCTCTTTGCTTCTACTCCTGTTCAGATCCCCCCCCCCCAAAATGCGGGGTGAGTTGCCTGGTTACCATCAGAGGTAAAAACCAAAAACAAAAAAACCCCCTCATTATTTATAGTTTGCTTCTAATGGGAGTGAAAATAACGGCTACTCAAGAAGAGAAGTAAAGTGCTTTTCCCGTTATTCTTTGTCACCTGCGACCCTGTCGAAGCACATGCTTGTACGAATGGTAAAACGCATCAGTGAAAGGACTGAGACGTTTTCATGCAAAATAAGGGCTGTTTTTTTATCAAGCATGTCTCGTCTCAGAACAAGGTCGAACTGAGCTCTGAACTCGTCGTCAGAACATCGCTGCTGCGAGCCAGATGCAGTTGAACGAGCGCGTTCCAGCCCGAATGGCGCTTGTTCGGCGGCGCGTCTCGTCGATACCGCATGAAAGAGCAAAATATTCGTCTAATAAAGATCCTGTGAGTCATAGCAGTTTAATACTGAAACGGTCTTAAAACACATCAGCTGAATATCTCCCCAGTTCAATATCATGGTGTTAATTGTTTGATGCAGCACTCCATTATGCATGCAAACACGAGCTCTAATTCACTTAGAGGTTGTGGTTGCTTTTTTTTTTTGTCTGTTTCATTTATTGTAATTACACTGGTAGCGCTCCGTTCGGATCAAAACAAGTGGCCTCGGTGCGATTACTGGAGTATGATCAGTAGATCTGTGAAGCAGCCGCTGACTGCCTTCTCACTTTAAACAGCAGGAGCTGCCGTCAGTTTCAAACCTCTCCGCGATAAAGAGACAAATCAAACGCGTTCCGCTCATTTCTGGCTCGCGATCAGAGCCCGCGTCGGGCTGGACTGTTCAGTCAAAGAGCTCCCTTATCGATCGGGGTTATTGATCCCGGCGCTACGGCAGCATTCGTGTGTCTCTCTCGCCGCCTTTTGATTCGTTTTTGGCAAAACATTTACGCTGCTCCTCGAACTTTCCTGTTTAGTGAAGGCTGGTCTTTTGGCTGCGACTTCCCTGTGGTAATTTTAGACCCATTACATTTGACATCCATCAGTTTTACTCAAGCTGGATTATTTTAGTATCTATTGACATTTACAAGTGACCCAGTTAATTGCTTCATTTGGGCTGTGATTGAATTATTTCAGAGCAGAGAAGGAATTGTAGTTGCGTCTCGTTTCAGCGGGCGGAATAAACCGTCCGTTATTTTATCTTTGCAGTGAAGTTGATCAAACGTCATCGCTGTCAGTCATGTGAACCAATGAAATGGTTTTCAACACGTGCGCTGATAAGCTACAAAATAACCTCATCCCGGTCATGCACATGCATGATAATGCACATGGCGAGTTCCCTCATCCGTCACCTGTGGGGTCTTCTGTGCATACATTTAACCACCTGCTTTAAATTAAGCTGACGTACAGCGACTGCCAGAACGCGTTGTGATAATGAGCAGATAATTCTTTATAAAATGGGTTTAATTGGTGATTTGCTGGCTGATTAACTCACGGAACCCAATAAAGTGTCAGCGGTATAGGCTAAAGGCCTCGCTCCAGTTACATCACATTACAGCCGGCTTGGCGGTCGGCGGGTCATGTTGAACCACGCGACAACACTGATATTATTGGGTCCTGGGTCGGGCAGATTTCGGCACCTTCGTCGCTTCCTCAAAACGGCACGAGGCGGTGCGAGGGCTGGCCAAAAGTGGAACCAGCGGGGAGCAGAGCAAACCCAGCATGATACCAACGCGCCGTCCAAATCTGAGCTGGAGGATGAAGGACGTCTTTCTCTTCTCCCCGCATTAGCTCCCAGTCCGCGGCGTGGGTTGGTTTTTTTTTCTTTTCCCATTCAGCCTGAAGGAACGCTCGTGTTTGAAGAAGCGAGAATCCATCGGCGGAGGGGACGAGGGATGAGTAAGAAAAAAAACATGAAAGGATGATGGAGGAGATAGCAGGGAGGACAGAGGGAGGTGGAGAGCGAGGGAGCTGACCCAGTTAGAGAGGGAGCGGGAGCACGGGAGGGAGAGCGAGGTGAGAGGAGGGAGCTGTGTGCCAACGCCACCACTGCGGTTGGGGACCCGCTGGGCCATCTGGCGGCCCTGTAATTGGGTTGGGGTTTTACACCTGAGCGGCACACCTCCGAAGAGATGGCTGGAGCAAAGGATGGAAGAAAAAAAAAAAGAAAAAAGACCAAAAAAAACAGAAACATGCAGTTTACTGCGTCCTGAAGACTGCGAAAGTCGAGACTAGGCGGAATCAATCGACACCTGAGCGTCTCCCAAACTTATAGCAACCCTTTTATCCCACACATTTGCAATCAGCTCTTCAAGGTTTGTATGAATCTTTAATGTGGAGCTTTATCATGCGAGCGGAGCGGCGCGCCCCCGAAGGGAAAAGCGCGGCCATTTTGTGCAAAAAAACACCCGCATCATTTCAATCCCGGCGAGTGAAGTGACGCAGCCTCCGCGTCGCAGTGGGCGGGCGCTATGATTACGCGGCGATGACAGGCCCCTGGAAAAGGGAAAAAGGTCAACAGCGCTCTCAGGTTTTCAATAAACATAAATAAGCAGCGATCGGCTCTGAGCGGGAGCGGCGGCGCCCGACGCCGGCGATAATGCGGAAGTTGTGAGCTCGGGCTCGAAATGGGCGAGCAGTCGTTAGAGTGCGACGACGAGCTGAATTAATGTTTCATTTTTTTGCCAGCGATGTGAGGCCCTGATGCAGGAGGCGTAACAGACGCGGCGGGTGGTCCGCCGCGACGCACACCGCTAGCGATCGGCCGTTTCCCATCTGACATTTTGTACGGAGACTGAGAGGCATCGGCTTTAAGGAAAATGATTTGATATCCAGGCTGGGAGCATCATGGATTCAACTCAGATGCACGTCCCATTCTGCATGATCGAAAGGACTCCAGTCGACCGGTATTTACATAAAAATAACACATCCCCGTAAGAGCGTGGTCTCTCGCGTCGGGCATAAGCTCACTTGGAGATATATTGACAAAAAGCCCATGCCCCACCTCTCCCTCCCTCCCCTGCCTTCCCCACAGGGTGCGATCGATTCCCCTTTTTTCAGAAGAAGCCTCCCACATGCGCTAAGCCGAACCTCATTGTTCGCCCTAAAAGTCCTCGCCGGGGCTGAAGTATCTCTGTCATCGGCGAGCGAGCCTCTCAGTGGCTCAGCCTCCACACTTACCCTTGGAGCTTTTCAAAGGGAAACCAACGGGAGGCTGAGCGAGCATGGACATGCGTAGGTGTCCGTGCAAGCCGAGGGGGGGGTGGCAAGGTGCAAGCTGCTTTGTTCAGAGCTGGAGAAGGTTTTTAATCTTCTCTTCTTTTTATTTATTTAAATAACCTTGTCGTTACCTGAATTTAAATTTACTTCGTGTGTTTTTTGTCTCCCTTTGATTACAGGTTTAGTATTTGTATCTGCATCTCCTCAGCAGTCCTTCTCTGCAGCGGCGGCGTGACGCGTCTCGAAAATATCCGCCGGTGACAGACGAAGATGTTGTTAAAGACGTGTTAGTTCAGTGTTAAAACCGCAGAGATATCATGCTTTCGCAGTCTGCTGTGCAACAGCAGCAGCTGGATTTAAAACAGCTTTTCTTCTTTTATTTTTTTTATTCTTGGTAGAATTTCGACGTCAACGCAAGACATTCAAACTCAGTTGAGCTGAGGTTGACAGCAGTCCGTAATGTGACATCGCTAAACACAAAACGACCCGCTACAATTCTTTTGCAAGTCAAAGCAAAGACACCGGGCGGCATCAAATACATACAAATTACACAACGGAGCAGCCAGAGAACTGTATGAGGAGATGAATGTCACCCATTATCATCCATGATTTACGTGAGGCCTAAAGTCCAGGATAAATAAACAAGGCTTTGCGTCAGTGGCTCTTTTATCAACATAATGCTCAGTCCAAAGCGACATTTGTGATGGGATCACGTGGAAGTTCTCCACGGGTTCAAGGCGATTCAAAATGCAACGGCGAGACCCACAGCGGATGTGCACGGGGTCTTAAAGTCGGGCCCTCCGCGCCTCATCTCGTGGTTCTGTTGGCTTAGCAAACAGTCACGTGCACTCTTCCATCACACAGCAGCTGAAGAGTGATTAATGCAGCGCGGTTGTGAGGGCGCACGCAAATCAGGGATCATTGTCGACCAGTGGTTCATGTTAGCTTTGTTAGCAGCAGCGCTCAGCGCTTCACAAACAGAGGAAATGATCTATGACATCACTGGCCACACAACCACAGATCCGTTGTGTTCCTCCTGACCTCCTGTTCCCCTGAAGAGAATTTCTTTCCAACCTGGACTCAACGATGAACTGATTAGCATACGGTGATCAAAGGTCAAAGTGTCAAGGTCACTGTGACCTTACAAAACCCGTTTTTCGCCATGACTCAAGAAATCATGCACCAATTATGGCCAAATTTCACACAAACGGGACAAAAATAACGAGGCGATGACATTTTATAGGTCAAAGGTTAGTGTGACATTTTGTGGCCGTGACTCAACACGGTAACTCAGGAACAGCTGCTTCTTTTCACAAAATTTAATTGAGAGCTTTCCCCCAGGATCTTAACCTGCGTTCTCCAGGCAACCTGTCCAACCAGGACGAGTGACGAGGCCAGTGCCAGACGGAGGTCCTTCACTGGAGTGTCTGGCTGAGCCCGGCGCGCTACAGTTGCTTTATTTTTCAACATCATTTCAGGCGTCATCTTGAACTGGACCAGGACCGACTCGGTTTACCCATCAGCTCGTCCTGCTGGTTCCTGGTGCCTCTGCCGTTAATTTGCTGCTGTTGGCTTGAGCTTGCTGCAGAACATCTCTCGCAGCCTTAGCTTCTGCCTCTCAGACCCTCAAGGGTGGTAGCTCCAAACGACTACTACCACATACTTACTTGGCTGCCTTAAAATTGAGTGGTCAGTGAAATTGCAGCCTCCCCATTCTGTATTAAACAGTTAGCTCCTATAAGATTCGTCTCCATGATTGAACTGTGGAAACCAGGGCCTGCTTGACCTTAGACGTAGGCTGCTTACATTATACATGCACAGCCTGTTGTGCTCCATTGATACAGCTCTGGTGTACAACTGACTACATGTTTGACGTCTTTAATTACTAATATTGCTATTTTTTACTGCTTGTTTGATGTGGCGATGAATCCACCGCTGTGGAGGGGCTGATTGGCGGATGCTGTCAGATAAGATGCTTGCTGCGGTCGACTGTTTTTGCGCTTTGATAGATATAAACAGGACCCGCTGATAATGAAAACGGCAGTGTGCCTTGGGAAAGGCCACCGTTTGGGTACACATTAATTTCACGTTGCTGCGCTCGTTGGCGCACATGTGCTGCTAAAAAAATACGCACGCCCTCTTTGAAAAATGCCATTTCCATTATTACGGGCTGTTTGGTAATATATGAATGCAGCATCAAAGTGCTTTAATATAATTGTGTCCTCTTTTTAACATAAGGTAGGTTTAATCTTCAGTCTGATCCCAGAATGCCCACAAACCCGCACAAACCTCACCTCGTGGTTTCTCACTGCCTGGCAGCAGAGTGAAATCAATGCAACTAGTTTCCCCAGAACAATCCCCGATTTAAAGTGAGCGGCCGTGATCCCCTGATGGCCAGTAGTCGGTTTTGTCCGGATTAATGCGCTTAGTTTATGAATCCTGGGCTGTGGCGGCTGTGCCGGCGCCGGTCTCGGCGGCTGCGGCGGCAACTTGGATTTCAGAGACACCGACAGACCGAATTCCCAGATCAGCTGCGAAATCTTCGAAGAGCGTAGAAAAGGAGAACTCGTGCCCCCTCTGCGGTTGCGAAGCCAGTCATCTTCAGCAAACCGTCCACAGAGTGCACAAATACAGCTGGACGTCACAGAAAAGACACTTTCTATCTTAATCGCCTCGCTGCCTTTCCAAACCCGACGTTTTACGCTGGAAGAAACATAAACCCGGGATCAGCTCCCTGAACCTCCCTCGTGATTTTAAACATCGTATCAGGATGTTTTGTTCTCAGCTCTTTGATGTTGAGAAACAGATATTACAGGATGCCAGTCTGAAGGTTGCGTTCAGATTTTTCAGTTACATAGAAACCTCTAATAGTGTTTTCTCTCGGCCTGCTATGAAACAGTGCTATAAATGGGAGTTTAATGAGCACTGTACTGTGGCGAAATAGGAGAATTAAGCCGGCAACCTTCACTGTGCACTGGAAAAAAAAGCCCCTCTCCTTTACTGTGCCATTATCCTCTTGGATCGCTATGGTGACCGAGCCAAATTACAACCTGCACGGAAAGAGTGGACAATAAATAGTTCCTGTCTGCATCGGAGTTGTCACGGCGCTGCCCGACAGTTGTGTGTCATGATATTAAGTCGTACACAACGCCGGAAAAGGAAAGAAAGACGTCTTTGTTTTTAAAGGTGTCCCATCAGGTTTATTGGTGCTTCATTATGTTTGTCAACCAGAAAATGATACAATTTTATGTAAAAAAAAAAAAAAAAATCCAGCCTCTCAAACATAGAGACTTGCTGCTTTTCTTGGACAGTAAATTGAATTAATAATAATTTAGATAGATCAAAAAACACATGATCAGTGATTAATCATCAGCTGTCGCCTTAGTCACTCGGAAATTTGGATTTAGAACAAGTTCCTGCTTCACACGTGGAGAATTTATTTTGGTACTCTAACTAACTGCAGAGTCTTTAGTGTCACAGTAAAATACTGACAACCGCTGTTGTTGTCCTGAGGCCACATTGGAATCATGTGGAAGCTTCACATTGAACCACAGCAAGCGAGATAAAGACTAACATGTTCCAGGACGGGGCTGCAGTAACACACAGTACGTGACACAGCAATCAGCAATGCACGGACACACAAACACACACCTGCGCATACACAATGGATAGTTTCCTTCTTCCCCCTTTACCAAAAGAAGACCCATACATTAAGTAAATACACCTGTTGTAAGTGAAGAGGCTGCTTGTGATCTAACATTATAGTATGTGCTGCACTTTGTGTTGACTTACACAATATCAGTTAAGCTGCAGTAGCGGTGCGGAGGTTTACCTCCTGCCTCGTGCAGGGGGTGATAAATAATAATTTCATCTCCGCTCTGTGATGTTAATCTGGAGTTTAAGCATGAGCGAGTGGCTTTGTTCTGAATTCAGTGCGCTGGCCAATTCATCGTGGACCCCAGCTGATGTTTACTCAGGCTGAGCCAGCAGCTGCTCGCACGGTCTGCGTCGACTCAGTCATCAGACGAGGCGAGCGCGCTGCCCCTGACACGCATCTGTCACGGCAGGGGAAAAAAAATACCCCCCTCAAAAAAAAAAAAAAACCTGAAGAAATTCTAACCCACCGTTGTTCCGCCTTTCCCTTTCTCCGCTCGCCCAGCGTCCGCCTGGCTGCCCGACATCGCCACGATGAATGAGAGTCGAAGGGAAGCGCTGGCGGCGGCGGCGCCCGTGCCCACCACCGCCTCCTCCTCCACGGCTGGCTCCAACACCACCAACATGGCCGGCCCCGGCAACGGCGAGAAGGACGAGGCCTTTTCCAAGCTGAAGGACAAGTTCATGAATGAGCTGAACAAAATCCCACGTAAGTGTCACTCTCCCCAGATTTACTATTTGACAATCATTCATATCAGTATTAGGTTCTGTTTTGTTTGTTTTCATTGTCTTCTCCGATAATTAAGTTTCCGTCTTTGGGTTTTGGACTGTTTGTGGGATAAAACTAACAATCTGGGTTCTGGTAAATTACAATGGACATTTCTGCTTTTTTTTTTCTTTTTTCAATTTGCTGACTTTTGTAGGCCAACCAATTAATTCAACCCAAAACTAATCAGCAGAACAGCTGATAATGAAACAAACAGTTCTTGAATTAAGTTGCGACCCCAGACAACTTTTAATCCAGGACGTGTTTTCTGCAAACATTTTATGCAAATGACATGGCTCGTTCCTGTTGAGATAATTTGCAGAAAGGATTGGGTTTGCAACCCTGAAAAATATATATATATATAAAGGAAACAAAGCAAAACAACAGCTTACACCTGGGATTGACTCACAGCAATAGAGTGTATAAAACTCGATTCTCGACCAGGATGCCGTGTTTAGATGAATCTGTGAGAAAGGAAACGTTAACCAATTAAGATTGGAATGCAGTGAAAATTCAAAAACAATCGTCACACTCCATGATGGACAGTGAATCCACTGTGATCCCGGTGCAACTAGTGACTAGTAACTGACTCAAGACATGATTCAGCAGCGGCTGAGTGAACTTGTAGTGGTGACGCTCACGAGGCCGCCGGGCGTCAGCCACGACCTCCCACAAATTTCATTTTGTTGCTCCTGATTCCAATCTGTAACAACGAATGCAAGTTGGCTCAGAGGGAATGGTCTCACTGAACTGTCTCAGTGAAGGGAAATAACAGCTTCAAGTGGTGAGGAAACATCTGGCAGCAACAATTCCAGTGCTTGACACGGTAAATCCCTGAATTTTGGCGTAACTGCTTTCATTATTTAGTTTTTCGGTTGTTTTTGAATCTCACTCCTGCTTCCAGCCATAACTGTCTCTTCATTTCGACGTAATGCAACACCCCTTGCTTTTTTTCCCCTTTCTTCACCAAACCCGTCCGACCAAATCCTACACATCCACATGATTTTGCCCTCAGAATTTTTCTCAGTATTAAGCATGTGAAAATATGGTTGTCATTGTGTCATGCGGCATAAAGCGCTGCCTGGAGATCCAAGGTTTTTCTTTTTTTCTTCATTCAGCAGAAATCTAAATATAGATATATCCACAGGCTCATGTGGAAGTAATACTCGCAACGGGAACTGGCTCCCGTGGAAAGAGAAGCCCTATTTCTTCGGCGAAGACGCATACGACACCACGAGTCACGGCCCCCGCTTTCCAGAGATTTAATAGCACCCGGAGTCAGTATGAGAAATTCTTCCATCCACAGAGGAGGGTTTATTTGTACCAGACAGCGTATTTACCAAAATAAAAGCTCTATTTGTTATTCAGATAGCTCATGGCTACATCTAGTGAGCTCTTAGCCCCATGTGGACTTGATGAAAAATGGGAATACATTTAAATTTTGAGCGCGTGCTTCGGCGCTGAGGGCGAATGAGCAGGATCAACGATGTTCGGCATTGTGATTCCAATATGGGGCTGCTGAGGTTGATGTCCCCTCTGGCGCCGCATTGAACGTCTGTCATTGAGACATATTGCTATTCCCGCCGCATCTGGCCCGAGCCTGACAACTTTTTCACATCGTCTTTGGACGCAGTCATAACGAGATTGGGTTTTTTGTTTGTATACCGCAGGCGGAGAAGTTCTGCCAGATCATCCCGGAAAAAAAAAGCCTGTCTGTTATTCAGAGTCTTAAATTACTGTTTTCTCACCTCATCCCCTCAGTCAAAAGCAGTGATTTTGCTCCCCGGTGCCGCTAAGCTGATGATGAATGCCCCCAGACTTGTTTACTCCGCGGAATATCGACAGCGTCTGGAGAAAGCCAGGTAGCGGATTTAACGAGGAGCGCGCGAGAGGAGAGGGGAGGCTGCACGGTCGCAGTCTGTGCCGCCGTCGCAGGAGGTTTTCTCTCAGGCTTATAACCCAGCTTAAGCCCCGAGAGCTTTGAGGCCGTCGCTCTGGCCCAACTCGCTGCCGAATTTCTGCCCATCGGGATCCGAGGGGACACGTCCCGGAGCCGGGGATGCTGCCTCGGCTCCATCTGTTGTCCGATCGCTCCAGCAAACTTAATTTCTAATCTTTCCAAATTTATTCCTTGCCGTTTCTTTTTTTATTTACACACGCGCTGAGGTCCGACCGTGTAATCGCACTAAACCACGCGACTTCTCGGCGAGCCAGAGAAGTTGCCTCAGAGGAAACCGGCGTATTGAATTTCTCAGTAAGTTTTCTAAACACCCGGGGCTTTACTTCCCGATAACAATTAACCTCTGAACACAGAGGCCGTTTGATCCGTGACTGCCGGCTCCTACAGCCGTTACTCCCAATAACACAGACAAGAGATTGACATTTCAGAAAAATAAGAAATAGTCCTTTCTTAAATCAGGGGCTTTATGCTCTGAGGCAACCACACGTGTCCTCAAACAGAGATCTGTCTTTAGCAAGTGCGTAAGGTCAAGTGATACATTCTTAAAACTGCAACAAGAAAACTCTTAAACCTGTTGAATTTAGAATTGGAATTCTGTCTTCCGATCTGAGCCGATGTGGAAATGACGCAGCATTTTCATGGGGTCATTTTTGGTGTGCTTCACAACAGCACCTACACAAGAAAGCTCTTTCTTGCACAGCCCTGGATGGCCTTTTTCGACTTTTCTGTGACTCAGACTCTTTCAGGACTCAGTTCTGCAGCTCCGGTGCTGGCTGAAAGCGGTGTTGCACAGCTCACCATTTCAGCTGAAAAAAAAAATTAAGACCGACTACAAGACTGAAACACTTTTTGGTCCAACTTGAGACACAATATAAAAAGATGCGTCAGAGTTTCAGCGTGACTGAACCTGTGTGACCGTGGCTGCTCGCAGCCAACACACTGCAGAGTTTATGAAGGGGATTATGGTGGTGGATCACCGTGGCTGGTCAAACCAAAACCAGATCAGATTCAGCCAACGGTCAACAGATGGGAAGCAGCTCTTTCTGTTTTCTCGGCTTGTAGATGATTGAAAAAAGTTTTGGTGCCATTATCCTCGCAGATCAGAGACTTAGTCGTCATTTGAGGATGGAATATATGTTCCGAGACTCTGCGCTGGAGCTTTTGTGAACAGGATGACTCACTGGGGCCGTTTGCCATCATTTTCCACCTGTGAACACTCAGAAATAACCGACTATGAGCAGCAGGCCGGGCATTAGTTTTCCCTTTATTTTGTTAAATTATGTTCGGGCTGATAGAAATCGACATCCATCCTTTATATAGAGCTTGTGTCGGGGCTCCTTTTCCAGCTGGCCTCTTTTCCACCACCCTCGGATATTAACTTCTGTCCTGGACCGTCATTTAAATGTAGATAAAACTCATCAGCACTAAGTAACCACAGCTCCACTGAGGCTCTGGTAAGGTTTTCTAAGTTGTTGAATGCTAACAGCACTGTGCTTACATGCTGAAGTTCGTAGGTGTGTTTCCAGTGTCCACCATCTAAGTTTAGGGCGTTAGTTAGAGCATGTGGAATGACTCAGTCCATGCATACTCACTGTTCCTCTACTCCAAAGATTGAGCCCGTAAATGAGCGAAGCACCGCTCTTCTATCTCGTGCCATTATCACATCTGTTGTTACTCCCGCTTCGTGTGCCGTAAATGCAGCATCACGTCAACTTCCTGCAAGCAAGATAATAATTTGAATAATGGGCCCAGCAGAACAGAATAATAAAAAAATACCTAATTTAACCCAACCACAAAGAAGCAGACCTGCCCAGTTTTGATGTTTGGCATGAAAGGAGGAACTTGCACACAGCATCTCCGGATGCAGATTTCATTATCATTAGCTCCCAGTTACTTTGTGGCGAACCAATGAAAATGCTCCCTGCTGCAGTCCCATTGTTATCTTAAACAAGCCACGGCGGGGAAAGGGCACGGACAGAGTGTTGCTCTTGTAGGCATAACAAGATATAATGTCAAGGTTAATTGACCAACAGGGTCCTGTCACACTGGATTAGCGTGGGCTGCTGGAAGTGGATATAACCCAGATGCAATATTACACGCACACACACGCACACGCTGCCCTTTTAAATGCATCCATCACGCCCTATTCAGTTCATAAAACCTTTCTCTCTAATGTAAAGTGCTGTGTATTACCAGGGGTGTAGAACAGGGTGGATGCAGCTAAAGTCCTATTAATTACAGCAGTGAGTCAAAGCAGACATCGTATAAATTCATCTTTGTGACATAAAATTGACGTATTAATTAAAGCAAGGGGCGAAAGCTAATCCGAATCACATGCTTTGTTTCAAACTGGGTTTTTGCAGGTTCGGTCATTGTTTTGAATGGTTAGGACCAAAACCACAGTCCTTCCTGTCATCAAATGGTGTCATTGATACGTTGTTGATAAGTCTGGCAGAAATGTTAACAATTCAGACAGATTATCTAAACCAAGATATTCTGAGGTCACGCCACTTGAATTGTCTTTTACGACCCACTCCGGCACAAATAACTGTTTAATTAGGGTAGCTCAGAATATAAATCATAGGAATGATGGTCCAGTCTAAGAAAACCAGAATTAATCTGGCTAAAAGAAAATGTTAACGTGTGGAAGCCACTTTACAGTAAGATGAAGTATGCTGGATGATCTTTGACTGCATGAAGTCATGTCTTTTCTCATTGTTTCACACTGATCTCAGTCACAGTGGCATGGTACCACATGCTGTAGCAGTGACTCATAGACCCGCTTGTATTCTGTGGCTTTTTTTTTATCTGACTGTATGTCTAAGGAGAGGTTGCCTGCAGTGTTTGTAAAGGACACAAAATGTCAGCTGGCGAAACCTGACTTTTTGCTTCGTGCTGACGTTGCTGTTCCCTGACCCGCTGTCACAGCTCAGAGAAACGCGACGCCGTGATAAGCTCCGCTCTGAAAACCCGAACCCAAGCACGGTGGTGCCGCAGAGCCCAAATCAGCAGGGCTGAGGCTCTGTGGCGATTCCACCGGCTGAATATAGATCTGTCATTCATTACTCTGTGATGGTATTGGTGTATGCCAGGCAGTACAAAGAAGTAATGGAAATTTAATATGGAGATGAAATGTTTTTTTCATTCGCTGTTGCTCCCTATGAGATTTGCATATTTCCTTCCATTTGTGTTGGATTTCTAATGTTTTTCTCCTTATTGTTTCGTAGCTCAGACTCTGTGTGTGTCAGCCTCGTGATGAACTGTTGAGCTGTACCAGAATGGTGCCCTCTACCTTTTTTTTTACCTAATAGCATGCTAATCAGGCGGGAAAGTGCTCAGATGAGACATTTAAACATGATAAAGGTGAGGCGGCGTTAGCCGATCATCAGCTGGCTGCCAGCTGACCCGTAACATCCGCCTGCCGCTCCATCCTCCTCATGATTTTGCTGTTGTTGCTTTTAGAAAGTTTTTAATGCTAATGCATGTGTTCGTGAATGAGGGAATGGTTGAGTCATCACAACCTTTTTTTCCCTCATTGAATCCCACAAAGAGCAGTTGCAGCAATCAGTTAATCTGAGCCATTGCCCAACATCTGAAAACACACCAAAACGCTGCGCTTGTTAATCTGGAGCCAAATTTTGCTTTTACACCAGGTTCAGCACTGATGCATAAACCGTAGCGGTGCACTGATTTTCTGCCAGGTCCTGTGGCCAAAGTTCAGATAAATTAAAGTGACCTCTACAACCTGCATCAAAATGGATTATGACATTGAATTGGAGGCAAAATTATTACGATGGGGCCGGTTTCACCGCACAGAAGAACGGCGGGTAAGCTGGTTTTCTACGACTCAGAATTCCTGAGGTAATACAGTTCTACACTCTCTGATTCTGCCGGGACTCAGGTAAAGAAGAAAACACCAGAAAATATTCGTTGTGGCTTTGCAGGATCATCATTATTATTATTATCGTGGAAGGTGAATTGAGCCTTGAGGAACAGCAAACACGAATCATACCATGCGCAACCCGCCCATTAGAGAAACTCCATTTTCCGTGCCGCGTCGCGTGGCGGAACGAGCGATAAGTGCTGGGAGTTGGAGTGCAGTGCACACGCTGGCAGGACTCCCTCTCCCTCTTTCTTCCTTTCACTTTCTCGCTCTATTTCTCTCTCTCTCTCTCTATCCCTCTCGAGAAACGACACTCACACATCCTGGTTAATTAGGGGATGCTTTTATTGCTTTCTGGGACTCAGGTTTCTTTAATTAAGGAACACGCAAGTGCCTTTCGCTGGAAGATGCTCACATGATGAATAAGACGAGGGCTGGGTTCTTTCACCGATTCATCACGGGCATCCCATCGGGCATTCCGGAGCGTCGCTGTCACGCCAGAGTGACTGTAGAGTGACGTCGGCATTTAGAGACTCCATGGTATTTTTGATCTCCTTTAATCGGGGCTTCCGTTTGGGGAAAAAAAACAAAAGCGGTCACGCTTCCTCTGAAGGGGTGATTACTTACCACTGAGGTTTGCCAGCTTGAAATATGAATCTGTCACCTCTCCGGCACTTCCATTAAAAGACTGTCTCCTCCTCGTCCCACTGCATCGGCGCTGTAGCGTCCTCACAGCGCGAAGCTTCTGACGGATACTCCTGCTCTGTCCAAGGTCAGAGGTCTTCATGAGAACTGTAGCCAGAGCTCACTTTTCTGCCTTGCCAGTGACTCATGCACTCAGCATAAATACTGTACATCTGATAGCAGAAACTTCTGATGAGGTGTAACTAATGCCTTTTTTAATGGTTAATAAATCATTGATTGAAGCTTCATAGATCAATAAGACACTATTAAGCACAACATTTAGATGATCATGTTGTTTGATTGATATGACTACGGGTTTCTCACCATTAGGTCTTGAGTCATTAACATAATTCAATAACAAAAAACTATTATCTACTTATTGGTTTCAAGTAGCATTAGTAAATGTTGCACTCCCATTAGTTAGGTTTACTTGTAAGCCATTTATTGGACAATAACCAGATTTGTAATTTCCCAGTAAGATAGCCTTCTATTTTTTTTTGCATATCCAACATTTAAACCCAACAAACGCTGCCCGACTCTGACGGAAAGCTCGTCCAGCGCTCGTCCAGCGTCGCCTCCATTAGCACACCGCTCGGAGGCAGGGCCAGAGCTGTAGATCCTCAAGTTATTTTAGAGCATCACTCACCCTTTTTTCCCTCAGAGGAGAGTGCTTATTGATTTTGTCAACAGAGCATCGATTTTTCTCCCCCCACTCTCTCTCCCTCTGTCTCCCCTTTGGACCTCGGTGAAGGAAGCACAGCTGAATGCTGGTGAGCAAAACCCCACAGTGATGGACTGTAATACACTTTTCTGCTCTGATGGGTCTTTCTGGAGTTTTTCAGATAGAGTATTTGAAGGGACCGGAGGCTGACCTGGCTTATGTGATCTACTGGCTTGACGGATTTATGACCACTGCTGGGATAATTCCAAAAATGACATTGTGTTTCTCATGGGATGTTTTATTTTTCCTTTCAAGAAGACAGATAGATATTGTTCAGAATACATATTCTTCAGATCACACGGTCGTAATTGCCTCAGTCAGAATTATTCCCTTCTTATTTTGACTACTAATCACCGACGAAGCCGAAAACATGCTCCTAAAAGCGGCTCATTTGTGCGTTATTCCTCTCTATTAAAATGACGTGTGGGCTGCCAGATGTTTGGTGTCTGCCGAGCAGAATGAAGGAGCAGCGCTGGTGACTGCTGAAGGGAGAAGTCTGCCGCGAGGTCTCTCATTAGTTTCAGCCCATCTGGACTTTTTGCCGGCCCCCTCTCCGTTACTTTTAAACGACGCGCTTCTCCCTCCGTCGGCGCGTCATTTGTCGTGCACCAGGGAGCACCGGCACATTCCTGGCTATAAGCTGAGACCACTGTGCTCTGCAGGACCATCACCGAGTGTCTGAGCAGTCTGCAGGTGACAGAGTTGTCCAATGTCTCCAGTCACGTCCGCACGGCAGTGAGCATAGCTGGTGTTCACGTTTCTCGCTGTACACCTAAGATAAGAAACTTTTTCTTAAGACTTTTTAAGATTCCTAAAATGAGCTGTGTGGCAGTTACGCTGGTGGACATAGAAAACACACTGATTGATGATCTGACTGTAAATTCGTTGATAGATGATGTAAATCCTCAAGTGAAGAAGTGGTCGCTCCCACCATTGTTCTCTGATTTCCTCCGGGCTATAATCTAAATGTTCACTTTTAATCCCAGCACTGAGGATTTGTCTAAAACTGCAGAAAATTCTCAACACAAAAGATTCATTCCATTCCAAAATAAAAGAAGGTGATTTGTGAGCCGAGAGCGTGTTAACAATGTGTGTCGAACTCTCGTGACCCCGTCAGGCTTTGCCGCATCGTTG
Organism: Psettodes erumei; assembly: GCA_016785225.1. Classification (NCBI taxonomy): domain Eukaryota; kingdom Metazoa; phylum Chordata; class Actinopteri; order Pleuronectiformes; family Psettodidae; genus Psettodes; species Psettodes erumei. Next base: position 332,228 of record JAFBJZ010000737.1, read on the forward strand.
GCTCGTCATGGTCGCAGCTCCGTCGGTGCTCTCTCGAGAATTCTCGCATCCTGCAAAATTACCGCCACTCTCAGCGGCAGCAGGTTCCGCGTTGCCGGTGATTGCCGTGAAAGTGTCAGCTGTCTCTGAATCTCCTCTTTAAAACGGCAAGCGGAAAATGCCAACATCTGTTACGTCCTCTAAATTGGCTGGAGCTGTTCAGCGCTGTCCCGCTAGTCGGGACCAATCGTTAGGAGTCCGCCGCTTCTTGATGGACCCGAGCTTAGGTGCTGATCCAGCTCTGCAGGCCCACACATTTCCCTGCTTTTTATCTCACCTGTCAGTTGGCGTAATCACTACTCTTTGGCTCAAACACTGCTTTGGCCCAGCTCACTGAAATCCTGTTTTTCCTTCCCCTCCGCCAGACACACCAGCGTGTTAGATTTTTTTTTTTTTTTGGTTTGTTTTTCCTCCACGAGTCCAATCAAAGCCGTCTCCCTGCTTTTTCACCAGTGCCGTCGTGGGCCATCGTCTCTATCGCCTTTGTGGCGATCATCCTGGTGTTAGCATGCTGCTTCTGCATCTGCAAAAAGTGGATATTCAAGAAGAAAAACAAGAAGAAGGGCAAAGACAAGGGCAAGAACGCCATCAACATGAAGGACGTCAAGGATGGGGCCAAAACCGAGGTAAGGGCTTTGAACCATTGTAGCTTAATATATAAAATGTAGGAAAACCAAGTCCCTGCCTGCTAACTGAATCACAGGCCTTGGCTCAATCCTCTGACTTTAAATTCATCTGTCCAGAAATATGTCCTAAATTTATGAAACAATGTTTAGTGTTTTTTTTTTTAAATTATTATTATTATTAGGTTTGACATAATGTTCTTTTTTATAATTTGGTTTCTAAAGCATTAGCACGACAGATTTGCATCAACACATTAATAATTCTCTGAAACACCCCTATTTTTAATGCTGCTACATCACTGTATGTTTTTTTTGTCTGTATTGTTTATTTATTGCTGCCAAACAGATACATACAGTCCCATTTAGTATGATATTTCATTGTTTATTTTAAAAACATAATTATGGGAGAGTTAACAGAAGTCATTTAAATGGCTTCAGATTGAGGAGAGAGTGTTCCAGTCTCTCTCTTTCTTTTCTCCTACTTTTATTTGTTCCTATGATGTTTCTCTTTTTTTTTTTTTGTCATATGAGGACCTGCTCACTTGTTGAAGAGTGTGAGTAACGTTTGCTGTGCAATGAAGTGGTATCCACCCAGAGAAATGACATCACCAAACCGTAAACAAACCGGGAGGGAACGTTCAATTAGGCTAGGATGTTTCCGACAGTGACGGGACGCCACTTCAAAAGGAGTCGGCGAGCTAATTGCACCAGCAGGGCAGCGTCACAGCGCCCGTCCTCGGTGGGACGTGCGTTTCATTTGCTGCAGCACCTCGGCTATCACAGCCACAGACAGAACCCACCGACGGCGTGTTCATACCTCATTTGGCTCATTGCTGAAGAAACGCGCGAATTAAGACTCAAACGAGTCTCATTTATTTTCGGCACCGAGATCAGTGGGACGCTCGATGGCCAGCGAGGTCAGTCAGATCGCTTTGCAGAGGGAGGCGATTTTCCGTTCATTTCCAATACTGCTCACTGGCCTCGCACAGTCCAATTTTATTTTTAAATAGCCATTGATCAAAATAAGAGACCTCATTTGATTGGTCGGCCCCAATTACTCAGTACCTCATAACATCGGTGAGCCAAAGCAGTCATTTCTCCTGGTGTGCCCCAGACTCTGGCGTGTTAACTCCTGTGTGTGGTTGTTTTAATTTGTGTTTCTTCCTTCTATGTCCTCCTTATCTGTGTTGTGTCTGATGACTGTTCGGGATGGTCACTGGCGGTAGGTTCCTAATTGCTGTTGGATCTTCTTAAAGCCTGCTGCTCTGACGTTTTCTTTATAGCCTCTTGACAACAACTTACTCCCGTAGAACCAAATATATGTAACTATGCATACAGTACATGTATATCTACTGCATATATGTGTGTACAACCTGCATATGCACATATATATGTATGAAAGAAACACTGGGTGCGCATTGTCAAGGTGGAACCACACTGATTTTCGTGCCAAGCTAAAGTCTCCTGCCTTTTGATTCTTGAATTTCCATTTCAAACGAGTGGTGGCGGGCGACCGGGGAACGATTGAGGGGCCCTACAAGTAAATGTCTTTTTGAAGCTTGCGATGAAAAGGAAGCTTTTCGCGTACAGTAACATTTGCATTCGCATCTGTCAAGCCAGGTGAAACAGATCAAACCTGGGGAACAGCTGCATTAAAAGTTGGATTTGATCTCATATAAAAATAGTCTTTTGATGAATTAGGGGATTTTTCTTTTCTCAATCATTTTGCCTTCCTCCAACGCCCCCCCACCCACCCATTTTTGGACCACCTTAAAAAACACAAAACACCCAATTTGGATTTGCTCACAAAAGGCAGAGACCAAGTGGCTCAGAGGATCATTTTCAAAACCAGTCAGTGTTGTTCAGCCTTTTGCTTTCACATGAGCAACTTGACAAACTAATAGGAGCAGACCCTCGATGTACATTACAACCCCCTTTTTACCAACACCCACCCACCCACCGCTGGCATGATGCTTCTAGCTACCATCGGCGTAGGGGAGGGGAGGGGGGGTTAACATTAAAGCTTTAGGGGTTACGGTGACAATGTGACATGAATGTTCCAGGGGGTGTAAGCAGACTTGGGAATGGGGCAAACCACACGAGAGCACCGGTTTGTGCGACAGAGAATGCTGTGCATGCCTAACAGAGACATCTTGGAAGGCAACTTTTGACGCTGAATGATTGACCTTGAGAAACTTTGCCTCTTCAATCGCATGTTGGTCCTACAACGAACTCCTCCACCCCCACCACCACCCCCAGTGCCACCACCTGCTACCCTCACCTCAGTGCCAGGCTAGCGAAAGGGCAACTTCACTTCTCACTCTCTGCCACTTCGGACACTTCCCAGTTGATATGTGTTTTTTGCCAGAGACTTGATCTGCCTGAAATAACATCAAGGGAATTGTCTTATTGTGATCTTTTCCGGAAGCATCTTTCTCTCTTTTTCTATCTCTCTCTCCTTTTTTCTCTCCACTCTGTGTTTCTCTCTCCCCTCCCCTCCTTCTTCCTCTAATGCCTGCCCATTGCTCTCATCTCTGGCGCCATCATTTGATCTTTTCTCCCTTTAGACAGAAACACCCAGAGATTGATAGGAAAGCATCATCAGGGGACCAGGCCCGGGGCTTTAGTGCATCACAGAGCATGTCCTGACGTTAACTGCTATGGTGTTTTAGTGCTTGCTTCCCCCCGTTCCCCCCTTATACACCATAAAACACGTGGCAGCTTTTACAGGAATAGGTCCACTGGCAGGACCTGGGCGGGGAACGGCTGGCTGGGGTGCTAGCACCAGCGACAAACAGGCGACACTGACTCTTGGTGGGTGTCTCCTTCAGGCCTTGAAGGATGAGGAGGATGCGGAGACAGGGCTGACTGAAACGGAGAAAGAGGCCGAGCCCAAGGAGGACGAGAAACTGGGCAAATTACAGTACTCCCTGGATTACAATTTCACGGAGAATACGGTAAGGGTCTGTTCTCCAGATCTCTCTCAGTGTGTGTCGTTGTCGCGAAAGTCCTCCCTTCGTAAGTATGGTCACACCAAACCTCCGAGGTGGTCCAATTTCTCATCTTTCCAGAGATTAAACAGGACCCAACCCAGGTTTTTGCGCAACATTCTCCCTTTGTTGCATTACCGTCGCTGAAAACATTTTGGTCGCAGAAGCTTCAGCACAATCTCACAGGGAGTGGAGTTTGTGCGACCGAGCCTTATAAAACATACAGTGCACTGTTGGGGTTTGGTTTGTCCCCGGATTTGTTTCTTTTCTTGCCACTTGATTGAAAACGTCCCCCGCAGATAACCATCTGCTTTATTTTGTTCCAGCGGCTGAGTTTTGAAAAGCAGAATGGGGAAACACATCCGCTTCCTGGCTCCAGATGTTGTGTGACAGATAATAGACGCGGTGCGTGAACACAGCGCTGTCACCCTCTCTGGGCTAGCTAACTCGCCGTTATAAGCAGAACTGACAGCCTGAGATTAGACGGTAACACTCGCCGCTCCGACACACACCGGGGCGCGCGCTGGCTTAGGTGCGTCACACGCACGAAAACAACAATTTGTGCCCCTTTTACTGGTCAATAATCAGTCATGTATTTATCAATACACAGATTAGTGTCAGTAATGATGCTATTAAAATGGAGAAAGGTGGAGACGCCATCATTGCAGCAGCTGCTTTTTTTTTCTTCTTGAGGAAAAAAAAAAGACCAAGTATTGAGTCATTTCATAAAAAGGGATATTATGTGGACAATATTACATTTCACAGAGTTGATCTGTCATGTGGTGGGAGGCAGTGACAGGTCTGTGTATGAGGCTCCTGATTACGCTGGTAATAAGCTCCACAGCGGAGCTGAATCTTAATGAATGGATGACAGTTCCTGCGCTTTATGACAGTGACCTCAGAGGCTGCGGCTGCCGCTCCCGAAGTCGAAGAAGCTCACAACAGGCAGACCTGGAAACCCGGAGGCAGCCACTCATCTGACCCACTTTCAGCTCGCTGGCAGTCCACAGGCACAGTGGCCTCGAGGAATTTTTTTTTTAATCCTCAGGCTTTTTGAGGCCCATGCAATCAATGTGAACACCATGGAACTGCTGAGAGAGAACTGGCACAGCTGGCTGGTTTAATGCCTTGGCTGTAGGTTCCTTTATACAGTAGAAGGCTGGGTGTGAAATTTCCCCTTTTCCCATTAGTCTCTCTTGAAGATGTGGCACTATGGAGAACAAGTGAAGATGGTTATTTTCTTTACCATTGAGACAAACAAATCCAAACTGCACCTTTATATAATGTGACACCTGGGAGAGCCAACCACAGCCCAGCTTGAAATGATGACTACGTGTAAAGTGCTGCTTTTTCTAAAAGGCAATTTACGCAGGCTTCCGTTGCGTTGCACCCGTTCATACTTGAAAACCAAAAACGAAAACTCGAGAGAGAAGTTCGAACCGTGCCTAATCCTCTCATCTCCGCACACCTGGTCACTCGCTGCCCGGGGCGAGCGCGAATGTCCAATCCCGAAATTTCCGAACACGGTTGGACGCAGCCACCCCCCTCGATTCTGGCTTCTGGTTTTGGAGAGACGCGGGTTTCAGATGCTGTTTGACAGTTCAGCCGGCGCTCTGAAGCATAACTGACACCATTAGTCCATAACAGTGAGTTTGGTTGCAGGGGGAAGCGTGTCCTTTATGTCACTGTTGTTGTGTTTGATTCTGCACTGGCCGACACACCAGTACTTGTAACTGAGGTCTTTCTATAACTGTTTATACAACGCAAACCACAACCCTTCTCTAACCTTAAACATGCTTTAATTCATCTGTAGATGCAGTGGACAGAGGTAGGTAAATTATTATTGAGAGTGAGATAAAAGTCAGAAAAGGTGTCAATAAATGTCCATATTACCAGTATTATAGCCAGTCAGTGTACTGGATCAACAATGACGCTATTGCCATGTTTATGAACCCCCAACAGCGTGTTTCAGTGGCGTTGGTTGTTGAGCGGCTCCACTGGTGATTTATATGCCCCTCCTTTAAGCTCCTGCTGTGAGCAGCACTAACTCATTCTCTGAATGTCGTTCAAAAGACACTGAAATCTCATAATAGCCTAAAAACTGTGTCAGTAAATGCTCTACCCTGCAAGGAAAAAGAGGGAAACACCAGTGTGTGTGTGTGTGTGAGGTAAGGAGATCAGGCTGGGGGGCGGGGGGCAGATTAACGTTCTCACTGCAAAAATTAAAAAAAAAAAAAAAGGTCTCAGCCTTGTTTCTGTCTGTTAACCACCACAAATGGCTGCGGCACCCCCGGCGTTGACGATGCCGGGTTTATACGCTAATGAGACGAAAGGTTTTGTAAAAGATCCAAATCACTCAGGGAGCGGCGACACAGCTACATCAGGCAAACACACAGCAAATGAACCACAAAGAGCCCTCCCGTCGCAGCGGGGAGAGAATTATCATGTCATTCCTACTTTCAACATCATTACCATATTCATTGCTCTTTTCGCAGGTCAAGAGCAGGCCTATTGCTCTGTGTCCAGTCAGACTATATGAATTTTAAACTCTTCATTAACAGGGGATGAATTTCAAAACATTCATACCATTTCGATCTGATTATTTATTTCAGAACCCCTCCTACAGACAGTTAATTTTTGCATAAATAACACAAAGGTGGCACAGTTAATATTAGTCAGGAAGAGTATTATTGGTCCCTTTTGGAAGAGTGTGTGTGCGGAGTCATAGCGGACCCATAATGCACTGGGACAAAGCCCTCCAAGAGCTGCCAAGAGCTGAATCACCGTGCCGTGCCCATTTACCCATTCTGGTCAGCGTGCTGCTCGCTGGGCTGAGGGTGACACACAAACAGCAGCCCTCTGCTCTGACAGGGCCTGAGTCCTTAGCAAAACAGAAACGCCCACACAGATGTGCAAACACACACGGCCACGGCTGTTTGTGTTCTTACGGTCGGAGGTGTGACGCTCTATTAGTCAGGAGCTTAAAATTTGAAGTCGTATCCGTAAGGTCTGCCAAAACAAATTATTTGATCACAGATAAATCATTTAAGACAAACAGCTGCGGATGAAGTGACATTTTAGGAAAAAACTAAAATGATATGTTATTTTTCTACCAGGCGTGTCACCTGCCTGAATTGAATTTTCAGCAAAGCTGTTTTTAACCAGCTTAAGGGACAAACCCCTCTTCTCATCAGGTACGGCATCACACAGCATCAGGGAAGACACGATTAGCCGAAGCCACGTCTCTGCTCTTATCCGCTCTCGAGCATCGGCGCTTCTGCGGGTAAAGATGGTATGACGCACTGTGTCTGCCGCAGACCCTTCTGATGGATGGGTGGAAATCAGACAGACAGCGCGAGAGGGGGACTTTCCACGCTCAGAATCCGCCGCTTCACATTTAGGTTCCAGTAAATGACAGCTCCAATAATTGTAGGTCTTTTAATTGCCTTCTGAGGTATGTGACGGTTTCACAGTATGGGATCCTGATGAGCCACATGCACATCTGTAGGCAGTTGATCCATGGAAATCATGACAGGATTTCATTTAGTGTGCGCGCTGTGTTTCTGATGTCATACTGAGAAAATGTTGCGCATAACCTGGGGAGGATTTAATTAATCCAAGACATCCCACACTCTCCATGATGTACTCGACTTGTGTTCACCACTGTCATCCACAATATATGGTGTTCGTTAGTGAGCGTGCACGCGTGTGTGTGTGTGTGTGTGTGAGGGTGTCTGTGGTGCAATCACAGTATGTTGACCCTGTGTATCACTACAACATCCCATGAAGACCTTTCATGACTGGAGTCTCACCACCACCCTGTTAAACTCTGCAGCCAGTACTCACACTGATATAACATATACTTCTGTGGTCAAGCTGTGAGTAAACTAAACTGCCATAAATCTGTAAGACATGCGTTTACACTATATGGCTGAGTGAGTAGTAACAAAAGTAAACAACACATAATCATGCGTTGAGTTTTTAAAGATGAAGTATGTAGTTAGTCACTATTTTTATTCACTATTATTATTTTATTATTTTAGCCACTCGTTCAAAAGTTTTATTTTATTTTTTTTAACTTTTAAATTAAATTAGGCTTTGTTAGCTGTAATCCATGAAAATAAATCTATTAGCTACATAGCTGCATTTAAAAGCATTCTTTTTGATATTTGACAGTCTGCTAGGCTAACTGGCTAACCTGGCCGTTTAGCATGACATGAGCTAGTTTGACAAAACAGCCCCAACTTACCAGCTTTGCTTTGTAGTAGATTGTTGTAGTATTGTAGATTGTTTTGTTAAGTTAGTATTTCCAGTGTCATGAGTGAAGTTTGAGGCACAACCTTTAAAGTCAACAATTCCTGAAAGTGCTGTGGATGAAGTCCTAACAGTTTAAAAAAATACTAAACCTGGTCCTTTGTCTCCAACCACGTATATTCAACTATTCATTTTATTGACTTATTTAAGCTTTTAGAGCAGCCCTTTTTCTGAGAGAAGTTGGAGTATTAACTCTTTCATAGCATATCAATAAATCTTTTTCTTTCGTCTTTGAAATTGATTTCCTCGTGTTTCTTACAACTGGAGGTCATTGTATCCCACTTTTTTATTCACCACTGTGTCACTGGCGGCTCCAGACAGTAAACGGATGCAGCTCCTGACAGCTGTAGAGCTCCATGGCTGAGTGCCCTGGTCAGCCTCCAGATTGCTGCTTGATGGCTACCTGATAGGAAGTTGATTGACTGACTAGCTGGGCCTCCTGAGAGGCCTTTGAGCAGAGGCTCGGACTGGCAGGTCAATCAGAGTCCCGGGCCCCCCCTCCTTTGTGGTTATCAATTATCGGCCTTTTGTGAAGGAGAAACAGCCCTCTCATTTCTAGTCTGACACATCCTGACCTTTGCGAACTCTTCAGACGCTGCCAGACTCTGTCGACATAACCTTCTAATAGTGGCGCCGTACCCCAGAAAACCTACACAAAATCATCATTAAGCCCCCATTGTGAATGGCTGATTGCTGGTGACATTGAAAGACAAGAAATATGACCCAAAGAAACCCAATGTTCCTCAAGGTCTAAGAGAAATGATTAAGAAATATTTTTAGACATGTCTTTGTCCAAGCTAGAGATATTCTGGAAGGGTGTTGGTGAGATTAAGGTGCAAAGTCTGATCATTTGGACCTGCGGACAGTCTTGAGACACTCACTTCTCTTTCCTCCGTCTTCCTCTCTTAGCTCATAGTGGGGATCATTCAGGCGGCAGAGCTGCCTGCCATGGACATGGGGGGCACGTCCGACCCGTACGTCAAGGTCTACCTGCTGCCAGACAAGAAGAAGAAGTTTGAGACCAAGGTCCACAGGAAGACCCTCAATCCCGTCTTCAATGAGCAGTTCACCTTCAAGGTACACCTCACATTCAGAGCCTAATTTCATCTGCTTTCACCGTAAGCTCAAAAACATTTCAAGCACTTTTTGTTTTTTGTAGCTGGAGATCTTTTGGTTCCACTGACAATCTGATTTGCATGCGGCTAAGAATGCTTGGAAGGTGTAGAGACAGCAACCAGCTGGCACATTAACAAGCTCCTGACAGAATATCTCACGCACACACACACGCCGAGGCTCAATGTGATTGGGATTAACACAGGCAGATGCACCACAACAGCCCGGCCTTGCCTCGGCCATAATGGATGCAGGACCGTTGCTCGGCAGTGGGGGAAAGTTTTGTTATTCACCCCACAGTGATGTGAGCAGGTGTCAGGTGAAAGTTAAGCGTAATGTGATGTGATATCCATCTTGATACCAGGCTTATTTATCTTTTTTTCCCAAATCTTTGATGCATCGTGGAAGAAAAAGCACTACGGGGGGTTATAAGCAGCAGCGACACCATCAAATATAAAAGATGATTTTGTGAGATAATGTCAAGGACAAAGCAGAGTCTTATCTCTCCAATGCTCTCGCTTTTTTTTTAAAAAAACACAATATTTCCATTTAATAACTTTCATCTCCAGAATGATTGCAGTCAAGATGAACAAGTGCTGCCTACACCCCCAACCCACACCACCAGTTGTCTTTTAGGGTGTCAGCGCAGTGGTAGAAGCGATTGATCGGGCAAACCAAAGCACCCGCAACACCGGCGCCTGTCTGCTTCACAACCACACGAATCTGACTCTTGTTCAACATGTATTTAACTTCAGAATAGAAACATCACTGATTTTCCTGTATACCTCATTTATAATAAAACTATTAGCACAACAGCACTGCATTCAAAAATCCCCACAAAGTTGAAACAACACCTTGCATACAAAGTCAACAAATAACTTGGCATTATAAACTTTACAGGGCAGGCAATATTGGAGAGATGGATGGCATATTGCACAAGTATACTCAATAAACTGGTAACAGGTGTTTTTATTTACCTATTAAACAATGGCTGAGGTTCACAGAGACAGATTAATGATTTATACAGACATTCGGTGACTGCAACTAATTACTTAAAGCTCATACACTCAGTGGATACATAAATATAAGATGAATAGAATTAAAAGACTCCACTGAGTGGTTGAAAGCCACTAATGATAATATAATGTTCCCACACAGAAGGCTTAGGCTTCCGCGGCCGTGTTGGTTGTTGCCTCCGAACAGATCTCAGGGAAACCTGCAGAAAGAGCAGATTAAGGAGCCACCCGGGTAAAAACAAACACAGCGGCCACCGTTAGTGTCTGCTTTCAGATACCAGGGGTGTGTATCTTACAGCAGCACAGCCGCTTCTTTTGTTTCACAGCTGACAGCTGTTTTGCGAGCGCGACCTTGTTCGTTCGTCTTGTTGAGAAAACGCCGGCGCTGGCATTCAGCTTGACGCGTGTGAGAGACTCGTCTAGACAAACTCCTAAGCGAACTGAATAAAGCTGCCACAGTGTTTATGCACGTCTGCCGCTGTTAAAAGGGTTGGGGATCAACTTGATCCTCAACCCTCAGGGAAGTCGCTTCTTTGTAATGGGACGGCATGTCTGTTATTGCTGCCTTGTCCCCTTCAGGTCCCCTATGTAGAGCTTGGTGGGAAGACGCTGGTGATGACGGTGTACGATTTCGACCGCTTCTCCAAGCACGATGCCATCGGCGACATCAAGGTGCCCATGAATAAGGTGGACTTCAGCCACATAACAGAGGAGTGGCGGGATCTGCAGAGTGCTGAGAAGGAGGAGGTAAGACTTATGTAACATGTGTGGGCGCACACACACACGTCAACAGTTCGACAATCACCCCTCAGAGCAGGGAAATGAGGAGGTTTGAAGTAATTCTGACACCTGTCTCAGTGACAGGGCTCAGGTTGGTAAATCTAGTATTTTTATTGCGTAAGTGATATCACAATGATTATTTAGCAAGCCATTTGTGGTGGTGCCGTAGCTGATGTAATCCATCTCTGCTGGAAATGTCACTTAATCAGATGTCCACACTTCCCCCATCAATTAATAGAAGTGTGACTTTCCAGGCAACAGTTCAGGAGATTCAATTTTCATGGTAAATGTCATGGCATATAGCACATGTTGCCAGGGGAACCTCAATTTTCTTTCTTCTTTTTGCATTCTGCTGCTTTGATTTAAAGGTTAATTATAGTGGTGTGGAATGGCTGACGCTGTTGTTAGAGTTGAAGGGCGTCACTTCCACCTGCTGCACCTGACAACTTTACGCAAGGCCTGAGACGCTGAAGCGATTCTGCAGCATTCAGGCTTCAGCAGAGGGCAGCTGCAGAGATCAGCCAGGGAAACTTCCACTTTCCATGTAAAATGTACTATTATTATTATGTTTATTGTCTGAATGAAGGAAGGCATAGACGTGAAGCAAGGTGAAAAGGACTAACAATTGCAAACTTTTTTTTTTGTTAAAATCTTGAGGTTAAAAGAATTGTTCAACATCTTTGAAAGAACTACTTTACTTATCTCTAAACCAAAACCTGACCTTTTGGCTTCTCTGTGTTTGTGTAGATAGGACAAACATAATCAGGTGATATTAAGTGAGCTTTAGAGGTATCTGTAAGTGTGTTTTTAAACCTTGGCGAGAGCCAGGCTAGATGTTAACTCCTGCTTTCAGACTCACTGCTAACCTTAACCACAGTAATTGCCTCCAGGCTCTAGCTTCACACCCGAAATGTAGAAAATGTTCTTTTAGAATGTCTCTCCTGAGAGAGGTGTCCTCCAAGAGTCCAAAATAATTTTTGAGATATTTTATGCCCTTTATTAGATGGTCAGCAGTAGAGACATGACTGGAAATAAGACAGATGAGGAAAAATGTGCAGATAAGATTCACAGTTGGGTTTGCTCACATCCCTAAACTCAGAGTCCACCAGAGAAACTTAAAGTAAAAGTATTGCATAAGTATATGTAAACCAATGAAAACTCTGGAAGGACTCGGCCTATTCGTCCGCATACTCAAAGAAAGAGCAGCTCTATTAGTGATAAATCTTTTAAGCAGTGAGCTCAGTGAAAAAGCAGCAGAATGAATAAAATTAGAGATTTTAATACTCCACCCACACTCGCATAACCCGATCCTCTTTACTTTTAAGGTCAAATATGAAGTAGCAAGTTTGGAGGATGCCCTTTAAGTTGAAAAGGCAGCAGTTGGCCTTTTGCAGTTCATAGGAAATGTTAAAGAGCCTGGTCGCTGCTCTTGCTCTTGTTAATTAACCGTCACTCCCTCTCGCGCCGGCCCCCAGGGGAGCGGGTGTTTGCGCTGATGAGAACCCGGCCCACGTCATCAAAGTAAGACTCTTTAGTCACAGCATAGTTTTGGTACAGCAGCCACCAGTCAGGATAGTGGATGATGAATGAAATGAGCCTGCAAAATTACACACGGACAGGATGAACAATAAATTCCATTCCTTATTCCATTGCTTATCTATGATGGTCATGCAATGGAAAACTGTGAGACCCTGGCGAGAGTTCAGGTGTTCCCTACCCTTACTTTAACCCAGAAAACATTCCCGCATCTGCACCATCGTTAAATGGGTTCGTCCCTGGACCCTGCCCCATCCCTCCACCAAATGTCAAAATTGGTTCCTTCCTTTAGCATAACCCTGCCGACAAATAAGCAAACAGACACAGGTGCAAACATAACTTCCTTTCATGATTCATGCTGATTTCCAGTCACAGCACTCTTTACGGTATGAAACACACCTTAGGTATTTCCAGCACACCGGGTCTACATGAGGAAATAGGCCTTGATTTAAACTTGATGAAGGAAAACAAAGGTCGATATTCATGTCCAGTTTGCCTCTGATTTACAATCTCCCCTTCAAAGTGGCCACACATAAAGCGAGTGTGACCCGAGAGGCAGTTATTGACTCTGTCTGCTCGTCGTGTGCTCAGTGAATCATAACAAGGCTGTTATGTTACTTGTGTGAAGCGAGTGAAGTGATTGCAGCTGGTGCTTTTCCAGCAAAGTGATTAGCGACAAACAAAAGCGAGAGGCCGATATTAGACGGCATTCGAGCCAAAGCAAGTGACCAAATCCATCCATCCAGAGGACTGAAAACATGCAAGGACTTGGTTTAAAGTTGATCGGCTGTGACTTTGAAGAGAGGCGGTGGGACATGATGAACATAGAGACGTAACATGTCAGTATTTTAATTATTTGGCTTCTACCTGATGAATGCTATCGCGTTTCGCACTTTTGCATTTATATGGCATTCGCAAAGTACGTTCTGCTTAGTTGTTGTGCTGTCAATACAAACACTTCTAATAATCAGGCTCCGTTTGAGACTCTAATCACATTACAGCAGTACAGTGGACTTTTCCTGAGAGCAGTCGAGTTTCCGGGTGATGGTGACCGCTCATCACATTATCTTCAAAGAGCTCAGCGATACTGTTGGATCACATGGCCACATGGATGTCACATGGATACTTTTTCCTTTCTTACTTTTCATATCAGTCATGAAAATGTTTCTGTCTAGATGAATTTTTCTTCCCTCACAGCTGTATAATTATTTGCCACAGAAGTCACTACAATGTCACCCTGGTCACTAATGGACATGTTAATTCCAAGTATTTCTTCCATCTATACTCCGTTCTCCGGTCCTACACTGACCACTGAATTACGCATGCTGATCTGTCTGTGCATATCCTGCATTAGAGAGCCCTGCGCATAGAAAATGTACGCACTTAAAGCAATTACAAAACCATCTTTCTGTCAGTTATGTAAAACTTATGCAGATATCAGGCCTGATTTAAATGGGATGCTCACTCTCTGACCCTGTGTCGGCGTTCTGTACTTTAACCTTTAAAACTATCACTTTTCAGACACACTGCTGGCAGCTTTCCACATTAAAAGCTTTCTGTTTGGGGAGAGCGCAACCAAATAAACACCAACGTACAAAAAAAAAAAAAAAGGCAAACACGAGCTTCAGATTTGGTTGACTGAACAATTTCCCGTGTGGTTTCAAGTGGAATTTGAGCATCTGCTGTGAACATGCGATGCGGTAAATTTGGATTCAGTAGGTGCTGTTTAAAAAACATTCTCACCGCTGCGCTGTCTCTGCCTCTCCAAACAGCAAGAGAAGCTGGGCGATATCTGCTTCTCCCTGCGATACGTTCCCACTGCTGGCAAGCTGACCGTGGTCATCCTCGAGGCCAAGAACCTGAAGAAGATGGATGTGGGAGGCCTGTCAGGTGAGGAGGGCTTGCAAGTGACAACCAACCAAACACATCACCGATTCAGGATTACATTTATATTAAGAAAAAACACATGACTTTTGACAGGTGGCGGAGGTTTTTCCCCGGAAAGAGAGATGTAGAGATGCTCAGATGTGATGTTGTGTGAAAGATACTGACGGCTGTAGTATGCACTAATGAAGAGGAATGAAGGGGAGCAGAGTGAACCAGAGTGAAACCTTTTGTTGCTGCACTCACAAAGGATTAAGATCAATAGATGACATTTATCACAATATTGTCTAGTGTGAAAAGCAGGTCTGATGTCATGGTAACCAGAACATGCCACTTGTTAGGGCAGAAGAGGGATGGGAATTATACAAACAACACCCACAAACAAACAATTTATGACAGTAACAGATACAAATGACAAATGACACTGGGTTTCCATCAATCAAAGAGGGACAGATGTGAGTCGAGGGACAAAAAGAGCATCTCTAACACAAACTTATTCTTAAGGTTTATTTGTGGGGGGAGGTTTCACAGTTTTTATGTCGTACTGTGAAGCAGAAATGAGAGAATCTCATTTTGTAAAACAGTGTATCTCCTGTGGGGACGAGTCAGCAGTCTGATCAAAGGTGCGTAGCAGAGCCAGCTGTGTGCGGGCTGCAGCTTTTTTTGTCATTAAGGAGTAGGCGCACACAGGCATACACATTATTCTTGGACTGGATTTTTGAAAAACCAAGTCTGTCTTAAGCTAATATTTTTTCCCAAACCTTTTATCAAGGTTAGATTGACTATTCTGGGTTTGCTTTTCCAGGATTCCTCGTGGCTGTTAATTTCGGGGGTTTGGACTGTTTGTTGGGCAAAACAACCAATTTAAAGATGCCATGTTGGACTCCAGTAACTTTGGATCGGGCCTTGTTTCATTATTTTGAGAGGCGTTATGGTCGAACTGAGTAGTCATGAGTTCCAGCTCTACGGGGCCTCGTCACACTGTGTGATTTTTTTTCAGGCTGCGCCAAACAAAGTCGAGAGAAATGTGGTGAAATCTTTGTCAATTTCCTAAAAACTCCTCCGACGGCCAATTTAGAGCTTCAGTGAGCAAAGACGGCCCGCATCAAAAGTACGAGAGTGTCAGCAATTTGGAGGCGAAATCCCACGGCGCCGCCGCCGCAGCCGGTTTTAATGAAGCAACCAATCATAGCATGACGGCAAAAGACACAGTCGTACACTGGTGCTCCAAAAACATATTTACCCCAATCTCAAATGGCAACGGTTTTCCCTTTGACCTGTTCGCGTCCCAGGTTTTCACACAAATTTGCCTTAACAAAGATTCACAACTAAAATCCAATGCTCAAGTAATGAGTTGGAGCTTCCCCTTCGACCAATGCCTGATTAAAAAAAAAAATTCAGAGCATTCTGGAGGTAGACAGTATTGACTGGTCGGACACACTCACATGCACAAGCATACCGCATCGAACAATAAGCTGCCCCCCCCCCACCCCTCCTTTGACTTTCTTCAGTGGCTTCATTTCAAATTCCCTGGCGTGCACTTCCCTCCCCGCCTTTCTGCTGCAATTACCATACACCTGGGTCCACTTTCTTTCTTCCTGCCTGACAGCCCAGTCTGCGCCTGTAAGCCTAAACATCCTGCAGTACCGTAACGCGGCGCGCATTAAAAGCTCCGAGCTCCCTTTCATCTGGCAGACCAGCGTGAGCGGCCATTTGGTAGGGGGGGAAAAAAGAAGAAAACTCCCCCGCTGCCATTTTATGCTCCTGGCATTAGGCTCTCACCTGTGCCCGCTGGCATTGTGGGATTGTCAGCATTTTCAGCTGTCAGCCACGTCCGCTAGGCCAGCGTGAAAAAAGAAAGGAAAGGTGTGAATCCGTTCACTTTGAGGACCGAGTTTCTCTCTCGCAGAGACGGGACACGGCGGGGGAAGCCAGACAGTTTGACACCGCGTTCCTTATGTCACGTTTAATTGGAGCATGTTTTATCTGCGCGCGCTCGTCTGTGGGTTTCAGGGCGAATTATTAGCACGCAGTAATAGCACAGTGCATGTTCCTAATTACACACAACCAGAATACTCCAAATTGCAGATTGAGTTTTGATTTTTTCCTCCGTCGCGGCTGCTTCTTCTGCTCTGAGAATGGACTTAAAAGTGGAGCAGATGGATGAAATAATGGGCAGGTCTCTAATAACAATAATTAGCCTCCATCCACGAGGCGGCTCAGCCAGAGTTTAAGGAGGAGGACAAGTAATTGATGGCCTGGGATCAGCCTTCTCCTCTATTGTCATCCTGTTTACCATGCCTAATTATGGCTCGCAGAGGAAGATGTGGGTATTATCATTAACCAATGTATAATCACAAATAATTCTTTTGATTGGCTCCTCATGAAACATCCCCCCAAATCTACCTCCGTGCTGCATTTCTTATTAGGAAAAAAAAAAACAGGCTTTTGAACTAATCGTTTGAAGTGATTTTTGGTGCTCCTCGCGACTGCCATCGACGGTGACACACCGAGCACCATGTTCTTTAGCTGTCGTCTCAAAATAATCCCAGCCTCGTTACGGGAAAGTTACTCCTCTCTCCACTTGAGCCTGCTCCATAGTTTCCAATGTATAGTTCCGGTACACATCTGTTATGTTGAGTCGTAGATTTCAATGAATCTTGAAACTCCAGTGGGTGGTGCATTTTACAGTTTTGCTAAAAAAAAGAAAAAAGGGAGTTATAAAAGCCAGTAATTGCAGCAGCAGGGAAAGTCGTCCCTGGGTCAAAAACGCTTTCAAACTCCCACACGTGTCGTTTAGTTTTGTGCAGTAGTTGTTTAAACTGGTGCATTTTTACAGTATTTCAAGCTAGTTTTGGGGCAAAGGTGAGTCAGACACAGAAGTGTGTCAGGCACAAAGGCTAAGTGGCAACTCAGAACGAGGACACGTGGGCATGTAGAGGGTAATGGCGGCAAAAGTGTTTTGTCCCACTGTCTTTGTACCTCTGAGGACGTCCCAGAGGGCTGTGAGGCAGCACATATCCAGGTAATGGCCCGCAGTGGGGGAGGTTATCAAAGCACACAGGCGCCGTGTCGGCGGTAATGAAGCCACGCTGCCCCGACCTGGTGCTCGCCATCCAACCTCTTGGCTTGAGTGTTTATTTGTTTTGCTCCTCTGGCTGGTTGGAGCTGGAGGCTTTCTCCCAGTCAGCACGGCAACGGGCAAAGTGATTTGTCTGAATTTTGCTTTAATGGATACCAACTCCAGCGATGTTGGATGATAATAAGAAGCAGATGAGTTCCAGAAGGATTTCTAAGATTTCAGATAATAAGGATTAAGACTGCAACCATATCTCAAAAGATCTGCGTTGCATTTTGTGAAGGCGGTTTATGTGGGTCTTCTCCCGCGGACGCTTGTGTTTATGTGTCTGATTCACCGCTGAGATGAGTGTGTAAAACTAAGCCGACAGTCACCCCTGGGTGCACCCGCCATGGCAAATCCAAAATGATGGGGGGGGGTGCTCAAATGACAACCAAGCTATATTTAACCCCACTGGTCTTGGTGTCCATTCAGCGCTGTGCCAGCGCCCGCTGAGGCCACACTCGGAAGTACTTACAGAGGGAACAGATTCTCTGTTTGGTGTAACGTTGTCGAGTCTTGTAGCTTCAGCTGCGAGAGGCGCCGTCCTCGCCAAAATAATCCGAATGACTCACAGCTGGCAATTAGCCACAGCGTGAAGTTCCAACTATAAGTAACCACCTTAAAATTAGACGGCTCTAGCGGCTCTACTTAACTCCGCAGCTGATTTGGCCCGGGGCTCATCACTTATCCAGAAGCCGGCTTCTAACCTCCTGGGGGAAATGTATGGACTGCTGATAGCGCCTCGCCTCATAAAACCCGTGGCCGGGATCCAGGACTCAGATGAGTAACCCTCAGGATAGCGAAGACGAGCCTCTGTGCTGTACACGCGCGTGAGGAGGCGCTCTGGCGTCGGCGGCGCTGCCATTCATCCATAAAATGGGAGAGATTACATCCGTCTGGGATGAGACGGTAAAATGGGCCGGATATGAGGTACGGCCAGCCTCCTGAAACTCAATAATGCCAAACTCTCATCTGCTGGCCAGAGAGATAAGGGCGTCTGGATAGCAGTGCTGTGGCGCCACAGGTGTGTTTCCTTTCTCTCTTTTTTTGTGTCGCCTGAGAAAGGATTATCTTGCATATTCCCATTCAGCTGCTGCATTGTGTCTCTTCAGGCCCAGTTTACAATATAAGAGGGTGCGTAACCTGTACTGTACATGTATCGCTGTTACATTAACGGATATGTGCTATGATATATTTATCACTGTTGAAAGTCCCTCCCCCAAACAGCAATTGGTCCAGTTAGCATATTGTTACTGCATGAGCTTGAGTAGTTTACTACACATATACTTTTTATTGAACTATGTAGTGTAGTATTTCACCTCTATCTTGCTCTTTATTGGATTTCGGGACGTTTACACTCCCGTTAACCCCAGCATGCATGACCCAAAACAGTGTAACATTTTCCAAACAGCAGTTAATCCTCATACTAAGCCTTACTAAGCCTTTCCTCTGCCAAACAGGGTTATGTCAGAACCAAAGAGCAGTCTAATTTTACATGTATTCTTATCATGCTTACACCACAAGGACTTAGTTGTTCCTTCCTGCAGTACGAAAACGATCCTGCTTCTTTTCATCAACGAGTACGGCAGGGGACTTTTTGTGGCGCAGCTTCTTGTTTCTTGTTTCAATGCAAGTGTGGAAACGTGAAAAGGTCAGCCGGAGACAGTGTTTTCCACAATTTCTTGATGCTCTCAGCTTCATTAGCTTGTTAGCTACAGCTGTTAACATCCTCCAGTGACAGTTGTCACTTCAGTTTCTGTTAGAAGTGAGAAGCCTGCTCTTATTTCTACCTGTCTGAAATCAAATGCTCGCTGTTTACAAAAGTAGAAAGAAATCTGAGTGGTAAATGTGCGACTTTGTGCTGTGGGAGAACAGCCGCATTAATGAAGTGTTCCAATTTTGAGAATGCTCTTTAAATTTGTCAGGGGTTTTTTATGCACAAATTTGAGATACCTCTCTACTACACCCTCATTGTCCCTTGCCATTTCGCAGCTTTTGTGCTTGACTTTATGCCTCCGTGAACAGGATGAGACAGAGGTCTGCCAACGTGATTGGTCTTAAGTGCAGAGAAAGAGCTGCCGGGTCCTTTATGAGCAACAGACACCTCACAGGAACTTCACTCATACACATCATGTGTGTGTGTGTGTGTGTGGGGGGGGGCAGACCTGGCAAGCAATTTGTGTGAGCACAACAGAAATCCCAAAGAATTACACTAATAATTGTGACGTTTTACCTTTCGTTACCAAAGTTGAATCTTTGTAGTGTCAGTCTTTGAAAGTGAGACAGCGACTCAATGGGTAAAATAGTACACAGAAGACTCATTCTGCTGTTTGACACACTCTGGACGAGGCGTATTTCAGTCCCTTCGGGTGTATTCATTTCCTGCATAAAGTCCCAATGAAACCGCACGGCACTCATTTGCTGTCTCTGTCATCCCAGCACTCCAACTCTTCTCAGCAGGAGAGTAATAATGGACACCCACTCCATTAGGAGCCTGCTACCTTTTTCACTCATGTCATCTATTTATTCTGCTGCCCCCCCACACACACACACACACACTCTGTTTGTGTGGTTTCCTTTCTGTATTCATGTCATCTGTGCTGGAAGAGTCCGCCAGTCTGCAATCAGGTCCTTATCCCCCTAAATTGGATAAAAGATTAAGGGAGTGTGTGCTTTGGCTAGATATAATGCAATGTCCTGATGAAAAATTGAGATTTTTTTTTCAGAGCAGCCCACACATAAAAAAAACATGAGGATTTTAAAAGACATTGTGCATATGGGATCCAGAGATAAATCCAGATTATCAGGGCAAGCAGCAGTTTCAACAACTAACTGTAAACTCTGATTCAAAGCCATCCTCCTTATTCACGCCGATGCACAACTCTGCGCTTCAGTATTTAGTCAGGGTGCTGTTACTCTCAGGCAAGGGTCTTCTTTATTTGCATCTCAGAGATTATTGTGGGGATTTCTTTTTTGTCTTTCTGAAGCAGGAGTTTGGCTTCAGTGACGTGTGACGCAACATGTTTTTCATCAGTGTTCCTCCTGTAGCTCGTATGCTCGTCGTGTTTATGGACTGAGATCAGAGATTATTAAATGTCTTCACATGTGGAAAAGGAGCTTTCAACAACTGATCAAATGGTCAACATTTTTCAAGCTGCACTTGGTTTGATGTGCTTGTTGATTTCATTTATAATGAGAGATATCTGGGTTTTGATTTTTTGAAGATTAACTTGATGCTGGGATATATTTTCATCACAAAGACATCAGTCTGCCCTGTGATGTTCTACATGTTAATGAGAGGGAGGATATAAACTTTACGTTTTTCATGTTATTGTGTTGTAGATATAATTTCAAATTGATAAAACTGCCATTTTTGCCCATCAAGCTACACACAATGATCCATAATGACTCATAAGCATGTTTTTTTGGAAATGTTTCTCAAATTTGTTAAAAAGCTGATATCACCTATTTATGTAAGTATTCTGACCCTTTCCTGTGGCTGTTTGCTTTCATTTATTCTTGGGCTGTGTCCAGAGTCATCTGTGGCAAACACTGTCATGTCAGGACAAAAATTAGGCCATGAAGTCCAAGGAATTCTCTGTAGACCTCCACAAGAAACTGGTGAAGCACAGGTCAGGGCCAGAGTATAAAACCATTTCTAAAACTTTGACTGTTCTCAGGAGAACGGTGGCCTCAATAACTGTGAAATTGAAGAAATTTAGAACCACCAGGACTCTTCCTTGGGCCGTCCACTACCACAGTTATTATTGAGTACTCACTCATCTTTTGGATTCATTTTGTACGCCACAGAAAATGACGTGGAAAAAAACCTCTAAACTCGCCCCTTCCAGTGGCTCAGTAAAAACCAGAAACCAAGGTATTTGTTTCACATTTTTTTTCCAAAAGGCGACTACAGCTCTGTGCCCGCCCACTTGCCGGTTTTACCTCAGAGCACAAACCGAGGCACTAACTAGAGTTTTGATCACAGTTTGGAGAATGTAAACAAATCAGGAGTAGCATCATGTGACAAACGAAAGTGACGTGGTTTGATGTTTTGAGACAAGCACTCTACCTGATTGCCAGAGGGTGGATGAGGACGGACAAAGCAGACTACTTTGGGGGGTACTTGAGGCCTTTGGACATCTGAAAATGAGGCTCTTGAATGGGACATGATTAACTGGGTGATGAAAACTCTGTCATGGCTGTGCTTTATCACCACTGCATATCGGTTGTTTATCCACCATTGGTGTTGGTATTGCAGGTTTAAAGGTTAGTTCAAGGCCGCTATAATCCATATTTTTATGTTTACATTGAATACAACCATATTTTCTTTTTCTTTTATCTTTTAAAAGAAAAATATATAAGGATTTTTTTTTCTCTGCAGATCCATATGTGAAGATCCACCTGATGCAAAATGGCAAGAGGCTGAAGAAGAAGAAGACGACAATCAAGAAGAACACCCTCAACCCTTACTACAACGAGTCTTTTAGCTTTGAAGTCCCATTTGAACAAATCCAGGTACATTTTCATTCATTTACAGAACATTCCCAACAAGCTGCAGTCATTTATTTGATTTGTAAAAGCATTGTGCCACACTGCAAGGTACAAATTGTACTGTAAAAGATAGCAAACATTTGGTTTCATATAAGCAACTGATAAGTGGGAGCT
Organism: Psettodes erumei; assembly: GCA_016785225.1. Lineage (NCBI taxonomy): Eukaryota > Metazoa > Chordata > Actinopteri > Pleuronectiformes > Psettodidae > Psettodes > Psettodes erumei. The sequence goes on from JAFBJZ010000737.1 coordinate 354,312, forward strand.
CATTTACCAAATAATCTGTTTAGAGGCTTTTCATCTTAACAGTATAATCAAAGGCACTTCAGTTTAAATCAGCCTCGCTTTTGCAATTTGACAAGCCAATTGCACCGTGGATGTGATTCTCTGCACTTTGTAATTGCCAGTAGATGTATCTCTTTGTAACATGCCTTACAATGATTACCTTGCACATTGCACATTAGGATTTATGATAGATGAATTTAGAAACATGTATACCACAGTATATGATGCCTTAGCAGTGTTTCAAGATGGAAAAAGTACAGCATAAATCTTCTTCCCAGGAAATTATGAAAGAATGGATTTAAAAATGCACAGTCCGAACCAGCAAGGAATAGCAATGAACAGCATTATCTTTTCAGGCAAGACAGTAATTGAGTCAAATTGATTAAAACTGTCACAGCTCACAAATCGCGGGTTTGGATCCATGAGCCTCGGATTCAATTTGAACTGTGTTGATCCCAATCCACCCGCGTCCAAATCAAGCCCTTATTTAGTGCTGCTGATACCAGAACGTTGGCTGAATTTGCATTTCTTATCTCAAGAGCCAGGTTGATCATTGAATAATTATTAGTGTGACTGAGTGAATCATAAACTTATTATTGATTTGGTGTATTGAACGTTCTCCTGAAAGGTATGACAATATTTTTCAACCTAAAAACATACTTGAATCAGTGAAACTCGACCTTGGCTCCTTGAGGAGGATGTAGCAAATGTTAAACTAATAGACTTTTGAAACACCCCTGACATCACTGCCAGCTCTTCAGGCCTCTGGCTGTATTGCATCCGATTTTAAAATAAAGACACGTAGAGCTGTGGTGATTTTAATTTAAGGTTTCCTCCCACAATAATAGCTGTGTCTTATTTTTAAGGGGAAACAAATACAGTTTAATTTGTTAATCGATTGCTCAGGCAGATTTTTTTCCATCAACATATTACCAGGATTTTGTTATAGAGAACTACAACTGAACATCTTCTATCCACAGGGGCGGAGTGTTGGCTTTGAGTTAAACTTGACCTTGACCTAACGATTTTAATTGTCTTGGAGATTATGTAATAATTACTGTACAAACAGTGCTTTTAATTGGTCTATCTTGTTACACTTACAGAGGGTTTGTTATTCACTCAGGTTATTCAGTCAGCAACACCATTTAAATTTCATTTATTTCAGATGTAGTCGTTTGCTGTACATACTCACTTTTTCCACATAATGTTGCATATAAACTGTGAAACTTTTTTTCTGGTTTTTGTGTAGCTCATCCATGAAACTTATAACAATCTAGACAAGATCAGTTGGTTTAAATAGCAAACTTAAACTCAAACCCCATTCTGTCAATATAAGCATTAGGGAAAAAGATAGAAAGTGTTGAATTATCTCTATCAATAAGGATGATTATTTGTAATGAAGTTAAAGCAAAGACAATACTGGCTGGGCAATAAATGAAAGAACCTTTTAATTTCCCATTAAATTGTCTGGTTTCAGTGAGCAATTTGAAGGTGAACTGTCCCTTTAAAAATCAACTTAGCCCAACTGGCCATCTGGGAACCTTATTCTGTATTTCATTACATGGCGAATTAGGCATGCTCTTTTTGAGCGGTGGTCCTGCGCTCGTGCAGGTGGCGTTAGCTCTGTCGCAGTGTGCCAGCAGATCGAAACTTAATCAGGGCTCTTTGTGCACTAATTCATATTCCCTGCCAGAGACTGATGCCCAGGTCACTCCTCTTTGCAGTGTCCCTTTGACTAAACACATGCTGAGACTGAGTCTCAGACCTCTGAGTAATCAAACATTCTGCAGTGTTTGGCTCTGAAAATTACTGAGACCTCGTCTAGAACGCACTTGCTGTTTATCAACATTAATGCCTTAAGGAGGAACTCATTCTTTGCATTGCATTAAATTATAGTATGACTTTATATAGCTTAATGCATACATTTTCCATTTTGTATTAAAATATGTTTCATTGTAGGCTGAAAAAATGTGTTTATTAGGCAATTAAAAACATTTTTAACTAGTGTGCATGCAAAACATCTTTGAGGAATTTTCACACAAAAATAGGAATACCTGTTGTAAGTATGAGTGTCTTACACTCAAACTTTATTTAATAATTTAATAGTTATGTTGGGGACATTACATTTTTGTCAGCACATGCTTTGTCTCAGAAATTGTTCATCGAATCTACATTGGTACAAATCTGATGATAAATATAATAATTAGAAATTTAGTAAAAATTTAAGTAAATTTTATAGAGCACATTTTAAAACAAAACTTGAAAAGGACTGTACAATAAAACAAATTCAAACATAATAAAAGACAAAAAGTAATTCTAAAATAAAATAGAGTGAAGTAGTTTAAAAACATTACTGTGTAAATAAAGTAATCCACCAATACGCTGACGAGACCTCAATTTATTTTCATGTCTCCCCATTTCTCCCACTCTTCCCTTTCCACAGAAAGTGCAAATTGTTATAACTGTTCTGGACTATGACAAGATCGGCAAGAATGATGCCATCGGCAAGGTCTTTGTGGGCCTCAACAGCTCGGGGACGGAGCTGCGCCATTGGTCTGACATGCTGGCCAACCCCAGGAGACCCATCGCTCAGTGGCACGTGCTGAAGCCTGAGGAGGAGGTGGACGCTCAGCTCTCCACCAAGAAATAGGCAGGGCCCTTTCAGCACCTGCCTTGTAGTACTCTTTAGCCAGTATGTGTAAATACCTCAGTGATATATGGGTCCATCCATGTAACCCCTTATATCCCCCCAACCCACTTCTCAGCCTCTCCCAGCTTTACAGCTCCTAATCTGACATACAGTCCTAATTGTTGAAACTCCCTGCGATGTCCTATCCTCTGCTTTTTTTCTATCAGGTTCCTACTGTTCTTGCTTTGTCTTTTATTTCAATTTTGGATCCATTCTGATTCAGCAGTTTTTATTTGCCATCTCCAAGCCCTTAAATGCCCCGACCAAATGCCCCCTTCTTTTAAGCAATATGATCTGTATAGATAGCGCATGACTGAAAGAATTTATTGTACCACAGTTGTATATATAAGTATGCAGACAAAAATGATTTCTAGTTTATGTGTTTGTATGTTGTTACCCGTTTCCTAATCTGTGTATATCTTGATGTTTTTAATAAGATGTTCTATTTTAAATTATGTAAATGCAGATATAGAGGAAAGCCAATATTATATATCCCAGGACTTAAAAATTCTACCTTATTACCTTATTGCATTCCAGAAAAAAGAAAAGAATTCCAACCTGCAAGATGCTAGTGGAAATATATTCACATTGTAAAGGACAATGTCTGGCTTTAAGTTCAGCAAAGGATCATCACATAAAAGACAAACTGATGAATATATATATACACACAAAACTCCAAAATACAAGGCCATTAACTACTATGGTTCTATGGGAAAAAAATAATTATGCTGCTGGAAATTATACAAGCACATGATTTCTTACAACGTTTTGTACTTATTTCTCAATCAGAGGACCTATACGTTTGGCTTGATGCACACTGTTATCACAAACAATAGTCAATACAAACCAGTTAGCATTTCAGTTCTGCATATTCGGCAGGTTCCTCTAAGTGAAATAGGTCCTCATTTTAAAGGCTTGTTTTCTTTTCCAAAAATGGAAAAAAAATTGCCTCCAAATCAACACTCATTCTTAACCCTTTGGAAACAGACCCCGTGTGAAAAAGCACCAAGCTGTAGCCATTGTGTCCTTAAGCTCGTTTAACAATATTTTGTTAACTGCTTACTTTAAACAGCCTTGTAGTTGTCAGAAGTTTATTGCATTTAGGCCGGGGTCCGATCTTTGAGAAAGAGTTTAAAAAAAATAAAAAGAGTCGTGACTCTGGTTTTAAGAGGACTATTTTTTAGAGCAATTCAACGTCTTGACTATTTTTAGTAAACTGCATGATTTTTTTTACAATCTTTACTAAAGGCTGGGATGGGGGGAGATCTACTGACACCAGGGGAAGCTCTTCTGACACTATCCCCTTGCCTTCAATCAGAGGAGAGGGAGAGAAAAAAAAATCGAGAGTAACATTTAAACTTTGGGTCAATGCAATATTGACGGAGGTGAAGCAAGTTTCTAAACACTGCCATTTTCAGGGAGGTGACTTATGTGGAGATCCTCTCTTCATGCACACTCCCACTTGCTAGTGGTTGTAGCTTTGGTTTTTTGGGAACAATGTCTTTGGCTGCAATGGTGCCCTGAATCGCAGTCTTTGCTTTGCGTTGCCTTCTCACAGTGACAATAGAGCTAGCCATGTTTTACTGCCAGTTTTAACTTTATGTGGCTGCTGTTTTGCACTGGATGTCTTTAAACTTAGCTTGTTGACTTCTTTAAGGAATCATTATTTATTTTGGAAGATTGTTGACTGGCTTTATTTCAGGACACCTGCGGGTGGGGAGCCAGAGCTCCTCCTGCTTGATCGGGCTTAATTAAAAAGAAAGCAATGATGACAAATCACGTTTCAGCCAACAGTTACATCAGTTTTTTTTTTTCTCGTTGGCACAGGACTACGCCAAGAGAATGCGTACTAACCGTAAAAGTTAATGGTCTGTGTAGGCTATTAGTCCATCATGTCCTTTACTACGGGTCCAATTAGGAAAGGAATAAGTTTTAGCCCATGAAAACCATGAAGTCTCTTATCTTGGAGGAACCTCTTGCATATACTCGATGCTAGCTTCAGGAGGACTTTCTAAATGTTTTCAATGTTATTGTGTAGTTGATAGCACTATTATGAAAAAGCTACTCGTCATTCCATAGGAGTCTCTGAGGACTGCTTTGTGTATCACTGTGACTGCCGTGTGTGCTTAGAGATGTAGACTTATCAGTAGGTAGCGAAACCAGTTTGTTCTGTAGTGATGTTGTAGCGTTTAAATGCCATTTTCCCTTCTACATGCAGAGAGAGAGAGAGAGAGAGAGAGAGAGAGAGATGAAAAAAATGGGTGGAAAGATGTTCTATCCGAGCGGGACGCTTCACACAGCATTTTGTTGAGCACTGTGCAATACTTGTATGTTCATCCCATAGTGTTAACGTGGGTGGTGTTGCCTGAGGAAAAATACAAAACAAAAGGATTCTAACCTTAGAGGATGATTCCAGTCCAGAGAGATGTTTTCCTCCTTTCCAGTGAAATGGTTAGGACACAGCACACGTAGATTCAGCTCGTAGGTTGGAGCTTGACACTTGTTGACCTCTGTTTAGGGTTACCTCCCCCCTTTTCTTTTTCTCGCAGGTTTATTTTGTCCTTCTTGCACACAGTTCCAGCATCAGGAGTTTCAGGGAGTATTAGTTCAATACCAAACGACATTCTACATTTAAATAGCCCCTTAAAAATGCCATGTATATATTTACATAATCTTGTCAAAAATGTATATCTAGATTAAATATAAACTCACATAAATATGATTATTCAGCCACAAATATCATTCTATCTATCAATCATCCACAGACTATATGTCAGCATTTTTTTCCTGTTTTCATCATGGATTTTCTCTTATTTGTTAGCTGCCCTGTTGATTCAAAAACACCCTTTTATATTTAAGATGAAAACTCTGAATGTACAGTATGGACTGTGTTGGTGTAGATTACTTTAATTGTGAGATTAGATGTACTTTGCTCTTTTGTTGTAAAAAATAAAAGTAATTTTATTTATATATATTTTTTTCAACTATTAAGAATTTATTTCATAGCCTCTTGGGGTAATACCTCCCCCTTCTGATCACATTCCAAAACCATTAAACATACTTTAACACAGCTGCATTCCCAATCCCTCTTGAAACAGGTGTTCTTTTATTTGACATGTTTTACATATGTAGATTCATGAATTCCAGTACAGCTTCAGATCTAAATGAGAATAAGTGGATCAAAGTACATGTAAAGGCTCTGCAAAAAAAATGGCCTGAGCAAATCAATGTGAATACTAATGCAAAAACAGTTGTACTACCAGAATTATCCAATCAAAGCTGAAAATGAAAATCAAACCGAATTGTGACAGAACATTTGTGTATAAAAACATCAGGGAATTTAGTAATGGGCAGCATTGCAGAACCCATCCTGCTGCGAGGTGTGTGTGTGTGTGGGGGAAACAAACAAACAAACCACAAAGCAAAAGCCATTACCTGCACTGCAACGCAATGCTCCTCTTATTACGATTTCCTACCAAAGTATGCATGTATAATCAAATCCCCAAATTCTTTTCTTGTAAAGAAAAAAATGAAACCTTACCAAGCTCTCTGTGTGACAAGGAACTCAAGATTCTCTCAAGTGACACCGACGAAAAAGCCACACTGACCTTTCGAAAACAAAGCTGTGTAAAGTATTAGAATCTGATGCTGTAGAAAGATCCTAGTTGCCTTTGTGTATATCAACTGCCTGCTTGAGTATTTTGTGTGTGGAAATTTTCTCTGTAATCTCGTAGAACTGTTTGGGGTGTTTTTTCCTGCCATATCGCTCGCAGTGACGGCGAGCCGCTGACCAGTTATATTTGCTGTGTATACCTTCATTTTTGACAAGGTGTTTTACAGTTTTGTTTCACTTTGTGTAGTGATTCACTCTGTGGAGTTTTCTGACTGTTGTTATATAACTTCATATACACAAATGATCAATAAAAATGTTTTATTTCCTGTTGATACAGAAGCCTTTCATGTTTCTCTTTTCATCTTTTTCATTTATGGGGCAGAGAGCTTCATCAGAAGATTTATTCAAGTAGATAAAGATGCTGCTGTTGCTTCAAACAGTGTCATTATAAACAAAACAACCTTGATTATTATTCCTACAGTGTAGTATTGATTGGCAGAAGAGGTATGAGTCATTTCACCCGCACAAAACTCCCCTAATATTAAAAAGAAAGTTGCCTGCATGCATCAGTTGCATGACAAATTCCAATTACAATGTTGTTTGCTTATAAAAACTTTGAACTGTCTTTGAATCGTCTACACCAGCCTGTTAGAAAAGTCACTACTGCCATCTACAGGACGTGAGTGTGTGAGCACAACAATGGAGGTAAAATAGCTTGAGTATGTGTGGGGTTTTTTTCCCATTTTGCCCTGAGCACAGATCAATTTCTATTAGTGGATATTCACTGACGTCTTCCATAACCAGAGAGCAGGAAAAAGAGTTTGCCCTCCAACAAAACGTACGATGAGGCATCGACGTGAACCTCAGCTACTGAGTCTAATGATGAGAGCACCACAGGGATGCAGATGTATAGATTTTAGGCTGCTACACATTTAAAAGCAGAAGCTTGACTATAAACTGAAGCATTCGTTTCATTTCCCCTCTACGGTGTAGTTTATATATAAAACGGTAGAAACATGTCACTACTCGCGTCCACGAATTTATGTGTTGATGTAAGCGACTACTGTGAGTTGCCAGTTTTGCTTCGCTGGAATATGGGGTATTCTCGGCAATGATCTGGCAACCCTCAGCTACGTCACACATTGGGGACCAGCTCCGGCAGCCGTGGGTCAACAGCGAGGTCGGTGATGAATTTGAAAAGTGAGAATTTATTATTCAGAGGTTTCAAATGTCACACAAATTAGAACTTCTTCGCTGAGTAACATTAACATTAGTTGATATCAGAATTAAACTAAAGTGGTTACGTGCTGTTGGCTAATTTGTGAGGCCAAACGCGAAAGAGCTGAAGTACAAGTAAGCGATGAACTCTAATAATGATAATGTTCGGCGAGCAATACAAATGTGATTTTTTTTTTCCTTTTACGCGTGGGTCGAAGAAATATCTACTGTAAACACTTAGTAATTTAAATATTTCATCCATCATCTTCATGTGTAGATGAAGAGCAGAGCCTCTGCTGCAGGTGGGTCATTAAACTAAATTACCCACATCTGGTGCCGCTGATTTGTTTGTTCATGTCAGGCATGATTTTATTTTGAAATCCCGTCAGCCGTAGCCTGTGCAACACAGAGACGCAGACCTGAGCTGTTCTCCTGACCTGCCGTTGGACTAAAGAAGCTAACGTAATAAAGAAACTGATGTGTTACGGTCACAAAAGGAAATAGCACAAACAGGTGTCAGATTAACTATGAAGCATGGCAAATAATTTTAAAAAATAGATAAAGAGGAACTCATCACTCCATGCGTGAATAGAAACTGTATTTTGGCCTGAGAGCTTGCCTGGTATGATTTTAATGACATCACTCTTGTTTCTTTGTTATCCATTAAAATAGTTAAAACTTAAAAATTTAATTAGGCTTATTTTAACTAAATTATGACCAAACCTAATGTTTGATCGCTTAAAATTATCGTGCTTTGTGTATAACAGGCTATACCAACAGTTAATTGAAGTTTTGTTTTTTTTGCTGAAAAGTGTATTTTGCCCCTGCATTTCATTTACGGTGATCTTTTATTCTGAGAGTCCAGACGGGAAGTGACGGTAGAGCTTCAACTTCGTGAAGTTATCCAAAAGCAGACGTACCCATGCCGGAAATATGTTCGTGTGTCGAATAGAAAGAGTCAAAATCGTGTCATAGAAGCAATAATGAATGTTTAAAACACTAAAATATTAATAATTAAGTGTATTAATTTCACAACCGATTTGCTGAATGTTTTTTTTAATCGAAGCATTGTTTTCCAGCTGTATGCTTTTATTTTCAAAAAACGGTGCCCGGAAGTGTGTATTAGCTCTTAGCTAATTTGACTTGTTTGACAGCTCGCACACCCGTCACATTGGGTTGCAGTTAACCTAACTGGTGCTGCTTTCTGCGTTGACCTACAGCCTCGCGTTTGTGAAAACGGACTGAAAATGCTGTCCTACATCATTGGTGTAAGTATACTTTAATGGAAAAATAGCCAGACTTCTTTTTATTAGAATAAACTCCTGCGCGTAGGCTCGGGCTGCCATTAGCCAACGTTTAGTTTCCCCAAGTTGCACTGTAAGCTTGGCTCGTCCTGCCCACAGGAATGGCCGTGACTCATTTCTCCTGTTATGGATTAAACAACAGTGACTCTGACTTGAGCCGGACAACGCCCCGCGGAGGTCTCAAAACAGTTGGTAGCTAAAGCTAGCACGGCGGTCTGAGTCACTCCCCCGTTTCTGTTCTGACCTTTACTCGCAGTTGATCCGGGGCGGCTTTGACAGCATCATCAACCTCATCTTCAGACTGTTCTTCTCAAAGAGGAGACCCGCCATCACCTTAGAGGACCCCAACATCAAGTATGCGCTGCGGCTGCTGGACAAACAGGTACCCGGTCGACCCGTCATCTCTAAAAACCCTCATAAACCCCGGGGGTTTTCACCAGTTCCTCTGTTTACAAATGTAGCACAGACGTTCACGAACCACTATTGCTTTTTGTTTGTTTGTTTTGTTGCTGTTTGATTTGATTTGTTTTGGCAATCGATTTGAATAATAATTATAATAAAAAAAAAAACTGCTGATCTTGCTTGTGCAGATCGTCAGCCGTGACACCAGGAGGTTCCGCTTCGCCCTGCCGTCTCCTGACCACATCCTTGGCCTGCCAATCGGTGTGTGTGTGTGTGTGTGTGTGTGTGTGTGTGTGTCAGCACAATCAGCACCCCTATTTAACTTATTGGAACTTGCTCTGACCACAGTTATCATTATAAAATGTAACTCAGGGTACAGTTATGCTTATACACGGAAGAACAAAACTAGTATAATTTCAGGCAAATAAATTACACTATTACACACATAAAGGGGAGTTATATAGAGATATAGATGATGCAGACAGTTCCTTCTATTCAGTAGAAGTAAATTCATCAGTGCTGTTGATTGGTGGTTTGAGTCATTTTTTCCATCATTAGGTGATAAGGGAGAGGGGAAAAAATACATGCTACAAATTATAAACTGTTCATTTACTTTTATTATGCAATGATTTGGTGAGTATATTGTTTGTTTACTTAGGCGCTGTTCTGTATTTTTCCACCCAGGTCAGCACATCTATTTGTCTGCAAAGATTGATGGTAAGCTGGTTGTACGTCCGTACACACCAGTCTCCAGTGATGATGACAAAGGCTATGTGGACCTTGTCGTGAAGGTAAAGCCTTAAGGAAACTTGTTTTTCTTTGAGATATGAACCTGTCGTTTTACTTTTCTGAACTGATTTTGCCTTTTGTCCCTTGTGGGCAGGTTTACTTTAAAGGTGTTCATCCTAAATTCCCTGAGGGTGGGAAGATGAGCCAGTACATGGAGGGTCTCAAGATCAATGACACTATTGACTTCAGAGGACCCAGTGGCCTCCTCGTTTATAAGGGCAAAGGTGAGTGCAGTAGCATTATGTCCTGATACATAAGATGAGTCATACTCCGGTTTTCTGACGCAACAAAATGAGCTTCAGATGTGTGATGCTGTGACTTTCCCTCCACAGGTGTTTTTGCCATTCAGCCAGATAAAAAGTCCCCAGCTGAGATCAAGACAGCCAAACATGTGGGCATGATTGCAGGAGGGACAGGTATTGGACACGTTCCTGTTAAATTTACACTGTAAAAGAAAACAGAAATTGTTAAGCAGAGATGGTCACACTCACTCATTTGAGGGGTGTGTGTGTGTGTGTGTGTGTGTGTGTTGGGGGGTGTCTTATCAGGCCTCACCCACACAGACCACACAAAACTGAGTCCTAAATGATAACAAAGGACACTTTTAACTTCTGATGTGGCCTAATTTACTAATAAATATTTACTCTTATAGGAATTTACTTAAGATTTTGGATTTCCCTGACCAAAAGCAGATCCTTATACTTTTGTTGACATATTGTATGTATGTTATAATGTAAGTTATTTTATGTCAGAAGCTTTTTCTGTCAACATATACGTCACAAAGCCCCGCATCTCTGTTCTTTTTCCCTTTTCCTTCTGTCTTCTTACAGGAATTACTCCTATGCTGCAACTCATCACAGCGATGATGAAGGATCCACAGGACCAGACAGTGTGTCACCTGCTGTTTGCCAACCAGGTGGGCAGAAGCATAGACTGAGTATTTTATAACTGATGAATTACATCTGGATGTGTCTGGCAGTGGGGGGTGTCAGCTTGTTTTAATTTACGTCCACTGTCATTGTTGAGTAGGTTCCCACTGCTGGCTCTCTCTCCAAGGCTAGTTAAAGTTCATCAAGTAAAGATTCACTGGCATCTCTAATGTTTATAGAAAATTGTTGCACCACCTATTTTCATGTGGTTGTTTAAGATAAAAAAAAAACTGCTTCTTTACCCCAGCTATTAGTTCTTCGAATGTGACTGAGGAGGAGTGGTTTGTATCACCCTGAGCGGGATGCTGAATGCAGTAGGCTGGTTAATGCATCAGTTTACAAAAGACAAACACCTTGTTGTTTGTGCGCTCTCAGACAGAGAAAGACATCCTGCTGCGACCGGAGCTGGAGGAGATCCAGGTGAACAATCCGGACCGGTTCAAGCTGTGGTTTACCGTCGACAAGGCTCCTGAGGGTAAGTTCTCCAACAAAACTCCAACTTGCCGTTAAAACATATTGTATATTAGGGCTTGCCATTGTGCAGGTTTCTCTTGAGTAGCTCTTGAAAGGCCCTTGAAATACATAAAAGGTGATAGTATAGTGTATAATTAAAACACAAAAAGTCATACAGCGATGTGTCAAAAAATATCAAAATTTCAAATTGCCAAAAAAAACACATCAAAACATCAAAGAGGAATGTTCTATAAACACTCAAACATAATCACTGTTAAAAGTGCATAAAAGGTGATAGAATGGTACAAAAAATATTCTGAATTTCAAATTGCCTAAAAACTCTGTGGCATAATAGTTGTTAGACATACAAGATAGAGCATGGCATACGGGATCAAAACAAGACAAAAAGAAGTTACATGTTCCTAAAACCTCTCAAAACATGTATAAAAGGTGTTTTTATAAAGGCCTGATAGCATAAAATATGTTAAAAAGGCAGAAAAGGTCAAAAAAGTCATTTTGTAGAATGTCTAAAAAAAAAAAAAAACATACTATACTATACTATGTTTTTTTCCAAAAAAAAAAAAAAATTTTTTTTCCTAAAAACCTCTCAAAAACATAAAAAATAAAGGTGTTTTATAAGGCCTGATAGCATATATAACCTTATAAAAAGGCAAAAAGGCAGAAAAGGTCAAAAAAAGTCATTTTGTAGAATGTCCTAAAAATGAAAAAAATGCCATACTATACTATGTCGTTTTTTTCCAAAAAATGGAAAAAATATTTTTTTCCTAAAAACCTCTCAAAACATTGTAGAAAGGTGTTTTATAGGCACCTGATAGCATAATATATGTTAAAAAGGCAGAAAAGGTCAAAAAAAGTCATTTTGTAGAATGTCCTAAAAATGAAAAAAAAAAATGCCATACTATACTATGTCAAAAAATAAAAAATTTTTTTTTTCTCAAAAATGGAAAAAAAATTTTTTTCCTAAAAAACCTCTCAAAACATAATATAAAAGGTGTTTTATAGGCACCTGATAGCATAATATGTGTTAAAAAGGCAGAAAAGGTAAAAAAAAAAAAGTCATTTTGTAGAATGTCGTAAAAAAAAAGAAAAAAATGACATACTATACTATGTCGTTTTTTGAAAAAAAAAATATAAAAATCGTTTTTTTTTTTCCTAAAAACCTCTCAAAACATTGTATAAAAGGTGTTTTATAAAGCCTGATAGCATAAAATGTTAAAAAGTTAAAAAGGCAGAAAAAGGTCAAAAAGTCATTTTGTAGAATGTCCTAATGTCCTAAAAAAAAAAAACGACATACTATACTATGTCGTTTTTTCCAAAATGGAAAAATATTTTTTCCTAAAAACCTCTCAAAACATAATAAAAGGTGTGTTTTATAAAGGCCTGATAGCATAATATATGTTAAAAAGGCAGCAAAAAAAAAAAAAAAAGTCATTTTGTAGAATGTCCTAAAATGAAAAAAAAAATGCCATACTATACTATGTCGTTTTTTTTCCAAAAAATGGAAAAAAAATTTTTTTCCTAAAAACCTCTCAAAAACATATAAAAGGTGTTTTATAAAGGCCTGATAGCATAATATGTGTTAAAAAAAAAAGGCAGAAAAGGTCAAAAAAAAGTCATGTCGTTTTTTTTGTAGAATGTCCTAAAATGAAAAAAAACGACATACTATACTATGTCGTTTTTTTCAAAAAAAGAAAAAAATATTTTTTTCCTAAAAACCTCTCAAAACATTGTAAAAGGGTGTTTTATAGGCACCTGATAGCATAATATGTGTTAAAAAGGCAGAAAAGGTCAAAAAAAAAGTCATTTTGTAGAATGTCCTAAAAATGAAAAAAAAAACGACATACTATACTATGTCGTTTTTTTTTCAAAAAAAAATGGAAAAAATTTTTTTCTAAAAAAAACCTCTCAAAACACATATATAAAAGGTGTTTTATAAAGGCCTGATAGCATAATATGTGTTAAAAAAGGCAGAAAAAAAGGTCAAAAAAGTCATTTTGTAGTCAAAAAATGTCCTAAAAATGAAAAAAAAAACGACATACTATACTATGTCGTTTTTTTCCAAAAAAATGTACAAAATTTTTTTTTTCCTAAAAGCCTCTCAAAACATTGTAGAAAGGTGTTGTATAGGAACCTGATAGCATAATATGTGTTAAAAAGGCAGAAAAGGTCAAAAAAAGTCATTTTGTAGAATGTCCTAAAAATGAAAAAAATGCCATACTATACTATGTCGTTTTTTTCCAAAAAATGGAAAAAATATTTTTTCCTAAAAACCTCTCAAAACATTGTAGAAAGGTGTTTTATACATACTTGATAGCGTAATGTATGTTAAAAAGGCAGAAAAGGTAAAAAAAAAGTCATTTTGTAGAATGTCTAAAAAAAAAAAAAAAACGACATACTATACTATGTCGTTTTTTTCCAAAAAATGGAAAAAATATTTTTTTCCTAAAAACCTCTCAAAACATTGTAGAAAGGTGTTTTATACACACCCGATAGCATAATATGTGTTAAAAAGGCAGAAAAGGTCAAAAAGTCATTTTGTAGAATGTCCTAAAAATGAAAAAAAAAAATGCCATACTATACTATGTCGTTTTTTTCCAAAAAAATAAAAAAAAATATTTTTTCCTAAAAACCTCTCAAAACATAATATAAAAGGTGTTTTATAAAGGCCTGATAGCATAATATATGTTAAAAAAGGCAGAAAAAGGTCAAAAGTCATCATTTGTAGAATGTCCTGAAAAAAAAAAAAAAAAAAATGACATACTATACTATGTCGTTTTTTTTCAAAAAAATGGAAAAAAATTTTTTTTTCCTAAAAACCTCTCAAAACATTATAGAAAGGTGTTTTATAAAGGCCTGATAGCATAATATGTGTAAAAAAGGCAGAAAAAGGTCAAAAAAAGTCATTTTGTAAATGTCCTAAAAAAAAAAAAAAACGACATACTATACTATGTCGTTTTTTTCAAAAAATGGAAAAAAATTTTTTTTAAAAAACCTCTCAAAACATTAATAAAAGGTGTTTTTATAAAGGCCTGATAGCATAATATATGTTAAAAAGGCAGAAAAAGAAAAAAAAGTCATTTTGTAAAATGTCCTAAAATGATAGCAAAAAAAAAAAATGACATACTATACTATGTCGTACTTTTTTTCAAAAAATGTCCAAAATATTTTTTTCCTAAAAACCTCTCAAAACATTGTAGAAAGGTGTTTTATACACACCCGATAGCATAATATGTGTTAAAAAGGCAGAAAAGGTCAAAAAAAGTCATTTTGTAGAATGTCCTAAAAATGAAAAAAATGCCATACTATACTATGTCGTTTTTTTCCAAAAAAAGTCCACAATTTTTTTTTCCTAAAAGCCTCTCAAAACATTGTAGAAAGGTGTTTTATAGGCACCTGATAGCATAATATGTGTTTAAAAAGGCAGAAAAGGTCAAAAAAAAAGTCATTTTGTAGAATGTCCTAAAAATGAAAAAAATGCCATACTATACTATGTCGTTTTTTTCCAAAAAAAGAAAAAAAAATTTTTTTCTAAAAACCTCTCAAAACATTGTAGAAAGGTGTTTTATACACACCTGATAGCATAATATGTGTTAAAAAGGCAGAAAAGGTAAAAAAAAAAAGTCATTTTGTAGAATGTCCTAAAAATGAAAAAAATGCCATACTATACTATGTCGTTTTTTTTCCAAAAAAATGGAAAAAATTTTTTTTCCTAAAAACCTCTCAAAACATTGTAGAAAGGTGTTTTATAAAGGCCTGATAGCATAATATGTGTTAAAAAAGGCAGAAAAGGTCAAAAAAAAGTCATTTTGTAGAATGTCCTAAAAATGAAAAAAATGCCATACTATACTATGTCGTTTTTTTCCAAAAAAAGTCCACAATTTTTTTTTCCTAAAAACCTCTCAAAACATTGTAGAAAGGTGTTTTATAGGCACCTGATAGCATAATATGTGTTAAAAAGGCAGAAAAGGTCAAAAAAAGTCATTTTGTAGAATGTCCTAAAAATGAAAAAAATGCCATACTATACTATGTCGTTTTTTTCCAAAAAATGGAAAAAATATTTTTTTCCTAAAAACCTCTCAAAACATTGTAGAAAGGTGTTTTATACACACCCGATAGCATAATATGTGTTAAAAAGGCAGAAAAGGAAAAAAAAAAAAGTCATTTTGTAGAATGTCCTAAAAAAAAAAAAAAAACACATATATACTATCGTTTTTTTTCAAAAAAATAAAAAAATTTTTTCCTAAAAACCTCTCAAAACATTGTAGAAAGGTGTTTTATACACACCTGATAGCATAATATGTGTTAAAAAGGCAGAAAAGGTCAAAAAAAGTCATTTTGTAGAATGTCCTAAAAATGAAAAAAAAATGCCATACTATACTATGTGTTTTTTTTTCCAAAAAAAAAAAAAATTTTTTTTTCCTAAAAACCTCTCAAAACATTGTAGAAAGGTGTTTTATAGGCACCTGATAGCATAATATGTGTTAAAAAGGCAGAAAAGGTCAAAAAAAGTCATTTTGTAGAATGTCCTAAAATGAAAAAAAAAACGACATACTATACTATGTCGTTTTTTTTCAAAAAATGCCAAAAAAAATTTTTTTCCTAAAAAACCTCTCAAAACATAATAGAAAGGTGTTTTTTATAAAGGCCTGATAGCATAATATGTGTAAAAAAAGGCAGAAAAGGTAAAAAAAAAAAAGTCATTTTGTAGAATGTCCTAAAAATGAAAAAAATGCCATACTATACTATGTCGTTTTTTTCCAAAAAATGAAAAAATATTTTTTTCCTAAAAACCTCTCAAAACATTGTAGAAAGGTGTTTTATAAAGGCCTGATAGCATAATATGTGTTAAAAAGGCAGAAAAGGTCAAAAAAGTCATTTTGTAGAATGTCCTAAAAAAAAAAAAAAACGACATACTATACTATGTCGTTTTTTCCAAAAAAATAAAAAAATTTTTTTTCCTAAAACCTCTCAAAACATAATATAAAAGGTGTTTTATAAAGGCCTGATAGCATAATATGTGTTAAAAAGGATGTAGCATCTCTCTTGACCATTAAAGTGAGATGCTATGAATAACAACAAGAGAAAAATATGTTTGCATTTTTATTAGGAAAACTTAAAAACACAAGATAAAATAAAACCATAATTTGGTATGCAAGAAAATAGAGATTTGGCTAGTTCTTTGAAACAATGACTTTGGTTTCCATGTTAACGTTCATTCATGCTTTTTTTTCTCTCTTAAAAGGGATAGTTCAACATACAGACAGGAACCGGCTGGCGCGGCTCTTGCCAAGAATTCAAAACGACAGTTGTTTAAGGAGCAGTTACCTGTAAACTAACGGATCTGGAAGGTGTGTTTTTAATTTTGGATGGAGAAATGCTAGCTGTTTAAAATTTAAAACTGCAGTGGGGAGCTTTCAAAAAAAAAAAAATTGTAAAAGTCACATTGTCCTGACAGCAGCATGACTGTCAGGACAATGTGTCCATTTTAGCAAATATGACTAAAGGTTATTATTACAAAAACTCTCAGCACCTTTAAACATTCAGACATGAATAGTTTTGGTTTTCCTAATGTAATTCTTTTTCAGGAAGCAAATTAGCATGTTTCTAAAAATGTCAAACACTTAAAAAAAAAAAAAAACATCACTTCCTCTAGAGGTATTGAGCCACCTCTTAAATTTGTCACAACTCCAATCCGTCAGCTGTGAGTAAAAAACAAAATTCTGTTCACAGTGAATAGCATTAGAGTAGAGAGATCTCAGTACACCTGGAAAAAAAACACCCAAACTATCTTTGCAGTTAGTTACCACTAGAAATAAAGGAAAGAATCTAAAGCAGCTTTACGTACCACAAATTGAAAACTAATCTGTGTGGAAACTCAAGTTCTAGAGTAACAGCTGAAGGTGAGTCCTATAAAATAAGGGGGGGGACGAACAGACACTTATGCTAACCTATGCTTAATTCACTGCTTCTTGAAAACGGACACAAATGCTTGACTAACATAAATGCAGAAAAAGGTACATTAACAGGATAGAATCCTGCATTTTCAGGTCATGCATTAAGTTTGACAGCTTCAATAAATACACATGGTCATGGTGGCACTTGTTGCACTCCTGAATAATGAAAATACTGTTAAAGTAGAGGTCTTCTGTCCTACTCAAGAGGATGGTGGAACGAGGACGGTGTTGGCACAGTTGGCTGTTTTCGGCATCTGTCATATGTCGGAGGTGTCGTGTGGTGCCACGGCGTCAGCCTCAGGGTGGCTGACCGAGATCTCCTGGAAGAACTCGTCGTCCTTCAGCATGCTCTGAAACACAAACGTGATGAGAGAGAATGCAGGAAACAAAGATTAACTCTGGTTTGGATTTCACTACTTGATCAGACTGGAACAGGTCAGTTTCTCACCGTCAAATTGTTGATTCCTTCAGAAAAGGCTCCTATCTGTCTGACTGTCCCTTCAGAGTCTTCCATCTGCCCAAAAAAACAACACATGGTCAGACATTGAAAAAAAGTCAGATACCAAGTAAATTAAACCATTTGCAATATTTAATTTCAGAAATCCAGTAGCGTTAAAGAAAACAGAAGTGGAAGTATCCGACTCCACCCTTGTACCTGTTCCAGATGGTCGAGGTTATCCTCATAGAGTCGGACCCCCCTCTGGAAGCTGCTACTTTTGGGCATTTCGATGTTCATGGGGCAGACGTACTCCTCGCAATCATCCTGGCGTTTCTTTCTCAGAGTGCCAAACCCGCCAAATGATAGACGTCTAGGCTGGAAGACAGAAAAAGTCACATAATGGTTGCGCTCCTAAGAAAATATTTTGTAAAATGACAAACTATATTATCTTTCTGCTGTTGTCACCACTGTGACAGAGAAGGATTTGTTTGGGTGGAAATGGATTACCTTGACCTTGGCCGTGGCAGTGAGAACGGCGTAGTCGGGGTTTTCCAGACAGTCCTGCTTGAGCCGCTGCGCTTCCGAGCCAATAAGCAGGTGGAAGTGTGTGGCCAGGTGGCGTCTCAGCAGGGTTTTGTTGGGAGGAATGTTTAGCAGAAGAGCAAGAGCCTCCACGTTGAACCGTGGCTCAAGCACCTTCACAACATATAGTCGTGGGGAGAGGTCAAACAGGGAAACAGTCAGAGCAAGTTAAAAGTAAGTATGTGACGTACAAGGGAATCATGTCTTCTTAGTGTAGAACAAACTAAAAATTGTACAAAAAGTATGTTAGTGTATAGTGTTATAACCTAAAAGAGTCATTGTATAGTGAGACATTAAAATGTAATGAAAAAATGTCAGCATAGTAAGAGGGGCCTGATCAATATTGTATGTTTGAGAATGCTGGTCTGTATCATTTCTTTTGCCTTAGGAACTAGGTCCTTCAATTTGGAAAAAAAAAATAGTCCCTTTCCATAAATACAATGACAAACTTAATATGAGTCATCAAAATTTTCATCTAATTCAAAGCCTTCGTTACTCACCATCAGCCCTCCGTGAACACCGCTTCCTCTTAGATTGGGGGCGTACTCGGCCAAATCCACAGATCGGAGCCACTCCATCACTCTGTGGTTTGTCCACTGGGAGATCTCTGCCGGTGTGATATTGTTCTGGGACGGATAAAGAAGTATAAATGCAGATTTAGAAGTGCATTCGTGTAATGGATTAAAAAAAAACAATAACATTTTAAACAGAAGGAAAAAAAAAAAAAAAGACAGATTGAGGTTGGGACCTCGTGTGGTACCTCATCAGAAGGTCGGCGCCTGAGACAGTTGGATTCGTAGGAGTTGAGGCGGAGGACCTGAATGGCTCTCTTGATGCTGAGGTGATGGAGAACGCTGCCCACTTTCAAAGACAGCAAGTCCTCCTAGGAAACAGCCAGGGGATAAACAATTACAAACGTTATTACAAAGTCACATGACCTGCTGAATGATTTATTTTGCGTGAAAGTTCAGTGAAGCGAATTATTGGGAAAGACTCTCACCACTGTCATGTAGTGCAGCATTCGGCCATCAACACGAGCCTCGTCAAAGTTACTTTTGTACTGCGGAAGGCCAATGTCGTCCAGCCACCCTGAAACACAAACACCGGTATGTTTCCATCTCAATTAAAAGCTGTGAGGTGCTTTGGTTGAGCTGTTGGAAGACATCGCACTCACTGGTCACCCAGTTGTGGTCCAGTTTGCCTCTCAGGTCCTCCTCATCTGAGCCCAGAGCCTGCAGGGCCAGCTGCAGCTTCTTCCTGTGGAGAGGCTGCCTCATGCCCAGCTCCTGGTCGGGTAAACGGGGCAACACATCGTCATTTCCAGGAACTACATGCAGTCATGAAGTAAACATCACATGCACACTTCATGAAACTGAAATAAATGCTTGAAAAGTTAAAAAATGAATATCTGAGTTTTAATTTGGGCTTGAAAGGTGTAAAATATCATTTTAAAAGGTTTGAACTGCAAATTGGATGTATGTTTTCAGTATGACATATGCATAAGTTTCTGGTCCCACCTTGCATATTTGAGACTGTATTACAGCATAAAACACCAGCAGATTAACCTCAAAGAGAAACAATGCTTTGTACTGCGTTTAACTACAGGCTAATTTCCATTTGTAGTCCCCTGGCAAGAGACAGATGAACACAAAAAACAGTAAAACCTGTCATCTCTAATACAAACAGCCTGCTGTAAACATACAAGATACTGGCCGATACGTCGTAAATTTTTTTTGTCATTTCCTACATTCAGCACCAGCCCCAAAAATGCAATCAGTTGGTCTCAGCTGGGCTCTGTAATATATCCTGTGACAAAAAAATACTGTCAAATGAAACGGCCCTACCTTCTCCAGATCATGCTGCGATGCCTGCAGTAGTGTTTGCCCGGATTTGATCCAGCTCTGGCCCTGGGCAGCGTATAACCCGAGGCCTTGCTCGTGCAGCCACGCACATACGTCGTCTTTGCCCCAGCGCGAGAAAGGAACCTCCACAGCGCTGAACCGGGTCAGAGAGAGAACACGGATCAGCGGAAATGAACGGGTGCAACTTTGACACAACACAGAAGTCAAGATGAGACAGCTGCACCTGAAGAGGACCAGCAGATAATACCTCTCTGGGTTTTTACATCTCCCTTAGATTACAGACTGGTATTATTTTTTATTATCATTATTTGTAAATCAGGTTGAGTAAAGATGGTGTGAAAATTTAACCACATTATCCAGAACCCCATCATTTCTATTAGTTATTAACTCATCTAACTTTTTTGTTCTCAAGACCAAGCAGATAAGGTGTTTTGAAACATTACACAACATTAACATTACACAGTAATTCTGATTATTATTTGACAACTACCTGTGTTTGGATTCACGTGACCACCCCAGTCGGGGGCCAGCTGTGGCTCTGACTCCGCCCCTCCTGAACTCCATCTCAGCCGCATCGTCCAGGTTGAAGGAGGTCGAGTGACTCCTCTTTAGCCTGCAGGAGTAAACATCACAGTGCAAATGACCAAAGATAATCCTCTGTATACATGTCAGTGTAAACGCGCAGCCGACTCGGCGCCGAATGTTACCTGCCAAAGAATCTCTTAAAGCCTTTGGACTTCTTTTTGGTTTCTGGTGAGGAGGGCAGAGGAGCTCCGTCCTGGGATTTACGCGAAGGAACGCCGGCCAAGTCCAGGTGATCCGTGCCTTTACGTTCCGTCTCAGCTGCCGTGACAAAGCGCACGCACGCTAACGTATCTGAATACACACTGCAACGCGACTCGACCCCTCACCACCAATCACAGCAGGTCACATTTGACTCTAAATCTCTTGCCAGCTTCAAACAAAACTGCATCAGCAACAGAAGGACCACCGTCCACCCATGCAAACGACTAAGCACTATGACACACCAATTGCGGATCTTCTCATTTGCAACAAATGAGAAATGACAACTTGGCAACTGAACTGAGGAGTGCGATCGAAGCAGCTTCATTGCAGATGGCTTTATAATGTCATGGATAAGGGACAGCTGGATGACTTGGTGACAGAAACAACTCACACCTGAGCAGGTGGAAAACATCTTCCTGTAAAGTAATGTGTAATTGAGGCCCTCGTCTCTTCGATTAGACGGCAAACGCTTGATAAACACGCGAGACGTGATGAGGGGTCACGAGCAGAGAAGGCTGGGAACCACTTGTGCAGAAAAAAAAAATGGGGAAATTATATCTTTCACATGACAGTATGAGTTCATGTAAGTTCAAGGGTCATATTTTAATATTTTGTCCTTATGCACATCCAGCTGTGTCATCCAGAGCAGCCATGCTGCAGGCCAACAAGGCCACTGTGCTCTACTGTACCTAACACAGGTGCACTGGCACTCCGGCTGCGATCTTCACAATTTACAGAGCCATGGAAGAAACACCAGAATCGGCAATGAAACACAACATACATTAATATAATGGTATATAAAAAAAACTTGATAACACGACAAATTGGAAAAAAACTTGGTGATGCTCACCCAGGTTTGGGGCGCTGCCTGTCTGCTTGCCTCCACGCAGCTTGAAGAATCCACGGCCAAAAGAAGTGCGGGCCTTCTTGGTACCAAAACTCTCATCACTTGTGGTGTTTGCTTTAGTGGTGGAGGGGGGACCAGGCCCTGCTTTATTACTGACCTATGAGGAAAGCCACAGGAAAGTTGAAAAAATAAATAAACAACAGGATATGACTGTGAAAGGAAAAGGAAGTTCAGTTGCACCATTTCCCCACTCGGTGTCAGTGTAGGACTGCGTGAAGGACAGACTCACAACAACTGTCAAATCACTCACTCAGAACCACAAGAATCCAATGGATTATTCACACAGTCCATATTCAAAAGGTTAAAAATGAAAATTAATGAACCCTTTTGGGTGTTTAAGCTACTGGAATATGATTTTATAAGAAGGTAGATGGTATTTTGTGCTGTACGCTCGAGTCAGTCCACCAGTCTGTCCACTGAGACTCAACACGTCCACGTCGCAGGAGGCAGGGTCTTACCTGGTCAGTGCTGCTGGTTACGACCGAGCTGAAACAACCAGAGGGAATATTCAGTCAGGAAAGGCAAGTTCGACAGTCACACAAAGTCCTCCACACCAAGCACACAAGAAGCACTGTGAGGTTTGCATCACGCCACGAATGAAAAGTCACATTGCTGGTGTGAGAATTGACAAAAAAAAGGATATAAAAGATTGGAAAAGACATGGTGGAAAAGAAATACTACAATAATTCAAGTGTGGGCCAAATAGAAATGATTTTACGGTTTACCCATACAATTAAAATGCAATTTCACACAGTCTGTCCTGTACCCATGGAACGTCTGCCTCCATTATTTGATACACAGTTCTCAGAAATGAAAATAATAAACAAAGCAATGTTTAGAGGAGACATTTCTGCTCACCACTCAGCACCTACAGCTCCAAAACCTGATAAATTACATGAAATTCGGTCCTGCAGAAATTGTTTGCGCGCCCCTCTGCACCCACAGGTGTCTTCATTCAGGCTGCTTGATTAGACCACTTGTCCAGACTGTGCGCGCCTTTAGAATTGTTTGTTTAATTGGAGACGTTTTGATTGTATCTGTCTGATGTGGCTCCGTGAAGGTTAATTTCGGTAACTTTCGGATGATAAAATACTTTGTTTCTGCTTTAATCAGTCTCATGGGCTGAATGAAATGCATTTAAATCTCGACACAAAGTGTTTGTTAGGATCATACAGGAGTTATGGTTACATTTAAAACTCGAGACAGCAGCTTTTACCTTTCTGCTGCGAGTAACTGTCGTTCTCTGTCCAGTTCGTTCATTTCAGAGAGCACTGCTATACATGGGATAGACTGAGACAACAGACAGCAACACAGGAAAATGTGATTAATTGGACTTTTTCCCACCAGTGGGAGAACATTTACCCAGACTAACAAATAATAACCTGAACAGAAGCTCTGAATTCCATGGAGGAGCAATTTCAGTGGGAGGCTGAAATTCAGTTTTCAGTTTTCTTTTCTTTTTTTTTTTTGAAAGGAAGTAAACAGTCTAGGGTTCATCCTGTGTGTGAATTGTTTTGACAGAGGTTGTGTTTACCTCGCCAGAGCTCCTTCCTGCCTCCCCCTCCAACGCCACGGTGACCTGATCATCACCCATGGCTACAGGAACCGAGGGATCATCCTGGATATCGTCGTAGTCGTCTTCCTTCACCTTCTCTATTAGTGGAGAGCGAGAACAGTCAGCAGGGAGCAAAATCCCATTAAGCTCAGTTTCTTTATTTTTTTTTTTTCCAGCATTCATGCGCCTTTTTTTTTTAAAAGGCTCGCCATAATAAAAGCAAATGTTTCATAAGGAAGAGCAACAGATAATGTCAAGTACATGAAACATCAAAATACTCTCATTTATTTTGTTGAAATTCAGTGGTTAGTCTGCAAAACCGTCGCCACAGTTTCCCAGATCCCACAGTCACATCTTCAAATGTCTTGTTTTGTCCAACCAACAGTTAAAAAACTGAAATTATTAATTTACAAAATTAAAAAACAGAGAAAAGCTGTAAATCCTCACATATACAGCAATTCAAAGAGTCAATAATGATTTTTTTTGCTGAAGAAGTGACTGAATCAAAATTCTTAGATTTATTTTCAGTTGGCATCTAATTAACTGAACCCCAAAATAATGAGGGTTAGGTTTAAATAATTCATATTCATAATTCATATAAAGCTTTTTATATAACTAATTGCTGGTTTCAAATCCAATTTCTTTACATTTTGATTCAATGCTGATGCGTAAACAGCACATCTACATTTGATGAGCCATATGAATGTATGTTGTGTAAACGCAGCCTGACCTTTAACCACCTCCTGCACTTTCTTGAACCTCATGAGCGACTCCTCCAGCTCCTTTATCCTTCTCTCCTGTAAAAAGAAAAAACAACAACAAAAAGAGAACGCGGGCAACGTTATGGTAAAGACCGATTATGCAAATCAAAGCTGCTACTCAGCTGCTGCTCATGTCCACATCATGTCACACTGTACTTTTTCATCGTTGGTTGACGTCAGCGTCTCCAACACCCTCTTCATCTTCAGCATTTCTGTATCTGAAAAAAAGAAACCAAAAACAAAAAAAAAAAACTTGTGTAAGGTTGCAGGAGGCAAACCAAAAATAATGGAGCCACAGGGCTCAGCATGCTGGTCAGCAGGGCTTCTTCTTTCAGCCTGTTGCTGCAATGAACTATTGATTCAATTATCACCACAAATGACCACAAACGGGGACTTTTGGATGTTTTAATAAGAAAACTTACCAACATACCGACCATTTGGTAATCTAATCCAAACTAAGTTTGCCTGGCCTCCTCTGAACTCTTATGTGTATTCATGTGAGTGGAGCTTATCATGGCATTGTGATATGTTAGTATTTCATCAAATCAGAAGTATTGAATCGTCGACTTAAAATTTCATATAACTTTTTCAAACCTATTAGGACTGAAATTTTAACTACTTTAAAAGCAAAATGGATGAGATAACTGTGTTTATGTGAAAGCAGTCTAAAAAAAAAAACTTTACGAAGTGATTCAGCATCTTTTAGCTTATTTCTCTTACTCCACTGTGTAGTACTTTGCAAAATTTAATGTTGCCCTGTGTCGGACGGATGTGTAAACAGACAACCGTTTACGACCTGTCACAATATCTCAATGTGTCTCAAAGACATGAGTTTGAGAACAAATTTAAATTCAAAAGACTAAAAAGGTTTTGTAAGATTAGGCCATTATGCTTAAACACTACTTTATTCATTTAAACTACTTTAAAGTAATGTTCTTAAAAAGAAAAAAAAGGCAGCTAGCTTTACATGTTGTCAGTGTCTAAACACTAGACAGGACAAAAACAAAGTGTTTCAGGTGTTTACAGGCGGACCAGTATAAGAGACTCCCTTTTAAATAAATGGCATTCCTCTGCCATTAGAATGGATAAGATAAGGTCGGCAGTGGGTAGAAGGAGTAAACAGTCAGATATCTTTGGTATGGAGCCTGCACACACACACTGATGAGGATTTAAATTAAAAAGGGCCCCAAATCACCTCATTATAGTTTAGACTGTCTGTGAAATGTAAGATAGTTAAAAAATAATTAGGAAGGAGCAGGAATCCAGATGAAAGTAAGGCACCCATTATTTCTTCAGGAAAGCTGCTGGGGGGGATTTGCTGCTGTTGGAATGAGAAATGTCTATTTGTCTAATCCTCGTAAACCCCTCTGTGATATTAGAGTGGGGCTGCATTAAATGCTCCGAGACAAACTTCCAGACGATTACTGAAACGACTCCCACCTCTGTCTCCGCCCTCGCCTCTGCTGTGCCCGTCCACCTTCAGCCTCCTCAGCTCCAGCTCTCGCTCCTCCAGCTGCCTCTGCAGAAGCTGCAGCTCCTCCTGTGGTGGAGGAGAGACGTGATGTCAGCGCTCTGCAGTTCTCATCACTTCGCTTCACGTGGATCAGACTTGGGCAGACGGATAGAAGCAATTTAGTCTAGTCTTCGTACTAGTCGCTAAACCTGTAATTTGTAAAATGATTGTCACGCAGGACAGTGGACAATGAAAAACTGGACAGACGTGTAACACTGTCAAAAACTGCTTATAGCAGAACTTAGAACTTAGTCTTCAAAAGACATTCCAGTTAAAAAGATGTTTACTTTTGCAATTGGAGAAATATTTTATTTAACAGGTGCAAATATAAAAAAATACAAATATAATGGAGGATTTGAACCTGGTACAAATCCCATTAGCCAGAACAGGTGGAAGCACTTACAGCAAGTGTGGTGAAAGTCAGGAAAGCAGTTGTGCAGCAGTGGAGAAGGAGCAGGTTTAGAGGATCTTAAGGGGCCAGAAAGGAGAAGAGGACAAGCTGGAGATTAAACCTCGTTCACCTCGTCTCCAGTGAACCGCTCACTGTTCCACTTTGGACGCTTGACGGGTGAGTGTGTTGCAGAAAGATGTTAAAATCACAGAAGAGAAGAGAGGGGGGAGGAGGAGGAGGAGCAGAAGAAGGTGAAAACAGGGGCAAAGGAAGGAACGAGCAGAAAAACAACAACTACGAGGTTTTTAAAAATGTAATGATGCATTTCGATCCAGACCTCCCGACGTAGTCAAATGCAAAAGAATGATCCTTCAGCGGCGATCTGTGCACACTTACTCTGGTAACTTTGAGTTTCTTCTCACACTGCAGTCTTTCATTCTCAATGTCAGTCACCCTGAACCGCAGGTCCGTCACCTCCTGGTACAAGCCCTGGGGAGGAGAAAAGAACTCTCATTACCCATTTAACCCAGAGAGTAACCTGCGCTGGGGGAGGTTTATGGAGACTGTGTGGGGGAGATTTATGATTTTTTTTTTCTCCCTCAAACAGGGGGGAGAATTCCTGCCAAAGGCACCAAACATTATTTCCAGACTGATGTCCCTCTGGAGGGAATTTGAGAAGCTCAGTCCACACATGGAGACAAATCGTGGTCTCAAGGGAAGCATCTTGGTCAATTACTGTGAAACTGCCTTTATCCCAATCAGCAACAGCCAACATTACATGGAATGTCTGTTGATATTTACTTTGAGATCATTATCAACTCATTTCTTTTTGTTTTGCGGTATGGTTGTGCTGCTCAGACGTGGCATTTGGAAGATGAGAGCTACTACATACGTGGACTGGGACACTTCATGGAAAAACATTTAACCCAGTTTGAGCTTTTTTGCAGTTTTTGCCTGCACGTCAAAGGGTTTTCAACCCGTAACCAATATCTGTATATGACCACCGATAGTGTTGAACAAATAAAAATCAATTTTCATTGTCGCTCTTTTTCATTTGCAATAAATACAGTGTTTTCCCACTGTGTTTTATCGCAGTGTTTTACACCACAGTGCTGGAAACATGGACCTCCCTGAACATCATAAAAAATGAATGCACTTTTTGTGAAATATAACATCAGCCTTCTGGGACCGAGAGCAGGGGCAGTATTTCAAGCAGCAGGAGCCATTAAAGTTTGCGTGGCTGTTACATTGGCCATCATCTACTCGGTAAAAGCGATGACAAGTTGGCGACGCGACGGGATCCGTGCGGTTTACCGCCTCGGCTGATAACATTCCTGGAGGAACACCCTGGAATAGTTTGGGGCGGCGCTGTTTCCATCAGACTAACGCAGCCTCGGTGAGTTACTGAGCCACTGGTTTGTTTGCCTGGAACCTTTTTAGCTGTTGCATCACAGCAGCGCTTCCCCCTGAGGCAGCTAAACCTAAGCCCCGATTTATTCGCCCCAATTTGTCTTCGTTTTGGCAACTCTGCACCGTGTAAAGTCACAAAGCATTAGCTACTTCTCTCATTTGCATTGTAACCATGTAAAACTGCATTACTTTTGATAATGCAGAAAAAGTACTAGATCTATGGTCTAAACACTATAAACTACAAGATATTAGCCATGTCTGTGTATCAACCAGCCATTAATAAGGACTTCCTGTTTTAACAGATTTAAGGACATTTACCCTCAATGCAAACGGATCACTAAACAACAAGCCTCACTGATTCCAGCAGTTTGTGTATGCCGCGTGTGTTCTGGTCTGACCGACGCTGAGAAGAAGCAGTGAGCTTTTGTTTTTGCCAGTCAAAGGTTAAACAAATAAAGCACTTGGAATGCGTCGGCACTGCTTAGATAGGGCTGACGTGATGTTTTCTGGAGTGGAGGTCAATTGGCAACAAAAATAAACATGTGCGTTTGCAGAAAAATTATTTTAAAAGACTTTCAAGCTTTTACTGTGTGGCAATACCACATAATATTCTCCAAATAGATGTCCCTGCGAGTGTGTGGAAACTAGAACTCCCTCAGTCTTCTATCCCCCTCAGCGTGGGGATTGAATAGATAGTGAGTGGGGGAGAGGTGTGGGTGGGGAGGGTTCTGGCAGGAAACAGCTGCCAAAGCACGAGGGCTGTTCAAGCCTCTCTTTTGTAACCCTGAGAGAAGTTCACCCTGCACCACATGACGGTTCCGAGTCCTCCAGCCGAGCAAGACGGACCTGCTGACTTGAAAACAACGAGTGGGTGGCTGCCAGGACTCAAGAGTCGCACGTCACATGGAACAAGGTGAAGGTGCAGGGCTAAGACGACTACCTCGTTGTCCCTGTGATCTCTCTCCACCGCCGTCAGCTTCAGCTTCAGACTCGACACCTCGGTCATCAGCTCCAGCTTCTGAGTCTCCAGTGCCGTCCGGGTCAACAGCTCCTGTGGAGGCGAGATGCAAACTTTGCAAAGTTGCACTGAAGTATTGCAGGGAAAGATCACAGCTTTCAAATTTCAAAACTGCAGAGCTGAGGTAATGTCACTGTGTGGAGGATCTTGACCTGTTGGAGCAGCTCCTCAGTAGCATTTAGTTTGTCCCGATGATGCTCAAGGCAAGAGTCCAGGTCCCGTATCTTTTCACCTTGTACCTCCACCTGGTCCGTTAGAACACTTATCTGGACAGTGATGAGACATCTCTGTTAATGCACGTTTTAGTTTCTCAATCAGCTTCTTACAGTGAGCGATGAGGTCTTACGAACATTGAACAATGTACAAAACAAAGGGTACCGCTAAATGGAAAAACAACTTTTTCTGTGTTCCTCCCAGAATTTAGAAAAACAATTTGCATATATGAATCAAAATTGTTGAGAAAAATGTAAAAAACTCTTTATAAATAAACACATGGTGATGCTTTGGGTCAACATCTGAGTTAAGCGCTTATCATTTGTTCCTTTCCATCGAATGTCTTCAGTAAATGCCGTGTAGTTGTTAAAATATGCCGACAACGGTCAGACAAACAAACGCTCGGGACTGAAAATGCAACCGCTACATGCTCGAGAGGAACCGAGCACAATAAAACTTAATTGCCCATTCAGGTGCAGATGTTTTGCTGTCTGATGGAGACTCGTTCTTCCGTACCTGAAGAATAAGACACTCTTTGTCACTCTCCAGCCTTGACAGGCGTTCTTGGTACACCGCCTCTGAGGCATGCCCGTTAGTCTGGAATGAGAGACGGTATGTGTCGATTTGTTTTTGCCGCATCAGTTAAACAAAGCTTTAAACTCTTATTTCTTCTGAGAAGAGAAATCAAAAAAGAGGCTGGGGGGCTTTGGCTGTTATGTTGAAATACAGGTTTGAGGAGGGCAAACGAAAACGCACGCTCGCCTTGAGCCACATCGAGCATCTAATGGGCGCATACCACTTGAGTGCATAACCATATAACCTCATGACAATGAACTCACATGGCTTCGCCTTGAAGAAAAGAACCGATATCAGAGTCGAGTTTCCCGGAGAAACACGTGAGGGTCAGTAGTGCTCTCACATGCAAGTTATTTGAAAATTGAATCAAAAGCAAACCCCTCGCTCAAATATCGCACTTGGAGAGACGAGGCCGTGAGGGAAGAAAAACAAGAGCCTCGCTCCTGAGTCGAGTTTAGAAAGATGGAAACTATTTGCAGCAGGACTCCTATAGAAAGTCCATCACTCACGAGGCACGTCATAACAGCACTTTTACAATAAACAAAGTCACGGTATAGGCAGTGGAGCAGGATCAAACGTTTGCAAAATAGATCAGAGGATAATTCATAACAGGCAACGTCTTCAAACTGCACTGTGCAAAGATATTATCCAAAGAGCTGAGCCGAGTTATTCGCTTCTTAATCTCAGTACGCAAATAGGTTCAGGGCGATGTTTCCCCTGTCTGGTCGCTGATGAGGGGAACCAGAGATCCCATTTTCCAAAAATATCTCATCCCCCGTTTGAAACGCATAAAACGGCCTCATTACCATCCGTCCCTGCAGCCACTCTGCCAGCCCCTCTGCAGTGGAGTCCGGGATCTGACACCGCAGGTTGTCCCTCTCCTCGTTGTCCATGAGCTCCAGCGCTCCCCGCAGGTCCTCGAGGAGATGCAGCACCCGAAGGCCACCCAGGAAAGGTGATGTGGGCGACTGGCAGTCGAAAAGCCCGTTGGAGTAGTCCATGGCCTTGGAGCCTGGGGAAGCAGAGAGGAAGAGTTAGATGTGATTTTTTCATAAACCAAATCAAAAAAGCAGAGTTGTGATATTTGTTAGGTTTGAAACCCCAGATAAAAATCTAATGTGTTGAGTCCTTCACAGACAGAATGGCGGGCTGTGACTGAAAGGGGAGAATTTACAGCCGGAGCTGACGGATGATCTGTGGGTGTGGTGGAAGCACAATGACAAGCCAAAACTGTAAATTTTAGTTTTTGTGCGACGGTGCGTTTACATTTCTTTTTTTCCGAACTTGTGACCCTTCCCTCATGGTAGCAAAAACTTTGACATTTCACAAACAGACCAGGGGCCTCAACCAAAAAAAAAAAAAAAAGGTGCAGGGTTCACGACTGAGACTGTACATGCACAAAGAGAAATGATTTATAAAATACAGGTGGTTCTGTGCTGCAGATCTCAGTCAGCGCCACAGCCTGACATCCACTACTGCAGTTAGCCATACGTGGATGCAGGTGGGTGTCTGAAGATCAGTTTTTCTCCCTGCTCGACCCCTGTATCGCTGAAAATAACTGCAAAAGAATGAAGCCAGGTTATCAACGAAACTTACATCTCAACACTTTATTAGATTTAATTTCAACCTCCCTGTGGTTCACTGGAGGAAACCATATATAGACATAAGTGTGTGCAGGATAGGCACATCCTGTTTTAATATATATACCAGTTTATAGTACGTGTGGGGAATGATTTGCACATGGTTTATACATCTGGCCCCTGGCGTGACAGTGGGATACACTGGTGAATGTTTGTAGCTGTATTATCCAGCTGAGTACGTTCCAGACTCCCTTCAGCGTGCAGCGCCTGCCCTTACTGTAAGTAGACTGATTTTATTTGAGCTTTTTCAGAGGTTAGCGCCTGTACATAGTCTGTGTTCTATATGTTTACGGTCATGTTAGAAATCAAATTAGAGACACGTCATGGTAAGCCGTAACCACAGCGTGTTGCAGGGGAACTTGTTAGTAGCCCCTTCTTTCCACATGTTTCCTGTGGTTTTATTCACTGTAAATCAAAATCCACTCCTTAAAAAAAAAAATTTGATACTGATTCAAAACGATACACACACACAGAAACTTCAGGGGTAAACTGCCACAAGCACTGAAGCAACATGATAACTGGTTTATTCGTTTAAAAGTCATCCACTTAATTCGATAAAAATATTTTGATCAAAATGAGAACATTCTCTATCCTGAAGGAGCTCCCAGTGTTTTAGACTGAGGCCGGGCAGGAGTCTTTCCTCACGCTAACATTTCAGCGAGATCAAAGCAGAACAACTATATTTAGTTACTGGGATTCTCTCCACTCCCGCCCCTGCATTAGCACGAGCACACGACTGTAAACATAATGGGAAAGCTTGTGTTGACAGGGGTTTTATCGAGCATCATCTGACACAGCATAACCAAATAATGCCAATTAAATGTCTTCCTGTATAAACACATTTTTTTCCGATTTGTATTTTTTGGGGGGGAGGGGGGCAAACGCAGCAGCGGGACGACTGAACTCGAGCACGTGACGTCCCCGTCGTGTGCCTCGGCCTGCACCGTGCAGTCTGTCCTCAGCCGTCCAATAACGAAGACGTCCGGGATTGGCAGAGACGGGGCTAAATACAGTAAATGAATAAAAAGAAAAAACAATGTAAACAATCATGGCTTCCGCACAGTAGCGAGCGAGCGGGGCTCGATGGCGGCTGTGGTTTCTGTGGAAACGGTGTGGGGGGGGTGGGGGTCGGAGGATGTCACGTGATCTGCTGCCTCGCTCCCATTGGAAAGGTCAGCGCTATAATTACACACATCAGCGGAAAAGTCGGGAGTCTGAGAGCGAAGCCTGCTCTGCTCATCTGGAGCGGCACAAGTATACAGAGCGTGGCCAAGAGTTCCCAGGCAGGGGTTTGTCTTCCAAACTCACAGAGCTTGAATAATCATTAGTTTCCGTCACTGCGGGGACAATGGAAACTTTCTTTCTTTTCTCATGGTGGAGCAATCCCGTGGCAGCATAAAGGGCCAGTGATCTAGGAGCACAATTACATCTTTATTCCTCGCATGTATATTCAGCAGGATCGCATTAAAGTGCAGGTAGGAGTGGAAGGAGAAGGACACATTGTGTAACCGGCTACTGGATGTAGTATTCCCAGCTTGCAAGCTAACGGCTTCCAGATGCGGCTGGACCCTATAGCACGGCATGACCACCTAAAGTGCTGCAGCCGGGTCTTAAAGTCCAAGCGTACAGTGTGGTTACCTGCTATGATCCCGTCCATTTGCTCCAAGGCCGCGGCCAACATCTCGCTGGCGTCAGACATCATCTTCTCCTCAATGAATCTGGGAGAGAGAGAGAGAGAGAGAGGGGTTGAGAAGAAGAGATGAAAGGGAGCACAGAGACGAAAGATCTCTGCCAAAGCAAATCTGAGGTACGAGAGTGACAGAGCCCCCTCTGGATCCCTCTGCACAGACGGGGGTTTCCCGAAATGTACAACAGCCAGCTCATGGATGTCTGCAGCTGCCAATAAACCAACTAACCTCATAACTTATAAAAGAATTAGCATTATTGGCATCTTCCAAAACACTGAAGTATTTTAAGAACATTTCCATGGCAACTTATCAGTTTAAGATCATGTGATGGCGTCAGAAGGTCGAGAGCAGCCAACTTAGACCATATGATGATGATGATGATGATGATGATGATGATGATGATTGGGATGGTCAAAAACAAAGACAGCTTGCTAAAGTATGTATGTAGATGGTTTTCAACAGAAAAGTAAATGCTTCTCAATAATGAATATTTCTTTCTTTACTTTGAATATTTTTCATTCTGGAACTCAGGCTTTTAGCCTCTTAGTCCAACAAAACAAGCAATATGAAGACATCACTGTCAGTAATGAGAATAACTGTTAGTTTCTACTCTCATCGTTTTTTATTGTTCCTATCGTCTTATTGCTCGCTCCTTGGCACGCATCAGTTTCAGAGTACAGTGCCTGCTTGTGTGTTTTTACATTTTCCATCTGGAAAAAGGCAAACTGTGTTATCACTAATCCTGTTATGGTACAAGCTCTCATTCTTCCCCCTTCAATTAACGGCTGCATGAAATTAACCCCCGCAGTCCGTGCCGCACAAAAAACAAAACAAAAAAAAAAAACGTGGCTGCTTGAGAGACAAAAAACAAAGCGAACCCCGGGACGTATTACCCAGCAGGCCTCCTTTCCGGCGTCCGAGCAGGCTCCTATCCGGAATAATAGCGCTATTCTCCCGGGGGGTCTCGGGCCTCGTAGCGTCGGCATGCTCGGCATCTCAAACCTCCACAACAGAGTCGCACGGTAGCCCCCTGACCCACAGATTCAAACGCTTATCATGTAGCTCTCTTCCGCTTATCACTTCAGATGAAATGCGATTTGAGGAGGTGGAGACAGTGTACAGTTTGTGGAGGGCAGCAGCTAAAGGCCCTGAACCAACAGCATAAAAAACAGTGGCTCTACTTATTCAGACATCCCGTGGCAGGGGGGCTGCTGGCTTTAGTTCATTTCCTCCCTCTCTGGGGTCAGAGTGTCACACCTAGCAGGGTAAAAAAAACTGGGCATTAAGAGCGTAATTAAACTAATGGCCTCAATATGAGCAGGGGGGAGGGGGCTGCTCTCAGCACAAGGGGCCTTTAAGTGCTCAATTGGCTGAATTCAGCATGCCACGCCACGGAGGGGGGGAGCCCGTTTCTTCCAAAACATCACGCACACCGCTGTGTATTTCCACGACTCTGTAAACATATCATTAAGATCGATCAGGAACAGGATACTGGTTACGCTTATTGCACACGCGAACCGCTGGACGCCATTTAGAGCAAGACAAAACAGGACTCTGGTCAGCAAGCGTGCCAGAGAGTACCTCGGATTTCAAAATAAAACAATCTGCCTTCCAGTTACATTTCACAGCCCCCACAGGGGACGGAGGGTTGCGGACTGCCGCAGACGCACGTCAACAGGTATTTCCAGAGAGCGATGGAAAACGCTGTCGCTCGCTCTCGGCGGGGTGGAATCTGCATTCAGTCAGCTGCTCATTTCAACCAGCGTAAGAAAACTTGTCCCGTTTCCCAGAAACGTGCTTTTTTTGTTGCCAGTCCAAATCGCCGGCAGCTTCTCGGCGGGGCTGCAGGTGCACTGATGAGTCTGCGCATTTCAAAGAAAGAACATATCGCGGCGTGGCGCCATCACAGAGGCCGCATCCCGTCTCCTCTCTGCCTTCTTGTGATAACGGCCGCGTCAAATCCGGCATCGGGAGTCTCGTGAGAAGCCCTGCAGGAAACAGAGCTCCTTGACAGTCCACACACAACTCTGCATTTGGGCTCATTCAAACGTGTGAGAACGAATCAGAAATCGATCCCGCGCCGGTCATGCGGCGCGAGACGGCACTGAAACTTGCCACGTAAACTCGTCTCTCCGTTCACCAGACCCTTCGAGATGCCGGGCTGAGACCTTTTCCGCTCCTTTTCGCCTCAATGGCCAGCAGGTCGTCCACGAGGAACTCTCTGAGATAAGCCCAGAGACGAGGGTCCGACTCTCCAGCCGCGCGATGATTGATAATGCCACAAAGAAGGAGCGCACACATTCCTGAGCAGGTTAGCTCTGCCAAAAATCCAAACACTAACGCCTGGTACTGACGTCCCCGCCGACCCCTGCGACCTCCCCCTCCCCTTCCCCCGGCCCTTTGCACTAAACACTGCGAGCGCTTCGTTCTGCCAGAACCCAAGACATCAGGTCGTTGGCATTCTTCTAATGGTCAGCACATGCCCAGAACAGACCAAGGCAAACGATGCACTGATCGCACTCACAAGTATTGACATATCTTACTCCTCTGTGTCATAAAATTCCATCATTGTCCACAAACTATTAAAAAACACCAATAAAAAGGCTTCGCTGCTGCAGCGGGGAATATTTTCTTTCATCATCATGAACACACACGCTGTAGTTTATCTTGAGTCTACTGTCCTGGTGCCAGGAATACTCAATAGGGCAGCAAAGGTGTATTGATCCACAGAAAAACAAAACCCCGTTTGACAGCGAGAAGACTGGAGAGTCAAAACGTATGAGGAGACGTTCTGGTCACATGCACTTGTTCTCGTTCTTGACTCTTAGAGGCGGCCTCAGAAGCTGCTCGTTTATCATCTCAAATCCAACCTGGCCTGGAAGACTCAATGGCGCGCATTAAAAAGTGACAAAAACGACTGTGCCAAGAACTAACAAAAGAGCTGAGAGAGAGAGAGAGAGAGAGAGAGAGAGAAAGAGAGAGAGCGAGGTTCCACCCCTGGCTCAATCTCTCCCCTCCACACAGCTGGTAAATCACTGCACAAAGTGGGAGTGATTGGGGGATAGTGGGTTTTGCAAAGCTCCAGAAGTGGTCAGCTTCACCCCCTGCAATCCAAAGTCAGATAGTTGTGTGTGTGTGTGTGTGTGGGGTTATGTACTTAATCAACCATCTGACAAGCACTTCTTAGGTAGGCCCCTTCACTGTTTATGTCAGTCTTTAACAGAGAGCTGTTGACTATGCAGGATAAACCATATCTTATCATACTTACTGAACTAATCGCACAGTGGAGCTGCGCCACACAAGTTTTATACTGTGGAAGCGCTTCGCCCGTCAGTGCGCTATTGATTTCGTTGACCACCCTTAGCTCACGGTGCGCAACGAATAAACCGTTCTGATTACATGAGTGAATAAAAACCTGTGATGAATAAGGTCCATCAAATCAATTTCTTTGTCCAAACCCACTATTTCCGCTCGATCAGCAGGCTAATGGGAGAAAAAGGCAAGAGTTTAATGGCTCACTTATGGCTCGGCTCCCAACAGATCCCAAAGTTGTTTAAGAAAAGACATCGAAAGATGGCTGACAGAATGAGTATCTCCGCTCATTTTTAAAAAAAAAAAACACAAATGCATAAAGTGTAATGCGGTGGGGTGGTTTTAACATCCACCAGATGGGGAGGATATGATATGGGAATGATATGGAGGGGGGAGGTAAAGTGCATTTGAAAAGAAAATAGGGTGGGATTACTTGACCCTCTGCCTCAAACACACATGCGCGCCCACCTCTGCCGGTGCCTCAAACAGTCGTGCTCCAGCTGTGGCGCAGATGTGCCTCTCAGACCCTGCTCAGAGTAATAACAGCAGTAGCATTAGTCTTAGTCATCGTAAGTGACTTCCGATGTGAACGTCACGGTGCGCCGTATTCAGATCTGCCCGAGGGATTTAAAGACAGTGCTGTCCAATTTATTTAACTCTTATCTTTCCAGTCAGTTTGTTCTCCCCGATGATTTCAAAATAAATCCCCTTTAAAAGTTGCTAAAGGTGTCCCACAGGGATCAGTAACAGGTCCCTGCTCTTTATTTTACATATGGAGAGCATCCGTTTTCTGGCTTAGATTAAAAATGACCTGCAATGAATCGATTCTCAAAATACCTATATATTTACAAACCAAGTCTTAGTCTGTCTTCTCTCTGCCCTCTTCAAAATGGTTTCAAAAGGGGGGGCATTACCAGTGATCTCACTTATTTAAAAATCAGGTTTTGACAGATTATTCCTCAGCAGATTGTCCTCACAAAACTCACAATGAACCATCGCCATCAAATTAAAGCTGATTTTCAATTCTTGCACGGAGCCGTTTCTCATTGAAAAGATTCAAACGATTGGTGGCATTTGATTAAAGTGCCATTTGATTTACTCACTCAAGGCAGCAATCGAACTTAATATCAGGAGAAAGATGATGAAGTCAGATTTCCTTACTACACCCAGCAGTCCCCAGCACCCTTGCGTTTTCAATTAATAAACCGATGCTATCCAAGTTGCTGAGATATCAGACACCTTCTGTTAAATTTACAGCCAACGTCAATGACAGTGGATTTCATAATAAGTTCAATTAAAAAGTTGGGGTTGTTTCTTGCACGAGATATTTTGCTCCCAGTGAAAAGTTCTAACTGGATAAACCTTACTTAAACTATCAGTGGTGTTAGTAGAAACAGTCCCTGCAGTAGCTGCCTTAGGAGTATATATAGCAGTAGTGATGATATAGTATTGTTTTATGTCTCATCTTCACCGTCCAAAACCCCGCCTATTTAATAACCTATCATTTAAGGATAAATAAAAGTAAAAACATCTTCACATTTCAGCAGCTGGAATCACATGGACATGGACATGTGGAAGTCAGACCCACGTGAAATCCATCCTCCAGTCAGACACCCTGCCTCTGTTTACACCTCCCCCTGAGAGATGGTCCGGTGGACTTTTAGTCTGAGCTGCTGTGAGGTCAGACTGTTTGACAGAAAACAACAACCCGGGCTTTAAACTAGCACTTTACTTCTCGCTGAAGCAGCGGTGGCCACGTTGAGACATGGCACAAACAAGTCTTTGTTTTTCAGGGACTCACATGGCAGCACCGCGACACTGATCCCAAGTTATTACAGTTTTTCCACGTGGCCTCAACTACATCATAGTCAGAAATCACATTGGGGGGGGCAAAGGGGCTGGAGGAACTGAGTAAGAGATCTCAACAAGCCAAGAAAAAATGCTCTCTTAGCTTTTGTTATCAAGGCTTTAGCACAGGAGCTGCCCAAAGTATGATTTCTTAGTCACATCAAAAGGCAGAATTTCAGAAGTAAAATACTGAGTAAAATGAGTAAAATAAATGAGTTCTACATGAGTGCCTATAATGAATGAGCTGAAACTGTTTAAAAAAAGGGCTTGAAACAGAGGAATCCCCACAGTCAGGAAGACCTTCACTCAGCCCTGTCAGGAAGCATTTCCTGGCACATTCAGGGGAAATGTCTTCCTCTTAGTCAGATACTGCCATTACCCAGTGATCCCAGCACAACACGAAACAGCTGAAGCTCAAGAAGCCACTGTACAACCTTCATCAGATCACAGAGCACACTGGAGTACCAACTTTTCGTGAAAGTAGGGAGGAATTCCTATAGCTCCCACATAAAACTTGGGCTCTAATCACATTCCTGAGAAACAAATGTTTCAGATTGAGTTAAGATTTTAATTTAATTCCACAAGTGTGTAAACATCCCAATATATCATGTGACTTAAAGGGGACACCTCCCTTCTTGCAAAACACAGCACCACAAGAGTACTGTACCAAGAATGCAAGGAATGCAAATGTCAAGGAAAATTAAAAAAAAAAAAAAAAAAAAGGTGCCCGAGATAGAAAAGTGCCCGTCAATTTTCCGACCACGTGGCGAAAAATAAAACCTAATAAAACACTAGAAACCTTTTTGCAATCTCTTGCATGTTGAACTTACAACAGGACAAGCTTGCAACCTAATGCCTGTTGCCTGAGGAAACAAGAGGACTGCTGCCGGGAGATTAGATTTATTTATTTGTGTCTCTCAAATAAGCAGAGCAATGCAAAAGTAAGGGTTTTGTTATGCCAGTTGCCCCCACTGTAGCATCAGATACGGCTGTGCGAGAAAGTGTGCAACAGCATGGATTTCCTGACCTGCTGACCATTAGCCGTGCGAGTGTGCCGGGGGGGAGGAGGTGGTACAAATATGGTTATTGCCGGTGAGGGAAATAAAATCCTTTGTTATGTTTTGAGCTCTCTGCCTGGAAGCCAAGACATCATCAGGCGTACGCAGAGTGGAGGGCTGCCAGCAGGTCATGCAGCGCCTCAGGAGAGAGGGGTTTTTTTGATTTTCTTTCCCTGAACGACTGTGCTGCACTGTGCAGAGGTGTACCCAAACACAGGCTGCAGAAGTCTGTGGCTGATAATGAAATAAGCCGATGCTGGGCCAGCGGCAGCCTTTAAACTGCAGGCTCTGTGCTGGCTGCTAC
The DNA here is from genome assembly GCA_016785225.1 of Psettodes erumei. Classification (NCBI taxonomy): domain Eukaryota; kingdom Metazoa; phylum Chordata; class Actinopteri; order Pleuronectiformes; family Psettodidae; genus Psettodes; species Psettodes erumei. The sequence goes on from JAFBJZ010000737.1 coordinate 393,565, forward strand.
CGTCTCCTCCACAGTGACTGCCGGTGGGAGCCAAACTGAGTCTGACTGGAGGTTCGCCACAGTGATTCATAATTTGGCTCCTACAATAAAGGCTGTGCGATACATAAATCAGCGCCGGTTGAATTAAAAACAGATCTTCACATACATTGCAACCATAATTCACCTTTCCAAAAGAATAATGGGCTGAGAAGTTCCAAATCTAAGAAGGAAACGACTTTCATGATATTTTTACTTCATGTCTTCCTGTGTGGATGGTATTTGATTGATTGGTGATGCAGCTGTTTACATTTATTGGGGAGTATAAATTGGTGATTCGGCCATAAACTAAACCATAAATTGATAGTGTTATTAAAAGCAACATTGTAAGTCCTTCGGATATTACTTATGGGGATTTCTGTTGAAGCCAAAGCAAGAAAAATAACCCGCCACAGTTACTGTAAATACTGTAAATGAAACAAGTCGGTTTCGTCTCGAAGTCTCGAAAAATGTCAAGTCAAGAAAAAGTTCCAAACTTTCTGTTATTACATTAGCTAACACAAACACTACGTATTTAGCTAGGTTAAGTCAAATTACAACCAGCACGACACGGAAAGTGGCCTTTTTGTCCCGGACTTTAACACTATCAAGTTAAGCTAGCAGTTCAGCGAAGCTCGCATGGACCAAACAAACTCGTAAAAATTCACGCTAACTCTGTTTGTGAAAGCAACGAGTAAAGTTCATTCAAACTTCGGCTTACTTTCGAACTCACAGTTTTCGACCCAGAAATGTTACCGGGGGGGTCTTGCAGTCACCAGCGGGCTTTTACTCCAAACAATTTGGGCGCTTTTCAGCGGGGCTTCATGCTTCGCGTTCACCTTTCCATTGAATTTCTGTATGAACCCAAGTTTTCATCCCGACTAAAAAGCCCCGGAGAGTGGCGTCAAGCTGAACAGACGGCGGCCGACACACAGGAAGTCTAACGAATTGGGCTTCACAATAAAAGCGTAAACTCATCAATTAGGAAATACGTTTTTTTTTTTAAAATAAATGTCTCATTCTCTCATTATTTTCTGTCATTATTAATTAATTTATTATTTGAATCCTTGTTATCGTTCAATTTACCTGTACTATAAAATATTTCAATATCTGATACTGAAACATTAAAGGTCACGTGACAGGCTCTCTGGAAAAGTCAATAATTAAGAAATTGTCAGATTAGCTAACATATTTTGAAAGTATTGCCGGAAACTACATTTGCTACTCTTCATTTTAACAGTGCGCATGCGTTCAATTCGCGGCCTTTCCAGAAAATAAGATTAGAGTTAAATAGTATATGTAATAAACACAGGACAGTATATAACTAAATCGGACCGCATAAGGCTTAAAACTGTGAAACTAAACCCACTGACTGTGCAACATTATAAGTAAACTTATTATACTACGAGGAAATAGCGTCTGTTACAGTATTTGTAGGCCCAGTAAAAACCAGAGGAGAAACTAAGTGGTGAGATAAGTGAGGCCAGTTTGCGAGACAGCTGGCAGAGCTAATATAATAAAGTGGTCAGTATATGGGTGGGTGGGTTAGGTGGGAGTAAATTGACACCAAATCACATTAAACTGAGTGCAAATTAAAAGCTCTATTCTTAGCCACAAATTCATTTTCAAGCCTCCTGATAAAATATTTTCTGGAGTTAGAGGGTGAGTTCAACCAGTAGGTGGAGGTAGAGGTGTTTTCTAGACCGAGCTGCCTTTTTGATGGAGCCTTGACTTTATCTCATAATGCAACAAGTGCAGTGCTGTAGACATGATGTAACGGACTGTCCCTGCGGCAACAAGAACAACTGAATTCTGGATAAAACACAGACATGGTGCATGACTGTTTGATTCAATGACAGGATAAGCTTAAATATGAGTCACTGACTCCCTGAGAGACAAGGTGAAAATATTGTAGCAGCCTGAAACATAACACATGCTTCCACAACCAGCAATTTTAGATAAATCATTTTAACCATAGAAAGCAGGATCCTGTGTCCTCTCAGGCTTTTGTATACCATGCCTGTTACTACACTACACTAATGTTACACATGTTTACACTCCATTTTAAAATCTATTTCTCTTCCACATCTGAGTTCCTTTGACTACATATGAAAATCAGCATGGTGGTGCATACTGATAGCAGCTGCACAACAGACTGTCAGCTGAAATATTACTGTATATAGCTAAAAGGCATCATAGTGTGTGGATGTGAGGTAGTCACAGACCTGAATCAAGAGAATTAGTCAGGTGTATGAAGGAGCAAACTTTTTTTTTTTCAAATCACCTTGAGATGTGGAAAAAATATAAAAATGGAGATACACTGAGCTGTCTTTTTTCTATCTGATGCCAGTTTCAACACCTGAACTCAGTGTTTTTGCCAGGACTGGTTTCTGTTCACACATTTCACTGTGTGGAACTCATTTGCATCATTTTCATGTAAGGCATCATGAGGTCTGACATTCTTGTAGTGTTAAAGATGGAGACGAGTCCAGTCTGTGATTCACTAAACCTGGTGTCGTGCTAAAAGATTTCCCTTGCTGGAAAAGCAAAGCCAATCAGAACTTTATAGCAAGAAAAATGGCAACAGGTGTGGCTTAGAGTAACACACCAATTCACTGTAAGTCGAATTACAGAAACTAAATCTCTCAAATTGGCCTGTTTCTTTAACAGTTGTGGAAAAAAGTGAACTGCACTGACTGCTGACTGACAATGACTTCAATCAAGCCCTTCTCCCACTTAATTTGAATTGATTTTTAGTTTTTCACTATTTGTTGCAAATCATGCTTGTTGATGCTGTGCCGCTGCCACCTGTTGTCATCATTGTCCTTTCTAATTTCTAACTCTTAAGACACTTTCCAACAATGTGGACAATTAAGTCCAGTTTCCTACAAAACTAACTACAGTTTCACACTGAACAATGAAGCGAATGTTAATTCAGTTTCTTTAACAGACTATGAGAAACCTTACAACATCTTATAATATATCAAAGATGTCTGCTTTTTATGAGCTAATACAACAGCTTCGTTATTAGCTTTGTTGGAATATATATATTTTAGAATATCCCGTGGGGTTTTTAAATGCTTTAGGAGCAGGGGAATTATCTGATCCTATAAAAGATCACTTAAGCCATAGGTGCCACAGAATTCAAAATCACAGTCTTCTTTGGATGCCAACAAAATATTCCTTGTGCAGATACTTAATTCTTTTCCAACAACAGCTCGATTGCCTCTCTGTGAATAGCTCTGTGTTCAGTGCATACAGTGGCTTATACTATGTGTTAAATGATCTCACAAATGACTTTCACAACACATATTCCTCTGAGCCACAGTCTAAGGGGAACGTGTCCCTACTCACCTCATCATATAGCAATTACAGCACTAAGAGCATGTATTATATATACTTTTTTCCTACTGTAAACTCCTTCTGGGCGCTGTGATAGTTCGAGTACAGCACTTACGGTTGATGAAATCCTGGAGAACTGCTACAGTTGATTGGAATTCAGACACGTTTCTCTGATCATTTAAAAGGAAAATTATGTTGCTGAAAGCTTTAACCCTGCAGCCAGCTGTCATTCTGGCTCCATTAAGTGTTTTGCCTAGCTAGCATAAACTCCAGAGACAATGTCCCAATGTATTCTACCATGCAGCCTTGTGATTTTAGTGGCCATGGCAACATTGTTGCTTGGAAAATAAAGTGAAAAATTTTAATTTCTTTGCTTGGTGACGGAGCCTGAAGCAAGCCAAAAGCAACATGGCTGAATTGATGTCAAGTTGTTCTGGTTGAAGCTGGAGGGCAATGCCACAGGCCGAGGTCAAGTACTCTTGTTGGTTCACCTTAATGGATGTGGAAGCACTCAGGTTACAGAAATATCCAGCAGCGAAAAAAAATCATAATTCACATCTGAGTCACCTGCCTGCCATAAAAGCTGCACTGAATCTGCGACATGGTGAGCTATGTGCAAAAATGACATCTCACAGTGGGCTGTTTTTTTTCTGTCGCTACATTACTGTTTTCAGTGCACACACTGAAGAACGCAGTCTAACGATCAATAGGTAACCAAATACAGAAAATAATCATTAGTTTTGGTTGTTTTTCCACATATCTATTGTTGGATAAGACTTTTTAAGAGGAGGTTTATGGTGGACAGTTGGAGAGGGCCTGTCTGTGTATGACCCGTCGCTGTGCTGTCATTGTCAGGAACACAAAGTCTAATAACCACAAAGGCTCACTGGATGCTGGAGCCTGAAAAGGATGCATGTGGACACAGACAGTAAATCCAGATTTTGCTGTCCCTATAACTGCCTCTTACTCCTCTTTGTTGCTGCAGCACTCTCTCTTTTTATGTGATGTCTTACATATTATTTCTACTGCAGAGGCTTTCTTTTCTCCCTCGAGGTAAATGGGAGAATTAACAACTCTGTCATGCCTTCTAGCAGACAACAAGCAGTTTTAAAACACTTTATATCCAAAGCTTTGAATGTGAGATATTCATTGTTAGCAGCTCATGACTGCAAATTAGTTTTAAACCGCAGTCGCTGATTGAATTCTTATGCAACCCATGTAGGTGAGTGTTCTTGATGACTGAAGACCATGTGGGTTCTACCACACAATCAAGCAATCAATGCTGGGACAGCAGAAATTTGTTGTTGTAAGGGTACATGAACCAGCATAAATCCACAACCTGTCATTTTTCAGGTTTTGTTACAGATAAAATGAACTATATATATATATTAACTAGTGAGTTTTAGAGGTGCTTGTAAATTATTATTTATTTGTTTTTACCTTTGTCCAGAGCCAGGCTGGCTGCTTCCACCTGTGTTTATGCTAAGCTAAGTAAACTCATGCTATCTGTGGCATTCATCATAAAGACATGAGAGTATGGTGTCAATCCCCCTGTCTAAGTATTAGGAAGAAAGTAACCAATTCCTTTAACACTCAGATGTTCCGCAGCTGAGGTTCACAACATCCTATGTTAACAGTACAGTACATTGCTACAGTTCATTCAGTGGATAATATGACTGTCTCCATTACATTTTGTAGCAATTTAGCCAATACTTGTTATTGTTATTGATGCTAATATCAGAATAAAAAATGGCAACCTCTCTCTTTAGAAAGTCAGTGGGATTTGTTGTCTGGGAACCATACAAAATTTCATAGCAATTGATTCAGTGGTTGCTGATGTATTCCCCAGTGGCTAGACACAAGTCTGGCAGAAAAAAGGTGCTTCCTGATTAAAAAAGAAGGTACCAACAGATAGTGTCAATAATAATCTTTGTGATAAAAAAAGAACACAAATGCTTACTCACAGCTCAAAATCTCCTGGCGTTAAATCTTCTCTCAGTCTGAAGAGATTCAGAAAAGTTAAGTGACAATGCAGGATAAAGAGCAGCTGAGGGGACAAAATTCAAACTCTCTTTGTCCTCAAACCCGTAGGATTTGCTGAGATCAATTCTGAAAGGATGAGTGATCCCTTCATTAGTGGAGAGCCAGGGGAAGAGGTGCTGAGGCGGTTTTATTTCATCGTTCAGCTCCCTGCTGATGAGGTACGGGAGATCACATTCCTTGGTTATTTCTTTACGTCTTATGTAATGCACCTGACAGGGTGATAATTAATTAGATGAAAGCTCAGGTGGCAGGGTCCTTGAGGATGCTGAGTGCCCCTTCAGTGACAGGTTCAAATCCATGGCCTAATGTACTTCCTGCTTGGTGAACTGGTATTCATCACAGCACATTAAAACATCACTGTTCTTACCCTTCTTTCCTACAAGCAATAATTATGGATCTCCAAACTTCACCGATTCACCAACTGAGTGATTTGTTTGATGACTTCTTCTCTCTTTGCTCACGGAGCATTCATCTGGCATGCATTCATGTTGCCTATATGCGGTTACACAAAGAGCAAGTGGGATTTACTTTGCTAATCTCATGTGACAACTGATTTACATACTGTGACAAGACACTAGCAACCATCACCACTGACTGCAGGCATGGAGCTCTGCATTTCTATTCCTAGGCTGCTGAAGAGAGTCATTCAGCCCAGCATGTCACACAGATGCTATCCCTTCTGCCTCCTAAGTGCAAGTTGTACTAACAAAGACAGGAACACACCACAAATAGCTTCGTCCATCAGCCACATAGAACCTCCTGACATCCCATAATTATTCCCTGGAGGCTAATAATAAAGTAGTGGCCACCAGACAGTCAACTGGAATGTTGCACTCAGACATGGACAGAAGCCGCATATGAGCTGCACGGTGACAGCGACTTTCGCTAGACATTTGAGTCAACAGCATTTAAGATGAAAAGAGCGGGGAAAAAAAGAAGATGAGAAAATCTAGAGCGTTTTGAGGTAGTGTGATACACCGGTGTCCATATTGGAAAGTGACAGAGCACAGCTAAGTGGTCTAATCTGTGTCACCACAACTAATGGTGCAACTAACAACAGGACAACTTATTCTTCAGGGTAAACTGGTACTTGTGTTTGTGTTTTATTCACCCCCTCAATTTATGTTAAGCAAAACTCAGACAGTTCTGGTTGTCTCTTTAATAAAAGTCAGTGGTGAAGCCTGTGGAGATAAACATCAATAAATACTTTAATTCTCTGAAGTACAATCAAAATATATCAGTCTGCAAAAACTGTGAGGTGCACATGTGCAAAATGTGAAAAATACAGTATGTATTTTTGTGGTATCTCATAAAGGGTCATGTCAGAGTAAAGGAAATAGTGGTTGGAAATGAGCTGAAAGTACAAGAAACTGATTTTTTCATTTAAATACCCATGTCTGTGTTCACTAAAGTGGTCGTTCCAGGATCACAGCGTGAGGCCAGGATGCTGTTTGTTTGTCAACAGATGACATTTACCATCCACCAATCCCTATCGACCAGCCACCAGTCCCCATCACAGGAACTGAACACCAACCTTATTGCTGGCAAAGCTCACCATCGCTTTCATCCACAGCTGAAAAAGTCTGATGTCAGTCACATCATCATGACTCACATCCAAGTTTTATTTTCTCCAGCACTTCTGTTATGGTAAAACAGTAAATGGTCTTGCATTTATATAGCGCTTTTCCAGTCCTATTGACAACTAAATGTGCTTTTCCACTACAAGCCACATTAACTCATTCAGCCACATTTCATACAGTGCTTCTACAATTTAAGCACTTTTCTATCTTACACCATTCACACAGCGATGATACATCCAGGGCAATTCAGGGTTCAGTACCTTGCCCAAGGACACTTTAACTTGTACACTGGAGAAACTGGGAATTGAATCATCGCCCTTGCGATTGGTGGACGCCATCCCCAATTTGTGTTCATCCACAAGTATCTGAGGCACAGAAACAACAGATATCAGTTCAAATGTTCAGCAGGTGTAAAGAGTTACTCATACATACTACAAAATCCCAAAACAAATATACACAACAATCTTACAGTACAAACAGAAAATCAATGCAATGAGGTACCTGCTATCAGTCAACACTCATAATTGATACTGAAATAGTAAAGACTAACAGAAGCTTAATAATAAAGATTGAAACACGTGGGTTTAAATCACTGAGATCATGTTTATGTGCATCCTTCATAGACACACTGACTAATTGGACAGTTTCCTGAGACAAAAAAAGCTCCTCGGTTTATCATCTGGCAGGTGGAGAGTGGGGAAACCTAGCAACAGGCAACGGCAGACAGTTTGTCGTCGCGCTCAGATTATCGAGGCACAGACAACAGCAAACTCACTCCTATATACACTTACATGTAAACCCACACACATGCGCGCTTCATTTGCACGGAAGAAAGGACACACCATACTGTGGGAAGCACATTACAAACCAGACTGACCAAAACACTTTCCAGCCTGTTGATCATTCCAACGCAAAAAAAACCCAACAAAAAAACAAAACAGATGATAATATTCCGGCAAATGTGGACATTTCTGAAGTGACCCAATTTTCTATGACACTGTGTGGGTTAGAGCAGCCTGGCAAAGCCAACTCTACTTAATCAGAAAGTGCACAGGCAAATGATTCATCTGTTAAATGCTGTCCCTTTGTGCGTGAACTAAACATGTCCCATTCAGAGCCCTTTTGTTTGTTTATGCTCTTAAGCTTTTATCACTCTGTCCCTTGTTGGAAAATGAAACCTGGAGGAAGGCAGATAAAAGATATTTTTTGGTAGTCTCTTCTCTGAAAACACACTGCTGCAAGAATTAAGAGATCTTTGGAGGATCATGGGTAATGTTTTAACAGCATGAAAAAAGCAAAAAGCAAAAAAAAAACTAATTGAGGTTATTGGCAGGACAGTTTCTGATTTTTCTGTTGTTCACACTGTGCGCCAAAACGCTTAATTTACTGCAATAACTACAAAACAGAATTAAACTCAGCAGCTGGTGAGATAATCATCCAATACACACCATCATCACTATGTAATATGTCCATAGCACATTTAGATGAATATCATCTGTTATGGGATAGTTACAGCATAGAAACCACATTTAAGGCCATAAACGAACGTGAAATGTAGGAACCAGAAGTGAACGGAATTGTGATCCTTAAGATTTATTCCCATTACTCACAATGTCTACTAAAGTGTCTGTGTAGCTTTCAGAGTAATCCAGTAATCCAGCAATGTGGTATTGCAATAAAATTAATTTTGGGGAGTCATAGAAGAAAAAGAAAGTATCAATGCATCACTGGCTGAGAGATCCTGAGTTTAAGTTTGGGTCAAGCTCCAACAACACCTGATCCTACATTTCCCATAATGCATCTCAGCATCTTTAATCACAGATGTAGAAGGCGTTCCCTCTTAAGATACCGTAGCTAATAATGGTCCCCAGAGGATGAACTGAAATAACTTTGATCCCTTGACGTTTTGTTGAGCACTATCATCATATCAAAATTTCAATTTGGTCAAATAATTTGTGACTGAATACCTGCCAAATTAATGACATTTCAGCCTCTGCCATTCTTTGTGTTTCACAATAATTAGCATATTTAGCATGCTAACATGCTAAACAAAGATTTTAAATTAAGAGCATTATTTAGGCTACAGGCTGAAACTAACCTTGTTTCTTTATATATATATATGTTGATTTATTTCCCACAATGTCTTTTCAAAGTATTACTATCATATTTTGCTTCCTGTGGTGACGACACTACCTTTCTTCTAAATAGCAGAACTTCTGACTCTGGTTGCACATCTTTCTTTTGAACGTTAGTGTGTTTTGTTAAGTGTGTAAGCAAGCCTTATAGCATATATGATTATAATAGTTTATGCCTGACACAGATGTGTTTTTAAGTAACTTGATGCCTTGTATTGTGTAGTGGCAGGCGGCATTTAAAGTTTTTCCTTTCCAGTCACTTCATGCTTGGACATCTAATAAAACTGTCTTGGGTAACATGTGGGATGTTTCTAAGTTTAAACTCACCTTGAGGGTGAACACAGCTTTGTAAACAAACTGCATGTCTCGCTGAGTAATACATGGAAATCAGAAGGTACATACTGTACATATGCTCAGTGCTATTTACCCACATGCTGTTCTGTTTCGACTTGTTTTTGCATTCAGTGTACAAGTACCAGTATAGCGCCACCCACATCACACTGTGTAAATAATCGATTTGGACGAGAGTGAGGAATCAATGTTGTCACTCATGGTGCCAGAAGGATGTGGGATTTAGTTAAGTATGAACATTAATCATAAACACGGCACAAATCTGCTGTTATTAAACATCCAGATCACAAGGCAAATGTTGATTTAATTCCCCAATTTAATTTAAAAAAAAAATTTCCCTAAATGTAAGTAATTAAAGACCACAGTCCTGTAACAATGACGGATACGTAGGATAAATAGTTAGGATGTATGTTTATTTAGACCCTCAAACAGGTAAAAATATAAAAGATGTAACATAAGCTTTCGGGTGTCATCAAGGAGGACAAAACATTTCATATGAAACTCCTCAAATGTGTGAAGCATGTCATTACAGATGAGCCCGTGAGTGGGCGACGTGAAGAGGAGACTCCTTGTGTGGCTTAAGCCTCATCCAATTAATTCAATTATCTGAAGTCTAATATGGTACAAGTGGGTGAAGTGATATCCCCACTTCGCTCTGTTGACGGTCAACAAAATGGATCATCCCAGCCTCTCTCTCCTCCGCTGACTGATGAGATGTGGCGTGATTCTGTCATAAATGTAATTATGTTTATATTGGGCCTCCATTCCACTGTCTGACTATAGCAGATCACATTACTGCCTCATCTTGGAAGGTTTCTCCTCCTTCATACAAGAGACACTTCGTTGTTGTGTGTGTGTGTGTGTGTGTGTGTTGATTATGCAGCTTAAACAGGTACTTGAAGGTGAGTGCAGCATTTACAAATTCTGTCACGAACATTGGATGAAACTCCCCAGCCCTGACTCATAATAACTGAAGCTGATGACAACTATTATTATATTTAACAGTTAAAAAAACAAATATACTATAAGTAACTTCAGTTTCATGGCTGATGATAGAAATATGAAGCATGTGACAGCTTATAGCTGCACTAATCCATCTTTTAGTATTAACAATGGATGAAATGACTATGTGAAAGTGGTCTCTGCAGCTCCTGTCAGCCTGACAGAGTATCTTAGCATCTTTTCATCAGTTCACCGTTTTGGTTTTGAAGCCCAAAACAGAGCTACAAGCAGAGTGAATATTAGGCTTACATTCACTGGGTGGACAGAAACATAAATTTAAACTAATAATGTTATTCTAATAATGTTATTAGTCTTCTTGGGTAAATAGGCAACTTTGCCAAGAGGTTCACCACTGAATTTTAAAGCTGTGTATACGTCTCGTTGTACTCCCACCATTTGTGTAAAAATCTCACTAGTAGACTTTTCAAATGGTTTCAATTTCTCCCTTAATCATCAACAAGTCACTATACAGAATAAACAAAGAAACAATAAAGCAAGGCACTGGAAGATGTGATTTTTCATCTTCTGACACTTTTGAACTGCAGCATTCCCGCTAGAGTGATTACTCGAGAGATGCCATTTTTATGAATATCTATGCCATCACACGTCCTCCAGTCGAAATTGCAGATGTACAGTACTGGGTCTCTTCTGGGAGCTTTTTTTTGACATCTCATAAACGAGAAAACATCACGGACAGATCTACAAGGGCTCAGCATGAATACAAGGTCTTAATCCCTAGATTAAAACAATTGGTTAAGCGTAGGCGTCCCTTCTTTAGTAATCCTGTTATAAATCTCCTGCAGGCTATAAGCTCTCTCCGAATGACTGAGGGATAAGCCCATGTGTACAGTAAACACCACCTCTGCCTCCCTTTGTGGTAATATTACATAATTTCTAGTGGGGATAAAGTGCTAATATTAGCTTTGACTGTATAAAATCTGTTTGTGTTATGCAGACATGCTGTTTATGCTTATCCATGCTGTATTTCCTCTACTTTTACACACATTTCTAAGTATAATGATGACTGAAGAAATGAATGATCAATCATGTTAAAATCAGTGGTTTTCTACCACTGCAGAAAATATGATTTCTTGTTTTCTTTTCTATTATATAACCTGACATCCTGAACATATTGACGGGGTAAATTTTTTCCAAGTTGTTTAAAGAGAAAACACTGCACGTGTACCTCATACGTGACACAGTCTTTTTTTTGTGTATTTCTGTCAATAGAGACAGACTGCAGATTTAACAGCACATAAGGCATAGATAAAAGAATGTAAACACCACAAGAAAAAGCGATTAAACTCTGAACTCGACAAATGCTTGAAAAGTACGTGAACCTTTGATGGTGCCTGGCCATGAAATGTAAGATTTTTCTGCTTTTCTTCCATTAAACATTTTTGGGTTTGGGAGTGTTGGTTGGACAAAACAAGACATATAATGAGGTGAGCATGGGCTGCAGGTTACTGTGATGGACATTTTTCACTGTCGCACCAAATATTTCGACAAGAAAATGATCGGCAGATTAATCAATGATTGAAATAGGGGTTAGTTGTAGCACCATAAGCTAAAACATATTTTAGTATATCTCCCGGGCACCCTAAATATCTGTCATTAATTTCATCCAACAGTTGCTGAGATTTTTCATGCTGAACCAAAGTGGTGGACAGAACAACAGCTGTAGAGTCACACAAATTGAAAAGTTAGGATGGTTTATAACTTTAAATCGTTGACTGAAACAGCTCAACATACAGTATAAACACACTGTAACTCCAGTTTAAAAGCACTAAACAACAACTATTCTTACTTATTTACAAATTGGGATTTTAAATCAAATGCCAAACACTCCTGCTGCTAACCAGGACTGGGGTTTTTTTTCAAAGCCACATGAGAGGACAGCTTGAACAGGCCAAATCATCTGTGGCCACACTGCAGGTGCATCAGTCAAAAACTGTCAAATCATCATATGCCGCTGGGAACAGTCTGGGAAATTGTGCCAAACACAGACAAGCTGTGTCAACAAAGAAGAACCCTCATCACAAGCTGAAATTACAGAATACAGAAATAAGAGATGCATTACAGTGATATACGGGAGCTTTAAAAATATTTTGGATTTAACAAACATCCTACATGTTCTCTGTTTTTCTTTGGCAGTGTAATAGTCTAACTGCTTATAAACCTTCTCTATTAATTACATTATTTTTTCTTTGCTGTATCCAGTAGCGATGTGATTTCTACACTGGGACTAAACCATATGTGAGGGGGCAGCTTCTTCCAAATGTGAAACGCTGCAAAAATTCGGTGAATTTTTTTCTTTAAGTTATTAATGACTGGAGAGAAAGAACAGCCTGTACTCCTCAGGAAAACTCAGCAGGTGGTGCTGGACTGTTGCCAGGAAAAGACTGGAGGTGACACTAATGCCACACGACAAACAAAAAGGAACAAAATCCTACTTGACAAACGGGGTTGTGTACTGAAACAAAGTCTGGAAAGGTTGCTGAGGGTCCGGCAGCCAAGTTTCTGCAAAAAGAACGATGATGCTTTTACTTTTAAAGGTTTGGAGTTTTTCATTTCTTTTGTTTGAAGAGGGGGTGTCAATCTTCTGTTGGATAATGCAATCTATTCCCATCACTCTTTCATTGAAAAATTATGACAGAATGCAGTATTAGATAAGTTCTCTTCTCAGAAATTTGAGAGGGCACAAGTGGAGAGGACAGGATAAAATATGCAGTTGCACATACAATTATCGATGGTGAGTATTTAGTTAGAGCGTGTCATGTTGTCTGTGAATGGAGAAAGGTCAAGGTTTGTAATCAGTCAGTTTACATTGTGCTAAAAAAAAAACACAATCCGGCGAAACAGTGGTCACAACAGAAAGGTCAACCATCGTCTAGACAGCTCGCTCCTGCTCCAGTAAATCTGACCGCTGTGTTGAAAGCAATGCTGTATGATTCCTGCTGATATCTTCCTGTACTCTGTGTGACTCAAAAGTTATCAGCGCCTTCTCTTTCAGAAAATGGGTTGACCCCCCCCGCCCCCAACACAGTGAAAAACTCCTCTCTCCTCACCACTCAGGAAATTAGCTAGTTAAATGTGTTGTTAGCTCTGGATTTAATTGGCCACCTGTTGCACACTGAAAGGATTTCTCATGGTTTTGTGTTGGTGTTCAGAAATCCATTTGTTTGTGCTTTGCAGAAGACTCAGCAAAACTCAGTCTCTCTTGTAGATTCTACAATTCCTCACTGAGCAGCACAAGACATGGACATACTGCAAACACTGGTGACAGTGTAATAGGTCCCTGCAGTGTCTGATCCCAGTCGAATGTGCCCTGTAGTCCTCTGTATGTTGCTTCAATCACGCCAATGCTTGTGCCATTACGTGACAGAGAGGAGCACATTTAAAGTTGTTCATGGCAATACGGCAATACAACAGAGGTGAATGGAATTTCATTAAGGATTTGTCAATACTTTGAGCACCACAAACAAACTTCCATTCTGTTGAAGTATTGGTAACAGTCGCAGGTTTAACATCTTGAACTCAGCCCCCCAAAGCTTTATGCTTCCTTGGACAGAAACTGTGAATGTGCAATTACAGTACCATGCATTTTTGATGACTTGAGTAAGACTGTGCTTCCTGAACATCACAATCACAATGGTCTGGGAGGCAATGATATCAACACTTTTTTAGGTTATTGGTCTGTCGATCAGGCCGTCACGCTGATCCAGACTAAAATAAATCAACATTAGTGCAGACATTCATGGTCCCCAAAGGATGAGTCCTGCTCACCTTTGTGATCCCTTGAGTTTTAATCTGCTGCCACCACTAAGAGTTGACATCTATTGGGTATCAGTTTAATGTCTTGATCACATTGGGATGGGTTAACCTGATTTGTGGTACAAACTTATGTCCAACCCCCTCAGGATGACGTGTAATAACTCTGGTGATCCCATGACTCTTCATCTACTGCCATCATCAGGTCAAATATTTAATTTTTGAGACACCAAACATCTGCAAAACTAATCAATTTGAGAGCTGGTTTTCCTGCTCTATTGTGTCGCCTGGTTGTGAGTTCTTCAGTAAGAGTATATTGCGATGCAGTGCTATTGGTGTTTTGAAGGTTGAGCCAGTGATTCATCTCATCCTTCCATTATATATTATTTGCTGGTAGCAGCAGTAGCATCTGAAACAGATTGGGGGTCATCGTGTTCGCTCTGTAATGCTTCAAGGTATCGGCCTGAGGTTTTTCCTACGCACATTCTGTGGCAGCCTGTCAATGCCCGCTGATGCTCCCTTTGGCTTTTCCCTTTATAGCAGTACTAGCTCGGCACTGAGGCAGCAGACACATCAGGGCGAGCTGAAGTTTCACATTTCCCACGAAGAATAGGAATAAAAACATCTACGGCGCTTTTTTCAAGGATTCTAGCACATCAGTTTTGTGACAGATTTATTAATCCGCAGAGAACTTTGTTCCGCTCGAAACTGCTGTCAGTCATTTCCCACACATTACAGAAGCTGCCACTGCTGAAAGCTGGATGCACTGTATTTCCTGTTTCCTGACAATCCGGAAAATGACACGAGTGACTCATGAGTTCTGGGGACATTTTCTGATTCTGCTGAGAAAGGAGGGTTTTTGGAGAAACATCATCGCATGCTCATTCCCTCCTGTCTCTATTTCTTTCTTTCTCTCTGTCTGTGTGACACAGGTGAGGAACCCCTGACTGAAAAGCAACATCCGGGACTTTTTTTCCAGGGACACTCAGCAGACACCTTTAAAGTTCAGCTCAAGCACGCCATTTCCTGAAGTCTAACACACACACCTGACATCAGTAGGTTACAAGCATACACGCACAGAAGTGATGAAACTCCCTCCTTAGCAAGATTCGATCTTGCAGGCTTCGCTGCATTCTGTACAACTCTGAGCTGAGTCTGATTCCCACCTCAGAGGATTTCAGTGTGTGTTTTTCAGCTGCCTGTTCCACATTTGGCTTTTTTTTTTGTTTGGGGTTTCCTTTCAGTTTTCCTTTTTTTGGCTCTAGTTTACCAAACAAACAACAAATCCTTATGACTAAATGACAAAATTGATCATTGATTATCAACTTCTAAAATGATGTGAGCATTTTCCAGCTGCCACCTCACGGTTTGCCAGTCTATAGCTACTTAGCTAAAGGCTAAGTGCCGACAAGAAGTCTTGAAAAATTCAAGTTTAAGCAACTTTCAACACACAGAATGGAACTTGATTCCAAGGTGAGGAGTGAACTGAACAAAGACAGACAAGAATTGTTTCAGAAAAAAAGAAACTTGAACATTCACAACTGACTGCAGAACTCAACAAACTCCATCAGCTGGGGAGGATCCAGTGATGTGATCAAAATGTCCAGAACTAAACGGACCTTGTGGTGAGATGTTTAGTTGAAGTGTGGGTGGTGGTTATAGTTAGAAGAAACCTATGTTGACTGGTAGAAGAAGCGACGTTCACCTCACCTCAACTTCCTTGATAGGAAATTTTGCTGCACTATAAAAATCTTACCCTGCTTCGAACCTCACGTTTTCTTTACATTTCGTAAAAGCACATTGTGTGAGATGCATTAAACATACTCTTTTTTTCTTAATCAGTACATTTGTTTCTTATGTCAACTGTAATTACATGTTCCAACTTTTCTTCTCCTGCACTGCTCCATGCATTCATTTCCTTAATTTGCTCCTGGATGCATGCAGAATATTCTTGGACATGAATACAGCTTTATACCTAACCTTCACCGGAGGATGTCTCAGACATGTCAAAGCAGATATGTACACCTCACCTCTGTTAATGGGATTCTGCTGAGGCCATGCGTGTACTCAGTCATATTTTAGCTTGCTCGCAATTACCCCCTAACCTCGGTAATGTAATGGCTTACTGGGCTTCCCGGGCAACTCGTAATCTCTGAAGCTCCTTCATTAGCAATTATACATGAAAGAGATATTGTGGCAGACAGGTTGTTGTGGGAAAGAGCCTTTCTTGTTTGCTGACATTGATGTTTGCGAGGGAGAAGGGCACGAGTGAGGGATTGCGGTGTGCCGCATTAGCCACGGGTCACAGGCAGGACTCGGCTCATTATTTTCCATCCACAGCTTTCAACGCCACGTGCCTCGCAGACACCTTGATTAGCTTGACAACTGGCCGGGTGTCCATCAAAACGTGCTCTCAGGTCAGATGAAAGGTTTGGGAGGTGGAGGCTGTAATGGATTTGGGAAGGACAAAGAGGGAGAAATGAACGGGCATCCAGTAATTGTACTGGCAGCGCGCTCAGACCTGTTGGCAGCGGTCGGTGATTTGTCTAAGAGTCTAGCTGGTAGGAGACAGGGAGAGGACGAGAAACCTTTTGCCACCTTTTGTCTCAAACTTAAAATAAACTTCACATCATCACATGACTCATGAGCAGTGTTGGAAAGCAGCATTTCCTCAAGTGCATTTGTAAGGCACTTTCACCTTAGTGGTGTATTTAAGTGTCTTATGATAGATCACACGAAATAGCAGTTACTATGAAGTTATTTTGCAGATTCATATTTTCCATTCAAAAAATTGCAAAAAATATATTTGGATTATATTAAGATTGGCTGGGGACACCTTACTGAAAAAGACAGTGTCTCCTGTTAGTGGGGCTCTTTTAGATGTCACATTTAATGTCAGTGCATTTCCATCCACCTGTTTTGAGCATATTTTCAAAAAAAAAAATGTACACAAATTGTTTTTGTTTTTTCCTACCCCATTAATTATGCCATAATCTGTCACATTCATCTGGTGAAGGGCAAAACCCTCAGGAGCCACTGGACTAAACTAATTAACTGTACACCTCGATGCATCAGTGTTCAATTAACACAATTAACACAAGAGTCTGCAGAGAGAGTACTTTCATTTCTTCTATAACTTTTAAATAAGTAGGATTTGGAATGCAAGACTTCCACTTGCAAAGTAGTATTCTTACATTGCTATTTTTCATTGGTTATTACACGAAAGTGAAAGATTTGACTGTTTTTTTCACCACTGCTTAAGGGTTTTGTTACTTTGTGATTATAAAATAATCTTGTTTTGCCCCTTTTATAAGTTTGGATATGTGAAGATTTACAGTCCAAAGTTAATTATCTTAAACTTTTTGTTTAATGAAACAACAAAAAGAAAAATAAGTATTTCCATTTAAGTTAACCCCAACTACTGTTAAACATTACTATTATGATTAACACTTTGCAATAAAGAACCAGAAGAAGAAGAGGAACAATCGTAACATAAATGAAAAAGTCAGCACCCGTTGCTGTAAAAACCTGATGAAAGTGACCTGACTGCTTTTTGTTTCCAGGCTAGGCTTTGTTGAGTCCAAAATTGTCTCAGGCTGCACTCATGCTCAAAAGGGTTTTAAAAGGTCAGTGTTGAAGCCAGAAGCCGGACCCCCCTCCGCCACATGAGAAAACAAAGACATAAATCTAAATACCAGTTCCAAAAATAAAATAAAGGCAAATAGGGACGAGGAACCAACACTTTATTGTTACATCTCCTCACCACTGGGATCAGCAGAAATAATCAAAATGATGTTAAAAGTTAGGTTTGCTGAAGTTTTAGAAGTAGCCTTAAATTTAATCCACTGGAGAAGTGATTTACTTCTGCAACCCACGTCCCTTCAGCTGGACATGAAAATGAATAGGTGTGCATAGTGACTCGCGGTAATAATGACTTTCTGAGGGTTCCCTCCAACATGCTCCTCTAAGATTTGTTTACACTGTTTTCAAAGGATTTAAGGCTCCAATTTAAAAAAAAATAAAAATTGAAATATATTTTGGTTGTAACCAGTCATTTTCAGAACCAAACACAAACACATCAAGCAGAGTACACTGCACACGGGTACGACGAGGACTTGTCTGCCCAGTGAGCAATTCTGAATATGAGCAGAGAGGAGATGTGGTTCACTCCCCGTCTCCGTTGCCAACTTTGTCACAGCCAAACGCTCTGCAAACAGTGATTTGAATGTTCCAGACAGGAGAACAAGAAAGCTAAAACCTTTCAGTCACTGCCTTCAGAAAAAAAAGAAGAATATTTAAGATTTTTTTGCAGTGTGACTCACAAGTCAGCCAGTGTTTAAGAGACAATGCACAAGCTCCCAATTGAGAGTCCCTTCAGCTCATTGCTTGGGCAACAGCTTTGAACCTGTGATCCTGCTATGATAATAAGTCCTCTGCTGCAATCATAAGAGGCATGTGGGTTTTAAATATTATAATGCACTTGGTACAAAACCTTTAAACCTTTTTCTTTTAAAAAAAAAGCAACAACAATTATCATGCAGATTTACACAGCATGCAGCAAAGTGGACTTTGCAGCATTTGTAAACATCAGCAAGCTAAAAGTTTGATTGAACCAGTGTTATCTAAATATGGCCAGCGACATCAAGCCTGAGTTAAACAGTTTATAAGAAGAAACTGAATTGGTGTTATATGATCCCTTATATGAACCAAAGGATGCTAAAATGCCTTTTAAAGCTGCAAGGAAATGCATAAGTGGGTGATTTTTGTCTGTGGGTTCATAAGTATGGAAATGATCAATTTCTTATACAAAATCATTGATTCATGCAGGTTCAGGATTAGGGGAAGTGTATGGTTAAGGAAAAAAACACTACTGCCTTAGATGGGATGTAAACACATAATTTTATACTTTCATTCATGGGTATTGAAAATTGGCAGAATGCTCAAATATGAGTGTAACTCTCAGGGTGAATGGTTGGTCACATGCTATATTAAAATTGAAGTATTGTGCCGACGCGTGTGGCAACCTGCTCAGTTCTTCTGCCATTATTGTATCCAATTTGAAAAGAGAACAACTACAAAACCAGAAAGACACATCAAAGAGCGACAACATCATTTAACAAGACCACTGACAAAATGAATAGCTCTTGTAAATTACTGTCTGCTGCCAGGCTTCGAGTTCGCTCTGTGACAGAGAACGCTGCCTTGCCTGACAATACGCAAAAAAAACGACTCTGCGCGACAGATTATTGTGGATTTATGAGCGTGAGCATGACGTTAAGAAAGTACAGCGCTAAGAACCTAATCAGTGATGCCATCAAGAGAGACAGGCGAGACTGTTCCGCCACTAATGAATGGGGCTGCGGCTGCTGAAATGAACATAGCATTATTCCCGTCAGAGGAGTTGGCACGTTCACGAATCAGTGCTCATTCTGCTGTTCAACAAGCTCAACAAATGACAGTACAAAAGTCAAATTTACATACAAAAGAACAGATTTGACCTTTCCACTTTTCTGAGTTTTTTAGATATAGAACAAAGGACCTATTTATTTTTTTCCTCTAAGAAATGTTATCTGGGATAATGACCATGGGCAGTAATCAGTGCAAATCAGCAACCCCTCTAATGTGATTATTATGCTATTATTCTGTATCTGTTTAAAATAGGTATGTTGTCAATTTGTAGGATGCAGAGAGTCTTATTTTTGTAACATTTCTTGAGATTTTCTAAATCAGATTTTATATGCTTGAGATTAATTTCCTTTAAATAATATCAAACAGACGAAACCTGATTCCTGGCCCAAAATTAGAAAAGATTAGAGTGCATTTCTTATTATTTATTTCCAGTCAGACAGGGTATTTACATAGAAATATTAGCTAGTCTGATTATGATACGACGTTAACTTCGGCAGCTGTTTGAATGGCTTCTTGTAATGAATACGTTTAAATAAATAAAAGATTAACATTTTCACGCATTCATGGTCCCTACAGGATGGATCCCACAGACTTTGGTATACCTCATATGACCTCTCTGCTCTCTTGTTACTGTGAGCTTTTTGGGGGTTTTTTTGGTGAAATGGCCCGACAACTACTGGATGATGACTTTTCACCCAAACCATCATCAGGATCAGAAAAAAAACTAATGACATTCCCATCCATCTCAGCTGTATTTTGAGTTTTGTGCTAATTAACAAATGTTAGCATGCTAATATGCTAAATTAAAATTGTAGCAATGGTGAAATGCTGAAACTCACTTAGCTCAAAGCACCACTGTGTAAAAGTGTGGCCTCAGAGAGCCATTACCATGGAAGACAACTTTCTGTCAGTAATTATTATCAGTCATACAATGTAATTATCATGCTTGTGATCATGTTTATTATCATTACATTGTTTTTCTCATCCTGGCTGCATGCTGTCTCTGTGTCTGTGATGAAAATCCAGTCAGCAATGTCTGTCTCCATCATTTTGTCTGTACAGTAAGTTTCATCATATCTAATTCTCAAGTATTGTTTGCTTTTTTTTTCTTTCTCACCTCAGGTTCATTGTGTGGTTTATGTCAGGAAGGTCCACTGAGTAGAATTTGCCCAAAGTGATTTGAAATAAAGATTTGCTCATTGCCAAAATCACTCATAGTATCACTGTCACCACCAAATATTTTATAATAATTTTATGTGTCATCTTGCATGTTATGGTGTAATACGATTTCACTGATGTGAGGCAAACATACCACTGAGAACAACTGGATTTCATAGTGACTCTCCTTTGCAGAAATCCCCCCCCCCCCCCCCCGCACACACACACACACCCCCCCCCAGTTTCCAGTGGCCCCACGTCTTCAACCCTGTCACTAGCAATTGCTCGTATTCGCAATTATGCCTTGTTTACTTCTGTCATTCCCTTCAGCTGCGAGCGAGATGCTTATGTAACGCAACGTACGATGCAGGATCATCAGCGCTGCTGTCTCCACAAGAGAAATCAATTTGCCCCGTCGCTTCTCGCCTTGCCTTTTCCAATAGCTCCATCCTTTTTCTTTCTTCCCTCTGTGGCATGTGTTCTCGGTCTTCCCCGCATGCCATAGGTGAACAGTGGGAGTCCCTTCATGGTCACTAAATAGTATTGCTGCCGCTCTGCCCACAAACCAAAACAGAGGCTGGGCTGAGTTTGAAGCTTATTCTTCATGAAACATAGTGCTTAGAGATAAAAACATACTGAAGTGGCTGGATGGTGCTTTTGGGTTAAAGTTGTTCAAACTGTTTTGTACCCAGGAATGTGTGAGTACTGCTGCAAATTTGGAAAATTTTGTGTGTCTTTCTGTATTGTGGGTTTCAGTCTAGCCTTTTTGTGTAAACTCATAAATCAAAAGAAGGAAACTACAGGTCAATTTAAGGGAAGGACACAATCAAATTCCTGTCAAACAGATGTCATCCAGCTCCCACTGTATCCCACCCAAATGGATAAATGTGATGCACACATGACACGACCATGACTCTCATCCAGTCGTACTCGGCTGCACAAGGGGGGCAGGAAATCTATTAACCTTTAAGGCAGCAAGAGAACCACCCAGGCAGCTGGGAGGGGAGCAAATGCATCTGTATTTAAAGGTTAGGGGAGATACGGAGTAATGATGCACAGACAAACGAGAGTGGAAGGGGGGTGGGGTTTGATATCCAGGAACATAATCACGCAAATTACTGTTGACGCTCTCAGAAGTCTTTGAATGGATCCTCACCAGGCATGTTGGGAGTTTAACCTTTCCACTTTTTTCATATTTGCAGATAATGCAGCATTAGTTTGGTTTGACTACAAAGGGAAATGAAATGGCATTTAGGTTGAAGCATTGGCGATATAGTATAGTCTAAAGATCATATGATAGAAGTTGTTGATGCTTTCCCTTTTGTAAGATTCAGATAAAAAAATCTACTCTCCGTTAAGATGCGTTTTCCATAATTCCACCTTATAGTTGAAGTGAAGACTGCTGCCATTAACATCAGAGGAAATTAAACTTGTTATGCTTCAAAGAAAACAAGCTGTGGAGCTGCATCACACAGCAAAGGCTGCCTATTTTGCTTTTTTCAACTGTCATTTGCTAACTACATCGATAATGAGATGAGATACAATACGTCAGGATCTGTTAGCTCATACCAGCTCCACCAACTAATTTACTGGAAGAAATCCTGCAAGGGTATGGAAATTGTCTTTGATTTGACTCATAAAAAACTCAGTTCACATAGACTAAAAAACATCAGAGTAAGTGTTAACATTTAAAATTCATAACTGGTCTACAATATTTAGGGTAGTTAAATTTGAGAGTGAGAGGTCGTAATAACATAAACCGTAAGAATCCAATTTTTGTAAAGTAGAGAAAATTGTGCTTTTTTTAAAATGATGCTTCAGAAATGTAATTTATGTATTTATTCATTTTGACTTGGCTCTTTCCTCCGAACCCTGGGAACATTTGCAAAATGCACTTAATGACGCTGTATGTATTTATCATTGGCCACGGGCATTTAAAGCATACTTTGATCATCCATATTTGTATTTTGGGTGGTGCGACTGGGTTTTTATTGTGTTAATGTCATGTTAAATGTTGTGATTACATCATATGGTGCATTACACATTTTTACTAAGATAGCCATGAAACCTGAAACTGAAGCAAAGTAAAATTTCCTTTTGCACATCTGCCCTGAATAAAGCAACAACTTTTTCCGCAGGACTAAATCACAAAGAGATAGAAGATAAAGATAAGAGAAGATAAATCCAGCACATGTGTTTACGAGTCTGTGGGTGTGTTCCAAGGCAACTCAGGAAAAAAGCTACTCAGACTTGTCAGCATGTAGTAGCGAGTGCGTAAACACAACAAACACCCCCCACAAATGTGGCAAAGGAAGCCATCTTGAGAAAGAAGAAAATAAAAGGCTCTGAGGAAAAAGTGAAAGCCTCCAGGAGAGAAGGTCAGCCAAGATCAGCAGACAGCGACAACTCTGTAATAATCCACCCCTGTGTGGAAGCGGATTAACGTGACGGTTTAATCAAATTTATCAGGGTCAATACAACGACATCCTCATCCTCCACCGATAGCGGAGAAGGTTGAGGCCGGTTTTTAATTTTATTAAACTGCCTCTTCCAGGTGGACACAACTGCTGCAAGTCTGAGTGAGAGAAGATACTTCTTTTTCACAATCAGGCAGTAAAAAGCAATGCCACAACAATAAGCTTCTGTCTACAGTATGCGCAGCACATGACAATTTTACAGATACACTGAATATTACAGCAATGATTAATATGCAAATGGTCATTTCTGGGTCCAACTGTAGGAGCCAAGCAAAGACATTGTCATTTTGAAGGGTTAATGAGGGGAGTAAATGTCTTGATCCTCTGTGGATCCCTGACCAAGGCCACATTAAAAACATTTAATGAGATATTTAATGGATGGCTCTGCACATCTATCTGACAAGATGGCAAGCTAGGCATCAGCTCCACCCTGTCAAATGCCCTTTTCCCCCCATTTTTTTTTCTCATGGCATATTGTGTGTAGTGGTGTGTAAAACTGCTAGCATTACCCCACTGATGGTGGGAAAGTAATCAGAAAGGCCATTTTGAAGCCATCATTATGTGAATACTACACATAGCGAAGAGCACTTTGGCGAAGTGAGGCAAAGAGCTGCAGAGTGACAGCTGCATTCAGACAGAGCGGACTGGAGGAGAAACACTCGAGCTTACGTCTATTTAAGACAAAAGCTTTTGTTTCCAAAGTCAAATTCATTTTTGCTTACTTGCACAAAAGCAGAGAAATTAGTTTGTATCATGCAGAAATCTGCCAACAGTCTGATTTATGATTTTATTGAGTTAATTGGGTTGATTTCATAGCAAGAGGAAGAAAATAAGAAGTCCAGCTTCCAATCCATCCATCCAATACTCTGGTGTTTCTCGTGGTTTATTCAGATTCAAGAGAGCAACAAATAAAGGCTTCCCGAAATGCAGATGAACGTTCAGTCTGCGAGGCTTCTCTTCACCAACATGTGTCACTACTGTAATAGAAAAATCTTTCGAGTGCTTGGCCTCTCCGCAGGAGGCTCAGAGGAGCTGTGGCTGTCATTAATTCATTGGCAAACAAGCAGAGAATCGCCAAGTGGCTCCTCCTCATGTCCTCAGAATGTGTTCACAAAAGTGGCAAAAAGGAAATGGGGGGGAGGTGTTAAGGTCAAAGCAATCCACTGTTCA
Organism: Psettodes erumei; assembly: GCA_016785225.1. Classification (NCBI taxonomy): domain Eukaryota; kingdom Metazoa; phylum Chordata; class Actinopteri; order Pleuronectiformes; family Psettodidae; genus Psettodes; species Psettodes erumei. Next base: position 418,018 of record JAFBJZ010000737.1, read on the forward strand.
CATTAATGATCTCAAAAGTATATACTGGAAGGCTAACATGGTGACCATACCTATAAGTTGTGGGCAGAACTGAGATTTCACAGCATTCGCAGCCAGCAGTGGAGGGAGCGACTGATCTTAATGCATCATTCTTTTTGTGCCTTTCCAAGTAAGAAATTATACATCGCAGGAAAATCCTCTTACTTTTCATTGCCCATCTTTCCAGGACAGAACATTGCTTTAATTTACACAATGGTTATGCTATTGTGTGGGAAAAAGAGTCAGAGGAAATAACACCTGTTAATGACCTGGCAAGCTACTCCTTAATGGTACGCTGTGCTGCTTTCATGTTAAGAAATAGTTAATTACAACACAGAGATAGGATGTAGCTTCAAGTCAAGCAGGTGAAAGCCATTCCTCATTACCTACTGCTACAATGATGGGACGGCTAGAGAATTGGCGGAGGCTGAAGGTGGAGAAAACATATTGTTTCACAGACAACACCGCTTCATAGGCAAGATTACCTCAGACCAGCAAGACTTACCGCTCAGAGATGTGGTTATGATTGTGTGCAACAATCAGTGGTTTTTCTTTTGTACTGTACAGAAGCTACAGTATGTATCCTCACCTTAGTAAAACAACAACAACATCCATAGAAGTGATCATTGCATTATTATCAAAAGTGATTTTTTTCTAATAAAACAGCTTCTTGTTGTTCTCTTACTACTTGTTACAAGTTTGCAGTGTCTTCTGTATGAGCTCACCAGTGGCATCTACTGCATCGTGTACAGCAAAGTAGACCTTCAGCATAATCTCATATCTACAATAATGGTCTCAGGAAAAAAAGATAGGCACAGAAAACTGATTTATTGTTGGTCGATGACTTTTCTGTGCCAGGTTTGATCAACTGATTGTCTCAACATAGATAACTGATAACTGAGGGTAATTTTTTTATTGTCAACACCTAAATTTTAATTCCATTCACACAAAAAATAACATATTTTGGATAGTTATCTAATTTTCGGTAACTTCACAGGGAAATAAAAAAGAAATCAACCATCCACAAGCTACTTTTCCTTCCCATCCTTGCTATTTCTGCCTCTCCACCTCTCAAATCACTGCATCCTAAAAGCCTGAAAGTGAGATAAAGAAGAGCACGACCACCCAGATCCCTGGCTTTTACCTCCCTGCCCCGTCCGTTCCCCAAAACCATTTACCCCCGTGTCTGATAATCCAGCTCGATAACAAGAAGATAGACCAAGACTGAGGCGGCGTCTCTGTTAGCCGTGATTACACAACGGTGTTATCCCTTCCCCCTGCTTTGGCCTTTTGTTCCCAGGTGATGTGCTGATGAGCTGCTTCTCCCTATAGGCACGCTATCTCTGTACGGCTCACCCATACGGAGGCTGCAGACAGCCTGATAGCATCATTGCCTGCAACAGGTCAGACAGGAAAGATGGTGGTGGTGATGGTGGGGGGCATTTGGTATGTCCTTTCTCAGATTTTTTTCACAGACTGAGGCGAAGAGGGATCAACAAGTGAGCCTGGAAATTGGCATTTTAATGCACTTTTTCAGAATTTATTTGTGAGACTTTCAGCACTGGTTGGAAGAAAAATGTACTTTCGCCGGGCGGATCAGGAGGAAGACATTTCTCAGCAGAGGTCGCACATTCTCCCTGCGCCTGCGTCGGTTTTCTCTGAAGCACACCAGCCAAATACCTGCAAGTTGATTGGCGGCTCTAAATTGCGTGCAGATGTGAGTGTGAATGGTTGTTTGTCTCCATTTATCTGCCCTATGACAGACTGGCGACCGGTCCAATGTGAGCTGAGATTAACTCCAGCGCCCCTACAACCCTCAAAAATGGTTAGTGGTATAAGCAAATGGATGCTAATTGATTTTTACACATTTTTACATAATCTCTTGGTGAGTTGGGTCAACAAAGTGTGTGTGCGTGTGCTGTGCAGACATTTTTTTAACTGATCAGTGATAAGACAGTAAGCCACGGGGACCTTTATGGTAAAGGTGCCAAGACATCTGTCAGAAAGGATCAAGTATAAAGGAAAATAAAACTATTTTAATAACCAACAGCTATTCTTCTGGTACACTCCATGCCCCACATATAAGAGCTGGGAAACAGCAAATGAAGCTTGAATCAACCAAGCAGGGTGTTTGCGAGGGAAAAGAGGATTTTTGTGTCGCGTGTGTCCATCACAGCAAGGTGCTGCACAACAGGTGTTATGTAAGACATTGCCTATCCACTGTTGTGTAACCGCCAAGGCGCATCGTGGCCTTGCCTTTTATTAATAAGCAATGTTGTGCCTACCTACGTCCTGAAATAACCCTGGGAAAACAAAACAAAACAAAAAAAACTTTGCTGGAGAAGGAGACAAGCCCTTCAAAGGATGCTTCATTCACAGTTCCTCTTCATGCGTGGGCGAGGGTTTAAGAATAGGTCATCCAACTGTTCGTAGGGGGTTGTCAGAGTGGATACTGTGGACGATGCAGTGCAAATACGGCACTCTCTTGTTTGTTTGGGTGTCTGCGCCGCCGGTTTTCCTTCAAACGTACCTCTGGATTCTAATAACGGCTCAGAGGCCTTTTGACTTTATCGGGGATTATATGTCCCTGTCTCGTCTGCTCTCCTCTCATGAGATTTATTTCCAGTTATGCAGGGAAGGAGCACCTGGTCCATCAAACAAATGAACAAGCTACTGCCATTTCTCTTTTGGGAAAGAGAAAAGTTGCCAATCTTACGACATGTTGGCAGTGTGACTTATATTATCATAATTGAAAGGGAAAAAAAGTCAGTCTGACTCATGACATTTTGCGTCGTCTTTGCTTCTTCTGTTATTTAGATTTGCCTGCTCAGAGCATCGATGTTTAACCAGGCTGATCAAATATTATTCACCATAATTTATGATTCACACATGCACACAAACAATCCAGACATCGACAACAGTGGTTCGTCTGATGGCATTCATCTTAGCATGCCATCGACGTTGGCTGACACGAACATGCCGTCCTCATCCTCACAATACCCCCTCCCCCCCCAGCCGCCACTGACCACCACCGAGGGAGATTAACGCTGTGGTTTTCTCTATATTGTGTTTAATTATAGCTCTGTGAGAAGTGGGGAGAGTCTCTCTGGTCCAGCTATCGAATGTCCAGGTAACCATGACAACAACTCAATCAAAGACCAACACTGAATTGTGGATGTCTGCACTGGAGTGTACACACACACACACACACACACATACAGGATTATATTGGATTTAATAATCGTGAATTGGGAGAAGCTTGGAGCTACCAGGAGTCCAACCAAACTGAGTCCCCAGGCAAGAAGGGTCTCGGTCAAGGAGGTGACCGAGATTCTGGTGGTCACTCTAACAGAATTTAAGTCAGAGATGGGAGAATCTCAGCCAGGCTTTTAACGTAGAGTAGCAACAAATGAATTGTAAAAGGCACATGACAGGTGGCTAGACGACTCACAAATTGCATTTTGCAAGACTTTGTGAGCACGAGGAGACAGATTCTCTGGTCTGATGAGACAAAAATTAAACTGTTTGGGCAGAACTCCAAACAACTGTATCTGGCTTTATCTCACTTTATTATTATTGATTACTGAGTGTAGACTGACAAAAAAAGGAGTTTTATGGGGTTTTAAATGTCAACAACATAATGAAAAGTGAAGGGGTCTAGAAACTAGGTGCATATATATATATATATATACTGTAAATCAAAACATTCTGTGTATGTGTGTGTGGGTGTGCATGTGTACATATACTGTACAGTATATATATGAATATGTTGGACAGCAGAAACCTGAGTATGAGGAGGAGGGAGAAGAGGAACCATAGTGGAATGATAAGCCCCTGCACAGCATGTACCACCAACGAATAGAAGAAGTGGCTGATACAGAAAAATAATACCGGTGGCTGGAAAAGGCTGGTGTGAAAGACAGCACAGAGGCACTAATCATGGCAGCACAAGAACAGGCGCTAAGCAGGAGATCAAAAGATGCCTGGGTCCACCGCACCAGACTGAGCCGCAGGTGCAGGCAGCGCAAAGTCCAGCACGCAACAGCAGGGTGCAAGAAGCAGGCGGGTGAGGCGTACACGGAACATAGTGTACAGGAACATCTGCACTGAGCCAGAGCCAGAGCAACCTCCACGGTGGCGGAGAATGACCAAGCTGAGAGCCTGCTAGACTTCCACATCCAGGCTGGTGAAGGTGATTGGATGTAGCAACACCAAGAGGAAACAATGTCACAGAATGTCAAGGGCTAAAGGAGCTGGAGGGGATGTGGAAGGTGAAGGCAACAAGTGGTGCCAGTGGAAGTCGGAGCACTCTGGGAGAATGACTCCAGCAGATTCCAGGAGCAACATCCCAGATCCATGAGCAGTCCGAGAACCAGTTAAGATACTGTGCAGATCCCTCAGGCTCCCAGGCCTCTGGTAGAGGACCTGAGCTTGCATTCAAATGTCAGAGAATGGTAGAGAGCCCAGGTTGCAGGAGGTGATTTGAAATTGAATCATCACTGTGGAGCAGAAATTTAAAAAAAATCAAAAGCAATAAATTATATAGTGACACGTTTCATTCCCATCTCCAGCCAGGAGTGAAAGCACGGGAGTTATTGATTAGCTAATATGAAACAGAATACATTACATGCAAAGCGCACACATTCACACGCACATTTATCTGGGTGTGGGGGGGGAGCATGGTTTTATTACCTTGGAAATGGTCATGAATTAATAGCTTCTCTTAAATGTAGTAAAATCACAGGCTTTAAGTGAGCGCAGTCTTCATGTTCCTTTTCTTTCTAAAACGCAGGACGCTGCAGGGAACACAAGGCTCTTTGTTTTGTCAATCAGGTTACGAGAAAAACACTCAAATAACCACCGCAAACTTCAGCTTAACCTCACAGATACCATCCTCGCTGCAGTGCCTTTTTAATCAGAGAGATATGACTGCTGACAGCACACTGATTATCATGATTACAGTGTCCTGGGGTCAGACTTGCTTTTTAAAACTGAATGTACAGTTAAAAACAAAAAATATAATCAGTCCAAACTGAAAAAAAACAAGGACAAGAAGATTAAAAAGCAAAGCAAGGCTGCGGTGCCTCCTGATGCATTCAGCATGACTTTGTAATGCTCTTGATTTGAACATGCATTAAAAAATAAAAAAAATAGAAATTGCATAACACACGATTAAGACACTGAAGTCCGAAGACACTAAGCAGAATGAATATTTTGTTTACTTACAATGAGAGCTTTTGCGTCTGGTATTGAAATAGTTTGTATTTGTTAAAAGATGCTTCCAAACTTGAGTGTCACTTGACACTGCCTCTGACTTAAAGGCGAGAGTTCATGCAACACCAGAAGCAGGTGCAGGACCTTCTCTCCATCCAACTGAAAATCACCCAACCTATGATCCAACCTACCCTTATATTTAATGTGAAGTAAACAAACACAATACACAGATTTTGGATTGAAACTGAAATAAACAGACAACCTGTTTGATGCCACTGCCTCCCTAGGATTCATTGTTTGTGGTTCAGCTCCATGCTGAGCAAATTACACAACACCAAAATGTGGAAGAGAAAATCAGAGCCCATCAGTCCCCAAACTCCTGTGGAGCTGTTTAATAATTCAGCATGAGAAAATGAATATTGATGAATGAAATCAGTGGTTTGGTTCAGAAGCAGAGGGGAAAATATATATGTTCTTGCTATTAGAGGAAGTGGTCCATTCTATACGAATCTTATCTGAGAGTTGGATTTACAGGCACTGCTGGTAATTAGTGTTTTACGAAAGAAAACACAGAAACAAATTTAGAGCCTCCTAGCATTGTAGTTTTAAGAGGTTCTGAAGAAGCAAATGAAGCAAATTACTCCTCTGAAATTGAAGATTGCTTTTAGCGTTGTAGCTGCATAGCTACCATTAAACTTCACCAACCATTACCTTTCCTTTTCCTCCCAAAAGAGCCCTTTTTTTTTGCTTTGTAGCCGCTGTACAACAGGAATAAAAAGTCCCAATTTTGAGGACCTTGCCTTGACCAGTAATGAGTATAATTGGAGCCATGCATCCAGATGGCCCTAGTGGCCCATGCGCCACTGTTAATGTGAATTAATTGTGACTGTAGTGAGCAGCCTCTGGTTAAGATAATGACTTCACCTGAGGGGTCCTGAGTGGCAGCGAGGCAGAGGTAATTGTTCCGAACATCCCAGTGAGGCGCTCTCAGCGTGAATCAGCCACCGCTCACCCGAGTGCGCTCGCCAGCCTGAAACAGAGATGAAGAGTGGGAAAGATTGGCTCCTTATTAATTCATACTGGGGGTTTATCATGGAGTGAGGCTCTATAGACTTTGGTTCTACGTCACAGACCTTATATAGCTGGCACCATATGGAGATCTTTTATTTATTTATTCTTCGTATTCATGAGGGACATGGATCAACTGAAATCCTTAAAGGCACCTCAGTTAGCATAGAAGACTAATATTTGAATGATGCCCCAGCAATACTAAAATATTAGCTGTGGCATAAATAATAATAATCAATACAATACAGCAGACATGCACCAAGGACACTGGACATTTTCATCTAATGCCACTTGCTAGACGTTAAAAAGACATTGGGTCCACAGGGAACATGCACAGGATTGTAAAAAACACACATATTACACACAGCACTTGAGCAAAACCATGAAAGAGTACAACACATGACAGTATGATCAATAATAATAAAACTGTGCTAAACATCTGTGACACAGTCATTCCTCAGTTTAACTACCGAGCTGTTATTCTGGTGCTAAGAGAGTCACATGTAGACAAGCCCTGCGGTCTCTGAATAATCTTTTTCTTCTCTTTTTTTTTCTGAGTCATTTCAGTTGTATTTCAGACATCTGCTCCACAGAAGAAAAACGATAAAAGAAGCAGAAAATCCTGTGTCACAAATGCAAAGCAGCACAGTTGCATGCTTGAAACGTTTTGTTGTTAATGGATGATCAGATATAAAGGAAAAAAGGAGCTTGATGTTACAAAATTCGGGAAATATAATTTCAATGGTTTATATGATAGATAATGATGTAGATGCAGTGCATCTGCCACAAAGTGGATGAACAACTCTCTAGGCATTACCGTGTGCATACAGTAGGCATTATTTATACACAAGTACACAAGGAGAATGGGCTCCGTATCTGTTTTCTCATGGCCGCAGGTGGAGCTGATAGGACTGGTGCAGAGGGAGCACGGTGGTGAAAGATGTCCGACCGCCGCGGATGTGGGCGCAGACCTGGCAGTTAACCTTTAAATGGCCTAATTAAACCGCAGAGCCATTAGGAAATCCGTGATTAAATCAGAGCTCCACCATGAGGGGAATGAACGATGTCTTTTTAACAGGTTCACCGCAAATGAGACTTTTCTTTTTAACGACAAGGCTCCTGCCTGTCTTTCATTCTCTTCTGCAGCGTCTTTGGTGAATTTGTTTGTCGTCCCGTGAGCTAAAGGCCTGAACCACCCTGTGTACCATAAAACATGCAGTAATTATCTATTTTATTTTGGCATTTCAATGCATTTTCTATTTCCCTTGGCTTGTGAAGGACTGGAATGTGTGTCTCATCGCAATGAAAAGTGACAGCTTCATCATGATTATGAGATAATGTAATGACCTCAATCAAATCACTTCAACTGCATTATAACACCAATAATAATGGCACTTCTGCCACAGATGTGGAATCTACTAACTGACTCTTTTATAATTCTTTAATAAAGCAGAAAATTGGATCGAAAAGCCCACAACATCACAATGTTTATTTTCCAGATTCATGATGATTAAAATTGATTTATTTTCATTTTCATACTTCCCCTGTTGGTTGAAACTTTTTGTATTGAAACAGCTCAGTGTCCCATCATTTTAAAAAAATATATTGAGCATGAAGGCTCCACTCTCTGGGGTGGGCAAACATAAGAAAATAATCCGTGTCATATTGCTGGAGCTGTTAAATCTGCCAAATGGCACTTGCGGGCAACAAATCCCAGCTTCGGCGGGCTTCAAGTGTTGTGAGAATAATTAAAACAAAACAGTCTTTTTAGGGCGCGTGCTGCCAAGGCAGCCAGGGTGTCATTAAACTGTTTAGTGACAAATTGATCCAGTCTCACACATCCCACCTCTGTTCTAACAAAACTGATAGAACTTGTAAAATCAGCCACGAGAGTCAACAAACAAACCCAGCTCTTGAGAGATAAACACGGTGCAACCCCAGTGTTTTTTCATGATTTTCTTTTCCACAATCAGTGTGGTTGACATTCACAGTGAACTGGCTCCCCACCCTCAAGTTGTGCTGATGCATTAAGATTTCTGATGATGCTCTCACTTGTCTCCAAAGTAATCAATTATGGCAGCGATTCCAGTTTTTGTGTGTGGCTGTGTTTTTGTTGGTGGCAGCAGCGCAGCGGGCTGACAGCCGCCCATGTTACCGCTCATGAATATTAATTGTTTAATAATTTCTCACTCGCCGGCTCCTTTTATGTTAGCCGATATAACAGACCGTGTCCTTAAAGCATGTCCACCGGCTCTGAGGCCGCCTGGTTTCACCAAATTTTCATGATAACATCACAGCACTGAAGATGATAAGAAACCCGCTGATGTTATAATATTTTGAGCCAAACAGTATTTGTTCTTATTATATTAACTCTGCTTGACATAACTTTGAGAAACACCACTGTGCCTGCTGTTTACTCTCTTGTAAAAGTAAAGGAAACTGTACATTTTTTACCCGCTGTCAGAGATGTGGACACTCACACTACTGTCTTGGTGGCCACTGACATTTACTGTGACATTTGATAGAGTCTCAGGCTCTGTCCTTCGCAAACCAAACATTAGAAATAGAGATATTACCTGTTCTTCAACAGTTGTACTCACAAAATAACTATTTTATTCTCCACTGGCAGCATTACTCTATGAATAACCATAATAATGTAAAATGAAATGCAAATTTTTGTATTTGGAATTTCTCTCCTGTTACAACACTGCCCTTGCTTCCCAATCTCATTTTTCGCCCAGTTATTTTCTGATGAGCTTCAACTGTGTGAGAGTTGCCTAACACAACTCTTAGTGAGTGTAAAACAAAAGTAATTTGTTATATATGAATGGTGTTATAAAGGTATGTTTACAGTTTTTACACATATGGAATGCAAAATGATATTGTCAAAGCCCAGGTCAATCATACAAAAAAATCTTAATGCAATCAGGATTGATAATATCTCTGTGAACATCTGTGCAAGCTAATTTTGTCTCCTAGGGACAAATTATTTTTCAAATTGTCCATGAACCTTCATCAAATCAGTCATCTGCCCACAAAAGATTAGGGCTTCAGAGTGTCAGTGGTAAATAATATGATTCAGAGACTAAGGCTTTAGGAGAGTGATAATCCAAATCCACTAAACATGAAAAATGCCCATATGTGACTTTCAGTGAATTTCAATTCCAAATTAGCTGAGTAAAAAATGCACACAATAACTCCACACAGCCGTCGCAAATACAAAACAGCACTTACATGAACATATCCGACTACAGTTGAATCATAGACATGACTGACTGTCCGCGAAGTAGCAAAGGCCGTAGAAAAACCTTCGGTATCAGATGTTGTTCACACCTTGAGAAAAACACAGCTGCGGTTAAGGTTTGGCTAAGTTCAGGCACAGAAATGACTCGAGTGATGCTGACCCTGGTTAAGGTCAGAATGAGTTCAGGGAGCCTTTGTGCTCATGGACACCGTCGTGGACTGACGCTAGGACAGCTAACAGCAACCTTCGCCTCATTCCTCTTGTCGTTAAAGTGTGACATCCTGTCAGTCCAACCATCCAACCGTCCCTCTTCCCTCTAAGCCCCACCCGCAATGAGATGTAAAGTGTAATAACGTGAACATCCCTTTCACCGAGAGGGTTGAGCGTACAAATCATGATGAAAACGTTAAACCATAATGACTTCAACCATAACCAGGTAGTTTTAGTTTCCTAACCAACATTAACTGCAGACATGATCAGGAAACAACGGTCATACAGGTCGGTCGCATTGTTCGTTTGGTATGATGACCTGTTGCTGCCGTTTTTCCTGAAATGAGACTAAACAACAGACGACACCGTAATGCAGACATGATTATTATGTAAATCAGTCCTCATAGTATTACTACTAATTCCCCTTAGCTAAGAGGAACAGTTGGAGTTTTCTTTTTTTTTTCCCTCCTCTTTCTTTGTGTTTCGGAGCTTAATGAAAAATACCAATGAGGCAATACAGACAATGTGGGCAGTGATTACTTTTGTGTTTACAAGTTAGCATTAGCATAATCACACACCAACCTTTCATCATCCAGCACTCCTTCCTCTCGGGGTACCAATTAGAAACCTACAACTGCCATTAAAACACATTTTAACGTGGGGCAGATTTTTCCAGCGGTTGGCCGACGCCCCGGCGGGTTTGCCCAGAACAAATTCTGCCTTTTTCTCTCCACGGTGCTACTCTAGCCATGAAGAGAGGGCATTAACACAGACACTCTCCCAGACAGTTTAATGACAATATATGCACTGCTGTCTAGGAGACAGCCCCTTCTGGATTCAAGTCCCTCATTGTCAGAATATTTGAGGGTGGGAATAAACTGCCATGGGAAATCCAACTCCCTGGGGGGAAGAAGATGCACCACTGTGTGTTGAATACACAAAAGCATTCTGACAGAAGGTTGATACTTGGCATGCAGCCTGATATAGATGCTGAAGTTATCCACGTTTGCAAAGTGCCACAGGGGGCTGCCAAACAGATGAGTGCGCCTTAATTGTCCTTCGGAGCGCTGAAGAGCATCGTCCAATTAAATGATTACATTATAGCTCACAAAGCTAAAACTGCTGGCCGTACACACATGCGATTCACACCAGTTGCATGGGGACTGAATTGGGTCTGATTAGCCAACTCCAATTCAGTGTCGCAGATGATTATTTTGCCCCTCTGTTGCTTAATTACCCATTTTGGAGTTCTGCCATGCAGCTTTCTGCTTTGGCTTCATGACTTAAGAAAGCACTGGGCATGCTATGCATGGGGGACGGCCCTCACTGTGGGGAGGTGGGAACATTTTCTACAGGGGACATTAGTGTGAGTAGAGTGTGAGTATTCAGGAGTGATGACTTTGTGTACATGACCAGTTGTGTCGTTCTGAATCATCTTGTTTCTCAAGCAGGACACAGCCATGATAGCAGACTAATAAAAAAGATAAATAAATAAATAAACCAAGCTGAAGGGCAAATAGAAATTTTGGCTTGATGATGGTGCTTGATGAAAATTCCAGGTAGAGCTGTAACTGTTTTTCCCTTGATTAATCAGTCGACAGAAAAACTATGTGGGCAACTATTTTGATAATCAACTGAGTAATTTTGTTTTTTAATGGCACAAATTCCATCCAATCAGCAGATTATCCAATAATTAAAATAATCATTCATTGCAGTCCAGACTTTGTCAAAGTTCACAAAAGACCAGAAATGTCTGCATGAAATTGCATTCAAATATTCACTCGCTGTTGAGACATTTTGCTCTGAATCAGAAATGTCAACCAGCTGCTGCTGGAAGAGGAAAAGTCAGGGGATCAACCAAAGTCATTAGGATTCAACGTGTGGGGAACATGAATGTCATCACGAAATTTGTGGCAATTCATCAGGCAGATGTAACAATATTTCTTGGTTAAGCAAACGTGTATGTGAAATACTGGAACAAAGCAGAAAGACTTTCTTTGTGTGCAAAAAGCCTTGGAGCCACATGTTGGGACTGTGAGAGTAGTTTTTCTTTCCTGTAGTGATTCATTTCCTTTACCAACATCTTTTCTTTAGGACAGGTGCTGTGTAGTGACCATGGCTACAAAGTTGTATTTTTTTTTGTCACTCGTTCACTGCAGCTGCTGTTGTTCCTCTGTTTTTCCGCAGCAATTTCCTGTTTCCCCTGGCTACGGTTTTGTGACCCCCCACCCACCCCCAACTGCCATGGATTGTAAATAATAGAAATACCAATTGAAAAGAGTGGAATAAGGATTGTGTTCCTGTTGCGGTGGCAAAATCCTTGAACTTAACTTTTGTCCTGGTTTCTGCCTCTTTTTTGATATAACCTATTTTCTTTCTTCATAGGCTGTTGATCATGTTTGACTGATCTGATCTATACTAAATATATATATTGCACGTACTATACATCATGTAAAGTAAGTAAGTAAAATAGGTATTTCAATATTGATAATAAATACAGTGTACATAAAAATATGGAAATATACAGTGTTTATATGTACTGTACAGATAATGTAGGCACCATACTCTATATCTACTATACACATTATTTTTCTTTCCCATGCGTTTTACAAACGGTTACCCCCCAGACACATCATAAATAATACATTGCAGCTTCAGCCACGTGACTCCATCAAAGTAGCTTTAGTACTTTGTGTCCGATGTTTGACGTTAAATCGCACTCCACGTGATTTCCAGGTGGAAATGATGTGAAGATGAAGTATTTTACAGAACTCTTAGACATGGAGGAGAAAGCAATGTTGGGGGACGGGGGGGACTGGACACAGTGAGTGTTAGACGTAAGGCGGGGACACAGACCGGTCGCCATTCCCTCACGGGGGGGGGGATCACTCCAGTCATTACTTGGGGGAAAGTAATCCCGTTACCTCCGCCGACCAACAGGACTGACTAGCAAACTGATGCGCACAGCTATTGGACGCAGCGAGGGTTGGACTCCAGCGCCCCGCCGCCTGCTCCTCAAACGACGGGAGCGCGTCTGGCCAGTCGCTCCGCGTTGCGCGCTGGATATGGATCAGGACGCAGCGCGCCTCCCTGCTGTCTCCCGCGGACAGGCTGCACTCTGCGGCGCATAAAAGGTGCCCAAATGAACCGCCGCCCCCCCGGCTCCTCTGGAGTGCAATGGCTTAACAGGAGAGACATGAGTGTCCGGACGGAGGACAGCATCACCTTGTGCCAAAGGGCTCTCCAAATCGTTACGGAACTTTGTCTCACGGGACACGTTGACCGGGAGAAATGTTCGGACATATTTCCCCTGGAGAGCAACATACCAGGTAAAGGACACGCAGGTAAATGGCATTAAGTCATTATTTTATTCCCCTTATTTCCTTAATTAATCACTTTCATCTGTTCCCTTGAATTAAAAAAAACAAGTAGTTGGAGCATTTGGAAAAAATAAAACCAATACTTCACCTCTCAACCAGTGAAACTTTACTGCATTGCTTAGTTCAGTGTTTTTACATGTTGATCTGTGATGAAAGTGTTTCTGTACTACCTGTTACGCATCTTGCTGCAGCTCACTCCAGACTGATGGAGCAGCAACAGGTGGTCAGTAGACTGAGGTGGCCATCTGACTGAGGAAACGAATAGCCTGTTCTCTCTCTCCTTTTTCTTTTCATTTTCTCCACTTTGCAATCTGGGGAATTGATTTTTTTTCAGTTTGATTAATCCGTGCTTGCTTACATACAGTGTGATGCACAGTGAAGACTTTGCATTTAAATGTCAGTAGGAACATGAAATGTCAGGAGCAGATGGGAGCACTGAATGCTTTTTTCTCTTAAGTCTGTGAACATGTGTTTATCATAAAGCTGTGGCTCCTTGACTGTGGTTCTATATGACTTTATAGTGTCCTGCTTTTATCAAACAGACGCATATGCTGCCCCCTCTTTCTTACAGCTTGCTTTCTCTCCTTTTTCTCTTTCTCCCTTGCATGTTTGTCTGTCATATTTTGTCCTTCGCTTGCTTCTCCTTTCCTTTTCTCCTTCTCTGTCCTCCTCTGCTGGTCTCCCCATGGTTACATGTAGACATCTCTATTAGTCTCCTTGCTGTGGTCGTGGGTTTCTGTGGCCTCGCCCTGTTGGTAGTCTCTCTCTTTGTCTTTTGGAAGCTGTGTTGGCCCATTTGGAGGAGCAAGGCTCTGTCAGCCCACGCTGAAAATGGTCTCCACGTGGGCTTCCCCGAGGCACCTCCGCCCAGCTCCCCGCCGATCGCCGAGTGCAAAGCGGCTGAGGTGGAGAAGAAGCACCCGCCGGAAGTGACGGTGAACGGGCGCAGCTCGGTCAAGCTCCTGGAGGCGGCCATGAAGATCAGCCAGACGTCTCCGGACATCCCCGCCGAGGTGCAAACAGCCCTGAGGGAGAAGCTCAGCCAGCAGGCTAAAATCCAGAGGCAGACCACAGAACCAACCTCCTCCTCCAGGTACCCGACATGAACCCTCTGCAGTTAACCCGCCCATACCCCACCCCCCAGTGCCTGCCTGCCCTTGCGATGAGGACAGTATTTGTAGACATGTATCCGCTGCTCACAATTTCAGCATAATGGTAGCATTTTTGAAACCACTTTGGTTTGTTTTCCCCCTACTCGAGCTACAATAGAACACACACACAAAAGTGATGCCGACAAAATGCAAAAAACTCCTGACAGCCCGTGACAGTGTGGCCGCTGTCCTCGAGGTGGTTTGACACGTGGCATGCAGAGCATCAGGGACTGGCCACTGACCTTGAATTGTGTGCCTCACTCTGTCTGGCCAGAAATTAAAAAAATAAAAAGATCCCCTCTTATAGGCTCATCAGCCAGGGCCGTGGCATTACTCCTCAAGCTTCAAGTTCGTACTCTATAATCACTCGTACGTGTGAGTCAAGCTGCTATGGTAACGACGGGAAGCAACCACAGTAATTAAACAATCAGCTCTTGCTTCTCTTTGTTTTGTAGCACTGTGTTTAAACTGGAACGTCCATAATTAGTAGTGCTGTGGGGTGGGAGCTGTCATGGTGGAAGGCTGGTTTCTGGTGAGACGCACCAGGCAGCTGCGCTCGGGTTTCTCACAGGAAGCCGTTATCGACACTCGCTTCGGTTTGTCGTCAGGCTCGTTAATTAAACAATACTGAGTCTGAGATCTCGGTGAATTACACACCCACCTGGGAGGCGAAAAGGCCAGGTCACAATCCTTCCATCTCCTCTTTAGACAGCTGATTTTCAATGATTATTTCCTCTGTGACTGAAAAATGCCAACAAAAAAATGAAAACACCTTTAACTAGCAAGTCTAAGATGAAGCCCAAATACTATTCAGGATCTTGGTTTAAGAGGAGTGCCCAACACCTTATTTAAATATGTATATTCACAAAGAAATGATGGTCTTCCGAATGTTCTGGTATGAGCTTTATTTACCGACAGAACAATTTATTCAGTGACCAGATGAAGCGCATAATGTAGGGCTGCAGCCCAAGATTATTTTCATTATCACTGAACCGTTTGGTTGGAAAATTAAAGAAATTAGTTGAAAAATACAATTTTTTAGAGCCTAACAGATTCATATGGCTTTTTCTTTTGGCTAAACAGCCCATAACCCAAAATATGACTTTTACCACAATGTAAGTTGAAAACAAACAACTAACCTGTTGATTTAAGAGCCTTTAACTGGCAGGTATGGAATGTTGGAATTCGATAAATATCACCAACTGATTGTCAGAATATTTTTTTAAAATTCAGTAGTTTGAGCTTTTTAACACAGACAGCCTATTGGCTATTGCCTATTGAAAGCACAAAGGAAGCAAGTTTGTTAGGTCTGTGGCTTATTTTGAGAGAGTTTAGGTTTAAGTGTATGTTTGTAACTTAGTCAGGAGAAAACAGAAGATGTAACTAACCTGCAGTGGGTTGACAGTGTGCTGGGCTGGTGGAATAAAAGATGATTAAAAACTGCCAACATTACTACAAACAACGAGGAATAATGATCTACTGTATGTCCAGTTGGTTCAATGCTACGATTATATTTCGGGGTAGACGACCCTCGCCCTTCTGTGTTGTTTGCAATACTTTGAGCATAGTATTTAATTTTCGGCTGTGCTGTGCCATATCATTTGTGCCATGGCTGTCAGATCGCTGTGATTGTCTTCCTGTCAGAAACGAGGAGGGCCAGTTGCTAGGTGACAAGATTGGCAAGTCAAACACAACTGGGGTTTTTTTCCTCAAAAGATGTCAACCTCACAATTTTGCAGCATTCGGGTAATTTTTATAAGCGCTGAAATCTGAATGCTGGAGATGTGTGTGGGTTTTTTTTTTTTTTTCAGAACCAGGGTCAGTGATGATGGAGAAAATCTTTCAGTGTAGCCACTTGTCTCTGGTTTGTACTTTCAGGAGAAAAAACAGCTGCAAGAGAGATCACGATGTTCAGTTTCCTTTATCTGGGTGTCCTTAGTGCATCTACAAAAAGTAGGTTGTGGAATATTAAGTTACTTAACCGGGCACAAAGGACATAATATGCATATGATGTGATTGACTGGGTCTGTGTTAGCATTTTTAACTACTGCTGGCCTACGTGCATCAAACAATTTGGATAATATGCCTCAAAGAGTCAGTACTGGTGAGTGTTGTGTTGGGATTGACCCATAGCAGGAGCTACAGCCTCTTGAACCCTCTGGTAATTTCAGGTGGTTACTCTACACTAGATTATTGGATCGACCAAAAACCCTTTTTGAGCTACTCTGCCAGACTGTAGCATGTCAAAACATGTTCCAGGAGCTGCACATTATTATGCATCATTTCATTTTATATGTCCCCTCTCCAGACAAACTATTAGCGCCCATCATAACAAAGCCACTCATGCACAAAACTGACACTTGAGACATTTACCAGATGCCCTCTACCCTTTTCAACAGGCACAATTCATTCCGGCGCCACCTGCCTCGTCAGATGAATGTCACCAGCGTCGACTTCAGCATGGACACAGTGCCTCTCCGCCAATCTTCTACAGTAAGCATTGGGAGAATAAAACCCGAGCTCTACAAGCAGAAGTCCGTGGACTCGGAGGGGGAGGCCAAAGAGCCTGTGGAGACTTGTGGAAAGCTGAGCTTCTCGCTGCGCTACGACTACGAGGAGCAGGCTTTGGTGGTGAGAATCCTCAAGGCCTTGGACCTGCCAGCCAAGGACTTCACGGGCACCTCCGACCCATACGTCAAGATCTACTTGCTGCCAGAGAGGAAGAAGAAGTTCCAGACGCGTGTCCACCGCAAGAATCTGAACCCCATGTTTGACGAGACCTTCTGCTTCCCCGTGGCTTACGACGAGCTTTGCAACCGCAAGCTGCACTTCAGCGTCTACGACTTTGACCGCTTCACCAGCCACGATATGATTGGCGAGGTGGTGGTGGACAACCTCTTTGAACTCTCCGATCTTTCCAGGGAGGCGGTGGTGTGGAAGGATATTCACGCAGCGACCACAGTAAGTTGGCGTTCACACTAGCACGCTGCCAGATCCTCACATATGCCGACGCTGTTGCTATGTTAGAACTGTGGCACCAAACGTTTGCGTTGGGTGAACGGGAGCGTTGTCTAAACATGAATTATTGCAGTGAATCTCTTCCCAGAGCCTGAATTCATCAAAACTGGTCCCCAAAAAAGTGGCAGGTGGAACTCGTTGCATAATTCAAATGCTTTGGGAAATGCATTTCTCCAGCCAAACACCCACACACACTTTCCAGAAAGTGCTGGGTATTCTACAGACGTAAATATAGCAACAGAGAGGAAAATTACCCGATCATTAAATATGTACAATAAGTCATTAACGCAGCTTTAGCATTTCAATGCATTTCACTCCTACATGAACACTTATCAAAGTTAAGCCTCTGCTTTATTTATGAATGTTTACAGTGTGATAAACACTAAGGCATTGTTTTCACGTTCACATTAGTGTCTGTGAGATATATTAATAGCGACAGAAGAACCACACATTAAGTCTTGCATACAAACTGACCAGATATAATTATCTATTTCCTCAGTTGAGATTGATGATGTATATTTTTGGGGTTTTTAATGAGATTGTGTTTCTGAAAAGCACTTGGGATTTGGATTGCATTTGTTATTCTGTCTATTTACAAAAAAAAATACTTTATTGATGACTCATCAAAAATGTCAATGGTATTTATCTGTTTATCTTATTGGGTACCTGACTTGAAGAGTCAGAAAAAGCTAATAATGCAGTCGCCTGTGCCTTCCGTGCTCAGTGCATGCAAGAAGAGGCCTGCTGCAGGTTTTCAGATTTCAGAAAAATTTGTTGAAGAGTTTGGCCTTTAGCCAAAGTACAAGTGATCAGTTATTAATGCAGAGCCACACACAAGAATTTCTAAAGGACTTTAACATTGCAAGAGAGGGCATTTTTGAATATTTCCATAATTTTCATTCTGAGCTGCTTCCAAATGTGGTACACCGCATCATTTTCTATCACTCTGATACACTACAGTTTAATCTGCATCCTTGAATCAAGATGCAAAACAGAATACAGATTAAAGAATACCAGAGACGATGCTCAAGAATCACTTGAAAAAAAGCTTTTTTACAGTGCGTGCACAGTAGATTGCTTTTATCTGCTAATCTATAATATTTAAGTGCAAGTAATATTGACATGGACAGGAAACGTGAACTTCCTGGGTTAATTTTGGTTTTAAACATTTCCAGGCAGCACAAAGAACTGATTATATATCTGTTCTTGGTGCTGGGGTATTGAAACTTTAGCTATTACCCTGGCTTTGCTTGTATAGTCCAGTATGGAGCTTATATTTATGTCCTCAAACTGTAAACTGGCCATAGATTAACCTGAAAATTGCCCCGTGTCAACACATCAAGGGGCAGATGTGCATCTGTAAAATAGCATTTATATATATATATATATGTGTAGCATTTCCTAAAGTATGTGGGCAGAAATGGCTCATTTGAAGGTGACATGAAGTTTTCTACTTTACTCAAATAAAATATTATTCCTGCTCAAACTCATGCCATGATAGCTGCTCTGCCATCGTGAGCCGTCTTCATAAACTTTATTGGTGTCAGTATCTAGTCATAAATTATTGTATTGTATTGTATTAGCACTAATGTTCACTTTGCTAGCTAGCAAATAAAGCCCAAAACAAGTTGAGCTGACCAATACTTCATGTAAAATACTTCATGTTTTCATATAAATACTACATTAAAAGAGATGCGTATCACAATAGCCTTCCATGCTGTGCGAATAAAATGTTCATTACCAGCTGATAAATTCCGATCCCTTTACTATCTGAACTGTTTTGGTATTTTGATTCACACAAGGTTTTTAAAATGGATCAAACTATTTTTTTTCCTCTTCCAGGAGAGCGTTGACCTGGGAGAGATCATGTACTCGTTGTGCTACCTCCCCACAGCAGGGAGAATGACCCTCACAGTCATCAAATGCAGAAACCTCAAAGCCATGGACATCACAGGCTCGTCAGGTAACCCCAAGGCAAATAAGATGTGGCTCACATCAAACGCTCAAACTGTGCCATAAATCAAACTTAGCTTAAAAGAGATCGCAGGTGGACACTTAGAATGAATAGAGAAGAAGAAGCTTGGGGAGGCCAGTGGGAACAAATGACTGAAAGTATTAGCCTCTGTCAGAATAGTGTTCCCCAGCTCGACTTTTAACTGTGCTGAAGAATTTGTAACAGTTTTAGAGAACTTCTGCAGACCTGGATGCATCTCCTTTAGCATCCGGTATCAGATTTTGTTTTTAAATCATCCCAGTTAAACTTTGGTGTCAATTACCTAGCGTACAAACCCGTTAAATGACAGCGAGCTTGTCTCTCAGATCCATACGTGAAGGTTTACCTGATATGCGACGGACGGAGGTTGAAGAAGCGAAAAACAACAACCAAGAAAAGCACGCTCAACCCAGTCTACAATGAGGCAATCATCTTCGACATTCCCCCGGAGAACGTCGAACAAGTCAGTCTGACCATCATGGTGATGGATTATGATCGGTAAGTCACTGCTGTGGTCACAGTGGGGGTCATGAATTGTCTTAAGTTTGGGATTTTGGAAGTTAACCTCTGATCGGAAAAGTTGTCATGTGCAGCTGACAAACACAGCTAATTAAAGTTCTTTTACAAGGCGTGTAATTGAGGTCATTTAGATTGTTTTTTAATTTAGTTTTGACCGCGACCAACTTCCAGCTTCCTTTCAAGACATTATTTTTAATCTAAAACTGATGAAATATGCATTTATTCATCAGCGCAGTCATTATTTTTGTGTCAGAACCCAGGCTCGCTGAAGCAATACTAGGGTATACTGCATTCAAATCTGTGTTAATGTGATTGTTTTGCTGCTAACAGGGTTGGACACAATGAGGTGATTGGTGTATGCCATGCTGGGCCAGATGCCGAGGGCCTTGGACGAGATCACTGGAACGAAATGCTGGCTTATCCACGGAAGCCCATCACACACTGGCATGCTCTGGGAGAGGTACGGATACGTCGTCTTCCCCTATCCCTCACTCTCTGCCTCAAAGAACTCATATTTACAGAGCTTTCTAGAAGCTCCTGAATGTGACAACGAACACAAGATGCTGTGCAATATGAGGTGAGGCAATGACACATCAGATTATCCTGTTTTTGAATGTAACCCCGACATTTCAGCTTTGACAAATTACTTTCAAAATGATGACAAGATGAGTCGCTGGACTTAAAATCAGACAGTGGAAAACAGGTACATACGTGTCAGCTTGTGATAACAAAGAGCGCACAACTTGGCTGCAAACAACACAAATCAATATTTCCCACATTAGGGGTTGGATAAAATGGATTAAAATTGATTAGTAATTTTTTAACAACCCTACCTGTATTTCTTTTGAAAATTTGGCATTTGTATTTAAAATGTACAGATAAGAACAGACAATGGTTTGATGAGGAGGTAACATGCACACACAAACTTTTTCTGGACCAACAACCACTGGACTAAGTTATTGAATGTGGCATCTCAAAAGTGCTGTGCTTATAAAGTCTCTAGCTTTACAAACTTCATTGAGTGAAACCCAGCCTCTCGGATTTACCGGTGACAAATTTGCAAGCTAACAAGATACCAATGTGCCACTAAGACAAGTTTTTTAAAAAAAATGCTGTAGAATTATTTTCAGGCTAATTGTGTCACTCCAGTTAATGTAATTTCCTATTTTACATGTTATCAATGTTTTTTCCTCTTCTGCCACACCTACTTCCCACCTGACGAATAGGAAAATACAGGTGATTACCCATTTTCGGTGGTAAAACTCCTTCATGCTTTGGAAAAAAGAAAAACTGTGATCATATTTAAAATAAAATGTATCCTCTGTGTGTAACTCTTGTCAAGACACCAGTGTCAAGAACACTTAATGTCTCATTTTTAAAATGACTTTGCAGCAGTCTCACTTGGTCTATAATAATAATATTATTATTATTATTATTATCATTATTACTCTATTCTTGGAGCTGCTGTGCACTGTGGGAAGGTAACAATAAATAACACTCCAGGTTCACCCCCTGAGAGCAGAACAACAAAGAGCAGGAGATGGATACTCTAATAAGAACAAACCAGTGCTCACACTCCCTCATGAGCTTTAGAGGATCACGTGTGTGGACTAGAGACTTGAGTATTCAGCTCTATAAAGAATTGTTTGGACCCTTGAAAGTGGATTGCGGTTTATTTTGACATAATTTAAGTGTAAGTACCAGACAACGAAAATATCAGTGTTCAAGGTTTTGAATTTTTTTTTTGTGGTGTAATGTTCCCCCTAACATTAAACACTCCCCATGCAATCTGAGGTTGCTGGGCTGAAATATTTCCCAATGGGATGAAATATTTCCTATATGCCCATGATCACAGTGTGTTCTCAGGACTAGAGAAATACCTGTTTAATTGTTGTTGGGGTTTTTTTTAAAAAATGGATGGCACGCCTCTATAAAGTTATGTGTTCTGTGACATCTTACCTTGCAGTGGCCTGGAAGAGCAGCAAGCTTTGAGAGTCAAGGTTCGTGTCCTTCGCCCAAACCTCCTCAGACACCCTGACGATCACAGGTAGAGTGAAGCAGCATCAACTCTGTAAGAAAACAGAGGTTTGGTTCGTTGTTGAGAAGCTGTGCTGCCCACCAGTCTCTTGTGAGCATGGCATATGAAATTAGAATTCATTCCAACATGTTTCTGATATGTTTATAAAGACAAGTTTGTGTTGAAATTGTTTTTATTCATTTATTCAAACTCCAGTACTTCAAGTGCTCTACAGAGCTGGCTATGCACAGCGCTGACTGTCATTCTCAGCTGTTTGTTTTTCATACACCTGCTTTGAAACTCTCAGAGAGGCTTCATTTGCCAAACATTTACACAGACCACATGAATGGTAAGGCCTCACTGCAAGACGTCCTCAGTGATTCACTTGCAGCTGCTTCAGCCTTTTCAACATTTCTCTGGCCCTAGAGCTCTTTAGTGAGCGAGCATTTTATTTTGAAACGGCACAAAGTTAAAAGGGCTATGCTGCTCAGTGCCATGAAAACATTTACTTGAGAGGAAAAACAGTCAATAAATCCAGCGGGATCCAGGTTTTGGCTGAAGAGGTAATTGTGCGTCTACAAGGGCTGGGTAAATTTCTCAGAAAATTCATCAGTCACAACTGTCACTGAAACCGGCCATTACTCAGCCATCGTTACCTGCAGACGTTAGAACAGTCAACAGGACTCTCAGATTTAGAGAAACTGTAGCAGACTCATGTAGCAAACATATGTACAGAGAGATAAACAACACACATCAATAAAACTACACAATCAATTTTGTCCCAAAAATGTGGCAAGTCTTAAAAAATAACAATATCATATTTATTTTTGTACAGGCCAGATGGATTTCAGCGCACTATTACAAAGTCACAGCATACCGAAATTAGTTACTCATTCTCTTATGACTCTAAGTATAATTAAACTGTTGTTTACACTGCAAACGTCACTCGTTTTAACACTAATAAACAGTGGTACATTAGTCAATGTTTTGTCTCCACGTTCTACTTTAATACTAATACTAACTAATACTGATATATTAATAACAATGTGGAGATAACAGTATCCGGATGGTAATTAAAGCTGTCACTCCAAAAGTGTTTGCTCACACACACACACACACACCAAACAGTGATTGTGCAATCATATTTTAGCAGCAGCAACTAGGCACAGCAGGCCTGTCAATCTTTGGTTTCACGTAAACTAAAAATGCAGTTAGCATGTCTGGCTAACTAGCTCACTGCCTGCAGCAGTAACCAAACCAGGCCTTACTTCCGAGGACAAGAGGTTTTCACACGATGTAAACTTCATAAAGTCGCCCTTCGGTGCTGGTCCCGAATGCTGCTACTTGTATATTCCAGTGTCCCGCTCTACAGCTAACCACAGGCCAACAGTCATTATCCAAGATAGCATGACATATGCCAAACACCCTGGTTAGTCCTCGTCCTGAAACTCACTCTCATGTGCAACGTTCGAAGTGAAACAGTCTGAAAATGCAAACATTAAAGCAGGCGATTGAGCAAGCAAACGTGGTTGTGTTACAATTTACTTGTATTTTTTTTTTAAAGTAGTGTAGTTATCTTGCATTTTTCTGTGGATCATTACATTGTGGGGATGCTGACTTTTTGCCTGGGACGTGGCAGTCTTGAGCACGTGCGCAGCGATGAAATGCAACGCTGTCCTTTTAAAGACAGCGTTTCCACCAAACCTCATGACGCTAGCTTTAGCTTAATTAGCTGGTATGCTACAGCTGAAGAAATCTGCTCGCCACAGCTGTCATTCCTCCCAGCTAGAAATGAGAAGCCGAATAGCTGATTGGTCAAACAACAGCAAAACATACTGTAGCACAGGAACTAATCAAATCCCCATATAAAAAAAAAAAAAAACACGGCAGAAAAAAAAGAACCTTCTTGTGCAACTTTTCCTCACCTGTTTACAAATTCAGGGAATTATTATCCACGAAAGAAGCTACACACACATTTGCAAATATTATGTCAACTTTTTACATTAAGCCATATGAAATTAAGTTCAGTGCATCTAACACAGGACACTGACTCAGCTTCTCCTTCTTTGTGAGTAATAAGAAACCCACATAGCAAATAGAGAAAAAGGCTATGTACTGTTATCTTTCTTGCACATGCATAAAATGATGCTTTTATTCCCCCCTGGGCTGCCCTTAATATTAAATATTTTTACTTGTAGCATGTTTGTCGCCACTTTAAAAAGAAACTTATTGAGGGAAAATGTAAGTAACAAATATGTATTTCAAATTTCAAACTTTGTGCTTACATTTGTATATATCTATACTTGTCAACAGCACTGTTCATATATATTGAAAAGTGAAATTTAAGAAGTTGTCGTAAACTTATGGAAATAGAGACATCACGATGTATTTCTATTGTTTGGTGATAATTTGCACAGGTCAGACTTGTAATCGAGTGACATTTATACGCGTTCTGTAATAGTTGTGAGCAATTCGTCCATACTGGGGACCCAGTCAAGCCAACTCTACCTTATCAAGTTATTCCATGTTTAGGAGTTTAGAGCTTTGAGCTGTAACTGTTTGCATATTGACTGAATCTACTGCAACTACTGTCATGATGTGTACAGTTTGTGATAACTTTTGTAAAAAAAAAAAAAAAGAAAAGAATATTAATTAACATTTGGGATATAATTAATTGTATCTGTTTCATATGTATTTTAACAAAATAAATAAACAAAAATGAAGAGTCAGATCCGTGTCATATCCGCATATCTGTGTGTGTTGTCAGCTGACTAAAGCTAACCTGTTAACTGCTGCTATTTTAAAAATGAGGAGAGGAGAAAATTCACTATTCATCTGTAAGTGATAGCAGGGAGCCACCTTGCTCAACTCTTACATCTGTTTCAAAATGCACCTGGAGAAAATTTGTCACCAATCGATACACGGTGGGCTTGATCGCGGCTCTTTCCTGAAACGCTGCCTGACGCAGCCAATTGTCATTGGTCTTTCAAACTGCTGTCAAGGCAATAATAACAATAATTCTTCATTCCACCCACCCACCAAGAGTGGAGGATGAGAAGCGTTCCCTGCATCTAAAATGGCATAATCACTCAGAATAATGCGGCTCGGATTTCTTCAGAGTGCCGAACAGCGTGACATGGTGAAGTGAGGCAGAGAACCCTTCTCCTTAGCCTTTTCGACAAATTATTGAGCATTTTGTTTTACCCTCGTGTCAAATGGTAGCATTTACAAGTGGGTTAAAATGGAACTGGTTAAGAACTCCCTCCTTTGTCTTCCTCCAAATATTGAGGTTGGTCCGCAAACCCCTGCGAGCGCTCTGCAAATTATACACATTGGATAACCACTCCAGTGAGAGACATGAGTTTGTGCTTTTGTGCTTTTAAGACCCTTAACCCAAAATGAAAAGCTCTGTCAGATGCTTCCCTCTTTCTTTCTCATCCCGCATCTGTTTGATGGTGAAACATGAAGAGAACATTTTGATCTCTCATGAAGCGTGACATGCTGCACACAACTTCCTTTTGATATCGGATGGAAACAGACAAAAGAGGGAAAGGGAGTGGGGGGGTGAGGGGGGTTGCATTAGTTTCCTTGGCAATGAAAGCTGCCCCCCTTTCTAAAACGCTAAACCCATATTTAGAGAGGAGTCGTATCTTCGGTTAGCAGGGCCTAATAGCGCCACGTGGTGATACATGTAATTAGAGCTTTGTCACTTCCTGAATGCTTGTTATTTAACATCACTGCTCCATCACGACTTCGGGGGATATTGGACTAGGCTAGCGTCAACAATGCACCTGCAGGATTAGTCATTATTTGTGTGTGTGTGTGTGGAGGGGTTTAATTATCCATCCCAGTTTCAAAGTGTCAACACAGAAAATGTTAAATAAAGATGAGAGCTTCTCTTAATGTCTACTCTTTGAAGAGATAGCTTGCTTTGAATAATGGCACTTTGTAAGACCTTTAATCAGCCATCAAAGAGCCTCAGAGATGCCAATGTGATAAAAAATTAATTTTCTTCTTTTAATTGTCTCAAAACACATTCAATATAGTCCATATTTAACCATGTTCCTACATACTGAGTGCAAATCGTGTCACATCAAACTAAGCTGGTATTACAAATGTGTGTATATCTCGCATTTCCCAGGTAATGACTCTTCACAGCTGAAGATATTCTTGTGCACGGACAGGTCGGCTTTACTATAGCTCATCTTCCATGTCTCACTGGATACAAGGGGTCAAAGGTCGACTCATTAATGGCCAGGTAACGGGGGCTGCTTCTATTCTAAGAACAATTACAGTTAAAGGGGTAAGTGGACAGACAGTTATGTAATGCCACCATCCATTACAGCCTAATGGTAGTATTTATGGCCTACCCATTAAAGAAACTCATGGCTCTCTGGCACACTCAGGGTCTACGAGGTTTGAGCTGGATTACACAATTCACATAAAAAATTTAAGACGTGCAAAAAGTCCAGGAAACTTGCCAATGACATATGATTACAGCATTTCAATTTCAAGCCTCCTGCCATTCTGTGTTGATAGGTCATCTTCAAGGAGTGAATGTAGCCCCCCACCCACCCACCAACCCACCCACCACCACCACCACCACCCTGGAACATCTGTCCGGAGTCAGACGTAGTGCTGTTTCTGAAGGATTTCTCTGTCTGGCAGAGCATCAGGAACTCGTCTACATCTCGACACCGGTCTGACATTAACGGTGAATAATGCCCTGGAACTGAGGGGCTGGGTTTGGCTCAAAGACAAAAACTGTTATTTGATCTTACTTGATCGCGTCAGGTGTTACATGACATATAAGTGCGGGGGAATTTAAATCAAGAAGCAGCTTTGGAGTATTTGAGGTCAAAGTCTCGGTGCATATTCGTCATCGCTGATGGGGCGGGGGGTCTTGATGTAAGTGTTCTTGTAATGTGCAACATAAAACACCCAGCATGCATCTTGTTAAGTTAATTTTGAGTACAACATGTTCAGGCATTTAAAGTGTCAAGAGAAATGAACTGAAAGCATCTGAAGGCTGTCGAGTGCGGTGCCGGGCTCAGCCGTCACCGGCAGAAAGGAGATGAGAAGGTGGCGAGGCTGGCTTTATGGAGCATTAGACAGAAAAACGTAATGATGTAAGAGGCTATAAATAGATGTTTTACCCCATGGGTAAGAGCGCAGGAATCCTTCCTCCTTCCAGTGATGGGCCTTGACAGGAACATCAAACTCATGAGCAAACATGATGTGGAATCGTGTGACGACTTTTTGAACCTAAAGGTGCAAACGTCTTAATTGTGGTGTTCAAGATACCCCTGAAGCATGAGTGATGTAATTGCTCAATCTTTGTACTGTAAAAAAAAGAAATTGCTGGTTCCAGGCAACAACCCCCCCAAATTCTGTATTCTCACATTAAAGAGGTCCGAGAGAAGACTGGAGGTGTCAGGGAACAGCTGCGAAGCCAACGTTAATGGTCCTTCTCCATAGTTTGGCTGATTAGAGAGTAATTAGCCACTCATGGCCATTTCCAATGCAGCTCACTTCCAGAAATAGTTTGGTATTTGCTACCCCGACTACTGTCGCTTAACTGTATTCTCTGAAAAGAGCAGGTCAGCCAGTGTTTAGTTTTTTACACTTTGCGGAAAAAAAAAGCAGCCACCGCAGTTAGAAGGGCCGACGGACGAAATCCGCTTCCTCCTCGAAGACACGTAAAGCTGGTTTTAAACAAAATAAGTGTATTGCTGACAAAAACTTTTTTATGAACATACTGTATTACAGTACGTTCACCTCTTTAACTTCAAAATGCTCAAATGTTTTTGCTTTGTTTTTATAAGAAAGGAATCCCGGTGAGCGTTCTCACACTGCCACAGATTAACACTAAAGCTTTTTAAAGATTTGCTCTCCTGTGAGATCATCCCTGCTGCTCCGGTTGTGTCTGATACCCACAGACTCGTGTTAAGCACCGTTTCAGAGTTCGTCTGAGAACGGGTAGTGAAGATGTCGTAAGTGCTACCAAGATGGGAAACAAGGGGTTTGACAAGTGGCACGTTCAGTGTGGCGGGAAGACGCGCCAATACGAGGACTGGGAGGGGAAGGTTCCGCGCGACCGGGCAACTCCAGCTGCTCTGCTGATTTACATGTGCAAGCAGAGGTGGAGGAGTCGACATGAATCACCCGGGAGACGGAGGGGACACTGCGGGGGACGTGAGCTTGAATCTCAATACGGCCGTTCGTCAGACAGCGCTCAGCCGCCGTCACAGGTACGGCTCATCCGGCGAATTGCCGCCACAGACGGTGAGCCAAATGAAAACAAGGTTGGGCCTGCATATGCAGGGAAATGTTTCCGAGCTGAAACCCAGGAATCCAGATCGAGGCATCGGATCCCTTCCACTGATTAAATAGGCAACTGCATGCAGACAAATGCACAAAAGTCTTCAGGAGCGCTGCATGCTCACTCTGCAGTGCACACACTTGACATTTAAGACACATCCCCTCTCTCCCAGTGCCAGATCATTTGTTATCAAGACTCAAATAGACACTATTTGAATTTTAACAAGACTACGCCATTGCTAGTAGCTGTGTGAGGTAGAGACACCAAATCAATCCAGATATTTGTTATCAGAACTTGAATGATGAGTACCATTTAGTATCAACAGTGAGTTTCAGGTCAAATCAATGCATCCGTTCAGCCTTTTTTTTTTCTTTACAAAAAAGCTGCTTGTCCACTCACAGACATGATACCCATGCTCACACAACACACAACAGCATCACCTAAAACAAATGAGTTGGCGTCTGGCAAAAAGCATTCGGCCAGCAGATGTGTGATGTCAGTTAAGCATCTGAGCTGTTTTTTCCATGAATGAGCAGCCCGAGCTCCTACACGCCGATGGTGAGTCACACTTTGAACCCGAGTCGTTACAATGTTGGGCGCCGCCGCCAGGAAACTGTTAGGTAACTGCATAGGTTTATTTTTATAGTGTTTCCCCTACCATATATGATGACACACACACAGGCAGAGGCCGTGTAAATGAGTCATTTTGAGTGTGCGCGTGAGGCAGAAATAGGAACTCAAGAATCACCGTTCTTCAGCAATCGCTCTTTAGATGAAAGGTATCATGGCATAACTGTTCAGTCCGATTTAAAGCTGAGTTTGATGGCACAAAAAGATCACGATATTCAGCGTTAGCGTTCCTAATTTGGCATCGGACAGTGATCGGACACTGATCACTGATCGAGAATGTTGCATCTCTCCTCCGCCAGCCGTGATCAGAGGTCACAGTCAGGTTATTTAATAGTTCTGGTTGTCTGTTAAAGTGAAAAGATAATCCCTGAATATAGTATGTCAAGGGAGGGGGTGGGGCCAGCAAGAGTACTAGCCAAATAAGTGTTGTAGTTGAATAAATTAAATTTTAAAAATGGAAAACAAATGTATTTTTGACAGCGAACAACCTGGGGTGACTATAAAAGTCCCCACTGTCCCTCAGAAACATACAGTACTCATGCATTTTGCCATAAAGCAGGAGAATAAATATATCTGAATTAAGTTAGCAGTGAGCAGGCACAGACAGCATCGTCGCATTAAGCCACTTGATATCTGAGCCTCCGCTCGAGAGGGCTTGTTTAAGCGTCGCGGCAATTATGGCTCCACTGTTACTATTCTCATCTGGACAATACTGTACACCCGACTGATGGACACATTCCAGCAGAGACAGACAGACGCGCACTAAAGCCACGTACTCATGAACTCTCACTCTCAGAGGGCAGCAACGAGGCGCTGACAGGATGCGTGGCGGCGTCACGTCTTTCTATAGCCACAGGGATCGGGCCTCAAAAACTTGCAGGATGCCGAGGAGGTGCGGAGATTAATGCCCTGTCGGATAGGCTAAATCTCCTTTATACCCCTGGTCGCTACCAACTCCCACCTCAATTTGGAGGAGGTTGGAGATAAGCCCAAACGGCACAGTCTCCAGGGCAGACTAATTTATCCACAGGCTAAAGGCGTCCAGAGAGCTGGACCGTTTCGGTTCCCCCCACTTGACGTTCTGTGTGTGCATGTTTACGATATGACACTTAGCAGAAAAGTGAAAAACAGTGGGAAATACAGCGATGACTGTTATGTTTTTTAATTCTTACTTAACCTTTGAATTCGCTCCTAATTTAATAAGGTGACGTTTAAAAAATCACCTGGTGAGTTAAATCTTGATTTGTGCCCAAGTCTCCGTCTAATTCATAATAAAGTATGTGCGACAATGGCCACCTCAGGTAACTGAAGGGTTTAATTATCATTTAAGTCCAAGTATTCATGTTCTAAAGTAAAAGGGCAATTTCATACTAAATCGATATACTTTCACTACATTCAACTAAAACCCCTGCACTCAAAATGTGATTTAAGTAAAAGTACGGAAGTATTACCAGTACATTATATTTAATGTGGTTAGAATAATTATTTTTTATAAGAGCAACCTGCAGCTCCCCTCAGCTTTAAAGAGTTGTATAGTGAGTAGTGAGTCCTTGGTCTCTGTCCGCTTTGGTTCAGTCTCACTGCTCTCACAGAGTCATTCTTCTCATAGCTTTCAGTGGAAAAGCTCTAAAAAACGCAAACCTTCCCCTGGTGAAGGTGAAGTGAAATGACAGTGAGGCATCTCAGCTAAAGAGTCAGATATTTCCCTCAGATTTCAGTAGAGACCAAAAGCAGATCAAGGAGAGATCAGGTGGACCTGAAACTCTAAGTGTCGAAAGTTTGGGCGCTTCCGAAAGACTGCACTCTGCAGTCATTTAATACCTCTCCTCCTTGGACAACTTCTGTGTCTCAACATTTACTTCGCCGCCTGGAAATCAGGCTCATGCACTCACTCTGATGTAAGTGAGGCGTTTCACAGGTTGTACTATACCACAGAACAGATTTCTCTTTGCCGTCGCTTTGCACCACAGCAAAATGAAACGACGCTAAAACCGGCCTGGAGGTGTGTTTTTACCTCTGACGGTGCTTACCAACGGCCCCCATCTAAGTTGATTCTCGTTAAAGAAGACTGTAAATAATTAATAGGAACCGTGAGCAACTACATCACACAGGCTCATGACAGCCATTACGCCAGATGCCGCTGAGTTAAATACACACCAAGGCAGACAGACGCAATGGGAGACTTGAGTCAGTGAATCAAGTCAGCCATCCCTTGAGCAGTTGTGTTCCCGCTCTCGGTTCGACCAGCTGCTGTTTACATTCTGCTCTTCGGATGACCACGTAATCACGTCTTCAATCGACCAATCAAACCAATTTCTTTTTTATTCAAATCAAGTAATATTTATTATGAATTGCCGATGCTTCTCTTGCATGATTACCTGAAAAATGTACATAAATAAATGCCGAAATCTGCCGTTAGATTCCACTTCTGCATGAGGGCATTTGTCAGTTCACCACTGTAGCAAGATGCATTTGCACTTCTGCCATTATGGAGGCAGTTATCATGTATACAACAGTGCTTTTACATGTGCGCTGCAAAGACCTCTTTGGAGCGTGCTTGCATCCTCAAGTGCCCAAGGAGGGACTCAAGGCTAAATAATGGCGTCTGCTCAGAGTACTGCTAAATAGTCACATCATTAAGCCTGTAATGCGTGAGACAGCTGCTGACAGACCTCCAGCAATCCACTTCTGTTCCAAAACACCCATTGTCTGACAGAAAGGAGCTTTGACATCTTATTTCTCTCAAACGAAATCAAAAACAGCAGATCTCTCAAACAAGACTCTTTTGCAGCGAGGAAAAGATGTGGCCCGAAACAACAAAACGTTCAAACAGTGCAAGACAATAGACAGCTGAGGAGTGAATACAGCTGCAGATCAGTATCATTCTAGTTTAAAAAAAACAAAACAAAAAAAACACACAAACCTATTCGATAGACAAGCTAACCAAATAATAACTCCCTGGTCAGAGTGCAAAGTGTGGCCGAGGAGCTGTCAATCACATAGCACGCGTCTTCTTCTATAGTCTCTGCTGGGTGAGCCCGTCGCTGCTTTTCCTGGTATGCGCGCACGCACACACACACACACACACACACACACACACACACACACACACACACAGTGCAGGCACACACACACACACACACACACACACACACACACACACACAGTGCAGGCACACAGCCGGGGCAAACCTAAATTGCATCCATCACCACAGAGCAGCAGCAGCAAATGTAGATAAAACGACAGAAACCGAATCCAGCAACAACTCGTTATCAAATTAACTTCAGCTGCAGGGGTTTGGAACATCTTGTGCCCCCCCCCCAAAGTGCAACATGGGAAGTCGATTGATGCACAGGTACGCCTCGACACTGTCAAGTCAGGCATTTTTCACAATATCATCAATACAGCCCCCCCACCACCACCAACACACACACCTTTAAGCTGAACTGGAAGGATGTTTGTGCGAGTGGGCGTGTTGAGGCGTGGGGGGGGGGTATAGAGACCTGACAGCCTCCCCCTGTCTCTATGGTAACCTGTTGACATACGTACCATCGTGTCTGGAAGGTTTTAATGGCTTGTCACGGCCGTGAAAGCGAAACAGCGGTAAGGCATCAACAGTCCAAGCGTGAGAGACAATCAGAACTAACACCAGCCCCTCTCCACCCCCCCGTGCCTCGGTCTGATGTTTCACTGCAGTTCACTGACTTGCTGATGGCGAAGGGGCTGTCTTCTCCGCTGTGCGCTGACAGAGTCTGTCTCAGCGCACTCAAAGGGCTGATGGGTATGTTCACTCAAAGACGAGGGGTCTGGACCTCTCAGCTCTTATTCAGTTGGAATAGAGATTTTGGTGAATACCCAACCTCAGCCCTGGCTGCCTGACTTGATATTTATTTTTAATTTTTCAAATATATACATATGTGTGTGTATTTCATATGCATACTCAACCATTTAACTGTGTAAAGCACCTTTTGCAGCAGTGTAGAAGTTGCAGGCCACAAACCGGTGTTCTAGTGCCACCTAGAGGAATTAACATGTCACTACTCCACGTTTTGACATTCAACTGACCCAGACGACGTTTCTCTCAGACTGCAGTGGACACGAACTGAACCAGTGCCAACGCAAAGCGCGCCCGACGTGGCAGCGCAGCTCACTGCAGCGTGGTGTTAAGCATCTGACTGGTCACATGGAATTAAATCTGTACTGCACTGTTTTTGTTCTTTAAAAAAAAAAAGATTGTATTATTTTATGGGATATGTGCTTTTATGTGTTGAGGGTATAGAGTGACTGCATGGTTAAGGAGGAGGATTATTCATGCTGTGGTTCCTTTGTCAAATCCTGACGTTTTAAATTACGTTTAAATGTTGTTTCTCAAAAGCCAAAGGTTGAGATTAAGATCATTTTGATGCCGAAAATGAAGGCAGTCAGAATGTCTGAAATAACATTAAAGTTTAAAACACAATGTGATAGCACTGGTGGAGAAAACACTGCCAATGTATCGTAATTACAAATCACAAGATCTCTTTCATGACTACTGGCTTTTCTTATGACCTCCTGCAGAATCCTGATTTGACTGACGAGAAAAAGAAATAGGAAATTTTCTCACAATTATTTTTCCAGCCATTCCTATGCTCTGCACCTTATATTGATATATACTTTGCAGTTCATTTGTCACTCTGGCTGACAGAGTGACGGAACTTATGCAACTCAAGGTGAGTTTGTGTCTTTGTCTGTGATCAGAGTTTTCCTATCTGATAATTGTGACCCTGTGACACCCCTCCGTCAATCTGCTTCCACTCTGAAAACCCTTCGGGCTCAACGCTGCTCATCCTGAGCTTCAGAGACTAAATTAGCGACGTCAGCTGTGCAACTGTCGGACGACAGCCACTTAACGCAACCCCACCGGTGCTGCTCTCAACCAGGCACTCAGTTAAGTATTTAAGTTAAGTTCAACCTCGTTACGGCGCTCTCTCGTTTCAAAAAGACAGAGACGTGTTTCAGTGATGAAACTGAGATACCTTCATATGAGTCAGAACATTGCAAAAGTATAAAAACAATTACTAGTTACTTGAAATTAAAGCGAGTCTTGATTTATTGGAAAGAAATGCAAGTTTGGCGTCTGATTTAAATTCTTGATCACATCTTTAAGAATATCTTAAGGGGGAAAAAAGTGTGTCCATGAAACAAATCAAATAGTATATATACCATCATACATAACCTGTATTGGTGAAAACTGTTAGTATGCAAAATAAAGTTGGTGGAGTATTAAAAAAACAAAAAAAAACACCACCAGACATTCAAATTTAATAAACTCTTCAACCACAGCTTGTGAACAGATGAACAGAAAAAGCACAGATGTCATTCGAGATTTTGTTGCTTCATCTCATTCATTTCTGTCCCCCGGGAGCCCCTGAAAAGTGAAGTGCCCCTCCCTCTACACCCAATCCCTGGAGGAGATTTTTATACTAAAAAGGCGTGAAGAGGAGCCAAACGGTGCGGAAACAACTTAGCAGTCCAGTTGCCACAGACTCTGACGCTCACTTCCAAGAGCCGGACTTGCCCTTGGCGCCGCGGGAGGTCTTGGATGCTTTGGAGCCCCTCTGGTGGTCGCTGACTCGGTTTCGGAGCACGTAGATGTCGTACTTCTGCCTCTTGAGCTTTTCAGCCAGCTCAAACTTCTCGGCGTGCAGCTGGTGGAGCCACTGCCAGAGGTCCTGCGCCTTCTCGGCCAGCTTCTCCTGGTTCAGGTGGTCGATGTTGAGCGGCTTCCTGCGCTCCATCAGGGCCTTCTTCTTCTCCTCCCGCGCCGTCAGCTTCTTGCCCTTCTTCTGGTCCACCTTCTGCAGGTAGCCGCCGAAAGACTTGTTGGTGAATATCTTCTTCTTCTTGGCCTCCTCCTCGGCACGCAGTTTGGCCGCCTCCTCCTCGCGCCTCGCCCTCTCCTCGGCCACCCGCGCCTGCCGCCCGCGCTCCTCCTCCGCGCGGACGCGCTGCTGCTCGGCTCTGTCAGAGCGGCGGCGCTCAATGCGGGTGCGCAGCGCCACCAGCTCCTCCTCCTCCTTCTGACGGTTGGAGAAGTGCAGCTCGATCAGCGTCTGGAGGTCGTTGAAATCCTTTTCCACCCTCTTGCGGTGGAGGTCATCAAAATCCACTTTCTCGCCATCGGGTAGCTTTGGAGGAGCAATGTTTGGCACGTAGGTGGTCTTAGGTCGCGGTTTGGACTCCTCTCCGTTCTTCTCCGCTTCATGCTCCTCTTCCTCCTCTACTTCTTCCTCAATCACCTCCTCCTCCACAATTTCCTCAGTGTCTGACATGGTGGCTAACCAGGAGAGAGAAACCAGAACGAACACCAAGACCAGCTGGTGTCTCGCTCGACAGGGAGGACTGGGGTCTCAGGCTGTAGCTGCGGGGCTTTAAAGGGTTTGGCTTTACCATGTGACCGTAAACTGTCTCCAGAGTGTGGGTCAGCGGCAGGGTGGATTTTGAGACAGATGGAATAGTCTATTTTCTCCTTCACCAAGTCTTGTCAGTCACATACATCCCCTAAAGACCCCCCCGCCCCCCTGCTGTCTGCTCTGACCCTGCAGGGCTCCTCATTCCTTTGTAAGGACAAGATGAGAGCCTATTTCAGACTCACAACAGATGCGCGCGCACACTTGTGCTTTCCAATACCACCGAGCGAAACATAGTATCATCCAAAAACAAACAACATCCGCACTCTTAAAGGCGGATAAATGCAGTAAATCGAAACCCCCCCCGACTCCTGGCAACGACGCGGTCCATTCCCGCGGGCAGTCTGTGAATCCTCCACATGCGAGACGAACTCGCTAATCCGTCATGTTAGTTTCAGAGCCACTGTTGCAAAGCACGCGGTGTTTAAGAATTTCCATTAACAAAGGGAATTGCAATCTCTTAAGTACGTCAGAGCCGGTGGGGGTTTTAATGATGGGTAGTTACAGCTGTCACATTTTCCAAATCGAGCTAATACCTTCAATATCCTCTGCCCAGTATATTCAAAGTATGAGCACTTTCTGGAAAGAAATATGTGTCTTCATCTGTTTTTATAAGCATGTAAAATAAAGCCAGTTGAAGAGTTTTTGTGATTATAGCAGTCAGTCAGAGCGCTGGTATACTACAACAAGTTGGTTTTTTTTTTCCTGTAAAGACAAGGGTCACTTAAAGAAAGACAGGCGCCACAAAAGACCCAGGATAAGTACAATGACGTGCAAGATGAGCTTTACTGCTCCGGCCTTGTCTCCATTTTGGAATGTAATGAAAACATTCTTGCTATGGGGGAGGGGGGGGGGCTTTCTCCTTTCAGCACTGAGTGGATTAAAGCACGATTGCTTCCACGGGGCAACATTTAAGCGCTGATGTCAATAGTTTATGTTCCCGTGTCTTTGAGGCATCAGTGGCAAAGGGACAAATACACGTCTTCGGAGGATGAGGTAACTGACACAGAGAGACAGGTGCTGCGTAGCATCTGGGAATCCCAATTACCGCTACCTCCTTGGGATAAACCTCGGGACGTTATTCTGTTTTCACATGGACATGTTTGCGGCGGAAAACACATCGTCTCCAGGGAGCTACATTTCAGTCTTATTATAAATCTTCTGGAGCTCAGGCCGAGTGAAGATGGACTAATTGTAGCCTTAGAGGACCACAAAACAAGTCTTAAAGCCTGTGAGAATGTCCCCTGCCTGTCTCATCCCAGAGTGGGCTGAGCTCTACTAAAACATGCCTGTGCACAACATGAGGACGGCAGGTGGCTGCAGTATAATCAAAGCGCCCTCGCTTGCTGGTGGCAAGGGACAACTGTGTCTATCAGCAAAGAAAGGAGACAGGGGCTATACATAAATAGCCACATGCTCTGCTGTTAAACACATTTCAAAATGAAGAGTGATGCAGTAAAACTCCTGCATGTTAAAGCTGAATGTAGAGGGAGAAGTTGTTTAAAAGGCTGACAACCTGGTTGGGCATTTTCTAAAGAGTAGTTCTTTAATATAAATGAAGAATCATATTTGGTGGGGAATGGATTTGTAGTCAAACCACTGCTTCTCCTCAGTTTGAGTCACAGTCTTTTCTTAGACGAGAAAAGTTCACGGAAAGGGGCAGCGGGACTTCAGCAGGCAGCCCTGGATGCACAGTGACCTCTTCTGGTCAAAACTGTGCAGTGCAGCCAAGTGTGTCCCACAGTGTCCCTCTCCAGTCTCCAGTCCAGTCAAGACAGACTCAGAAAAATCGTAAAAGGCTCAGGAAATTTAAAGTTTCCACTCAGAGCAGTGGTGAAGGTGAAAGTTTAGAGCCTGAAGGCTCTTTGTCGCTGATTTGGTTTCATGGAGGACCAAAATACAGAAGAACAAGAACAGACTATATCTGAATATGCACACACAAAAAGGAAGAGAGGGCCTGTAGTGCTCACCCATCACAGCACATGCTGAATGAAATTCGAATGCCAGGAGTAAATTTGCAGCTTCATCCCCCTGTAGCCTCACGTCCTCTTCTTTCTCCAGTTACTAGTGTGCTAACAAAAGAAAAACTGTATTAAACAACTGATCTCACTAACTTTGTATCATGTTTACTTTAATCTGCGTGTAATGTTGTAATGTTGCAATGCTGACAGGGTCATTGGAAACACCTGTAGAGGTGCGCAGAGCTGTTAATTTGGGATTTTAAAACAAAATATTTTTCACTGAAACACTGATTGTGAGTGTGAGAAGTCAAGTACAAGTAAGTACCTAAATACTGTACAGTACTTGAGTAAATGCACTCGCTTTCCACCAGTTTATATGTTATGTATGCCATACATAAGCAAATATTTATACAGTTTGGTAATGGTTTGCCAAAATGAAGAATGATTTACCTTACATTCATGTTGGTGGTCAATTATATTCTACACCATGGGAAGTTGTAATTCTATATAAACTGCTTCAGAGCAGAGGTTAACAGAATGGGGTTTTATATCACCATATATATATTATCAGTTTACAGTCATATTTGTAAGAGGTTGACATTAAATTAGTAAAGGTCAGTTAATTTGAAGGTGATATCACAATGTAAAGT
Organism: Psettodes erumei; assembly: GCA_016785225.1. Classification (NCBI taxonomy): domain Eukaryota; kingdom Metazoa; phylum Chordata; class Actinopteri; order Pleuronectiformes; family Psettodidae; genus Psettodes; species Psettodes erumei. The sequence goes on from JAFBJZ010000737.1 coordinate 455,862, forward strand.
GTGTTTCAGCTGCTACAGCGGGCACTGAGCATCAGTTACTCCAAACACAACATTACAGTTAAGCTAACGCATATCAACGAGCTTGAGGAAGTTATTACCAGTTAGCTGCTGACGTGAAGTTGACCTTTTCCCTTTATGACTCAAATATAGATGTGTTTTCAATTACTGACGTTGGAAAACCTACGCAAGCTGCGTCTTTCTACCTTCTGCACGCGCATGAGCGCGGGTCGGCTAGCCGGTGAAAGTAGCATGCGCGGCGGCCGGCTGTTTACGGCCCGGTAAGGAGGCTGGCGCGCGCCGCGGGGCGTTCACGTGCAGCTCGTGTGTTTCGACCTCCGCGCCTCCTTAACTCCGCCCCCCCGGTTCAGCCCTTGTTATGAAAGCAGAGCGGTGGGCGTGTTGAGAGAAGATTCCGGCTGTTGCCTTCGAAACTGGTAATATAACCCGTATTTATTCTTTTTCACGTGTAAAGAACGTTATATTTGTGTCATCTCAGTGTGGACAATTTTTGAGTAGTGTATTGGGTTTGTAGTGGTGCGCATTGGTCTAACGTTAGCCTCTGCTACTCACTACATTCATATGTCATAATCATGCATCGTCGTATGACAGGACACTGTGTTCCTTGTGTTTGTTCCAGCCGTAAAACTGACCACAGTCGACCTTTTCCTTTCTTCAACTTGATACAGTTAATTCACATGCACGCAACATGAAATACACACATTTACTCACGTGCACCACTTTGCACCCAATGTACAATTTTTACAACTTTCTACAAATATATATCTATAAAATCTATAAAACGTCAGCACATTATGTCATGATTTCAGTGAAAAGCTTTTAACTTTGCTTTCAGGGGTACTAAAAACACAGGTAGCTGGTTAGACTAATTTAGGGCATATTTACTCGTCTACTTACTTTCTTCTTTTACTTACTTATTCCTTATTTACCATATCTATCTCTATTTCATATTGTACAGTAGATCCTGTCATGCAACAACTCCTTCCCTCCCAAGTAATGCTCAAGATAAAGCTCAGGGGTTGTGAAATTATTACCAGGATAGGAGAGGTAGAACCTTTTCTAATCTTTGCTTGTTACTCATGAAATAATCCATAGTTTAATCTTGTGTGAAAACTAAATAAATAACCTAATAAATCTGCTGGTTTTCTCAGTCTTACTAAAATAAATACCTGTGGGTTAGTTATGGCATGAGAAAATTGTCATTTTCACAATTTTCTGAGATTTGAGCCAATCCTTTGCTGCTGCCATACAAAACTGTTGCATTGGACTGCATATGTTTTATCAAGGTATACCTAAATAATAGGGAACAAGTGTGTGATCTGTGATGAGAAGTCGACATTGCTTGTTTGTTTGTTTGTTTGGGGACCACATGTAGGTTTTCTCACACTTCAAAAATGAAGTCTTTGGTCTCAGTGTCTTAGATACATGTCCAGGATCAAATCAGGATACTTCACTCTGTTCCACTTCACTGTGCTTATGGATCTTTTTGTTTGTTCTCCTCGCAGATCCACTGTCAACCATGCTTCGTATTAGCACTGCCTCCCTGTGCACCTACTGTCAGAGGATAAAGCTGCTCTTCCCTCCCTCTGCCTCTGCTTCCACCATAACTTCTCCCGGAAAAAGACTGGAAAACAAGCACACCGTCGACTCCCTCTATGAACTGTCAGTGGACATCCGAAAGGTGCGCAAGTTCAAGGGCTGGGTCCTGTCCGAGAGCTCTGCGTATGTGTCAGAAACCGCCAATCTGTTGAGGGACATGGGTGCAGACACAACAGCAATCACCCAGATCCTGAAACCCACCCCGAGGCCGTCCTGTGCCGGCCGGAGGACGTGGCCGCACAGAGAGACCTTTGGGAGTCTGTGTGCCCTAACAAGCGCGAGTTGATGAGCATCATTGAGAAGTTCCCAGCATCCTTCTTTACATTAACTCACCATAGCAACCAGCGGGCCAACATCCTTTACTTCCAGAGCCTTCGCCTCAGCAAGCGCATCATCGGCAAGCTGATGGCCAGCGCCCCGCAGAGCTTCAGTCAACCCGTGGAGCGCAACCAGGAGGTCATCCACACACTGAGGGAGACCTACCTGGATCTTGGCGGCGATGAGGGCAACCTGCGCGTTTGGCTGCAGAAGCTCCTCAGCCAGAACCCGTACATCCTGCTACGGCCTGCTGAGGCCTGGAGGGACAGTCTCGGCTTCCTGAGGGAGCAGGGTTTCACCACAGAGCAGCTCCTCAGCCTGGTCTCCAGCCTCAGAGCCTCCATTGCAGAGCTGCAGCCTGAAGCCATGCGGGTGGCGCTGGCCTACATTAAGGGGGCTCTCGACTGCACCAGCGATGAACTTAAGCAGATAGTTATCTGCTGCCCAGCCATTTTGTACTACTCCTTGCCCACACTGGTGGGGCGGTTCCAGGGGCTGATGGATGTCGGGGTGAGCTTGGAGCAGGTGAAGGAGTCTCCAAACATCCTGGAGCTCACCACACAAATCGTGCTTTACCGCATCCAGAAGCTGGCTTCCTACGGGTACGACGTACGCTCCGGCAGCTTGGACGTTATTGTGGGAACCAAGAAAGACTTTGAGGCCAGTTACAGCAAGCTGCGCCTCAGACAGCAAAGGCCACTCTTCAACCCTGTAGCTCCCCTCAGGTCTGCTGAGGAGTGAACGTCAAGAAAGTGTTGATATCCTGCACTAAGCTAATACATGTTGGAAGGTGGGGTGTGAATGATACTTACTCCTGAATTTGGAAAGGGGTTCGCATCTTCAATTAGTCAACAAGAGAGGCACTTTGAAATACTGTGGCCTTCATGTTGGGCTTTCATTTTAATGCCGAAGCAAATATGACGCTGTGACTGTTTCGTATTTTAGGAAATAACCAAGCGCTGTATGGAAAGGGGTGCCTTTCATTGCCTGTCTGGCTTGTAAATGATGATTTTTCACACTACCTAATGAACTGATTGTAATAACTGAACGCAACAGATGAGCAATAAATGTCAACATCTGTTTCGTCTTTTAATTTCTTCGTTCAGTGTCGGGAACCTGCTCACGGTGTAAATTAACTTTAATTGTTATTATACAGTGAACCAGAGATTCAACCAAGCTTATTTAATTAGACTTCTTATCCAAGAACTTGATTATTTTCACTTGAGCGCCAAAGAATAGACTGAAACCGTTTGTATATTTAACCCAGGTTTAATTAAACAAGCACATTGAGAAGGAACAAGAAGCAAATGAAGCAGTTCTCTCCAGTGGTACATTTATTGGGAATTACACAGGGGTGGGGGGCGCGGGGGGCACCATGATATGAAGACTCTTCCTGTCAACTTTTCCTCAAAAAACCACTGACAATGGCAATAAGTTTGATTTGATTAGCATCACACTGATATCGCCTCTACAGCTGTGAGGAATAGAACGAGCCGACTAGTACGCGGACGGACAGAAAATGATCAAAACACTTCTGTTGTTGACAGATACATTGGATGGCTCAAAAGGGAGAACATCAGGGAGTAGAGTATATGTGGGGACTGTATTACCAGAGATACAAGATTTCTCACCACTGTTTTGGAGTGGACGGTCTAAAACTGCTCAGAGATTTTTTTTTTTTTTTTAAATTGAAAATTTTCCAAAACAAAAAAAGATCCATCCACAGTGATTCCTCATATCAAAAATATATCAGTGGGTCTATGGCTACACAAAGAGAGAAAACACACATACAATATTCAAATATGTACAAGTTGTATGTGAGCTGACATTAGCAAATTCATTATATACACAAGGAGTTTCTGTCCCGGCAATATCAACCCCCCCCCCAAAAAAAAAAAAAAAAGATAAGCACAGTGTAACAGCCTCTCCAGTGATGTCAGCACTGGCCAGGTCATGCAGTCCATGTGATAATGTACAGTCCGGTTACTTGAACTCGTAAGTGTGTCTAATGGCAGGCTTTGTATGCTCCTCCTGAAGGGTGTGATCATGCAACGTTGTAGTGCCTTAAGAAAAACATTTGCGTCCACTTTGTGTTGGCTGCATACACAAAGGATTTGTCAGCTCCTCTGCAGACACTCCTGCGTGGAGAAAAACATAAAAACAAACTCAGGAAACCAATATTGAGGAGACAAAAAGCAATAAATGCATGTTGAAGTTTCAGCAAATTAACTCCTGATACATTGAAACTTAACAGGGGAAGGAAAGGAAGTATCTTTGGCTGATCAAATCAGCCTTTTTAATACAATTAAGGATGAGGAGGCCTTAACACACAGATCTGGTGATGTTTCATTTTGTCTTATTGTTAACAAATCCCCTGAAGACCAAACTCCAACCATCGCGTATCTCTGTGGCAAAATATACATATATACAGTTTGAAATTTGAGCTTGGAAATAAGTTTTGGTTACATTTCGGCTAACCTTTCTAGTGATTGCTCTGTCTCTGGACTTTAGAGCTTTTGCCATTTCCAGAGTCCTCGTTGTGCCGTTTGCCACTGGTGTGTGCGGCGGAGTGGTGTTCAGGCCCTGAAATGACAAAAGCACGGTTCAGAAAATCAATTCGCCATCTCTGTCACTAGGTCACTAAAAAAAAAGTTGCAGTTTGGTCACGCCTTTCAATCTGAAAGCGCGTTGACGCTCACCTTTTTGAATGACAGGGGCAGGAACCTGCTGGGAGCCTCGAGTGTAACATATCATACTGGAACTGGCGCCTGCATACCTCGGAACTAGCAAACAAGATTCAAGGATTAGCAGAGATGTTAGTGGACCTCGACAACAATGAAGGTGGTAAAAAAAAAAGATAAGAAATAAGGGGAGAGCGCAAGATGACATGAATGAATTAAATGTGCGGCAGCTGCTGGTCCCCACCCTGCTGATGTGTGCTCATGCTGGTTTGTGGATCCCCCTGCAGGTACATCATGACACCGCTCGGCCAGTCTCCCTGGGAGTGGACCGGCATCTGATAGCCTGAAAAAAAAACAAAAAAAACAAAGAGCTCTTCATCACAAAGGCAACTTGAATAAATGTAGCTGCAGAGAAAGTTATGAGGAATCAAGAAGTGTGGAGTGAAAGGAGGAGGAGGTCCTGAGTCACCCACCAGATGCAGCTGCGGCAGCATCATGCGTGGCCTCAACTTGGAATCCCATCACGTCTGAGGAGGGTTCGCTGTTGCCGTTGCTGTTGCTGTTGGAGGGAACTGTAGCCAAAAGGCCTGAGGAAAGAGTCAACGAAAAAAAACTTTAGTAACTTCAGAAGGAGGAGGTCACGTCGACTTAAATCCCAACAAGTGGGCAAGTGTTATTAGTTTTAATTTTTAAGATTTTATCAATTATACATTAGAGACTGATGAATAGCAGAACAGAAAATGTTTGAGACCCCAAATATTAAATATCCACAGCCTCCCCTCAGAAACCCTTGTGCACGACTCCTACCGACCACATGCTGACTCAATAGGGTTGCCAAAACATTTGCATGAAAATTATTTTAACAGTGCTGAATATCTACATATGTGGAAAACCATTTCAAAAATGCTGGGCCTTCAAATATCTACAGCCTACTACTGACAGTGGAGCACCACCTGTGTGACTTCAAAGGGAAGCGATTGCACTTAGCCTGTTCATCTGTTGCTCCCGCTTCATATTAATATTGAAGACGTATGTGAGAAATGAGTCCATGGATGTGGTGGAGTGTCCTTACCGAGGCCCCTGTAACAGGAGAGCTGCTGGTAGATCTGTTTCATTCGTTCGATGTTGAGGCGGCTGGCCTCTGCGTGGTGCACCATGGGCTTTGGGTAATGCACTCCGATGATACATTTGGCTGCCTTCTGCACACTGTCCGGAGCGTTCCAGGGATCATAAATATACTTGGCTGGAAAGCCTCTCAGAATGGGCAGGTAGCGCCTAGCGTGAAAAGACGGGGAGGTTTAAATGAGCACGTAGGGCGTTGTAACTTACTTCTACAACAAGATTAAAATGATCTCAGGTTCACGTCGAATGTGGCAGATAACCTGTAACTATATAATATCTCAATTATATGAAATAGCTTTTCATTTGAAGGTCAAAAAATTTTGTATAGCAGCACTGAATGTACAACTCAGGTCATTCTGCCTTAAAAGGCTGCAAGTACACCAAAAAGAGTTGAATTCTTTTGAGAGAGTGGAGAATATTTTATCCTAAAATGCTTTAAACAATGAATAATAAATTAATGATTAAAGATCAGTAAATCCTATTAACTGAGTTACATACAGGACACATAAATGAATCAGATCAGATAAGCTCACCGTATGTAATCTCCATTGGGGTCCGTGCGACGGCCAAAGCCCACGGGGCAGTAGCAGTGAAAGAACTGCTGGAAGAAGGAGCTGCAGGAGAGCCACATCCAGCTGCCTGCGTTCACGCTCCAGTCCGCATCCAGCAACAGCTCCTCGAACACCTAGAGACACACAGACACAATCCTCGGGTTAACTGAGTGCTCTGATGTGTTCTGGACGGTTCCGATCACATGAACCTGGCATAATCAGGCATGGTCTACCTTCATTCCCTCCTCCCAGCTGATCCACAGGTCTCCTCTGGTCAGGAAACAGGCCACAGCATGCCGGGCCAGGTGGTGGATCCAGCCCTCCTGCCTCAGCTGGGTCATGATGGCGTCGATCCAGGGGAAGCCGGAGCGGCCCTCAGCCCACTTGGCCAGTGCCTCGGGGTTGCAGTCCCAAGGGATCTGAACGCAGATGGGGTTGCTCTCCATCTTGTCGAAACACGGGTTGTTGGTGGCTGCCGTGTAGAAGAACTCGCGCCAAAGCAGCTGACCGTAGAGCGAGAGGGGAGGGGAGCTGTTCTTCTTCACCTTGCGGGGTTGGAGAATAAAAGAGCATGAAATCAGAGCTCCCTCATCCTTGAAGCGCAGCGTTAACTCAGAGAGATGACAGCCATGACGTACCTTCCTGTAGAGATCGGTGAGTTTGAAGTAGAAGAGGCGACAGGAGAGGCAGCCGAAGCGCAGGTACGGGCTGAGGCCTGTCGGGCTGGCGAGCAGCGAGTTGGCGTTCATCCTGGGACGCTCGAAGTTGGCCACCCATGCCTGAAGGCAACACAGGTTGTATGATCAGGTATGAAAGTGCACGACCAGTATGGTGTTATGGCATAGGGTTACGCAAAGCTACTGTCAAGGCTGGGAGAGGAACAGCCCAAAACCTCATCTTACATAACTGTAAAATAGCAAGGAAGGTGCTAATCAGCTATAATTCAAGACACATCAGTAGAAGCACTATTTGTACATTAAAATGAGTGAAAGTATGTTTTTCTTTTGAATGACTAAAAAGCTGGTTAATGATTCTTCAGCTGGCTCTTTTGATTTCAACTCACCTTCCTCTCCAAATGCCTCTCGAGTCGTGTGAGGGCTTCGGTCTCTCCCCCCGGCCACACAGCTGAGGACAGGCCCTCCGTATCAAAACCTGTAGGGAAAACATTTTTTTTTAAAAACGCATACAATTAAGCCGAGACAAATCTAAACTGCTCCAGGGTTAGACAAAAAGAAAAAAAAAGTCCATTATCTCTCTGGCTTTACTCACCGAGCTCCTCCAGGGAGGGGACGCCAAACTTGTCGTCGTGGTCTTCGGACAGTGGCGTCGTGCATTTTCCCATGATCTCAGCCGTGATGGACTCCGCGGGCACCTCCACCGCGTCCATGCGACTGATGAGGGTCTGGAACCTCTTGTAGGTCAGAGGCGACTGACCCCCATTCAGCTCTATGATCCTGTAGGGGGGAAGCGATGACAGCGAGAGTCAGGGACCTGATGTACGCGTCGACGGCAGCCGTACAGGCGGATCAGATGCGGTCGGTGGGGTGACGTGAACTCACTTGTCCAGGTCATAGAGCGTGTGGGAGATGCGAACTGTCACCTCCACTCCAGCCCCAGAGGCCAGCTTCTTAATCGCTGCATCTCGCTCTTTCCCAAAGGGCTCAGAGTCGTACTCATAAGACAGGCGAGTAATATTCCACTCCTGGGGGAATGAACGAATAAAATGAAATTAAGCAAACTAGGGAACGGAACAGTTAAGGTTTGGAAGCTTTTAAAGCGTCCCAGTGCTCTGAGATCAGCACGTCACCTTGAAAAGTCTGGGAAAGACATCGGTGGGTTGGCCTCGTATCACGAACAGACGAGAGTTGAGCTTACGGAGGCTGGAGTCCAAGTCCTCAAGACTCTGCAGTAAGAACCTGGAGGACGGAGACAGGGATAAAGTGCAGTTCAAACATGGACATTAATAGTAATATATTCCAAAACTATGTTACAATGGAAGGAAAATGCCTGTTCTGGGAATGATTACTTCAGCTATTACTGGGGTTTGACATGGCAGCAGGCTGCATGCAGTCAACTAAAGCAGGGGTTTGAATTGGTTTGGCTCTTTGATGTGCAAATTTTTACGCAGCAGGGTGCAGCGAAATCTAATCAAGGCCACCCACTCTAAAACCCAACATTACTGTGTTCCCACCACGATGCTGACACATCCTCCAACGTCTGAGGATGTAAAGTCAGTGACCCGGTTCATCATCCGCAGGCAGATGCAGGTTCCTGCTACACGACAATGGAACATTTGCATAGAGCTGAAACGCAAATATGCAGATCTGTTCCCCCGAATTTAAATTCCTACTCAGAAAACAGCCAGTTACACAGACTCCATTTCATTTTTATTAATCACAATGAATTTAAGGACAAAGCCTGTTGCTTTGATTTCCTTCTATTCACTCTTCACGTGATGAGGAGGAGGAAAAAAAGGAGCGATTTGTGTTTTAGTCAGCGCCAGGGATGAAAATGTGTCTCCCAGCAAACACTGGAGCATCTGAACAGAACCGCTGCGTGGGTCATCAGAAAACATCTGATCAGGCTAATGTGAGCGAGCCCCGGGGAGGCAGCGGGACAACCGTCACCGGGTGAAGGAGCCCATTTTTTAAATAAATGTGTAACAGTCTGTTAGATAACAAAAGCCACAGGCAGAGCCAAGCGGGAACTCGACATTCTGGGGGGGGGGCAGGTAAGTGAAAGCAGCGGCGGACACATCAGAGGACACCGTGACATAATTTCCCGCAACAAGAGGAGCTGTAACCCGAACGGCCGCCAAGCTGCAGTTTACATCCACGCCTGTCCAGACTCAGGCAACACGCGCCGTCAGAACTTCTCCCTCTGGGCGCCACTTTCCTTAACAGAGACAGTGTAATTGCGCCTTAGATAACACAGCTTAACCTGTACTTTGCATGAATAAACAGCTCACTGTGCAGAGGCAGTGGGAAAGCATGCGGTGTTTGCTCTTGTCAGCATCCCGTCTGATAAAACCCTCGCGTTCGTCCTTCAGTCATTCAGGCGGTGGATGAGTCAGCTGATCCGCATCCACCGGAGTTAAGCCCTCGCTGTACGTGACGTCAGTACACACCGGCTGGGGAACAATGCATCCCGACTGGAAGCCTCGCACACAGGTCTGCACACGCGCGTGGACGCAGGGCGGCAGTAATGCGGTGCTTCCCGCGCCGTCGCTATAGCTACCGAAGTTAGTAGGCGGAAGCTTCCTGTGCCGTCCACAGGCCCCAGTGCGCGCCCAAGTGCAAAAAATAACAACTAATGGCGAGTAACTGCATCGATTTTCTTTGGGTTGAGCCAATAAGATAAGAGAACGGGCGGAAAATGACAGCAGTAAGTGCCCCTGGCACCAAAATCGAGAGAGGTTTTGCTCTATTTTCGTGCTCCAAATGGAAGCCAAAAGGCGTCAGCCTCGGCGCAGTTATCTGCCATGGCAGCGATAACACAACAAGATAATAATGTCCAGCATGTGCACCAAAAGTAAGACCAAAAAAAACATGTTCATTTTTAAGACCAGCAATATTTGAGGTATAAATATGAAAAGATGCTCTTTTTGTTTTTACTTAAACATGTAAAATCATTGTGACATCTGTAATATGTTTGAAGATCAAATACATGTCTAATGCCTTTTCCCCTCAGTTAAAATCTTAACATCTGTTAAAGTAGCTTTGTTTCCTACTTGAAACATATGGGAAGTGGTAAAGAGGGATTTCTTTTGTTTGCTTTACATTCACTGAGCATGAATGTGTTTTCTTTCAGGAACACCCTGCTCCACTTTCCCAACCATTACACTGTGTAAATTCACATCTGGAAGCGGATACAACCGCGGCCTTATCTGATGGTCACTGAGCCCCGCTCTCACTGGTCTCAGCCCAGATTCATCCTGCCGGACCTGCGGATTGAGTTTTGAGGTCACTGGCTTTGTCGCTGGCTGCTCCGAGGTCAGCGTGATGCTGCACAGCCAGACTCACACCATCTGACTCCAAACGTATGATCATCTGGGGATTTTAGACCGTAAGTCTTCCCAGTTTACTGCAAAAAAAAAAAAATCCACCTATGTCTCCATGCTGTCCTGTGACACTGCTCCTTCACTCCCACTTTTTATAAACACTCTTTCACGGAGCGACTCCACGCTAATTACATCCTCGTGAACTTCTGTCGACATGAAGGTCTTTCGTGACCACGGCCCACCCCAGCGCAACTCCGTCGTCCAGTTCCCCTGCATAAACTGTTGAAATCGGTATCAGATGGAAGCAGCTTTGTGGGGATTAGTGGGTCACAGTTGCGCTGCTCACCACAGATAGTTGAGGTGTCTCGCAGCCGCAGGAGAGCAAAAGTAGGTCAAAACAAGGCGAGGAAGGTTGACTACTAACACACTGACCTACATGTGCCACGTGTGCAGATGCCGAGGGGGGGGTTACTGCGATTATGTCATCTGGCCCTGACCCGCCTCACTCATTGAGGATCGCCTCCCCCCCCGTCCTCGATCGCAAGAACACGCTACTTCACGTGCATCTCCAATGCCGGAGAAGCCGTGCAGGAACGAGTCAATTTACAGGAGCTGCAGGATGGAGGGCGATTCTTCAGAGCCTTCAGCATGATGCTTTCCTGCCGTGAGCGAGGAATACTTGAAGATAGAAAAATGACTGTAGGGCAACACGAGTGGAGCGATGTCCCTCAGCTCTGATTCAGGGAACGCCCAAAGTGTACATCTCAACTGGAGTTTTTCCTGCAGAGTTCAACATTTCAAACAAGTTGCCCACACAGAGAACAGCGGGAGTGCACCCAGGGCATTTAATCCTCTGAATATATGGTATTGTTTATGTTTTCTAACTGCGGGCCTTTTTATAGAAGACTCTTATGTCATGCCCGCGTCTGATTTGCGCTTGAAAAATGAAATAAAAAGGGGGCAAATGGGGGTGATCTATGTGTGAGCTCTGCGTCACCAGGGCCGCCGTTATGTAACTGTGGAAGCGTAACACGGACGCTCCATAACAGGCAGCCGTTGTTGCTGCTGCCGCTGCCGCCCGCTCTTCCAGTGACGGCATGGGACCGCAAATGCGAACCGGAGCGCACAGCAGGAGAGGAAACGAAAAAAAATTAAAAAAAAAACGCCCAGCAAGACACCTACTGTCCTGCAAACCTCAGGCGCTCTTTCATGCAGCAGCTGCATGCGCAGGCCAACAAGTCCTGGCCCGGGGAGCCAAGACACCACACTGGAACAGTTATATAGCCAGCTGCGGGCTACTGGGCAAGTCTATGGGACCGTGCTGAATAAATGTTGGGCCGAGGCCGGGTACAATTGACTGTCAAAGCGCTGCATGTAACGCTGACTGTCAGCTGGACGGGTTTTAGGATGAGGGTTAGCAAAGGGAGGACAGAGCCAGTGAGTTACAGGTGATCTCTTATCTCTGTCACATGAGCCTGCAAAGCTTCATATATCTATTTGTGCTGCCAGACTCAAACGGCCTGTCCCTGTCTTGCACTCAGACAAACTGTCACACACACTTGGAGGGCAGTCTGGAGTTCAGGAAATGTCAGTTATATAAATTTAAAAAAAGAAAAAAGTTTGTATTAAACGAAGCAGGGCATATTCACCAAATAAAAAAAAAGTCTACCACGTTCTTCTAATTCCTCGGGGAAGAAATAACTAACGATCGTTCATTTACACCGCCACAGTCTGGTCACACGGTCCACAGTGGGGGTCTGGAATGAGCTGGGGACCCTGGTTATGAAAGCAAGGGGCTGCCACTGCATGGGACGTGTGCAGTCACAAACCATTCGACTGCAATCCATTTTAACAGTAATTACAGTCTCGCAGGGAGGTGAGCATCAACACACCAAAACACTGTTTACCAATCTCCTACTCACCTTTTCAGGAGATGGAAAAGTAATGTCATAAATTACGTGTGATGTCAGCAGCTATTATTTAGTCGGCTCGTTTTAATTATGTATCTGTAGATATAATTGATGTTTCCTCTGCTCTTGATGTTTTATTTAACGGTGATTGCTGGGTAAAGATTGCAGTTTTATGTAATGTAGGACTGCAAACCATTTGGATTAGGAGTGGAAAACATGGATTAGTGATCTTATATTTCTCAATAATTGCTCATAGGTTAATATGGCAGCAAGACCGCTAATATTATACTTTATACCCAACATATCAGTGTGACATGACAATTTATCTTATTGAATGTGGCCACTCCTGGACCTCTTTCACAAAGTCAAGTTCATTTCTAACTTCTTGTTGGTTTCAAGAACATAATCTAATACTCAGATCAGATTGTCCCTGTGCGACCTGAAAGAAACTTGGGAGTCAGCATCTCAAGCATGCACCTGCTCGACAATAGAGCACCTGGCTGTTAACATGCAGTCTATAAGCTGTAAGCTGTGCACATGGCTCTGGGTGACAACCCCTCCCGGCCTCAAAATATTAGGACACATCCTATCAGGCAGTACTACAACTGAAATGACAATGGCAACCAGATATAAACAAAGACTGAGATTCTGTTCAACCCTAACTTGGATGTTAAATGGTCAAGAGCCAAGAGCCAAGAGCAATGCAAAAAGAGAAAGGACTGATGAGCACCAGTGTTTGTACTGCTGGAACTCCACGTTACTTTCATTAATATTTATTTTCTTAATTAACCAACCCAAAACCCAAACATGTTTCATTTACTATCACACAAAAGACAGAAGACCTGCAAAGTTTTCACCTTGAAGTAGCTGAAAGCAGCAAATGTTTGACTTGTATTTAGCAAAGTCTAGGTAGTAGTGTTCATTTTCTGCCAATAAACACATTTTTTGTTTGATTATGATTTCGACTCAAAATACAGATAACATCAGATACCACTATGGCACTACATGCATGTTGCATTTGGAAATATGTATGTGGAATCAATGGGATTGATGAGGCTTTATACATACATGCACGCACACACGCACACAAACACACGCAAACCTAGACATACACATGTGCTGGGAGTGCAGTTTGCTACTTCGTGCGCGGTGTTGATCGTGCTCGCACGTGGTTGGATGTTCGGCCGTGGCATGCCTCACCTCCACCTGTTGATCCCGACGTTGGACGATCCCGCGAACCAGGGGTCGAGGATGTAGATGCAGCGGACGGTGTCCGCTCCCAGCAGAGATTCCTTGAGCGACGGGTTGTCGTGGAGCCGTAAGCCCTTCCTGAACCAGTGGATCGTATTAATGACCATTACTCAACTGGACGAGTCCTCTTTTCTTCCTTTTTGGTTGATATCGAGAGTCTTTTTTGTGCTCACTTCACCTTTATCCCGACTCACTGACAGTTAATGACAAATTAAAAAAAAAAAAAAAAAAAACTCACGACGGAAACAAGGCCACTGGAAATCCAAATGTTGTGAAGAAAAGTCCGTGTATGCTATTTTAGCATACAGTCTTTAATTTCAGTAATGCAGTCCAATTCTGTTTATTAACCTTGCTCTAACAGAATCTTTTCCATAATGTCGAAGAATTGATAAACCGATGACTGCTGAACCATTTGGGCACACGGCCGAGCGCGCTCTCCAGCAATGTGACAACAAACCCGACGGGCTTTAGGACCTGCCTCGCTTGGGAGCAGCAGCAGCCTGGTGTGTTGTATAACTTGTTTTTCTGAATGGTGAAAAATGCATGTATAAATATACATGTACTAGAACGCTTTATTGGACCTGTATCCAAGAGCCATTTACTTGAGTATAGTTGGGAAACAGAGCGGTTAACTGGTCTGTAATTTAGAGAAAGCTGGTACACTAACGAACACAAGACACCGTGGCAGGACCGGCTGCTCCGAGCCGCGAATACCGGGGAAAGCTGGTTATGTAAATACAATTTCTGACTGCGATATTGTCGAATTCGTCGCCTCAACGTAACGCGTAGAATACTTAGCTGTTATAAATCCCTCTCGGTTCCGTGTGACCCGTCTCCCTCGCTGCCGAGCGGATGTTTTGAGTGTCTATAACACGAAAATATCTCCCCAAACGTCCGCGAATAGCTGCTCTACCACCGCGCCGCACCTACGTCCGTGACTCTGCCCACTGGGAGACGCACGCAGCTCCGTGGTCTGCGATTGGTCCAGACGCGCTACGTGCGTTTCTCGGCGTGGTCACGTTTCTGCAGCGTGCTTTCGCTGAGAGGCGACAGCTAACAAGTACTGTGTATGTATTATCCATATGTTAGCTGAGGTAATTTACGAAGTTCTACCCAAAACTATATGCGTTTAAAGATTAGTGTAGTCAGAGGCGAAGTGTACTCTGTTAATTGTCTTTACAACAAAATCAACGAATTAATGATGAGAAATGAACTGTTAATAGTACGAAGGACTTAAATGTATTTTTTCCAAATGTATAAACATTTCAAACACGTCAACAAAAACTTGTATTCATCAGCCTGTGGTATGCACTGGCTTGTTTATCCGAAGAACCCGGATGAGCACATGAAGTCTGGCATGAGCGCACGGTGCTCACGCGTCACCTTGTGTGTGTGTGTGTGTGTGTGTGTGTGTGTGTGTGTGTGTGTGTGTGTGTGTGTGTGTGTGTGTGTGTGTGTGTGTGTGTGTGTGTGTGTGTGTGTGTGTGTGGTATTGTAATAGTAAAGTAGCTTACGTAGTGAGTCAGTAGTCAAATGTGCCCCACTTCCAGATGGAAATCATTCGTGGGGAAAAAAAGCCCTTAAAATATAAAACTTTAATAAAAAAAATCATGCCACTGTAAAATGAAATCACAAGTATGAATGTGTGTTCTACATCTTCTGTTAATGCCTTATCATGTCTTACATGAAGCACTTTGAATTGCTTTGTTCTTTAATGTTACTCCACAAATAAACCTGCTTTATCTTGGTCTTCGTGGCCAGATGTGATAAGAATACCTATAAGCGTATATAACTATGCATATGTCTAAATTATATATATATATTTTTTATTATTATTTTATTTTTAGAGGTAGTAGGACCACTGGTAAATGATATACTACCGCATTTTTTAAAATATTTGATAGTCTATCACGTCTAAAAGAAATGCGTCACACTATTCTCTTATATAAAATGACTTGTAATTATGCAAGAGATAAAATGTTGTTTTGGACAGTAGAAGTAGTACGTAGTTCTGGCCACTAGGTGTCAGTAAAGCATCACGCCACCTACGCTCAACTCCTCGTCCTTCTCCTTCTCTTCTTCTTCTTCTTCTTCTTCTTCTTCTTCTTCTTCTACTACTTCTTCTTCTTTTTCTATGTGATGTTTGGTTGTATTAAAATTTGACAATAAAACCTCTCAATACTCTACATGCCATACATTGGATGTACATTTCATTCAAACAGTAGTCATTTAAGAACAAAATACATCAAATGTTAAAACAAATAAGAGAAAAAATGCTATAAATGGTTTTGAAATGATCACATAAAGCACACCACACAGTCTAAAAGCACATGACTCAATAAATTGAGAAAAAAGAAACGTGACTGCACATAATGACTAAGAATGCATGATCCTACGATACATTCATTCTGCTGGGCAAAAATACAAACAATCTATCATCTTGCCAGGAACTGATTTTTGCTGTTACCAGGCAACCAAGGCTTGATAAGTGAGGACACGCTTTGGAGGACCACAGAGCACGTAAAGAAGCAGCTGACACCTGCCCACCTGCACTGCTACCATCAGAGTTAGTCATCAAGATAATGCTGCATTGCATCATGAGCTTGTGACACACTGCTGGAGATGAACTCAGTTAGTGTCACAGTGACATCTGCTTGAGAACTAACACAACTCTTTATATAGTAGTAAAGGGTGATATTTTTAATACTAAAGTGACTATTAACATTTAATTAGTCATATTCTCTGTGGACTTTCCCTCTCATCGCATTTCAGAATGTCCCTTGTGTTGATAGTTAACAAAGAAATCTTTCACAATTGGTCTTTCTTATCCTAAAATGTCTTTTCAAAAAGCATTCAGAGGCCCTCTGGGTTTCTGTGGAGGGTCATTGTATAAATAAACTGCAATGCTTTTCTCTAAAACATCATGCAGCGTAGTGTTATTGTGTTTATTATTTTTCAGCTGAACAATGAGAGTAACATATTTGTGACTTGTTATACACTTTGCCCCATCAATCACTTTTGCGGGAGTGGGCATTACACATCATTTCTCAAAATCCCATTGTAGTAAGGTTGTTTTTTTCAGTTTTGGCATGGGTAGTGCAGTGTCATGCTAAGAAAATATGAAAGGGCCTCTGGCATGACAGGCTGTGTGGACAGATGGTTGGTCCAGCTCAGACGTACAAGGAGGAGAAGCCCCAGCAGAATGGGATGAATCATCATTCCACCAACTGTTCCTCTCAGCACGCCCTCGGAATTCAGCTCACTCGCTCTTTTGTTTTTACGGCCTGACAAATATGTTGTGTTGTGCAGACTAAGTCATTAAGCAGCAACATCCGGGTGAAGTGGTGTCACACCTTGGAGCAGGTCTGTATCAACACTGGACGGTGGAAGTACATCTCTGATCTATAAAAGCTCAGAGCGCTGTGCGGCTTGAGCGGTAAAATATTTATAGGGCTCAGGCATTAAAGCTTATGGCGCTGCTCAGTGAAGTTGCTGCAGCAGGCCAACTTTAACTTCTCACCTAAAATCAGCACTGGTGGTGGAAGCCTGCTGGAAGATAAAAAAAACTTGTCACTGCAGTTACCATTCAGAAAAACTGCATTTTATCATATAAGTATGGGCTTAAATTGGAAGTAAAAAAGGACATTACTATTATTGCCAGCAGTTACATAAAATGAGGGGGAATTGAGATTCTTAAACACCAAACATCTTTCCATTTAAGTAGTTGTTACTCTAAATCACGAAAGTACGTTCCTTTTTGGAGGCAAGTAACCGACCCAATAAAGCTGCTGATTATAATCAATGATGTAGCCACAAATACGAGGAGAGTGACTTCATGACCTATAGCTACCTAGAAAAACGAATTATATGCCTCCCAGTCTATTTGACAGTGTAATGTATTCTCTGAATTTCCAGTGTTTAAGTAAGAATAAAGGCTTAATTCTGTTCAGTGACTTTCTAAATACTCAGTGTTTTACATATGTCATCGGTTCCACCATGTGTTGCCTCAGTGGGGGTCCACCTCTCATCCCCGACACTGTCATGATCAGGTCACTGCAGCTACGCTACCACGCTGTGACAGATTGGTTGGCACAGCAGCCCGATTCTGCAGTCAGTGTGTTTCACCAGCACCAGGTAGCCTCTGCTCCAAAGGTAGCAGGTATAGGTTGTGCGTGTCAATCAAAGCCAGTGGAGATGCGCATTGGCTTGTTTCAGCCCGCTGGGCTCCAGGCTCCACCTCTCCATCAGAGTCTTGCCCGTGCTGCGCTTGTTGCGATGAGCGCGGAGGGGTTGTGCGCTCTCGGGTTACGCGTATGAAGTTGTGGACAAGAGAGGATCGAAGACATCCAGCCACCCAGAGAAGGAGGGAAGTAGAACCTCGAGAGAAGGAAGGAATTATAGGCTTGTTACTCTTGGTTTTCTATTTAAGCTGGGAATACGTCCAAGTCCTCGGACCGAGGCTGAGAAAAAACACCGAAACGAGTTTGTGGCGTTTAATTGAGACCAAGCATACCTAACAGTATGCGGTGCAGTTATGGCAGGCAAGGGTAAGACAGTCGTGAGGACGCTGGAGGATTTAACGCTTGATTCTGGTTATGGTGGAGCCGCGGACTCGGTCAGGTCGTCCAGCGTGTCGCTGTGCTGCTCCGACACGCATCAGTCCTTCTCGCATGGGGGTAACTGCTGGCATCTGACGGAATCCATGCACAGCAGACACAACAGTTTGGACACAGTCAACACCGTCCTGGCGGAGGACACGGAGATACTGGAGTGCTCGGGTCAGTGCGCCAAACTGCCCGAGCTGGAGGACGTGCCATGGAGCCTCGGCGAGGTGGAGGGCGCACTGAGGAAAGACGAGGAGCTGATGGTGGGCAGCCCGCCTCCGGAGGTCCTGGCGAGGCTGTCGGCTCTCATCAGCCGCGCGCTGGTGAGGGTAGCCCGGGAGGCGCAGCGGCTCAGCCTGCGCTACGCCAAGTGCACCAAGCATGAGATCCAGAGCGCAGTCAAGGTGGTACTCTCGTGGACCATCTCCGTCAACTGCATCACGGCAGCTTTGAGCGCCCTGTCTCTCTACAACATGAGCACCGGGGACAAGTTCAGCCGGGGCAAGTCGTCGCGCTGCGGGCTGGTCTTCTCCGTGGGGAAGTTTTTCAGGTGGATGGTGGACAGTCGGGTGGCCCTCCGGATCCACGAGCACGCTGCCATATACCTCACCGCCTGCATGGAGAGTCTGTTCAGAGAGGTGTTCAGCCGCGTCCTGCGCAGCGCGCTGGTGGAGAGGGACAACGGGATCCCTAAGTATACGCTGGAGTCCCTGGAGCAAGCCATCAACAGCGACTCGGAGATCTGGGGACTGCTGCAGCCCTACCAGCACCTCATATGTGGCAAGAATTCAAGTGGTAAGAAAAGTCCAAAAGAAAGACAAATATTGACAATTAGTGATTGTCGAAACGTTTCCTCAAATATGATTGGACACTTGTCTTCTGTGTGTTTTGTGTAGTCAGTCACATCATTCACTGTAAAATCCAACATATGAGTTCAGCTTTCCATTGGCAAACTGTTTCAAGCACTTACAATGGATGTCCACGTGTTGCAAGACATAGAAACCAGTGGCTGCATCTTTAAACGAGGCATGGTGGCTGAAATGGGGAGGCTGAGGGTTGCTTAAAGAAAGATTATTGATTTTTATTTAAGGATTTAAGGAGGACACCATGTTAGAACTCAATGTTTGATTGAAAAAACACCTGTCTATGTGATAATCTGCATAGTGTAGCATAGTTGGAAAAGTATTGTGGCTCGAAGACTGTTTCTAACGGTGCTTGGTAATAACCACTGGTCAATATAACTGTATTCATAAAGGGCTTGAGGTTCCTTGAATATTCATATCCCTCAGGTTTTTATACCTGGAGGCCCACCTCTTAGTTTTTCACCCCCACCCCCACCCCCAAAATATTTATGGATGAAAAAGCTCAGACAAGCTCCAACTTCTGTTTCTCTGAAGCTGTCCTTTTCTCAGACTTCCATTAAGAGATGTTAATGTTAATGATTGTTTTTGCCAGACCCACAGTGCGCACAGATGATGTGTGTCAGGATTTTGCAGAAACAGGATTTGTGTTTATATTGTGTGCCGGCCTTGTTGTCGGTGATGCTAGCCTATTATTGCGTCGCTCCAGAAGGTGTAAGCTGTCAGTGTAGGCTGGACCCTCTGATCCAAAGCCCTGAACGAGTTGGCTGAAGCTGCAGAGCAGAAGGGGGGATTTGAAAATGCTGTTCTCTCCAACTGAGAGCCATTCTTGGTCATGCAATATTGACAAAAAAATTGGATTGTAGATCTTTTGGTAATTGTTGCAGTGTGACTGCTTTCTTTCTAAGATAAAGTTAGAGGTGAAAAACAAATATGCTTGGGTGTGAAATTTGCACATGCTATGTGTCTCATATGGACGAGCCATTCCTCTCAAATCTGAAATAGGTGCCCCGTGATATGACATGATTTGAAATTCATAAATGCAGTTGTTGGGGTTTTTTTTAACAGATAAGGATTTTTCTATAATTCAAAAGTCTTTACTCTCTCTTATTCACAACCCAATGCAGCAACATCAAATTGAAAGAAGTTTAAAAAAAAGAAATAGTGGTGCAATGTCTTTGATGATCAGTACAGGAACCAGTCGCAAGACAGTGTGTGCTGACAATGATCTTTATTAGCGACAGTCCAAAATCCGCAAATCCAAAAATCCGTATCTCAAGTCCGTAAGAAGGGTCAGAAAACCAGAGCAGCAAAAACCAGAGGCGTAGTCAAACAGTCCGAGTCAGAAAAACCAGAGAAACGGCAAACAAATCCGAGGGCTAGGGCAAGAAACGGTGGTCAGACAAAACTGGGTCTACGAAAAACAGATCAGGCTTGGCGTACAGGGTTCTCGGCTCAGGCATGAAATGGTCACGATTCGACAACAGGGAAGTGTGAAGCAGGGTTTAAATACACTGGGGAGTGATGAGCAAACGAGACACAGGTGCGAGGAATTAATCAGGTGATTACCCAAAAGCGGGGGAAAGAACACCAGGGGAGCCCTAACAGATAACACCAGGAGAAGACAGACAGAAACCCGAAAGGACATGGATCATAACAGTACCCCTCCTTAAGAAACGCCTCTTGGCGTTTTAACAGGTGGTTTGGGATGAGTCCTGTGGAAGTCCCTTATCATGTCCTTGTCCAGGATGAACCTGGCCGGTGTCCAGCTTCTCTCCTCGGGACCGTAGCCCTCCCAGTCAATAAGGTACTGAAGGCCCCCCGCCCCGACGACGACAGTCCAGGAGGCTCCGGACCTTGTATGTCTCTCCATTCTCGATGATGCTGGGGGCAGGAGGGGGCTCAGGGGCAGAACACAATGGGTGAGTGACCACCGGTTTGATACGTGAAACGTGGAATGTGGGGTGTATCTTACTCATGGCAGGGGAAGCCGAAGCCTGACTGCAGAGGGGCTGATAACCTTGATAATGGTGAATGGACCAATGTAGCGAGGAGCCAACTTCCGCATGCCCCCTTCAGTGGGATGTCCTTGGCAGCCAGCCACACACGTTGCCCCACGAGGTAAACTGGAGCCGGAGTACGCCTCCTGTCCGCCCGCTCCTTCATCCGAGCAGCCGCTTTCAACAGATTGGAGCGTGTAATGCTCCAGGTCCTTCTGCATCTGCGGATGAAGGCCTCAGCAGACGGAACCCCACCTCCTTCTCTTGACTGGGAACAGAGGAGGCTGGTACCCCAAACAGCACTCGAAGGGGGATAACTTGGATGAGGCGGAGGTGTGACTGTTGATGGCGTACTCGGCCCACGGCAACTGCTGGCTCCAGGAAGCTGGGTTTTGGGCACACATGCACCTAAGGACAGTCTCAAGAGATTGATTAGCCCGCTCGGTCTGGCCATTGGATTGGGGGTGAAAACCGGAGGATAAACTTACAGATGAACCTAGGAGAGTGCAAAAGGCTTTCCAAAAGCTAGCGGAGAATTGGGGACCGCGGTCTGAGACGATGTCGGAGGGGATGCCATGTAATCTGACTACGTGTTGGATAAGTAGTGTGGCTGTTTCCTGGGCAGAAGGTAACTTGTTGAGAGGAACAAAGTGTACGGCCTTAGAGAACCGGGTCGACGATGGTAAGAATGGTGGTGTGGTGGTTGGAAGTGGGTAAACCTGTTATGAAATCTAGTGCTATATGTGACCAGGGACGGCTGGGAATGGTTAGTGGTTGCAGGAGACCTTGCGGCGGTTGGTGGTTTACCTTGCTTGGGCGCAGACCGAGCAGGCTGAGACGTAGTCTTGCACATCCCTTCTTAGTTCTGGCCACCAGAACTTTGCAGAGGATAAAGTCATATGTGCGACTTCTCCCTGGGTGGCAGGAGAGGTTGGAGGCGTGTCCCCACTCAAGGACCTGGGATCGTGCACTGGCGGGTACGTAGAGGCACCCACTAGGGCATGCACTTGGTGCCGCTGGGCCCTCCTGGGCACGCCTCACATAGTCCTCAATCTCGAGGTCAACCGCATTAATGAAAATGTTGGACGGGAGGATAGTGTCGGGAGCTGGGTCCTTCCCCAGTGGATCAAACCTTCTGGATAGAGCGCCTGGTTTAACATTCTTGGAGCCCGGGCGATACGCCAGATGGAATTCGAACCGAAAAGAACAAGGCCCACCTGGCCTGGCGAGGGTTCAACCGCTTGGCCGTCCGTAAGTATTCCAAGTTCTTGTGATCTGTCCACACCAGGAAAGGGACCCGGCACCCTCCAGCCATTGCCTCCATTCATCCAAGGCCAGCTTGACTGCCAAGAGCTCGCGATTGCCTATGTCGTAATTCTGTTCAGAAGGGGTTAGGCGATGGGAAAAGAACGCACAGGGGTGCACCTTTCCATCCTGTGATGATCTCTGGGACAGGACAGCCCCCACCCCAATGCTAGAAGCATCAACTTCCACGATGAACTGTGCCTCCGGTCGGGGTGAATGAGGATGGGCGAGTCGTAAATAGGTTCTTCATTTGCTGGAATGCCGCCTCGGCTTCCCTGCCCCAGGAATACTTGGCTTTGGTGGAGGTCAGTGCGGTGAGAGGAGCGGCAACTGTGCTGTAGTTTCTGATGAATCTTCGATAGAAGTTGGCAAATCCCAGGAAGCGCTGCAACGACTTACGGTCTTCTGGCTGGGGCCATTCGGTTACCGCCTCGACCTTGAGGGATCCATGCCAATGCTTCCTGCTGAAATCCTGAACCCTAAAAAGGTGGTGCTGGTGCACGAGAATTCGCACTTCTCAGCCTTGACAAACAGCCGATTCTCCAGCAATCGCTTGAGCACCTGCCGCACATGCTCTGTATGTTGTTCGGGGAACGGAAAAATCAAAATGTCATCCAGGTAGACAAAGACAAACTTATTAATCATGTCTCTTAACACGTCGTTAACCATTCCCTGAAGACTGCTGGGGCATTAGTTAGGCCAAAGGGCATAACCAGGTACTCCCAGTGGCCTGTGGGAGTGTTAAAAGCCGTCTTCCATTCATCTCCTCCCTTATGCGTATAAGGTGGTAGGCATTTCGTAAGTCCAACTTTGTGAAAATGGTGGCTCCCTGGAGAAGCTCAAGGCAGTGGACATGAGCGGAAGGGGATAACGGTTCTTGACAGTGATGTCATTGAGGCCGCTGGTAATCAATACAAGGACGAGGGGAACCGCCCTTCTTGTTAACAAAAAGAAACCTGCCCCAGCTGGTGATTTAAGATGGGCGGATGATACCGCAGCCAGGGACTCGCTAAGGTATCTCTCCATCGCTTCAGTCTCGGGAGTGACAGGGAGAACAGCCTTCCTCGAGGGGGGTGTTGCCCCTGGCTTCAGATCAATGGGGCAATCATATGGACGGTGGGGTGGCAGACAAGTGGCGCGCGGCCTTACTGAATACTTCTTTTAAGTCAAGATACTCAGGGGGAACCTTTTCCAGATTAGGAATTGGCTCCGCCTGAGCAACTGGAACCGTGTGTGGGCTTGTCAAGACATGTTGCGAGCAGGCGGGCTCCAGCCCATGATTTCATGTCTCTCCCAGTCTATGACTGTTATGGATGGTCATCCATGGGTGGCCAAGGATGACTGGTGAACGGGGGAGTTGACGATCAGGAAACTGATGAGTTCCTGGTGGTTACCGGAGACTAGCATCTTTAGGGAACTGTAGCATGGGTGATGCGCGATCCTCCGCCGCCCAGAGAGACCGCCACCCGGGTTGAGAGAGCACCACCCGGGAATGCCCCAGCGCTTAGCCGCCTTTTAAGTCCAGGAAGCTCTCTTCTGCTCCTGAGTCCACCAGAGCCCTAGTTCCCTTAGAGCCCCCATCCCACTCTAAGGTCACTGGTAGGCTGGTGCGCTTCCTCGAGGAGGATTCCACGACATTGCGCCCACGAGCGCCTCTCCTCACTGTGGGCGTTGCCTTTTACTGGGCACCTGATCTTGAAGTGTCCAACCCCCACACAGTACAGACACGCTTTGTTCTCTGATCCGCCTTTCTCGTTCTTCTTTAGAAAGACGTGCTCGATTTATCTGCATGGGCTCTGCCTCCAGGGGGGTGTGGGGGTCTGGTGCCCCAAGGCAACCTTGGACGAAGCAGGGAGCAGGGATGGCTGGCAGTGTGGGCTCGGGCGGCCTGGCGCCTGTGTTCCTCTAGGCGTGAACCGACACGGATAGCCAGTTCTATAACCCGATTCAAATCATCAGGGAGGTCGCGGGTCAGTAACTCGCCCTGATGCCTTCAGCGAGACCGTGGAGGAACGATCATACAGGGCACGCTTCTCCCCAGCCGCTGTCGGTGGCAAGCGCCTGGAACTCGATGGAGTAGTCCGAAACTGACCTGCGCCCCTGACGTAGCTGAAGAAGCCCTCTTCCTGCCTCCTGGCCGTGCTTGGACCGATCGAAAACTCTCTTCATCTCCTCAGCCAGCCGAGTAGAGTTCTGGACGCATGGTAAGTCCGCCTCCCAGGCCGCTGTAGCCCACTGTTTGGCCCTCCCCGTAAGCTGGGTGATGATGTAGGCGACCCGGGATTGCTCGCTGAGAAAGGTGGCTGGTTGTAAGCTGAAGATAAGCTTACACTGGGTTAGGAAGGCCCGGCAGGACCCAGGCCCCCCCGTCCGATTTCTCTGGTGGTGGAAGACATGGTTCGTGTGTCGTCAAGGAGCGGCGGAGCTGGGAGCAGGGGGCAGATGGATGAAGAGGGGGGTGAGCTGGTTGCTCTCTGACGGTGGCAGCCAAGTCAGCCATGCGGTGGGTCAGCGCCTGCAGATGTTGCGAGAGGGCCAGGAGTTCTCGCTGTTGCGCTTCCAGCACGGGCGCCCCGCCTATCCACTGCCGCCAGAAGGCGCACTGCCTGCTGGTTCCATGGTGGTCGAATCGCACTGTGATGATCAGTACAGGAACCAGTCGCAAGACAGTGTGTGCTGACAATGATCTTTATTAGCGACAGTCCAAAATCCGCAAATCCAAAAATCCGTATCTCAAGTCCGTAAGAAGGGTCAGAAAACCAGAGCAGCAAAAACCAGAGGCGAGTCAAACAGTCCGAGTCAGAAAAACCAGAGAAACGGCAAACAAATCCGAGGGCTAGGGCAAGAAACGGTGGTCAGACAAAACTGGGTCTCATTAAAAAACAGATCAGGCTTGGCGACAGGGTTCTCGGCTCAGGCATGAAATGGTCACGATTTCGACAACAGGGAAGTGTGAAGCAGGGTTTAAATACACTGGGGAGTGATGAGCAAACGAGACACAGGTGCGAGGAATTAATCAGGTGATTACCCAAAAGCGGGGGAAGAACACCAGGGGAGCCCTAACAGATAACACCAGGAGAAGACAGACAGAAACCCGAAAGGACATGGATCATAATGAACAAGTGGTTGCTTGGTTCTCTTCAAGGATCACGTCTCATATTTTCACCTTGTGGCAATGCGACTCATTGCAGTGAATCAGTTTAAGAAGGTACTGGGTCAGTTTTGAGGAAACATGCTGCAGTTTCTCTGAGGGCGGTCTGGTTCTTCGTGATTTACGCACAAGTGTTCTGCTATGATTAAAAACTTATCTTATCTGACACTTACGGTAACTATGACCCAATACAACTGCAGTGCAAAAAATATGGTTTGGGTGGTGGCTCTGTGCATGCAGATGTGGGTCAGTTCTCCAGAAAAGAAGTAGTTTCATCATAATTGTTTCCAGGATCCTGACTGTTGCACCTTGGCTGCTTCTTCCATTTGGAACCAGAATCCATAGTGTGCCAGAGTTGAATGGTGCCAAATCATTCTGTTAATGTGTGTTCCACTTAACCACAGAAAAGCAACAATAGCTGTGTATAGTACAAATCAGTTTGCCTAACTTTTGCTGAGATACTGACAAGTATTTACAGTAAGTATTTTCACAGGTGGATAGCTGACTCTCCCCTCTCAGCCCCGTTTAACCATCTAACTGACGCCTTGTGAACAGCTTCCAAACCTGCTGGGGTGGCATTTAAATGTGGATTCTCTCCAGTGATTATGATAATGTCTGTCATTTGCCATGACCTCTCCGAAGGAACCAATCCAACCTCTGCAGGACAGATGACACGACATAATGGAATTTCATAGCCTCCTATAGTCAGTCTATTAAATTAGCAGTGGGCGTCTGCTCTCCCTCCTTCTTTGCTCTCTGTCTGTCACACCATATTTCATTGTGTTTTCTGCTGGGGGGGGTGTGGCAGTGATGTTTGCATATTTGTTTTCCACAGTGGTTTTCAATAAGCTCAACTCATATCCACATGAATCTGGCAAAGCCTTCTGTTGTCCATTCTGTTATTATTTTCCGCCCATCCTTCCCCTTCTTGGGGTGGACTCACAGATGAGCTGACAGATTACTACTGGTGGAGATGCGAGCGCCTGATGGTTGTGATGGATTTTTATGCCACAGTGATTTCATAAGACCAAAAGGCTGCGCCTGCTTCCCGTTCAGCCCCGCTTTCAGCAATGATCAGTGATTGTGAAGTTATGCGAAGGTTGGTTTGGGACCAAGATGAATTTTATGAGCTGCATCCATTTCTAGTTTTCCCTCCATGTTACCGGTCTTGTGAAAACATTGACTTTGATTTGATATGCTTCTCTGTTATTTGACTGGCAAGGATTCCAAAAAACACCTGTAACGCTGCTCTGAGAAACTAGGAACAGCCCAAAATGCTGTGGTTTTATTACCAGAGTCACTGGAGTGTGGATCCCCTTCCATTTCCAGAAACTAAGTGAAAGCACTGGGTCAGGTTGAGATAATGAGAGGAGCGTGAGAGCGCTGAATGCTTAATGTTGTGAGGGAGTCAAGTGCTGGAGGAGGAACCAGGCTGGAGTGTAAGCTGGAGGAGGTGGTGGTGGCAGTGGTGAGGAGGCACTGGTGCAGGTCCCTCAGAGATATAATTACCACGCAGCTCTCTTTAATTAACACTTGTGTTTATCTGGTACTCATTAAGATTAGGCATTAGCAATGGGAAACACCATGGAGCTGGAGAGAACAAAGATGATAATTCCTCTCATTCATTTTTAATACCCGCGGCACAGGTCCACATCCACATGTTTGATCAGATTGGTCTGTGTGGTTGAGATAAAACTGATCTACTAGACACTCAGACCTGTGGGCTTTCTTTGACGTGACCTCTTATAGAACAGTGAGACAAAGCAGCTTGTTGCGTCACTTGCCCTTGATGTTAGTAATTTTCTACACCCTGCGGATCGCCCACTTACCTGAATGTTCAATGCACATTACATCACCTGTGTGTCATGAAAAAGTCAGTGTTAATTAAAGCCTGACTGATTCTGGAATTTTTATCAATACTTACATTGATATTTGAAAATTAAAGGAATCAGATTTTTTATTAGAACTACTATTCATTTTTGGATACAAACAATATTTTTTTTTGATGATAGATTCCTTCCATTCCTTCAATTTGGTTTGTAAACAGTTGTGACAAAGATATGTTCTGAATTTGACATTTTGCTAAAATATCTAGTTACTTTCTAACATAAAAATACAACTTTGGTGTCCATGAGAGTGGAACATTGCCTTTAGCTCACCAATACTTAGCACAAGAACATGCAACAAAAGTCTAATTAACAAATATGCTTTTAAAATACCCTTGAGTATAATGTACATTTACTAAATAAATAATTGAATTAAAGCCAGACAAATATATTAATGTAGCTCCAGTAGTGATGGCTTTTTGATACATCATAGACTTAATATAGAGAGAAATATGGTATTTATCTTCATGTGCCCAACTGTGCCTGAAATATTAAAAAAAGTCCAAAACAAAAAAATGTGAACTTAAGCGCTATCATAAAATCTGTGTTTCTCAAATGAAACACTGTTGAATGAATATATTTCTGTCTATGCTGTCCTGAGCACAGCTGTCCACATGCGTGATAATTAATGTAGCAGATGTGGACGTTGGGATGCAAGAGCACCTAAAGTCAGTCAGCGAGCCAGCTGCCACAACACATGGACATTAGAAAACCTCTTTTATTGGAGCCCAAAGTGAACACAGTAAGAAGATAAGACGCCGAGGCGACTAAAGAAACATTCAGGGACGAAACAAGAGCAGCGTACGAGGGGTCGGAGCCAAGGTCAGAGTTAGCCTCGGTGCGTGAGCAGCTAACGTTAGCTAACATTAGCATGGCTCCACAGACACCTGCTAACCTCAGCTAGCGACTTAAAAGGTGAGTAATTCGGCTTTTTTAACCACTGCTAACATGTCTCTGTGGTGCTGATATGTGTTATGTTCATTTGTAGAAGGAATTTATTTTGTTGAAAAAATAAAAAATAACCCCAAAGACTTTTCTGACCATGGGGGAGGGGGTGGGTGTCATGGTGATAGTAAGACAACATGTGGATTCATGTGGTTGTTTTTCTTTGTGAGACAATGCCAGGACATCTCTCTTCACCCTTTTCATTGCTCTGTCTTTCAATCTATGTTGAAAGAAGTGCTGGCACTGTTGTGTGTAATGAGATCCATCTGTTAACCCCTGGCCCCCTGCAAACGGCGTGATGACAGCGCAACAGGTGGCCTGATTTGGTCATGGCGTTGGTTTTTGCGTTGGATGGATTCATCTTGCAGTAGCATCTCAGAACATCGCAATGTCAAAATGACCCAATTGTACATTCCAAGTTTGGCAAATGCACAACATCCATAGCCGGATGAGTTGACACACATCTTGAAAGTATGGAGTCTCACTGGGCTCCTTTTGATGTCGACACAACTTGTGACAGCGGCTGTCAGGACATACTGTGTGTGTTGTGATGTGATGTTATCTGTCTGTCAGTAACAACATTTAATTCAGCACTTCAAGTAGGGAATTTGAATTTAAGGAGTGCATTTTTCAAAATTCTCTGTAAAGAGAGTCATACTAATGTCAGTGTCCAAATTACAAAAAAAACCCCAACATTCCCCAGATGGTTTCTAATTATGCAGAAAGATTGGTTTCACTTTTGCTTCCAACTCACAGACATTTTTTTTGATTTTCACTTCTGTGAAAAGTGTTTTGAAAGAGAAAGACTCAGCTTGCTACTACCTTTTCAAATGATTTGGTCATTTCTTTGCGCTAAAGGAGTAGTTCATCCACATCACAATAGTTTCTACTCGGCAAATGGCTGCATTTTTCAGTATAGATCTATCCATGTAAAAATTCTGCATCAAACTGATAAAGAATTTAATTAACAGGGTCATCCAAAAACAGACATTCAATTACATCATCTATAAATTGTTGCTTAATGCAATTTATGCAAGTGAGATGTACTGACCATTTAAAATAATTTAAATCGGACAGTTTAAATACAATGGCGCTGTAGTAGAAGTGAAAACAAAGTGATTTAAAAACGTCATTCTTTGTTGAGCTGCCATAAGGAGGAATCACGTGGCCTTGTGAGGCTGTGAAGTTGAAATCAGGCAGTTTGCATTTGAACCACAATATATGTTGTCAGCTCGACTGTATGCTTTCTTCCTGGAGAGCTGTCTCTATAGGTTTCCGTTATCACATTGTTATGCTGTTGTTGCGCTTAACCTGTGGTTGTTCTCTTGTCTTGTCTGATGATGCTTTTGATCACACCTCAAGCACACGCGATTTTTTTGTGGACATTGCAGCTCACAAGACTCTTCCTAGCATGGTATTTTTTGCATGATAGAACCCACGAGGACTTGACTTGTGCCTGGAATTTTTATTAACCAGCGACTAAGATCAAAGCCTCTAAGAAAACACTATTATGAGTAAAGCTATCGACTGGTTTTGAAACACAGAGGTTATAACATGAGTCAAGCTGTTCATTGGTTGTGAAATGTTTGGTTTTCTGTAAAACTGATGTCATTCTTGGGCAGGAAACGAGGATGCTGGTCCAAAAAAAGAAAAAGACTTCCTCTGACACTCAGGTCTTGAGTCAGGGATTGTGGTTTCAGGGGCTTTTCACGATCATTGAACATTGATCATTGAACTTTTGGCCAGTGCACAGTAACTTCAATTTGCTCATGTTGTTCTTTGGTAATTTCTTCTCACGCTGCTGAAGAGGGGAAATGTTTGTGATTCAAATCAACATGTTGCTGAATGATTTTGCATGACAGAAGCTTTATGTGGACACGCATTAAAAGGTCTGGTCAGAAATATAAAAAAAAGAAATCTCCCCAGTTATTGCCCTCTTGAGTTTAATGATTTATTAAATCAACTGTGAGAAAGCAAATATGAAATGTAGTGTGCAATCACATCATAAGTGGAGAGTATATTCTAGTTTGCTTTGGTTACTCATTGCTGCAAAACTCTTGTGCAGTTGATTCATGCAGCTGACTTACATTGTTTGAGCGCTGTGTGAGTTGTTTTTTAAAAGGAGGTGGCATAAATCAGATCCTCTCTCCTGCTATTATTCCACACACTTACCACCAACTCCTGCAGTTAAGTTGTTTATGTGTGAATACTGCCTTGGTTTGATTGCTCTGCACACAATATACTGTATGCAGTTACTGACACCTTCCTCCCTGCTGACTGTACTTCAAAATGAGTGGAAGTGACAGATGCTTATCTCTCCACTGACTCTTCTCCTCCACACCGGCTCTTATCTCCTATCCCCACCCTCCTCACACTTCCCTTCAAGTCAACAGAGGGAGGAAATATAATGATAGTGTGGCCGCTGCGGACACACTGTGTTTATGCACGCTGTCTTCAAGCCTGAGTGGGCGTTTCTGATGATGGAATGTGGATGACATCTGACAGCCAGGAGATGCGTCATCGCCCCATTTAGCCAAAGAACCAACTACTTAGCTAGTGAGTTAGCACTGACCTTCCTCTTCATTCGTGTTAATACAGCAGCTGCTTAGGCGCTGGCAGCCTGTGCACACTTTGCGCTGTGTTCATCTCACATTATATTAATTATATCTCTTAGAAATTTAACAGTACATAACATTCAACCCACCGGGCTGTTTTTGTCGACCATTTCAAGGCTAGTAGTGAAGCCATGTGGCCAATAAGTACACGATGAAGACAAATGTCAAGGACAGAAAGTAAACATCTAGCCATTGCAGCTTAATGTTTATTTGATGTTGAGTGTTCAATAGTATATTTCAGACATTATATCAACTTTTTTGGGAAGGATTCATCCATATTCTCCTTATCCCAACCCCCAGCACATCTTCCCCTGCTGTACCAGTCTCCCTCCTTTCATTCTGCAATCTGACACTTCTTCTTCTTTCCAGTAGACCTGGTTTCCTGTAAATTTTATGAGAAGCTCAAACACAAACAGGAAGTCTTTTATGTCACTCTCTTTTTTACAAAGTCTTTTATGTTGTTTTTTTGTACTTGTGGTGGCTCAGTGTGTTCAGCTGACCTCCGCCTTCTTTGTACCTTTTTGTGCTGACGCCTTCCTCTTGGCGGGTCACGTTTCTGTTCAGTGTGAACACTTGACAGTTAGCCGACGTCTCCCAGCAGCCTCGATAAGCACAGATTACGACCAACTATAACATGATTACTTGGCGCTTCCACTTGCTTGTCCCTCGTGTCCTAGCAGGAGTAATTAAAGGCTTTGCGAGAATCAAAAAGAACCGGATCCAAGAACCATTGCACTTTTTCCTTCCTTTCCTTCATATGTTTTAAGTTATTCTACGCATTTACCTCTGACAGAAAAAAGCAATCCAATCAAAGGGAATAACCACCTTTTCGTTTATTTTTATTTGGTTTAATGTAAGCATGGAATAAGTTGGTTTTAAAGGATCAAAAAGAGAGATTAAGATCTGAATGTTAGCAGTTGTACCAGCTGGATGATTCATAAACCTCACCTCACAGATGATGGGACTCTCAGCTGGTGGCCAGCGGTGGTGGATCTCCTTTACACAGTTTTATCCATCGGCTTAAAAAAATACATGATTTGTCTCCCTGCCCTAGATTGTGAAATACTTTTAAATATATGGTCAGTCCCCTGATCAAACTTAGATTCTAGCTGTAGAAGGAAGTAGAATGTAATTCAAAGACAAGTTTTTGTTTTTCATGTTTTTGATAACTTATCAAACAAAAATTCAAATTATTTGCAGCTTTACTCTGATTTATGAAAATCAGTTGAACACTGATAATAAGAAAAAATACATGTGGTTACTGAAAGATAATCTACTCCTTTGAACCAATCAGAATGCAGAAATTTTAGGGGCGACAATATATATTATATATATAATAATATATATTATTCATTAGGTGTTAAAGTTAAAACCCCCAGTCACTGGGAAGAAAGAAGGAAGAAAAAGAGGAGCCGCTGGTCAGCGCGGTGTTACTTCCCTGACAAACACAAGTTTGCCATTACAACAGTTAATTAATAAGGTGGTGAGTGCAGGATCGGTTTCCGCTTGTTCCCAGGTGGTGATGGGAAATTAGGCTGCTTGCTCTGGGGGGAACCATCTGGTGTCACAGTGACACAAAATAGGCCAGTGACAGGGGTGTTCTGAGTAACAGTCTATAGGGGAATACCTTTGGCTGATTAAGTCCCACACTGCTAAGATTTATACTCAAAATGCATCCTCCCTCCCCTGTTCTCACTTAATCCTGACTTGACAAGTGCAGACGCCCACTCGCGTAGCCTGCGATAACAAAGGGAACACCAGTTATTTTTCTTGTTTTTAAAGCCCACGGTTTCATAAACTGTGTCTCAACTCGCTGAGGAAAGGCGACAGTGGCATAATCCCACAACGGCATTCCCGGCATTCAGAGTTGCTCACAACTTGACACGTGAAGATTTAGCAATTTTGTTCACTGCTGTTGTGTAGGCAGGGACACTTCCTCCCACTGACATGAAGCATTTCATAACCCGTTACGAGACAGACGTTGAAAGGAAAGCTAGGAGGACTTCTGCTCTCTGCAACCAGGGCACGGCTGTTGCACTTTTCCCCTGATCCTTTGCCCATTTGTTGTGCTGAAGATGTTTAATTAGACAACTGATGACACCTCGGCCTGATCTATTGTCCTCTCGAATTATTCCTGTTTTCTTTTTTAATGAGATCCACTGCTGCCTGAAGCCACATAAACAAAAAACATCTTTTAAGATGCAGCTAAATCTGGAATTTTTGTGTGGGAGATTGGTTTGAATTACCAGGGTTCCCTGTTCTCAGAAAAAGTGACAGTGGTGGGCGACTGGGGGGAGATTCTATACAAAATAAATAAATAAATAGATAAATCACTGCGATGTGGTTACCCACCTGAAATGGCTCCAAAAAATGCAACAGAGTGCATTAGCAGTTTTGAGGCAATGGCATTTTATTTAGTTATTAATGTGTGAAATCTGGTCGTGAGAAGACACAAATATTTGCGGTTCAATAGCACATCTGGTCTGCTAACAATCCCCCTATTGTGCTAAGTGTTTGCATGTAGTGCTGGAGGTGATAAATGGGTCATTTTGGCACTCGCGTTTAGCTTTTATTGATCGGGCTCAGATGGGCTTCGTGTAAAAGAAAGGAAGGAGAGCTAACGAGGAAAAGAGAGAGGATTATGAAATGAGTCGACTGCAGGATTCTCTGAGACCAAATGCAAACAAGAAGTGGCACTCCACCCTCTCTGAGTCTGAGAGAGCTCCAGGGTAGAGCTCATGTAGCGAAGTTGAAAGTGAAACTGAAAAAAACGATTGGATGGAATATTGATTTGCGTGTGTGTTTTCCCTCTGATCATCGACCGTCATTCTTTAGTTCGGTGCCAAGCTGGGTGCCTCTGTTTACATAGTGCCTTATACGACACGTGTACACATGTAGATTTAACCGATTACTGCATTGCGTAATAACATTTTCTGTTTTTACTCTGCCATGCCACCTGTCTGGTTGAACCTGCTCTGCGCCAACCTCGCGGCCCTGTGGCCGACTTGACAGGCAAGTGAAGGCATACTGGGTTCAGACAAGTCGCATCACAGCTCCTGTGAATTACAGCCAATAAGAGGCCTGACAGGTGTGCAGAGCGACACAGTCCCTTGTGTCCCTTTGTGTCACTGCACCTGTGGGAGTGGACAGAGACAACAGCAATAACCCTCACAGATACTGAGCTATATTTCAAACTAACTATTGAAGAGTAATCTGAAAAAAGCCCCATGTGTTTGGTTTTTTAAAATATGTTTGGTTTTGAAACAGAATAATGCAAGATCGAACCATACACAGACTGTCCAGTCTTTGTAGGTTTGAGCTCGTCTCTAGGTTTCTAATAAATGCAGCGAAATAATAAGATGATTAAGACAGATGGCAGCCGAGAGCAGGTTGTACATGCCCACACTGTCTTGAATAAAGGCCTTCTCAGGTAACCAAAAACACCAGTGTGGGTATATGTGTATATATGATCTGATTTCTTTAAAGCCTGAAAAATGCAGTTTCAGCCTGGTAATTATCTTCACTTTCCAAAAATCTCCCCATTCTTATATTCGAATGCTTAAACTTAAAGCTGTAAGCTGTGTTTTCCTCACAAAGACAGAAGCACAACAGTGCACACACACACACACACACGTCAGTGAACAATGCTGCATTGTCACTCACCTGTTGTTGTTGCTGCACCCTTGCGCTAACAAAGAAAGCTTGTGTAACATACAGTATCTGCTCTATTTTTCACGAGGCAGCCTCACAGCCCCACTGAAATTTCATACCATGTTAATGCAAGAGCAGGGGGAACTCTGTGGATGTGTTAAACAGCTTTAATCTCAGAGCCTGGTCGTCGTTAAGTGCAGAGATACTGTAGATATTCGTGCATACGCCTGCAGTGCCAAGTTTATTCATCCAGGAACTCATTCACCTATGCTAATGCACACCTACACAAGGCAGCTGTGTGATGCCATTCCTGCTTCCGCACAGTCAAAGTAGATAATCCTCAGGCTTCACAGCAGCAGATTTTTTCCCACACTCCCAAAACAGACACTCAATCTCATCAGTACCCACAATCCATCATAATGTCCCAGAGGCCTGCCTGGTACCGTCATCAAAATACATTTGGGCTCTTTTGGCATGTTTTCACCTGTGGATGTATCATCAAGGGGGGCGGTAGCATCTCTCTTCCTGACCTGCATTTTGCCCTCTGAAAGTGTGTTTTAAATGCATGAGTAAGACTGAGTCAATATGAGTATGCATAAAATGTACACTGAACTAGAAAACACGAGGGACATTTTTCCTTTTAGTTAAAGGCATCAGAAAATAGTGAAAAAGAAAAATATCCCAAGATGACCTTAGAAATCATCTTCAAATGGCTTGTTTTGCTCTGATACAGAGGGATAACTACTACTACTAAATAAAATCCACTCTCACAAAAAACAAAATATTATTTGACAATGAAGGGTCAGTAATGATGTTGCAAATAGAAATTTGACAAAAAATATTGAGCGCATTGTCCATTTGCTGGAAATCTCATGGCCATGTCTGTTGCCATGGAGAGGATTTTGTCATCAGCCATACATAATGAAACCATGTATGGAATTGCAGTCATGTGACCACAGGTGGTTTTCACTTGACCTGCTGTTCTCATGACCAAAATTCCGTATTCGGTAGTACAAGAGCAACAGAATCATCTCCATGGCAACCAAACAGATTCCACCCATTGAGGAAGGCCTCAGACAAGCTCCAAGAAATTTGCATGAAATGAACCTGGCACTAAGGATTCTGTTTGAAAATATGAATTATGTCTAAACTTAACATCTTTTGTTTGGTATGAATGGCTCTAGTTGGTTACTCAACTCAAGCAGGTCTGCTAATGGGTGGACTGAAAAAGTTATTCACCAAACTGCTGAAGCCCTCCTGTTTGCCATTTAAATCTTACTTAGCGTAACTGGCTGCAGACTTTCACATCTTAAAGCAACTTAGGATCACTTCCTTTTAGGATTTTTATTTAGCGTGACTTTGGCAAAAGTTGGCAGTCCTTTTTCTTTCTGGTTCTCTCTCCCCCTCTGCGTTCAAAGTCAAGGGCTGTGAAATTGCCCAGTAAACATCAATCATGCCTTCATTTCCCAGGCTTCTCCCCCAGCTCCTGCTCCTGCCTCTGGTCGACTCCCTTATTGGGGGTTTTCACCCCCCCGTTCCTATGCTGCTATCATTCTGAGTGCCTTCTTCACTGCATAAATCCTTGTGCCCTCATGGGGGAAGAGGGTGAGGCTGATGGAGTGCCCTGCTGTAAGTTCTCCTCAGGAAGGATTGGGTTCATCCATGTTTTAGTGCAACACGGCTGATGTATTTATGTGTTTAGAAACCTCATTCCAGAGGTGTTACAGAGGAGAGATATGAGCCAGATAAAAGGGATTTCCCGTGCTGGGAGATGGATTAGATGTCTGAATTTTATTTTTTATTTATATTCTTTAAGCTCACATAGGGGAAAGCACTGGAGATTGTGTCAAGCTTTTACTGCTGGATTGTGTGTGTAAGATATGTATGTATTGGCCTATTAAGTCGATATCCCATGGACCTGTATTTGTCATTTACAAAAAAAAACCCTAAACATTTCAAATTAAATAGATTTATGGATGATAAAGTCAACACAAGCAATTAAAAAGTAAAACAGGAAATAAATATATTAAAAATGTAAATATGATATAAATAAAAATGAATAAATATAACACTAAAGTAAAAACAGGAAACAATACATGAATTTAAATAAAATATCTAAAATAATATTTTGTCATATAGTATATGTATTAAAAAATGCATTTCCCACAGATCATAAAGCAGCATTGGAGTGTATATGTGTGGGTTTACCTATTTGGGAGGATTCCTATCCAATTCCTCTCGTGGTACACAAACAAAGATAAAGTGGAAGAATACATATTGTTTTATTTCAATTTAAGACCAAGTTTCAAGCAATTCATGTTGTTTGTTAGTTTAGATGTAGGCTGCCCTCAAAAAAAGCCGGGAGATCCTCTTTGATCTACCAATCTGAGGAGCGCGTGCGCCTAGTGGAAAAACACGTCATGTAATTAGGCCATTATGTGCAGAAAAAGAAAAGGCTAAAATGAGGCGCAGTCACAACACTTAATAAGCGAGGAGTACAAGTGCAACTGCAAAAAAATATCAAACTAAAAATGTCCAAAAGAAGGCAGCTTAACTTGTTATCCTTCTTCAAAAGAAGAGTTGCCTGACAAACTGGTGCAGTCGCGGTGCTAATGCTAATGCTAGCGGGAGCAACTCAAGACGGCCACAGCAGCAGCTAAGAGCTAGCCAGGTTCAACAGGAGCAGGTGACTGTCATAGCAGCAGGAGGACAACCCAGCGACGAAACAGTCAGCCACAGGTTTCTTCCCCCTGAGTTTTGTTAAGAACTTGGAGGACATTATGTTATCTCACGGGGGCGGTTGCCTGATAAAACTGGATATAACAAGTTCATTGAAGAGTTGAAGGAGGAGGAGGAGAATCAGGACATGGCAGTGTGGTGGAGTAATTTGGACAATTAGATAAGGTAAGCACCCTTTTGTATATGAATAGGCCACTGTTTAGGTTTCATTGGGCTGTCATGTCCATTTTTTGATAATAATAGAATTTTAGAAGCGTTTGTATGATTCTTGTTAAGTATTGTTGTCTATGTTCGACCTGTACAGAGATGAATTGCTGGCTGTGCTGTAAGCCCCGTGTGGAGATGTGGGCATTTGCATGTGTTGTACAGAGTCGCGAAAAATACTTTAAAAGTATCGTCATGACATTTCTATCTTGCTAAATTACTTGAAAGTGAGGCCTGTAAGCCCGTATGTAGGATATCATGTTTTCAGCACCGAATTACGTCACCCCTCCGCTCTCACATGCACTGTGTCCCACCATGTCTCATTTACAAATTAAACTCCGTCTGTTCGCCGTCAAAGTAGTTGTCGGTCTCTCTCTCTCTCTCTCTCTCTGTGTGCGCGCGCGAGAGCGTTTGTGTCAACACGAGGCGGTCCGTGATGATATTGTGCTAGTTGCCACATACCAGTCAGTGTATGGGAAACACCATATGGTGTGGTAGATCACAATATATATTTAATATAATACACAATTAAATGAGAAATAAATAAATACGTATGAAATAATACACTAATATAACATAAAATATTAAGAAGTATATACAGACAAGATTTAAATAATTAAAGTATTTTAATTTTAAAAAGTTGAAAACAAAACTTTTTTTTTTGGAAAACAATTTGATGAAAATTAAAAATAAAGACGTTAATAAAGCCTTAAAGGTGGCTGTTTGCATTCTCCCACGCTGGCAGGACTTATAAAGACATTGGCCTCATTTACGTCGTTGTCAAGGCGAGACAGTGGGCAGATCAGTTCTAAATAATTCCAGTGTTTACGGCGAGCTGTCAGAAAGGTGACATGGGAGACAGATGATGTGCCGCGACAGAGTCAATTATATGCAGTGGGGACTTGACTGTGTGATAGATGGAGGAAGAATGATTCTGCCTACGGGCTTATTTCCAAACTTCTCCTTTCACATCGCTGCTCAACTTGTAAAACTTTTATGTTTGTCATCATTTTGTTTTTGTGTGTATGTTTGTGTCGAATGATGACAATGAGTCAAAAGGAACAGATGTACTTGTAGACCAATTTCTGCCCTCATTGTCAGACTGTCCCAAGTGTCCGCCGCTGTTTGCTGTTGTTATTGTGTGCGTTCATCTGTGCATGTGCCTTTATGCCAAGCAGATAACTGCTCTGTCAGACATTTTGCGGCTGACACCGTTAATCACTGAAGTATATATGCAAATACACAAACAGCCTAACAGGTTGGCCATGGGTGTGTGTGGGTGTGTGTGTGTGTGTGTGTGGGGGGGTAAACAACATTTCCTGCACTGAAAAAATGTCTCTCAAAGTGTCGCTCGAAAATCACCTTTGATCACCTTCTTCTAAAAAGAAATGTGAAGAGCATCTGAAATACTCAGAGGTTTTCTTCTGCAGAGGAATCTGTCAAATGGGATTATTTGAAGATGCTTTTGTGTCACATTCAAGGGACATTCATGGCCTGTGAGAATGAGGCGCCGGACAAAAAGGTCTCTGTTGCACAATCAGAGGCTTTTCTCCTGAGGGCTTATCAGAAGCATACTGTAAATACTCCAACACAGAAAAGAGTTGTCGGTGTTTGTTTTAAATTTTGTGCTGGATTAATTTTTTGCATCGAAACTTTGCTCGAGACAGTGAAGGATTATACCATAGTTGCGTGCGCTTGTGTGTGTGTGTGTGTTAGCTTGTGGGGATTGACAGCTTTTTGTTGTGTAACAATCGCTGTGAGTTGAATGTGTTTTGGTTTTGGACTCATGGTCGGAAAAAAAAAACAATTTCAAGTCTCCTGTGTCCTTGGAAGTTGTGATGACAAAGTTTTCATCACAACTGCCCAACTTCAAGTTTTCTTCTTATTCTGCATTTGATTCGGCGGGTGGAAGATGTGTCACCTGACGTATAAAATGTTCAGTATGTGTCCGTCATTTCATATTTTTTAGTACCTGCGAGGCTTCAGAATGACTGCATCTGACAGTCACAAACACAGAGAATCACAGCTTCCTCAGGAATCTTGTGATTTATTTATTTTGTTTCACCACCCTGACTCTCGACCACATGGCAGTCACCGGTATCGTGTGTCATGTGTGTTGCGGCCGTGGGAAGAACTGGTTCCTGATCTGTTTCCTAACTGTGCGGGGAACTCCTGGGTGTCACCGAGCCTTCTGTTGAGAGGGCAATGAAATGTAAAGATCCAGAGGAGTGAAACTTTAACTTTAACTCTACTCGTTTTTAACATTATGAAACAGCTTTGTGCGACGTACTGTAAATGCCGACATAAATCATCCTTAAGAGGCTTGTGCAAATTGTTATTCGACTGTCCTGGAAGGACATTTTTGGACCAATTTTGACCAATTTTACATTAGTAACCACAATTTCCTTCTATACTGTTTGGTAAACAAAGCATTGTACAGAGAAGAAAGGAGTTGTGCAGTTGAAACAACATTCACTCTTGGTGCTATTCTGTCTTTTCTGTCTTTTCATCTGAGCTCTCCGTAGGCACTGTAGTTTTCCTCCCACGGTTCAAAGACGCGCTGATGAACTGAAGGCTGGGAACTACCAGTAGGCGTAAATGAGTGTTTGTCTACCAATTCTGTGATCTTCTGGCAACCTGTCCGGGGGTGTCACCCTGCATTGCACCCAGATAAAGCTCCCCTGTGATCCAGTCAAGTGATGCTCGATGAATAGATGGGTCAGGATCAGACAAAATCAGACATCAAAATCTGCTTTCTCTTCTCCTGGTGAAACAGATTTTACAAATCGCCTCCTGATCGGGAGCTTAAAGAAGCTGTGCTCTGAGGGAGGAAAACACTGCATATCTCCACATCTCTAATTTGCTTTTTAGTCCCTCTTTCCAGCATAATTGCTCCCATCGGTGGACAACCGCTTCCTCGCGCACAAATTGACAGCCCCCCCACACACACACACACACAAAAAAGAGAAAGGAAAAGAAAGCTAATTTGTTACCGTGTGTGTGCGATGATCTTCAGCCTGCGTATCCCTGCGTCAGCTTTTTGGAGAAGGGGTAATTGGGACTGGACTAATGAGGAAAGGACTATTTTGAGGCCTTGTCAGGCATTATGCAGGAACAGCATGAACATGAGCACGTCAGTCTAGGGAGCTCACGTCCCAGCCACTTTTAATTGGAATAACTTTGAGAAACAACATTGAACCACAACCAGAGGTGCATTTTTTTTCAAATCATGTTAGTGTCCCGGGGTTGGGAATCACTCTAACTTTAAGGAGAAGTCAAAACTCAAGCGTGATCTTTAGGGATAAATCACAAGTCTTCCAGCAAACGGCAGAATTCAAATAGGGAAACATTTTGCTTTGCAATTTGTTTTGTGCCCTGTTTGT
Organism: Psettodes erumei; assembly: GCA_016785225.1. Classification (NCBI taxonomy): domain Eukaryota; kingdom Metazoa; phylum Chordata; class Actinopteri; order Pleuronectiformes; family Psettodidae; genus Psettodes; species Psettodes erumei. Next base: position 496,655 of record JAFBJZ010000737.1, read on the forward strand.
AGAGATGTCATGAAAATAGAACTTGGCGTCGTCGTTTTTAGCGCCTGCTGCTCAAACAAGAGGAAATTGTTTCCAGCGGCAGCAGGGTGGTGTGTGTGTGTGTGTGTGTAATTGAGTCAAAAATAAACAGCGGACACGTTCAAAATGATTAAGGGAGATGTCACCCCATGCAGCAGCATGGCTCGTGGAGTCATCGTGTTTTTAATAGTTTTGGGACAACAGATGAACAGTATATCAGGCATTGGCTGCACAGATGACGCTGGTTAGACGAGCAGTTCATTGGTGGTTTTTTGGTCCTCAATGAGTGCAGATTTGCCTCCGATCCTCGTGTGTTGAAATTCCTATAACTTTGTCTTTTATAGATTCAGGCCGACTGCGACCTTCAGTCAGGTCTTGATATGCACGATTGTTCAGACCTACACAGCTATGTCTGATCACCTTGAGCGGCACTGAGCCTACACAGAACCCACTCAGTCCGCGGCTGCACGTGAACTAGTCGCTATACTAACTTCTATTTTGTCGCTCTCACACGCATTGCGCATGGTGTGGTTTTTTGAGTGAGATGACGCCTGTCAAACGTTCATCAAAGCAACCTTGGCTTTGTGAACGGCACTTTTTTTCTTTTTTAACACCTCCTCAGATTTATGTGTGTATAGGTGAGAGTCTGGTTACACAATATGTAACACAATTAAAATACCTGTCCATCGGTTCCTGCTTTTTTAAAAAAAAAAAGTCAGTCCTGGTGGTGGTGGTGGCAGAAACATCCACCACTTTCTCCTGAGGTATCCTCAGACATTTCCAGGCCTGATGGGATTTATAATTCCACCAGCGTGTCCTCCCTGTCGGATGCGTCCAGAAAACCTCCAGTGAGGAGACATGGGGGACGAGTCGTAATGAGATTCCCCTACCACCTCGGCTGATTCTTTCTGTGTGAAAGGTCCAGCAGCTACAGACGCCCTGAGAAGGAAACCACGCTCCTTATGTCTTCTCATGTTGTGCCCAGAGTTTGCAGAGGTGAGGCTTGGAATGCAAATAGATTATCCAATGGAAAGCGTCACTTTCAGAGGCTACGGCAAGGAGTCAGCCCCGAGGCGCGCTACGCACCTGTCTCGGCGAGGGGTTAGCAAAGTTGTCTGATGTGTGTGAAAACACCAGCAGCCATGTTTTATGGAAGCCCAGACATGCCGTGATATACTGCTGCCCCTTTTCCCAGCATCTGTACATACCTCTCAAGAAAAACAGTGATTTTATGCCGCTCACATGACATGATACGACATTGGCGTTGCAAATCTGGCAGACCATTTGATGCAAATGTTCGTACTTGAGAGTTGAGGACACTGTGTCATCTATTAAGTTGTTACAATGTGTGCCCATTATGTGCCAGTTTTTCTGACAATATGTGGTCATTACGGGAATGTTCTGGGAAAAAAAACAAAAACCCTGAACTATTTTTGTAACCTTGAAAATGTTGGCGAGAGCTTTGTGCCCTTTTTTAACCATTTTGCAGAGGATTTTGCCGACATCATTATGAAGTTAAGTAACTGCACTCTACGTCTGTGTTACAGTGCATTTAACGCACTGATGCATGCTTCCTCTCAGCGCCTGTTTGGGCTGTAGACAAACTTCAGCCATCCGAGTGCCCCAGATGACCACCGTGGCCTGCCGGACCCATGTGCGGTTGCCATTCAGCCACAGATGGGGTCATGAGTTCAGCCGAGTGTAAATGGACCAGCAGACAGCGAGGACAAGCTTTAGATGAGGCAGGACCCTCAGTGAATCTCCCCCGTTCTCGTCTTGCGGGGGTGGGGTGGGGAGGGGCCACAAGATATGGTGGCTAGCAGGATGGGAGGTGAGGGAAGGCCAGACTAGCTCAGCCTGTCGGTCATGCAGACTGGGTTCTTAAAGTAGGCCAGCTCATGCCTGGGAGCAGCCGTTCCAAATGAACTTCCCTGTTCTTGTTCCCGAGAGCCGGGGCTGTCAGGGCAATGCGAAGCGCTCGACATGCGGCGCAGGGAGCCTCACATCTGCAAAGGCTACAGCAGCTTTTTATTTTGAATTTCAAATAACCATTTATGCTACAGCAGTATGACAGTGTCAGTTCAATAAGGATCGATCATTTGCAAGTGAAAAAGAAAAAAGCCTCCATCTCCATCGTGCACTGGCTGATATCTGAACCCTCTGAGGCCCGGCTGGTGATGGTGGTGGAGCCGAGCCGGCAGGCGGTTGATGGAAACTCTCAGCTCAGTCTCCCTGGAAGTTGCGGCAGAGGGGTTTGTGCAAGTCTGAAAAGACTGAGCGACAGAACTGTGACGACATCACACAACAATGGCGCCCGAGAACTGACGGGCTCAGGCTACACAGGCAGATCCTTGGTCAGATAAGCTGAGCTGCGAACGTACGGCAGCTGACGGCATCGGAAAGTGGAAGTGACAGGGGAGATTAGAATGAGATGAAAATTCATACGAGCAAAGCCCTGTGTTTTGGGACTAGCAAGGAATTAAGTGCATCCATTGCAAAAGTTCATATTTAAGGCACTTTAACTCAAACTGTCCTCCAACCGACTGCTACATTTATCTGACCTCTGCAGCTGTTGGTTACGTTAAAAAAAAACATTTTAGGGTAACAAAATATTCCTGTAGCCCTGCCAACTCAGGAGGAAAGCCAATACGTCCATTTAAAGGGCGAGAGGCATTTTTAATCTTACATTCAGACAGTAAAGCAGAAAGGTTTAAAACAGTCACGGGCTTTCAATTTGTAATTTCCACATACTCACTGCAGATACTGAACTTCCACTGAGATATATATCACAGGCGTATTCTCTTTAAGTACATTTCTCACCGCTGCACACAGCGGGACCTTGCCACCACACTTATTTAACTGTCAGACTCCACCAGGAGAGTCTTTTAACAGTTTCTGTGATGAAATGGCAAAAGCTGTTAAACAGTCAGGGAATCCCATGCCGCCACACAAAGCTCATTAAATGATCATTTCCTCGTGTCTGTCGTGAAACTCCGGCTTCCCTGAGGCCCCAGGGGACACAAAGAGGGACTGAGCGCGTGCATTTTCACACTCCGGCACGCTGCGGTCGTATACATCATACATGCTGATCTACGCTGCGTAGGACGGAGGGGAGTGGAGAGGCGAGGGGGGCGAGGGAGGACCGGGGGAGTGCAATGATTGCTCTGACTGAAGGGGGAAAGAACGTGGGAAGGCGGCGGAGGAGCGAGAAGAGGAAGAAGGGGAGGAGGCGGGCGAAGGCCCGGGCGGCAGGGACCCCGTTCCCGCTGAGCAGGCCGGGATAATCAGAGCAGGGAAATGAGCCGAGTCCCACGCAGTCCTCGCCAACCGCCCCGGAGCGACCGATGACAAGCCTGATGGATGGCGGCTCGCGGTGAACACACTCCTCGGGGAGCGAGGGAGGTTAGGGGAGGCGAGGGGAGGACCGTGACGGGGGAGAGCGAGGAGCTGCAGGTGGTCAGTGAGGCTGCCAGACACCAGGAGGGGCGAGGGCGGCAGTGGAGACCAACAAAGTAGAAATATGTTTGTTAATGGCCGCAGGGAGCACATGTTTACAGCAGGTACATGAGTGACACGTTCGAGATGATGCCGTACAAACATTTCTCGGAGGCAGATCCGCTCTTATTGGTTGAGTTAAGCCTCAGTAGCCTGGTTACAGACCTCTGAATCTCCTCCTGCCGCTCTGTTTTTTTAGTGGATGGCGTTTTGCTCTTTAGTGCCTGATTGGAGAAACAACTGAGCCAATCAGGTGGGGTGAAACAACCACTACAGTTGATTGTGATTTAGCGGAACATTGAATCAACCGGGCTCTACACGTCTGTCACACGTGGCCTAGGGCCAAATAACAACCACTAGCAAACCACACTGGTCAGGCTGAAAGAGGAAGTGGAAAGAGCATACATTGGCTCATAACTATAAGATAAGATAATTGATTTATCATCCAGACAGGATAATAGAGTTCCTGGATCACAGCACAGTACTGTATACACACTGTACATAGCCACAGGCTAACGCGAGCTTGGATGGCCAGTATGATGATTATCTTGAGCAGATAACTTATAGCAGTTTTGTGACTGTGTTTTCCAACAACTGGAAAAGAAAATTGTTAAGATCAACTCCCTGTTGTGCCTGTAGCGTTTTGGTCCACCCTTTAAAGGGTAGTTCACCAGAAATATTTGACAATCAAAATGTCTTTCTCTAATGTTTACTGCAGCCAAGCGTCCGGCGCAGCTCTGCCTCAAAGAAATAGTTGTGTGTGTTGTGTCTAAAACTTGAGTCTGTGGTCCTAGGACCTTCAGGGGGTTTGTGATGGGCCTCCACGGGGTTCTCAAATGAATGACGGATGGCCTCGCTTGACTACAGTGCAGTTTGTTCAGGATCCTAACGAGAAAACGTGTGGACTTCCTGTCTCAACACTTCCCACTGCGCATGTGGAGTTGACATAATTGAATGCCAAGTCATGAGCAAACATCTTCACACACTGAACTCCTGGGGAAGGGTTTTTCATCTTCTTCCTCTCAGTGAAATGAAATATGTGATCTGCTCACCCCCCCAACCTTGATCTATTCTGCTGCACCTCCATAGCCTGAACTCTGTCGTACCACTAGAAAAGCAGTTTGTTCAACTGTCTGGAAAATAGCCACAGTATATCTCCTTGTCTGGTTCACACTTACACATGTCCCCATACAGCAATGGCGGGTCACACTCTGTGAAACCCAATCTAAGAGAAGACAGACTCGACTGTATCGGGGAGTTTGACTTTCCAATCGGCTGCATTGTCCCGCCTGGAGTGCACCTTGTGGGCTCGTGAGCTCAACAGCCAAGAGATATAAACAGCACAGTAAACAGTAACTGCGGCGGGGGGGCACAAGGGAGAGCTTATTTTTCATTCTCCATGAGATGTCTGCCCAGTCAAAACATGTCCAGCTCCCCACAAAATCGCACCACTCAGCTCACTTGAGAGTTTAAAGGGACAGGAGACAGCTACGACTACTTAGAAATATATAAATGTCACCCACGTGGCGGCTTAAAGCTCCAATAAAGAAGGTTTTATGTGAAGATACGCCAATCATGTCAGCTTTAATCATCAAACTGGGCCTCCAAGGGCCCCGGCCCCCCCCCCCCCCACCCCCCACCCCCAAGTGATGAAGCCAGAGAGAATTATCACTCAACTTTGCCGTTTCTCTGACATTAGCACCTTGTTTCGATGGTTATTGTCAGGATTGTTTTCATCCACAGCAGGCAGCTGTCGGCAAAAAATAAACAAAAAACCTCATCCTTAAATCCTGCGGTGTTCAGTACCCAGCACCAAATGACTGATGAGTCATGGAAGAGCCAGATATGTTTCTCATGAGCTGGTGGTGACCAAAAACGGAGCTAAAAGTACGATGAAAATGGGATTTGCGCTCATTAGATGGCCAGAAACATGCATCGGTAGCTAAAGAAATGTGTGAATTACAGATGAAATCATTCTCTGCAGCTCTGAACTCTCCCGACCATGACACGTGGCGAGCTTTGTCAGTGTGTGACACGTGTGTCCGATTCCTGCTCGCACGACTCGTGTGTTAACGTGTGCGTGGGAGGCCAGTGACATTAAATGCGGCTCATACTGGGTGCGAAGCATTAGCTAGCGCGACGCGGCTCACGGATGGAGAGACGGCCGCCCCGGCGTGATGCGCTGCTCTGCGCTCACCGCCGGGGCTGCCGCGATCGTCGGGAACGCGGGGGGGTGGGCATCGATGGCCGCCGCCGCTCGGTGCTGTCAAAGACGACATGTCAGGGCTGATGAAAAGTGACTGATGAGCATATCAGTGTCCAATTTAACTCCAGCGCATAATAGACGCTGATGAACAAAGGCATCGAAAATTTCGGCAGGAGCCGACCGACCGGGGAGAGGTGCATTAGCACATGTCAGAGAGCTCATGAAGAAAATGGTATCTGACAAAGGAGGCTCAACCTGGCGCTCTGTCTCCAGGCAGACTGACACTATGATGAAGTTCTACCTCCCCACAAAATAATACGATTTTATTATTGTGATAGATGCCTTTTTATTATTATTAAATATTAATTCACCGCGAAAAAAGAATCTATCTTTTCAAGCCATTTTGTCCTAAAAGCTTCATTTTCAAGAATTTTCTTGATCCAAATGTGGGTTTTTGTTTTTCTGTGCCAGCAATATGCCTGTTTCTGTCTTCTTTCAAGTCATATTCCTACAGTTGTTTGCAACAGGTATTTCTGTATTGGAAATATTCAAGCTGCCCCAGCAGATATTCTCACTCTTAAGAAAACAAGGCATGACAGACTCAAAAAAGGAACGAGACATACGGCCGAGACATACGAGTGCACGGGTGGGGACCATGTTGGAGCTCACTCTCACAGTGTGTGTGTGTGTGTTTTGTGTATTCCTCTGTGTGACTTTTTTTTTTTTTTTTTTTAAAGTTAGGTGTTGAATTATAGAGAGATGAGGCTGCTTTGCTTCAGGGAACGCTCCAGAAATAGTTAGTGGAGATGCTGAAAGTCCTGGGTACCTTCATGTTTTTCGAGCAAAAATAAGAAGCATTTTAAGTTAACTAGCTGAGAAGTTCGAGGATTGCAAGCAGGGCTGTTTCTGGCCATGCTGTTGCTATAGAGTGGACATCCTCTGTGGGTTTTGCTTTCTCCTTTTTTTTTCTTACGCCTAAATTACTTAAGTTTGTTCAGCGTAACTCAACACTTGCATCATTTTCTAACATGCAGTCTTGCCAATTTATATATTTACATGAAACCCACACTCCCCTGTATATATGATTTATATGGAGGTTTGTGAGTGAACCCTACTGTTATCAGAATATAAACACATGCACGGGTAATTTTTTTTTTCTTACCATTTTATTGGAAGTTGAAAAAAGAGGACACTTTCTGGTGTTTTTCCAGTCTCAGGACTATCAGTGCCATATGAGCAGTCTCTGAGTTTAAATTAAATTACTTTGGAGGTCAGCGTCTGCGTTACGGGGTTGGGTTTTGCGAAATTACATAACATGCCCCTCAGGCCGCCACCTGCACCAAAGAGATACCCCTGCCCTTCGTAGCAGGGCGAGCGCTAAGCTGTTGGTCTGAGCTCCTTTTAACAAATGATTTCGAGAAGGTGAACAGGCCAGCTCGCTGCTGAGAGCCACGCTGGGGGATTTTTTTTTTTTTTAAAAAGCTGAGAGGATCTTGCCGAAGAGCCAGCGCATTCTCGGAGAATGACCCTCCAGACCAGCGGTAAGGCCGACATGCCTGCCTTCCCCACGGGATAAATTTGCGAGTGAAACATAAAAAAAAAAAACCCCGGCTACAGTCGCCGCCACGGGCCCAACCCTGGCGGCTCCGCGGGCGCCTCATGAATAAACGCGCCCAGTGCGGCGACCCTGCCTGACACCTCTAATTCCCTAATTGACCAGAACACAGGCCCTGCGGCCGGTTCTGGAGATGAGGTCGCCTCTGTGTTCAGCGGCACTCACACCTGATTAACCATGCATATGATCATTCGCCGCGAACGGCACGAGAGGCCCTCAGCCGGGGCGCGTCGAGCCCGTCTTGACATTTGCGTTTGTTAAACCGAATCGCCAAGCGTTTTTTTGGGATAACACGGGTGACATATTTATTTGGGTAGGTCACATTGACAAGATCTTTTCTTTTTTTTTTTTTGAAATTCCTGCTCTGATTTGTAAATCCTCATGCAGGTAGCGCGCAAATGCATGTTAGCATGCAGCAAATTAGCTGCAAGCGCACAATGCATGAGCATGAGCTGAATTAATTATGAAAATCCAAATAATATCAAAGCGCCGGCACCACCCTGACGTATAGATCTAGTACAGGACGGCCCAGAAGGGTGCATGTGGTACTTTGTATGCTGTATGCAGGGACCTCTGCCTCCAGCTGCATGTACCCTCTATCAGACATGAGAGCGACCCAAGCTGCAAGTACTGTATGATGCCCCCGAGTGCGTCCGTGTTAAATGTGCTCGTACCCTTTTCACCGATGCGTGTTTTTGCTCGTTCCTCTTTCCGACAGAATGCTACTTTCACTTTTTTTTCTCTTTTTACCTCCCCCACCTTCGTCACCGCGCGAGACCATCAGCTGTCGCGGCGGCGATGTTCCGCCACGCTGACATAAATCAGAGCCTAATGAGGCTATCTGTATGCCGCGCGTGTCACGTGCGAGATCGACGGCAGAGCGCGCCGGCACCGCGGCATCTCCGGCGTGGCTCTGGCGCAACGGTTAAACACTTTTCAGACACAAAAAGTACACGAAAGGTCATTCGCGAAGTCGTCTTTTTTTTTTTTTTTTTTGCCTCGTCTGGGAACAGCTCCTCGAGCATGTGATTAGCCCACTGAGCTGGGCGCTTTCAGAAGCTTCGCCGGCTGACGCGCAGCCTCCAGGTGCGTTAGATTAATATTAATGTTGCTAAAATCAGCCAGCCGTCGCTGTAGGTTGACTGAACAGCAGCGGTGTCAGTCGAAGGGACTCGGAGCGGATGAAAGCAGCAACTTGTCTGGTAGTAGGTTATTTAAGGTTTTTAATCCTGTGCTTGTCAGAGGAAGTTCGGGTCGCATTCCCTTTTATGTTTGGCGAGTTTCCTTATGTAAGATGTCCTCAAGAAACACATGCAGGAGGCAAATACTGCAGAGTGGCGTGGTGCAAAAATAAACTAAAAAGCACAGAGCGAACAGGCTCCACAGACAGTGCAGCGCTGTGGGATTACTGGAGGCCTGAAATTGATCTTGTACATTGGAAATGCATGTTCATAATACTTCTGACGTGATCTTAAAGTGCAGCTATTTCATCACGACCGGAGCAGACACAATGAGTCGGACCACTGATTAATGAACCAAAAATGGCTCGTTAATGATTTGAGAACACCGAGCCCTCTCAAACGTAAAGGTTCAGTAAATGAAATGATGGGCTGATTAACTGATGAGTCATTGGACACACATACTTACTGTACGCACCCTTACGGGCCACACCGCTAGCATGGCTGATAAGAATTAACCCCGCGAAAAAAGAAATCAATCCAAGATTAATCACATTACACGAAGCCCCAGTCCAAACACTATCTGGTGGAACGTGTTTTTATTTCGGGACAAGAAGACGCTCCTCTTACCTCAGGAACACGGGAAGAAAGCGGGATAATTCTGTCATCCCATACGCTCCTTCTCATTTCCACATCCACATGCCTCAACCAGGAGCCGTGTGCCAGATTATCTCCTTCATACTTCCCCCCGCACTTTCCGCTCCCTCCCCTCCACTCTAAGCTGTACCGAGGCATTTGTACCTCGGGGGACTGACATCGGCGCGGAGGAACGCCGCCAAGCTGGTACAGTAAGATAGGCACGCAGCGCCGTGCTACTCTGAGCAGATAAGCCCACTGAAAGAAAGCAGAGAGGAAGCAGGCGACTGGTCGAGTCCAGCGTACTACGGGGGTCAGCGGCTCGATTATCTACCCTCTCTGAGGCCCTCCATTGTTGCCGCGGGCCCTTCTTATCTCCAGGCACTAGATCTCTGACACAAATGAATAATCACGCCCCTTATCGCCACGTGGGCTCCATCCATCCCAGGGACGCGGCGCTTCACGGGAACAAAGGGAGAGACGCTTTTTATCGGTCGAGTACGAATGAGCGCGTCTGCACGCGGCGGCGTGCGAACGCGTGGAGAATAGCGTACAGAGGAGGAAAAAGAAGGGGGTTTCAGCGGGTGAGGGAGAATGATGAGCAAGTGCAGGACATTTGTTAAGGTAATGGTAAAGGACCACGGCGCCCCGAGCAGCACCCCGCTGTAATTTCCCTGCTGGTCTTTTATTGACTGGCTGTCAGCGTGCGGTGCTGCCCTAAAGGACCCCTTCTGACATAAATACTGTCGTACAGGACTTGCCAGACCTTAACTGGGCCCGACTGAGCCATCTGCATCCGCTAAAGTAGCTTCAGATGCATGGCGTCTGCGCGGGAGCAGTGGATCCTCTGTCGCTCGGTCGCTGCCGCCGCGTGCTGTCGCACATTTCACCGTCTGAGAGGGAAAACGCTCCGGAGGGCAGCGCCTAATTGTTCCCGCACAAACGCTGCATGTGCACACACACACACACACACAGTGGCGCTGCTTCAAGAAGGCACATAAAAGGAAGAAATAATTGTGTTTACTGCCACGATTGTTCTGACTCAAGAAGAAAAAAAAAAACAAACCCACATGGCAAAAAGAAAAAAAAACTGAAGGTTACAATGGAAGCCAGGAAGTAGGAAATTGATGAGGTGAGTCATTTTAAGAAGGCAGATGATAGTGTCTACATAACAGACAAACACATACAAGTCACATAAGAGGCGTATTTGTCCGCTGGCGGACGTACAGCTTTTGTTACCCGATGACACGGCACAGTGAGAGTGCAGAGCTGCGTGGGAGGGGGGCAGTGTCCTCAGAGCTGAGGTTAGTCCCCAGGTCCTGCACCGTGGTCCCCCAGTGACCCTCTATACTTAACACTGTTCAATGGAAGACTGGGAGTGTTGCCATTTTGTCCTTATTTGTCAGTTGACCTCAGACCACCAGAATGCATCTGCGGGCAGTTAAGTGCCATGCATCTGTGAAACCGCGGCAACGCAAACATGCGTCAATGGCGGCCACAGCAATGCACGATGTGCAGATTTATCTACAACAAAGATATGCATAGACTGTGACCCCGATCAGCTTTGTCCAGTTAGCGACTTCTCGGTGAAGACAGCAGTAGACGTCTTACTCTGGCCGTGCCCCTTCAGCCGCGCTGGATGTCGCCCATCGCTGCCATGTGATGTCACATCTGTGCTAACAAGCCGCTCCTCTGCCATCAAATAAATGAATACGGCTCTAATGGCAACGATGCTGAAATGCTGCATCACTCTTACAGTGATGCCGTTTTTATGGACCCTTCCTGCGATCGGCCCGCTCCCCCCTTATCACTCTGTGCTCGAAAAACGCCCCTTTCTCCTTCCCGATAAAACGAGGGTGGCGCTAAGCTGAGAGCGAGGCAGAGGGCGAAGCAGGCAGCGGGACTGACGAATCGAACGACGCGGGAGGTCGCGAGCGCCCAGCGGAACCAGCCTGCTGAGGTGAGGAGTGGATTTTTGCCAACGTGAAACCATTACCCCCGAGAAGCAAAGCAATTATGTTGAAAGAGAAAGGTCAGCTTTACCAGAAATCTGCGGTTAACCCCGGCAAACATTGTGATGTTTTTCAGATTTTGATTTTTTTTTTTTATGCTCCATGAACACAAAAGATTCAATTACTATTGAACGGCCACTGTAAACAGAATTTAGCCATTTTTGTTCGCTATTTGCAACCGCCTCAGACATTTCCTGTCAACTCTTGTTGGCAGCCGGCAGTTTGCAGCCCCTGATGGCTTTTTCATTAACTGGGCCTTTTAAGCCACAGTGTTTTGAATAACACAACATTCAAAGAGACTGAAAATTCCCCAACTCATATTGCATCTTCACTGAACGCTGTAGGATCACTTGGAAACTAAAAGGGCGAGTTGATGCAATTCTCCGGTCATAATGAAACGTGAACAAGGTTAGCGCTCTCTGAATGTTTTTTTTTATTCATGATTTAACATTTAAGCATGATTGAGCATTGTTTCTCTTACTCACTGCAAAAAAGAAAATATTCAAACAAAAAAGAAATAGAAATATTAGAGGCGATGACCGAGAAGGACGGACACGTACATCGCGCCCGCAGCGCTTCAGCATGGCAGCCAGCCTTTCAGCCACTTTCAACCCCTCGCGCTCCGGTCGCCGAGCCGGCGCCAAAGCCGTGTGAGTCGCATCGATCGGCTCGGATGGCGCGTGGCGGCCGGCAGCGTAACCTGAGGGGCTTTTACCGCAGGGGGGCTTTACTGTTTGTCCACTTTACTGCGCGTTTGCTCGGGTTCCTGGGGCAAATCAATGCCAGCCGCGGTGGAAAAATCAAACTGATGCGGAGTAGTTGTGAATATCAGTGTTCCTGAGGAGGGTTAGTTACATTTATTTATTGTGTCTACTTATTTTGGATTTTATACATCCATTTATCTGAACAGAATGATCAGTTATAGCACACTTTTTTCTCTGTTAGTGATTTTATCATCCATAAACCAACAAACAGGGAAGTAAAACATTTGACCCATTGTTTGTATAAGTTATTGCACATCGCAGAGTGCACATCGAGATAAAAACAAAATCCACCCAGACATTAGCTCAAAGCAAAACAAATTATACACAGAGAAAATAACAGTCAAATTGATTAAACGCAAAAAGTGCCGCCTACAAAATGAAAACAAAGTTGAATGAACCAAACATGATGATCTTCGGCGAGGACGTATAGTAGAGCTGTTGTCCTCAACCGCATTAGCAAGGTGCTAAATTAAACCACATCAATTTATCGTCAGCTCTTTTCCTCCTTGTCTGCAGCACATTTGAGCGCGTTACCACGGAAACCGAAGGCGCGCTATCGATTCTGGGCAATTACGGGACCGTGACAGTCGCCCCCGAGTGTGGGACTGTGGTCACAGCGTAGTTGTCTGGGCTTGTGCGGATGTGATGGGCGTCGTGGGTGTCATGGCGGCAAGATAGACGCGCGTCTCCCACCCCTGCTGACACTCTCTCTCAAACTGTATTTCAAGAGAGGGATTTTGGATCTTATTATGGTTTATGGGGAGCACAGAATAATGCCACAGAAAACCCATTTCTGACTCAGAGAAGTGAAAACCCAGTGGCCCGCCCTCTGGCCCCAGTTTGCACCATTCTCAGCCCGTTCCCTCCACATTTACGGGCCTGTTGTGGCACCTTTGAAACGCAGCCACACCCGGTCCCCCCGCTGGCCACGCCGCAGCATTACGGCTCCGCCTACTGGTCTGCAGATGACCCGGGTCGCGGGCGACATCGTGAAACCCAGACCCCGGCGATGCAGCGAGGCGGCAGAGCTGGGCAGAACGTCATTTTAATCTCGCTCTCTGCTGTCGCTGGGAAACTTTTGAGGCTGGAACCTGCTGATAAAACCTTTGCCAGTTTCAATTAGAGATAGGAGAGACAAAAATAAAAAGGGAGAGAGTCCTGCTTTTATTCTAAAGAGACGTACAGTACGTGCATTTTAAAATGCTTGAAAAATAGGCGTAAATGCTCGGTTTCATCGGCGCCACACTGAATTAAAGCCTGCGTTATCTCCTGTCGTCATCTGTCTCCCTGCTTCAGGAAATAGACTGTCACAAAACAGACCGGGACAGGTTTAATCCCTGTGGTCAGACTGGGGATTTAAACTCACCAGAACTCAATAATATCGGCCTGTGTGTGTGTGTGTTTCACACACACACACACACACACACACACACAGACACACACAATATGTATACCTCCTCTTGTGGGGAGCTTGATTCAGAAAGACGCTTTGCTCACACTCTAACCTTACACGTATCCATCACTTAACCGCGACGTGACTCCACTTCTAAGCTTGAGGGAATCGTTTGACATTTTTCGTGGAACACACACATTTGCTTGCTTGTTATCTGGTGAATAGGAGCCAGCAGTCGTTTATCTCCTTTTAGCATAAAGGTTTGGAATACAGGGAGACGGACAGGCGGGTTCGACGTACGACACATGAGTATTTTGTTTGTTTCTTCGACACAAACACCAAATGTAGCAGATTATTTCCTGGCTATTTCTCTTGATTTCTGGAAATCCCATGCTGATGACAAGACTCTCTACATAATTGACGCTCAGTATTTCACTCTGTAGTGAGCAGGAAATTTCACCCACTTGTAATTCGTCACCATTCCACGTCATCGATGACGAGCCTCGTGGTGTGTAATCGTAGCCTCTTTAAAATGTAGTGCGGGGCGTTATGGGAGAAAGATATGCACAAGAAATGACTTTTTTTTTCTCTCCGTTGTTCGTTGTGGCGCATTTGGTGAGTTTCACGCTCAGAATTTAGTAAACGTTGAGTGAGTGGGGAATGAGGAACCGCCTTGTGAACACGCGACTCGTCGTTTGCGCGCAGGAATTGAACTAACGAGATGCGTGTTTATCGGGGAGCTCCGGTGTTGCAGGAGTACTGATTGCTCTCCCCTTTCCAGTCTCTCAGCAGGCTAATCTAATGCTTCGACAGCTGTGGCTTCTTATTTGCATTCGCATATTTTTTTATAAACCTTAAAATCAGCCTTTGGAAAAAGCAATAGGTTTCCCCTTTCCAAAAATACGCTCACCGTCTGGGTCTGTAAAATGCAAATTGCCCCCGCAAAGATACAAGCACAAGGCCGCAACACACACACACACACACACACACAGCCCCACTCAGCTCTCGCCATTACATCATGCAATTAAGCTCGAGCATTGAAACTTCGCTGAGGCTCCCTTCCAGACGCAGTGTAACTCGAAATTGATTCCCTCCCCCCACGCGCACACACAAACCCGACGCACAACCCCGCGCCGGCGTTAAAAAAAGAAAACAAACAACCCTGCAGATTAATGTGGCAGAACGGGAGAGACCGCCGTTGCCACGGCGAGCCACTTGCAGAGCTCACGCCCAGCCGCGCGAGGCCGGCCGCCATAATCGAATGGGACGCGGGAGTGATGGATTATGGGTCGTTATGAGGTGACTGCAGCCCCACGTCAGTGTGAACACTTGATGAATGTGAACTGTATTGTTTGTTAATCAGAGGTACGTAGGTGAAGGACTCATTAAGGGCTCATTTCTCGGAGGCACAGCTGCTCCACAGGCAACACGTAGGTCAAGGCTTAATGAGCGAAGCTACAGAACCATAGAGTAAATGTTGGCCCCGAGATCCAGTCAGCTCAGTTTAATATAAGCCAACCAGGATGGATGTAGTCTGAAAGCAATATTTTCACAGCGAAATACACTGGCACAAAGCATACTGCAGCCGGCGAGAAAACCCAGCCCGCGCTCAGAGGTACAGGCCAAGGACGACGGCTTTCACAGCTCATCTGAGGGCAGCAGTGCGAGACGCCCCCTGGAGAACGCTCCTCGGCCCGGCTCTCGCTTGTCGGGCCGGCCGGGTGGGCGCGCAGACGCCTCGGGGGGGGGGGCCATGTTGAGATGACGGGTGGGGCTGAGTGGAGCGAGGCCACTGCGACATTCCTCAGAGGAGCTTTTTGATGAACGGGGGGGGGGTCAGGGGTCGACGCATTGTGCGCGCTTCCTTGTTGGACGTCAGCTGACCTTTGAGCTTTGGCAGTGACATAAGACAGAATGATGCTTTGATCTCGATCCACCTTGACGTCTTTGACCGGCGCAGGATGAGCACCTATTGTTAATGTGTCAGTGTTAAAGTGCAGATGTTTTAATCTTGTGGAAAGTTTATCTTTTCCGCTCTTGATCTTCTCTCCTTTCCCCTCAGTGCTCATCTGCTGTTTTCAGTTCAAGGATAGGTCACATTTTCTCGATTGCCCATCCATAAGTACATTAAAGTCCCCCAAAGAGGCATAATTCCAATCCAAAAACATTGAAATTATGATCATAAGTGATGAAAAAAAACATAGATTTGAGCGTTGTTCGCCTGAAAAATAACTTGCAGATTATCCCAATACTTGCGTGCAGTGGTGTTGGTCAGTAAAACAAGTCGAGGAAGGTTTGGTACCTCTTCTCTGGGTCTGGTTTTGAGTGAGCCGAGGCGAGGTCGGAGGGCGGATGGGAGGGGCCGAGGGACAGGATGGGACGTGGTGCGATGAGATAGACCTCGGCTAAGGCAAAGACCTGTTGGCAGGGAAACCGGCCCTGCGCTGCAGCTCTGATCCAGTGCACTGCGGCGCTGAGGCTCAATCCCAGCGGAGGATCGATGAGCAGGTAATGGCACATCTTGATGAAAAAAATGACAGGCCTGCTGGTGATCCACCCCCCGCAGACTTTAATCGGACTGTATCATTGACCCAACAAGCGCTGGCGTGCATGCTGTCTGTGATCGATGTCCCACGTGAGCGAGTGTGACATTACCGCCTCCGGGCAACAGGCAGCTCTCTCACGTGTCCGCCGCTGCGCCCGCTCAGAACCGGTGGGCGTCGGACGGACGGGCGGGTGGACGGACAGATCAGCGCGCGCACGTAGGAGCTAAACCTGGTGGCGATCGGCTGCTGTTTAGTGGCGGCGAGGGGAAACGGCAGCGAATGTGACACGCGCGGTTCACGTGCAGGAGTGACCTTCAGCACCCGGTGGAAAGGGTGAAGCCCGGCGTACAGCAAAGCACAGAAAGTAACTGCTCGTGAATGTTACGTGGCTGCCGAGAGGTAGTTTAGGGTTAGTTAATTTTCTGTGGATGGAATAATCAATTTTAACAACAACCCCACTGTCTCTGATCCGCAGTAAAACCTAAAGCATTGGGAAGCACTGCTGCTGTCCTTTTTTTTTTTTTTTTTTTCAAAATTTGGTTGAGCTGAACCTTTGGAGACATTCCCGTCAGAAACGATGTAAAAACGCAATAAAGGAGAGAGAGAGAAATGCAGAGTAAACATCGCCTCTCTCGTCCACCGCTGCTGATCAGCATAAAATCTAATGTACTCTCGGCGGATACGTCCTCGTCATATCGACGCCCTGATGCAAAGAGAAAGCTGTTGGCTTTGTTACGGCTCCAGCCAGCGCTCGACTGGGGAGCGGAGGCTGTCTGAAGGTATTTATACAGTTGGGGTGGGGAGGGGTGTGTGTGTGTGTGTGGGGTGGGGGGTAAAATCTGCCAAATTCACTCATCAGCAGGGAGTATAAATCATTGTGTCAGCTTGTGGGGTTTGTTAAGGTCAGGCCATCGTTCTTTTGGACTTAAAAAAAAAAAGGACTCAACTGCACATAGAAAGCCACAAGGGATGCAGACAGAACCTCCTGTACAGTGGAGTTTTTAAAAAAAAACAAACATTTTAGCCTATATTACAGAGTCACAGCAGAAAGAGGAGGGAAATAACTGGGAGAGAGATCGAGCTGCATAGACCGGAATCGCGTCCTGGACGCTTGCTGTTACATGATAAACATCTAAGAGCGAAAAAAATAGAAATATTAAAAGAAAATCTGTGCAGCACAAACATTGCGTCACCCAGCAGCCAGCCAAGCAGACACAGCAAACATGACCAGCCATGCCGTTTCTTGGTCTTCTGACTAAACATCCTCATCTCAAGGTCGGTGAAGTAGCTGCACTCAGGAATAAATAATCAAAAAAAAAAATGGAGAGAGGTTTGAAAGCTCCAGGACAGCCGTGAAATGGACCGAGAGGTGCGAGTGCTCGGTCAGTCGCTCATCTGAAGGTCAGGAAGGAAGCTTGAGATCGTGAGTGCTCCTTCTTTTTTTTTTAATAAAAGTCTTTCTTCTCCACAGATTAAAACTGTGATGCTTTCGAGTAGGCTAATGATTCCTCAGCTTCTTCCATCGTATTTAGTTAAAATACGGGAAACCAGATGAGATCAGGTGACGTACGCAGACGGCTTCCTTCTCTTCAGCCAGATCAGCGACAAATGCAGATGGGCGAGGGCCAAAAAAAGTCTGGGGGATGTTTTTTTTTTTCTTTTACTGGGCCCTTCCTCTCCTGCTGCCTCTTGCGTCCATTTGAACGTTTCCCTCCATATCCGCCGAGTCAGCACGGATCACCTCGGAAGTGCACGTCTCGTTCGGCTGACTTGCCACGCCTCAAACCTCTCCTGCGGAGCTGCTGAAGCTCCGGCCGTTCGGAGGCGTTATCTCCCGCAGACGGCGCCGCAAGCATCAAAGCATCAACCGTACGCCACGCCGTCCTCCCTCTCCCTCTTTTCTTCTCTTTCCATCATACAGCGGAGAGAACAGAGTGTTTTACACCTCGTTGCGTCAGCTGAAATGTAACGGGCAGAGCTCCGGACAGGAGTAACCTTCTCGTTCCCCAACGGCGCTCGCGTCGGCAGGGTTCGCCTTGTCGCAGGCCCCGCTCCGGCCGACCACCCGACCGCGCTTCCCACAACTAAATCTTTGACCTTCGACTAAATTATTAAGGCTCCTCCCCTCGCATTTTCCTCTTGCACTTAGTATGCAAGTCTCCTCTCGGGCCCGTCTCATTGGATACTTTCTGCATCCACAGGGAGTCGCGCAAATGCCCCCCCCCCCTTCTGGGAGATAATTGGACACAGGAACACAGCAAGAGGGAGTTTCTCCGTACTTTGCTCTGACAGTCTGTTCGCGTCTGTGCTGCGGGGCCGGCAAATTCCGAGGCCTGACGCGCCCCGCCCCCTCTCGCCGCCGCCGGTTCCTGGGCGGTGCGCTCTCATTTAAAATTCAGGACTGATGAATATTACAGAGGGGAGTGGATAAACATTTGCGTGTTTATCCGCTTGTCGCGTGATGCAGCGGTTCTTCTGATGGCCACTGTGTCGTCATAACGCTGGACACTGGACGCTCAACCCTCTGCGTGTTGTTCACACGTAGGGCAATGGGAGGCACAACATCATTACCCCCCAGGGAAGAGTGATGTCCTCCTGACCCAGCAACCCCCACCGGATGCCGCCGGCCACATCCAAACACCGTGCCTTGGAGACGTCCGCTTTCCAGCCCGGATAAGAAACCAAACTTGTCGCCGAGACGCCAAAATGCCATGTCGCACTTGCGCCGGCAGCGGGACCCCGTATGAGCACGTCACACTTGATTGACCTGCAGATTATTAGTCTGTACCAATTTGCATCAGTGAGTGATGTTCCCAAAGCAGCAAAATGCACGGCGCAGTTTCTGACGAGACCGTCACGGGAGTCGGATCCAGGGTCAGTTTCATCTCCGCGATTTTGGGCCGCGAAAGTGCATGCCGATGAGCTGCGGTTCGAAGAGGCACGCTTGCTCTTCGGGTTCTGTTAGAAAACCATGAACGTGCCGTAACCGTAGGAAACGAGGGCGGAAACCGCTCGCCCCCTTTTTGAAAACCCACGTCCTTCATGTCGCTGTTTTTGAAGTGCTTGATTAGCGATGGCCGAAACCGCTTAAATGCTCGCACGCTGCGCGCCGCCCGCACGGCCACGCTGCCATGTGCTCACTTCAGGGTTATTTCATTTGTTTTGTTTTTTCCCTGTCTACCTTTCCCTTTTATTCGTCAAAATAATTTAGTCCAAGGTGCCAGCGCGAGGAGTGTTGAAACCGGGCGGTGTGTCTTTCTCTGCCGCATGTTTTCTCCTCCACTCCCGCACGTCATCCGACCGCTTGATTGACAGACAGACTCCCTTTTTATTCCTGTGGGTGGTGAGTTGCGTAAGGCTTAAGGTGACGGAGGCACCAGTGCCCTCTGCGCCGCCTCTTCCCATACAGCCCTCCATACGGTCATCCCGAGGCGATGTCTCGGGGCTTCGGTTTTATAGTTCCAGCGCTCCAGTGCGACGCTGAACAAATATGCCGTCATCTCACTCTTTGCGCCGATGACGACGAAGAACTCTTCCTCTGGTCGAGAGTCATTTCTCGCCACTTGTGTGTTTTTTGGACATTTTCCAGTTTGATCCAGTATCACGATTTGAACAAACTGAGTTGAAATCCTCTCTGCGGTCCCGCGCCAGTCGTCGTGTGACCCCGGCGACCTGCGAGACGACCCAGTGTTTACAGCACTTAAGAGAAATGGCTCGGCAGCAAGAAATGTCATTGAGAAACTCTTTGAGGGATCCTCCTCCGTGCGTGCCGGCCTTTAAGAGTCATTACGGCTGAGATCAGAAAAGTGGAATAATTCATTGACACGGTCGGGGCATCGCTGTGTTCCGATTATGCACAGTAATAGTTTCCTCGGGGGGGCCTTAAATAGAAAAGCCGGGCATCCGTCAGACCCTAATGCTTATGATATCACTGGCGAGATAATTACCTCCGGGCTGCGTCTGTGCCATCTGCCCCGGCTGATCGCTGAGCAAATCGGCCGAACGCTTTAAGGTGAAAATGCGAGCTTACGCCTCGGCGTCCTCGGCGTTTCGCATTCCGTGATGAGAAGGGGTCCGGGACTTGAGTCGTGATGTGGCTTGCAATGTGAATGTGAGGATGTAATTCCAAGCTAAGGTGATTGTCTCTCTTCTTCTTCTCTTCATGCTACTGGACCCGACCCCCCCTCCCACACCGCCGTCGCCGACAGGTAAGCCTCTTTGTCTTTGTTGCTCCGTGTGCCCCCCCCCCTTCGCTCGCAGCATAACGGCTCAGGCCACTTGCCAAGCATGAAAACAATTTACCGCGGCCTAACAAGTTGTGAAATTGGAAACTGTACATTCTCCAACTGCATTACAGCCAGTGGATGTGCTGGCTTCATTTCACTTCCCTCTGAAGTTGGCGGCAGAAAAAGCGAACGCGCTATTTTGTCGGCACGTTGCGTAACGGAAAAGAGGAAGAGGCCGTTTTCTCATGTTGTCTCCTCTTAGCGACTTGCTGCGTGTGACATCTCATTACTGGGCAGCAGATGATTACTCCTTTTATTATGTTTTCTCTCTTTTAGCAGTTTGGAAAGTGGGATTTCTCATTACCAGGCTGTGCGTTCGCTGCTCGTTGGACATTGTTTTTTTGGTTTTTTTTTTAACCACTCCGCTCTCGGGGGGTTTATTATTTCATATTCATGCTTCAGTTGAGGCGCTGCCGCTTCAGTTCCTGCTTTTAAACAAACAGCTGCATCCTTTCAGACCTTACCTGTAGTGCGTGACGCATCCTCTTGTCTCCTGTACGACAACATGTTAAAGGGATTGCAGCTGAATAACCGAATACCTGGTGAGCTGGATGTCCCCGGCAGCAGCCCTCAGCACGAGACCGCCTCTCATCAAACGCCCGGACCACCTGTGCTCTGGAAATCACAGAGATTTGAAGGCGCTCCTGCAATCAGGAGAGCACATTTCAGGGAAATGCGGCGGGAGCTGGTCGAGAACAGCTGGCCACGCACCAGAGTGGACTTATCAAACCGCGAAGCGCTCGAGGAGAGCTGCGGAGGTCGGCTTTGATGCGAGCCCTTTTCTTTGTGCATTGTCCTCACTTTGTTGGCGCGTGGGCCTCTCTGGAGAGAGCGTCGACAAAGAAAAAACCCGAAACCTGCACCAAAATTGACGGGAAACTATGGCCTTATAAAACAGCACTACCCATTGTTCTCCCCCCTTCGTACTACGCGAATTGGAGCATGCACAGCGCAGTATGTTGATCGTCATTGTGGCAGCGTTTGTTTTCATTTGGTCCTCCATCCCTCTCAGCCTCTCGCTCGTGGACGCTGCCGTTCCAGAGCGCCTCACGCGTCCGCTTTAACGGCGGCGCTGCGCTCTGGCCGCCGTTTGAAATTATTGCCCACCGAGCGCCAGAAAAATTGGCGTTGGCGAGAAAATGAAATGGGGTCAGCGGCTAGTTGGGTGGTAATTTATTTTCAGAAACACTGCCAGGCTGAAGTCTCTGCTGCTCCGACTGGCTGAGATTGCGGTCCAATAACGGTGCGACCCCTGTGTCACCCGGGGGGAAGCTGATGTGAAGATGAAAGGAAACTCTAACAAACGCTAAAGCTTTAGCGTTCGCTTCATCCCCAAAGGACGAGGATGTTGTTGTTTGCGTGAGAGGTGGAAAGATGCATTTAAGCGGCCGGGAAAAAATGAGCTCGGCAGGTAATCGTCTCGGTTTACCTGCCGCCGGCAGATGGGTCAGAGCTGTTTTTGGTTCCCGGCTGCGGCCGTCGTGGCATCGTGCCCCGCGACAGGCGTGCGAGCGTCAGGCCGGGGCCGTCCGTCACAGCAAGAGGCTCTCTGTCGCGGCGTAATTACCCCTCTGCCAATGTTTGCTCTTCTCCCGATGAATCCCGATTGTCCCTCTTGAACTTCCCGCCACGTCGGTCTTTCCTCAGAGTTCAGCATTGGTGCAGCTCATGCGGTTTGACTCGTTAGCGGGCGGAGGTGGAGAAACTTTCTGCACGCAGCTTCTGGCGCGGCAGTTTCTGAAACGGTCGAATGTTCTTCACGTTAGAATAAACAGAAGGCGCGCAACACGGGCCCGTTTCTGTTTTGTGATGGCTTCTGTTCGGGTTGTTTGGGCTCACGTGAGCTTGTTAAGGTGCCGCCTGTCGTCAGTCTCGTGCTAACGGGGCCGCTAGCTGCAGCTTTATCTTAACCATAGGAACACGGGACTGGTGTTGATCTGCAGGTGTGACGTTCGCAAAAAAAAATACCACATGCCGCAGAGGAGCTAACACAGCTGAGGATGACAGGGCTAATGACGCACCATGGGATTTTAACGCATGAAATATTAGCATATAGATAGTAGCGTGTGGAACAAGGAAGCCCACAGTAAATAAGTGCAAATAAAAATCCTGCACACTTTTCTCCAGATGGGTTTCACTCGATGTACACATAGCACAGTGTACTGTGCGCAAGTCGAGCTATGCATTAATGTGCACGGTAGCCCGGAGGAGGTGAGAAATCACACTTCTACCATCTGTGACCAGACTTTGGCCTGTGCAAACATAAATAAAGCAGCAGTCGCACACGGTTCGCCTCCGCCCACCACCTTAGGTTTCATCACAGCGGCCCAAGGACGCATCGACGCCTGGTGGAAAAATGAAGAAAGCAAAACCCCTGGAAAAAAAGAAACAGAGAGCTTTTGGCTTGTTCTTGCACGAGGCGCTTCCGTTAGCATCACCTGTCCCAGGTGGCAAGGCGTCTTAACCTCAGCTACTTGGAGGAAGCGGCCGAAATGCTCCTGCAGCGCCGCAGGCGCGATTCGTCACGTGAGCCCCGGAGACACCGGCGAGTTTTTGTTTGAGCTCGCTCCCGCTCCTCGTCGTTAGTGTGATTTATTCCCGACCCTCCCAGCCTCATCGCACTCGCGTAGCCCGGCTCTTCCTCGCTCCTTCTCGCCATTGGTTGTCAAAGTCTCAGCTTACGACCACGTGGTCAAATCCTTTTAGTATTCATGCGGGGACTGCCCCCTGACTTCTGCATTTGTCATTTAAAGGGATATAATTAGCTAATGGAGTGTGTCTGACTCAGGTCAGTTAGTCTGAGGCAGAGGATTCAAGCAGCCCCTCAATTCCATTTAGCCTGAATATGATTTAACTGCACCGAAGTTGGCTGCCGCCGCTTTTAGCTTTTAAAGAGCCCCTCGAATAAAGGAACGCCAGCGCACGCAGAGGGCGGCAGCAATAAATGGCACGGAGACGAGAACGTGAGGCCTGCTGAGGCCGAAGAAGCGCTCTTTGTTTCGTCTTTGTGCTCGTTTTAAAGAAACGACTGAAATCAATCCTCGTGTACGTGGGTAACTGCTGCAGAGCCGGGGCAGCCGTTCTGTTGTCATCTGCCTGCGCTTCCTTCTGCCGCGCTTGTAAACAAAGTAACGTTACTTGTCGGGGGGGGGGGATCCTGAGTGTTTCCGAGCTGCCGCCCGTGAAGACGCGGGAGCCGCTGCCCTCGTCTCGTTCTCAGGTGAAGGACAAGGGCAACGCTCACCGTGGGTGGTGCCCCCGCCCCCCCCGGTGCTCAGGTTACACATGCTCTTCGACCGAGCACACAGCTGGATATTGTTGGACGGCTGCCTTTTGAGGGTCAGTGGTCAAAGTCGTGGGGGCAACTTGAACTCGAAAGATGCCAGAAGTGTATTAAAACTTTATTCAGTGTGTTGTCTGTAATGTATTTGCAGCTTGTTGAACTGTATATACATTATTTAATTCCATGGGAACTGCGTTGATGAATTTGTCAGATGGGTGTTGACATAGACACAGATAATCCTCAAGATTTCCGTGCTCAGAGGTTTCTGTGGTAACCGTGAGGTGAGGAGACACAACCACTGAACGTAAATACGTTGAAGTACGATCGCAGCCGGCCGTAGATGTCGTCAAAGACCGGTTTTGATTTTAACGAGGCGTGAAGGATTCTTAACAGCGAGCTGCTCACATTCCCTGAGTCGAAGCACTCAGGAGGAAGCAGGGCTCTTCCCAGAATGCCCCTGCGGCCTCGCCGTGGCCCCGCGCCGGGCCGGCCTGTCAGCCCTCCTCACGTCAGCCGGGGCGAGGTGGGCCCGAGCTGAGAGGTCACGGCCGGACAATCTACTGTCTGCATGTCTCGCCGAGGACTCTGCCGCCCTCTCATAACTGTCAGGGAGAAAAATTAAAGAGGTGTGTGTGTGTGTGTGTTTATTATTGCATAAGTGGATGTGTTGAGGAAAGATGGCTGACATCTAAACCGGCCCCCGATGCCCATTTGAACCTGTGGGGGCCATGTCGATTTTTCGACATAAACCCGACACCTTTTTCCGTCCGGCACGCTCGGCGAAAACAGAAGGACGCAAGACTCAAACTGAAGCCCTCCCGTTGGCGAGCTGGCCGTTTTTAGTTCCGCTCAGCAGCGAGCGTGCTCCTCCGCCAGAAAGTGGCTCCAGCGAAACGCACGGAGAGGAGCGGGCGGGTGGCGGACGTCCGAGTCGAATCACGAGTTTCTCGTGAGCAAACTGCGAGTCGTCTGCGTCGCACCCCGTGTCCGCGGCAGCGGCGGTTTTCGCTTTCTGACCCGCCCCTGGAACAAATCTATCAGCCATTGGTTCATCTCAGTGTCTTCTTTTTAACTGTCTGCACAAAACGATGCAATTTAAAGCCTTAAGCAAATGACTTTAGTCGTACAAACAAATCTAATGTGCTCTATAGTACATTTATTTTTCCTCTTAGATTTTCCTGCATGGACATCCTGCAGATTTGCACCCATATATTATCCACCACCAGAGACTCTACATATATCATCACTTTTTTTTGCCCTAACAAGACCTCTTCCTCTTCCTCCACTGACATCAACCTCCTCTTTCATCTCTTTCCTTGTCCAATCTCTTAATTATCCTTCTGCTGCCAAGGCGGCTTTTTTTTTTTTGTTTGTTGTTGTTTTGTTTTACTCTTCAGACAAGCGATCCACAAGATAAGGCAGCCGAGGGATAAAAGATCGATGGGATTGAAGCGCTGCTGCAGGGGCTGGGATTAGAATTTGTCGCAGTCCCTCCCTCGCTTTCGCTTCACGGCAGATCATCAGACACACGCGCGCGCACACACACACACACACACGGGCAGACAGACACTCGTATCGAGATGGAAACAAGAGGGAGAAAAAATGGAGAAACAATCAAGTTAAAGAAGAAAGAAAAGGAGCTCATCTCGGCACTCGGCATCGCCGACGTGTTCCCCCCTTGTTCCGTTTCCGTGGCAGCGCGTTAGAGATCCAGCCCGGGAATTAATCAGGAAGCGCTCTCCCCCTGTTGGCTTCACTGAGTCAGGAATGACTCTCCTGTAGGGGATCAATTGAATCAGCTGTGACTCACGCGGCGTCGACATTGCAGTGATGAGGGAGCTGTCGTAGCTCGGCTTGGCGTGGGAGCGGCGCCTGTGTGTGTGTGTGTGGGGATCTGGGCTGCGCTGCGCTGAAGATTTTCACTGTGTCATTTTTTAAAATTTCTCTTTTTGTTTTTTTTGAAATATGCTCCGTCAAGCCCTCGCATTGATCTGAAGAGGGGTGACGGAGGACAGCGCCATTTGGCCAATGACAGTGAACAATGGCCTGCTTGAAAAAGCAATCACTGAATCCTCCAGCGCGCTCCCAGCAACCTCTCTGAGCTGCTGTCACTTGACCTTATGGATTGACTGAAGCCACTTTGTTTGTCTGTGCGCGTTATACAGCCTGGCCTGCGCCCTCGCCTTATATACGGTTCTGTAGGCTACTGGAATGGGTCGGCGAGGGGGGGAGGGGGACTCGCTCTCAGGTGGATCCGACCCGATAAATCACCTTTGAACAGCTTGTACCTTACAGGGTTTTTGGAAAACAATATGTGTGACCTTGATTTGTCCAGAGCCGCTCTACATTAAGCTTGGAACCGACTCTATAAGACACAGGGTGTTAATTCTGTCAGTAAAGGTCGTATCTTTTGCAAAAAAGAAAAAAAAAACACAACTGGAAACTGTTGCGCCGCCTCTCTCTGCACGCCGGTCACATCCGATGATTGTCGCTCACTGTGCGGCTGTGTGAGCGACAAGCTAATTGTAAAGGTGGATATATATATATATATATATATATATATATGCAGGGCAGGGAGTCCAGTCTGCTGCCTGTCACAATGTCATCTGTCGCTTTAAGTTTGCAGGCTTCAAGTCTTTCACCTGCGTGGCAGCGCGGAGGCGACGGACCGAGAAAGACGTCCTTCTCTCTTTGTCGTCTCTAGGTTTGTGGGATGTGCTCAAGTTGCGTGCCATTCGTTGGGGTCACAGCGCCCCCGATGCCCCCCCCTCACCTCTCCACTGTTCAGATTTTTGCTAAATCCCCTAAAACTGGCTTTTACAAAAAGTGCAGAACTGCCGTGATACGTCTTTAAATTTCTCCTGCCCTCGCGCAGAAGGGACTTTGACGGAGGCCTGTGGCCGAGTAATTGAGCTGCTTTGTATCATGTTAAGACGTGGAAGCAATAATCTCCTTTGCCACCGGAGCACTCTTTTGGATTTTATGCCAGCTGCAAACCCGTGCTGTTGTCTTCTGTCGCTGAGGGTCTGGTTTTCCTCAAACCATGTATGGAGGCCTATTTATAGCCCCTGTTCTGATCGTGTCACGTTCATGTCGCAGGGACGAGCTCGCACGCCAGATGTTGCGAGAACAAGGTTTCTTTTCTGTGTTGCGGGGGGAAATATGGAGGTGCGAAGATTATTTTTCTTCAGCCTATCAGAACCTTTATAAAAAAAAAACCTCCAACAACATTGAATTGTCCTACACTGTCTGCAAAAGGTAACTGCACCATTGTTCAGGTCGGGTGACACAACTGCAACAGATAGGAATCAGTGTTTTGCAAATAAGTGAAATATAAACATCATCATTCACTATCCCCTCTGCCCCCCCCCTCCAAAAAAATTAAAATCTGCATTTAATCCAAGAGCCACCCAGCAGCAGCGACTGCAGCTTGTCCGAAAAGCAATAGCGCAGTGTAATCCCGGCAACCGCCGCGGTGACGGGCGAGGCAGGAAGAAGTGATTATTGATCTCGCGTGGGTCCTGATCGCAAAAATCACTCAGGCCGCCCAGCCGGAGCGGACGCCGCCCGGAGGAAAGCGCTGCATCGATCCCCACTGTACCAACAGAAAATATTATTTCAGGAGCGCGGCCTCCCGTGCGGAAGCGGCGGTTCTTCCGGGGTTAAATCATCACCCGCCTGTCGCAAGCGAGCGAACGGCGAGAAAGTCCGACGGAGAAACAAGCGGGCCGAGGGCTGATTGACACGCGGCACGTAAATGGGCTCGGGTGCGATTCAGCTGCCGTGTTGAGCGTGGGCCGTAATTTGAGTCAAGCCGCGCAGCGCTCTGGATGAAGCGGGGTCTCGTGCGGTTTTTGATCGGCGGTGCAATTAGAGCACAGAATAAAGAGGCGGGGGCATGCTTTCATTACTGAGAAACTCATGGGAGCGGCTTTGGTTAGAGACCGAAGCCGAAAAGACGCGACACTTTATCACGCACAGGTACATATGGTGGCATTTCCTCCACCTGGCTCGCTGCTGAAAGATTTAGGCGCTCGTGACACCGCCTCAGGATCTTTCCTACCATTTTTCCCCCCCTTTTAACATTTCGGAGAACATACTTATTATATGCACAGATAGATTTTTATTGTGAATTATTAGCTTTTTTTTAAAATAAAGAAGACGAGCATTAAGGGGAAAAAACGCCCTCAAAGGATCAGAAGGATAAAGTTCTTACAAAGCGTCATCTTACGCCATCCAGCCGTCGGTGAGCAGCAGAGATACGCGCGAGTGCTGCAGCCACAGTTGCAGTCCAGGTTAATGGAGGGGGGGGGTATCCCTGGTCCCTGCGTCTCCATGAGCTGTCCCTGCCCTGTCTGCCTCCCTTAATCTCAGCGCAGCCATTAACAGGGGCGGCTCCGGCTCCAGCCCGGCATGGCAACACGGCTGTCTTATCCTGCTGACGCACTGCTCGCCGAGAGGAAGGGAGGGGCGGCCCATTTATCTTTCAGAAAAGAGGGGGAAATCGGATTTTTTTTTTTCCCACAATATGACCACGATTCCAACGTACAGCTGGAGTTACTAATACCCCCGCGTTACGTGTTTTTTGCGCGGCGATGATGAAAGCTCATCATTCAGCCGATCACCTCAAAACACCTGCGAGTGCTCAAGTAATGGCGTATGAGCGGGAGCGGGAGCGGGGCTGCTTTCCGTTTATTTCAATTTCCTCCCGCGTGCTCCCTAAAATGCAAGAGAAATGATAACGGTCATCCGTCTAAAGTGTATCCTCTGCAGTTCTGTCGCCTCTGGCTGCGGACGCCTTTTCTGGTTTTTTTTTTCCTCTCTCTCTCCGTGCAGCAGGTCAGGAGAAACTGGAATCGGAGCCTGCAAATGTCAAAACAATCGCTCCCCACAGAAACGAATTTCGCGGCTGAATCGAGAGCGCTCCACGCAGGCGCGCGGTCAGCGTGTGTGTTCTGCGTTTGTGCGCGCAGTGGGACGGGGAGAAGTCCCCCCCACACTACCCCTAATCGGATTATTACACAAAAGCGCGGCGGTGGAAGCAGAGCTCGGTAATTAGCGGGATTTCCGCGGAATTCGACCATCTATTCATTATTCTTGTCATTCTGTCCGCTGCATCTCTGTGTGCCGTGTGGAGATAACCACAGAGGCCCCAGACACCGACAATTACTATCTGCGTTGGTCAGCCCGCGTTTTGTTTTCGTTCCGTTAGACCAACAGATTCAGCAGAGATTGATCGTCTCCGCCAACACATTGGCATTTGCGTTTTCAATCAGGTGCCGAGTCGTCTGAAAATCTAACAAATAGCTATTCAAAACTGTGTGTAGGAACAGTTCCGTACATTGCCATTGAGAAAAAAGGGTTTGCTGTTGGGAAACAAACAGCCTGGTTTGCAATCGGCGCTGAAAATCGAGCATGAACTCAACTCTCTCCGCTTTGCCACCGGAGATCGTCGCGATTTCTCGATGAATCTCAACTCGGGCGCGCACACGCTGGAAGTCACCGTACGGTATGTACAGTAGCGCTGAGCGAACGGGGTCTCACTGCCTCTTAGAGGCGCAGGTCCGCTTGAAACAGGTCCCTCAAAACCGTACACAGATGAAGTTCCAAAAAAATGGCTTTTATTCAGAGCCGCACCAATGAATATGTTTATCGAAGCCGTAGTTCCAAACTGTGCGGCATTTTAGCTGCGTTCAGCGCATTGTTTTGGTTTCATTGTGTATTTCATGTTGGTGTATTGTTCACCCTGACAACTGTGATTGTCCGGGGGGTGGGGGGTGGGGGCGGGGTGAAGGAGGTTGAATGGAGGCCCCTGCACAGGAAGTTGTTCTTGGATCAGCATGAGTCAGTCCATAATGATGTAAAACAGACAAATGGAGCAAATCCTCATGTTAGATTTTGTCGTTTCCACCTCATGAATGAGTTCAGTGGTCCCACGCTCCATTTCCAATCAACTCGTCGACGAATAAGCCGGCTGCGCGAGCGCCAGTTTGATGGGATTATGGGTACGTGGCCCGCCATTTATCACGCGGAGCCACTTTTAATCAGCGGGCCTCCCCTCCCACGAGGGGACGTGACGCGCTCGGCTGCTCTCTCCTGAAAAAAATTGGAAAGCAGCGGGCCGTCGCAGCGAGCCGCCCGTCTCATTTTCTTCCCGTGGGGGCGCTGCGCGTACGACGCTCGCTCCTACGGGTTTGTTATCTCGCTCGCCTGTCACACCGGCCGTTAATTATTCATGGTTAATAACCACCTGCATTAGGCTTCATTTGGGCCCTGACATTTCATGAGCCGGTGTCACATGCCTTCATTTGTTTTCTGCCAAGGATATGAAGTCGGACGACATTAACTTCCTGTGTGGAAGTTATCTGACGAACCTAGCAAAGAGTGGATTATTTAATGTTTCTGGAAGTGGAAGTGGGATGGAAGCGGCACAACTTTTATTGCCGAACGATGAAGTTCGCGGTGTGTTGTTTTTGTGAATTTTCTACTTGTCGACTGTTTGTCATTGGTTCGGAAAGAGCCCGAAGGAGCAGGGGAGCCACGGAGAAGAAAGGCTGACGTAGCCACATCAAAGTTTTTAAATGTGTGGATATTGGAGAAAGTCGGAAAAACTGCTTTTGATCATGCTGATGGCCTTTGATTACTCCTACAATAATGCATCAGGGCCGGCTCTGCACCAGAGAAGATTTCGGTGTTGATCCTTGAGCAATTAATCGCCTGACAGCAACCGCACCCCCCCCCCCTCAAAAAAAGTCCTTCACAGTCCTTCAAGTGAGTTGAGTCTTGTCCCCCGTCCCCGGTCGATATCGACCGTTCCGGCTGAACAAGCGGCGTCAATCTGCTCTGTATGTGAGCCTCTGCTCGCCGCGCGCTTCCCATCCATGAGGCGCTACACCCCCCCACCCCCACCCCCTTCCTTCCTCCAAAGGCGGCGGGGAAGGAAGCTCTGATTAAAGCAAGCTCCCTCCGAGTGGTGACCCGGCGTGACCGCGGCAGCTCTCCGGATGTGCTGATGAGGACGCTCCCGCTCGCTCTCCACCGTCTCGGCGGACTGACGTGGGGGGGGGGGTTCTGTCGGAGGCGCAGCTCCTTCGTCTGCAAACATTTTCCCCCGTCAAGCGCCCGGCCTCTAATTCACCTGGCAGCTCGCTCAGCGTTATATAAGACGTCCCAGCGTTTCCTACTGTAAAAGCGGAAGCCGTAACCCAGCGTGCCGCGGGGCTCTTGCGACTCCAGCAGCAGACAGGATCAGCAGAACTTGCAAGCGCCCGGACTTGGGGGACACAAACACCGAGGCCGAAGCTCCTAAACTCCGAAATAAATCTCATTAACCATAATGGTTGCACAAGATGGCAGACTCTGCTTGGATGAGGAGGAACATAAAGTAGTTTTTTTTTTCTTTTTTTAATTAGCAAATGAATTAATGCACGATTCCAGATTGCCCCCGTCCAGTAATGTAATAACACGCACCAGTACCTGCCAAATAATTTAGCGCAGGCTAATTTAGACTTGGCATCAGGGGAGGGCTCTCAATTTTCAGATGAAAAGTCAAGAAATCCCCCAAGTGGAGCTTCAGGGAAACTTAAAGTCCTGCGGGGCTTCTAGTTTCCTCCTGCTGACAGTTGGGTTCACGCTCTTCTGTGGCCTCTAACCCCATGCGGTCTGGATGTGTCGCTCGCAACTAGCTGGCGGCCAGAAGAAAAACGGTCAGAGGCGATGAGAAGAGCAGCGGTGAAGTCACCGTATGGGAGGAAACTCAGAAAACGGGTGAAAAGAAAATCAAAGCTGTTCTTGTTGGCGGCGCCCCGAGGCTGGTGCGCGCTGCGGCGTCGAGACCCGTCCGCCTTGGCCGAAATGATGGACACATTCAATTTCTCCAGGAGCCAAGTCCAGCCAATTAGGGTCGTTGCATTATCCAGGAGGGTCCTGTGTCGCCCTGTGACACTGCGACATCGCTCCCAGGTGCAGCCACAGGTGCCACCTCCGACCAAGCTCAGCCGCATCATTTACGTGGCTGCAGAAGTACTGAATATTAGCTCTACCACAGCTGGCTAAATGCCCCCACCCTTTACCTCGCTGTCGGTGTACAGTCAGTAAAATCCCTTTTTTTTTTTTGATGAAGCAAATCCTTTCAGATGATTACAGCGCAGCTGCTTCTGAGCTACCAGCCCGCATTTCGCCACACTGCTTTTCTGCGTGAATACACCATAACCCCCCCCCTCCTGCATGCGCGTCCCGCGTGTCATCAGCGTAATGTACGCGCAGTGGATTCGAGTGTTATCGGCCCCGTCCTTATCTGCTTGGACAGGAAGGCGCTCAGGTCAGAGGCCGGAGATAACAAAAGGTTTTCTGAGGAAGACGTCCACTCTTATTTTTTTTCCTTCGACGTGCTGTACCCACCGTGTCGGAGCAGCGGGGGGTGGGGACCTCTTGCTTTGATGAAATGCCAACTTTATTAGGTGGAGTCCTGCAGACGTAGATGCGAATCCCTGCTGTAATTGGAAAGAAACTTGATAGCCTGTTGTGAGGACGAGGTGGGTTTTTTTGCACTAAAGCACTTGTTGCTAATTGCTAAATGCAGAGCAAAGAAGATAGCATCAGCTTTTTTTGCTTTTTTTTTTTTTGTTGAAAGGATTATACATATTCATCAGTGTCAGGGTTGCCAGATTCTGAATCCTGCATTGGAACCTTCCTCACTCTGGAGCTGCTGGTGAAAGAATTTCAATTAAATAACTTTCACTATTTCGCTAACCAGCTGCTCAAAAAACTTCCACTTCCCCCAGCTCAGATTATTTCGGACGTAGCTGATACTAGCTACCTTGAGTTTACTGATGTGGTCGTTTTGATCATTTTTAGCCTCAGTTATTCCTTTTTCTTTGTTTTTATATCATTGTTTTTACAGCTGGGGGGCCCCATCATATTAGGAAGTCCGCCACCGCAGCGCAAGGCTCATCAACAATTAAGCGAAAAAATTGCTGCTTGGATCGATACGGGCAGCAGATTTCAGGCGGCGCTGCTGAAAGCAATTAGGTGCCTCGGCGCCGCTTTATCAAATAACACCTGAAAGACAAATACAAAGAGCCCGCTGAGAGACGGTCGTCGTGCGAGCGACGGTGCCGAGATCGCGTTCTTTTCTCTTTTTTTTTTTTCTCGATTTCTCCCGGAAGAGAACGCACAGCAAAACCTCGAGGGTCTTTTATTCATCGGGGCTCAGGCTGCCATAAAGCGGCGAGCCGACAAATTGGATTAGCGCAGCATTTAGAGAATTAAAACGCGTTCTGCGGAAAATTGATCAGGACGAAACGGGATACTTGAAAGAGCCCCGCAGACGGCGCGAGCCCAACCTGCCTGACGCTTCCCCTTTCATCTTCCACACGAGATTCACTGTTAGATAATCCCCCCCCCCTGGAGGGAGAGATACATATCTGAAAACTAATATCTCCTCCTGACTGTCTCATAGCTGTAATGTGGACAGATTTACACGAAACATCCGTGCTTTGCCCTCACCGACGGGTTCATATAAAAACACCATTGTCACGGTAAGTGCTGTGGAAGAATAGCTGGAACGCTGGGTGGGGGTGGGGTTGTGGGTGAAGCTTTTTCTTCTTCTCTTCCAGACTGATTAATAGCCACCTCTGAAAACACAGACTTCTCCTTTTTTTTCACACAAATAAAAACGACCGGGGTTATTTTAGGGTAATTTTTTTTTTTTCTGTTTTTCTATTTGGGCCAGCTGTGGTACATTTGTGGCTGCTCTCAGGCTGGAGCGCGCGCACGCCTGTGTGTGTTTTTGCAGAGAGAGCGGGGTGTTACGTAAAGCCTCCACCCATCCGGGGTATGTAGGGTGCATTGGCAGTAGCGGCGGATTTAGGACGGGGGCGTGAGACGCTAGTGGAGCGAAGACGCATAAAACCCTCAGAGTGAAATACAGACTCTCTGGGGAGGGGGGGTAATGGCGTGGCACCGTTTGTTGTGGTGGCAATATGTGCCAACCAACGCGGAAGTACGCGGCAGGGAAACGCTCGAACGATTCCTCACGCTAGCGAACTAGAAAAAGGTCTCATTCGGTCACATTCGAACAAAAACCCAGCGCGCAGAGAATCGGGGACCTCATTACAGGACGTACCTGTCTGCGGCGCTTCTCCTCGCAGGTCTGCGGAATTCGCCGCGTGCTCTTTGCGAGGTAGTGAAGCAGTAAACTCGTCTCGCGAGCAGCCCACGGCGACCCCGATGGAGCTTTTTGTTCCTCGCCGAGGCTCCCCCGACCTTAATAAGGACAACAGCTCCAGAAAGGAAGCTGGCTCCATGTACGGAAAGTCTCGCGCGAAATGAAGAGAAACAGGAGCTCTGAGTTTCTCACATCCGCGGCTGTCGGCGATGCCCTGGCTCATCTCGCCTTATTGAATTTTCCTGATCCCGTTCAGCCAGCTCGGCATTAAATCCACGCAGGGCCGCACCTGATGATTTCCCCCTCGATTTATCGATGAATAAAATGTCAGAAAGTAGCGGGGAACGGCTCCTCCAGCAAAGCGCAGGATCGGCAGCCTCGGACCGCACGTTTTGCCCAACCAACAGTCCAAAACGCAAAGAGATTTTCATTTCTGACGATAAAGTGGAGAGAATCGGGCGATGTCCACCAGGCATGACGTGGGCCTTTTGTTTGACTAATTACTTTGAATTAACCATCGCTTAGGATGAAGAAAAGCAGCACGTCCTTGTGATGGAGAGGTGGGAGCTGCCATTTCTTCTTTCTCCTTTTCCCATCATTACCTGTTTGTTTAGTGTTTCAGCTGTAAAATTCCCTGGGTTGTACATCGATCCAGCTTGGGTCGACAAAATAAACACAAGGTTAAATTTATTTTATTTTATTTTATTTATTTGTTGGGATTTTTACCCAAAGTAAAAAATGGTTATTTTGACCAAAATGAATTTGTAAATACACAAAATGATGCGTCTCTAACATTCAAAATTACAAGCAATGCACAGTAATATCAGTAACAAATATTTAAAAAGGTTTGGGTAAATAATCCAACATTAATGTGGAAAGCAGTCCCTCTTCTACTGTACTCGTGGGTCATGTTAACCCAATAACCCATATGTGCTGCAGTAAACAGTATCCGCCCAAACCGGGTCAGTACTGACCCAGGGATTTCCAGTGAGTATGTGTTGTTCACGCAACCTGCAAGCGTCCTTAGCCGCACCTTTACGGAGACAGTAATGCAAAAAACCCCAAAAAGAACTGCAACAATTTCTGTTTCCGATCACCCCCCATCTCCAAAAGCCACATCCTTGGCTTCCTCGCAGTGTATTTCCGGACCATCTATGTATATCTTCTGTTTACCCACTGGGTGAGGTCATGCGTGCGATGCCAGAGCCGGCGAGCCAGACAGGCGAGCGCGCCTGTCCGCCGCTGGAAGCGCGACCGGTGCCAGGAGCGTCCAGGCCGCCGCGCGAGCAGCAAACGGAAAAGGGCAAGGGAGCGGCCGCGCCCCGAGAGGAGAGCCACCGCGCGCCGCCGACCCGGCTCCCTAAATCTGACGCCGTTACATAAGACCGGACTCCTGTGGTGCACTCAAAAACATGGCGGGCTCACGTACGCAGATGCGGGGATGCCCTGAGAGCGGGTGGAGCAGCGCACAGTGCGGCTTTAGAGACGGCAGGCAAACACTGCAGAAGAAAGAACAATGGGGAATTTATAGTTTTCCACAAAAGGCTTTACGATTCTGTTTTCAAGCGTGGCTGTGACTTTTGAACGAGCTTTTGAATGGTGGAGAGGCAGCACCAGACACACACCTGGAAAACACATTGGATTTTACACCATTTGGGGGCAAACAAGCCGTAAACACAATATTTGATTCAACCTTTTAAGTTAATATGACGGATTTCCGAGCAAACAGTCGCCCGGAGTCCTGGCGAATGGAAGTCAAATAAACCCCTCTTTTTTTCCCATCTCGATCATCTCCGGAGGGGAATATCTCTCTGTTTAGTTGCTAAACCCCCCGCCCAGATTAAAGATCGAACTTGTCTGGCGTTCTGTGCCGAGCGGTGGTTTTTTTTCGTGCGGGGCGAAAACGCCGCCCGGTCCGGAAAACCAAGACTTACTGCCAGCACCCCGCGCCACTCTGTGACGCAGCACTTGCTGTATAGAATCAGGATTTTTTTTATGCTGTTACTTTTTATTTACTGTTGGAGCGAAGGCATACAGCATCCGGCAAACATTTCTGGCCGTTATGACGAAATACTCTTTTAGTGTCCAATTACTCGTTACTCGAGGATGCTCGGGTTCACGTCGCCACCCGTGCAGCACCGTGATACCCGGCTTTGAAGTTGCCTCTGCTTGCGTCGAGCCGGCGGAGGCCGCCGGTATCGCAGATAAATAACAGCAAAGGGAAGCGGCCTTGAGGATTACAGAGGATAAATAGAGACACGGTGGGGGGGGTGAAAAATGGAACCGCCCCGCTTTGATATGTAAAGTCATCATGGCAGAAGTCAGGAGGGGACGTGTATTTATACGTCCTGGCTCCGGTTCAGAGCGCGGAGAGCGGGCGGCGAAGGGGAAAGCGGCGGATTTCTCGGACCGCTTCACTTAATCATGACTCTGCAGAAAGAGAGAGGGGAGAAAAAAAAGAAAACTTAATTTCCCTGGTTGCAAAGCAGGGAGAGAGTATTGTTAAAAAAAAAAAGAGAGAGAGACAGCCATCAGTTAACAATTCTCAGCTCAGTTTTTTCGCCTCCTTTCACCAAATGAGGCGGGGATTTAAAGCCTGAATAGAAATGCTCGGTACATGACAACAAAGGTGCCTGCTCGAGCACCGCGGCAACATTCTTTTTAGAGCCCAAGAGAAAGCGAGGCCTCGGAAATGAAGGATATTCCGGCTCGCCGGTGAAAGGGAGATTATCCCCAATTGTTCCTTCCGGCTCGCCCGCGCCGTCGGTCAAATCATTCACTTCGCAGCCTCGCCGGCGCACACCTGTAGCACGCCGGAGAACGGCTATTTCTCAAGTCGCCATTACAGGCGGATGGCGTACTGTACAGGAGAGGCCGGCCGGACCGCTGCTTTTCAGTAATAGAGAGCACGAAGCCCCGCCAGGCTCATTTATTAGAGCTACGCTTCTTGTGGAATTACGGTGAATGAAATAGGTCATCAATTTTCATGCTTGGTAAACTCTTTTCTTCTTTTGGGGCCCCTCGACCGGGAGGAGAAAAAAAACCCCAAAACAATAATGGAATGGAGTATGGTGCAACAGAGGTGGCTGCCAAAGGGCACCTTTCTTAATGACAAAAAAACCAAAACAGAAGCGCTACCTTGATGAGTTTGAGTGACAGGAGGAGGTCCCGGCCGATCGATCTCCACCTCAGTCGTTTCCTCGGGTTTGTCGAACAGAAATCACTGCGACCCGTTCGCCACTTTATGTTCGTACCGCCAAAGTGAAAGCCCTTGTATAAAACACGTGACATCATAGCGTAAGAAAGAAACTTACAACATAATCATGGGGAAATCTGTGTTTCAACCAGGATAACTAAACAACTAAACCAAATAATATTTTTTTTTTAACTGCCTCTTCGTCTGAAGGAATAGTTTTAGACTGACTGCACGTTAGCCACCAGTTAGCTTAGCACACTGGCTGGATACAGGGGGAAGCAGCCCACCGAGCTTTGTCCAAATGTAACTGGCCATAAGTGAAGTAGTCTGGACACCCACACACACACACACACACACACTGGTATCGATTCTCTCTTCAAACCTTGGGCAAGAAAGATGGTAAGCACATTACTCAAAATGTCCAACTGTTTCCCAGACACGTTCAACCAAATTATTCCCGTCAGCCTAACAGGAAAGTAGCAATCCTCTGACCCTGGCGTCGTCTTTATTTCCACCACTGAATGAACCGATCTGGACAAATAGTTGTGTTTTGTTTTTTTCATCTCGCCTCTCGGTCGACTTGTCCTTCAGGTTCCCCCGTAACAAACTGGCTTGAGAGCGATCGGGAGAAGAATAACACCGTCGTTGACGGTTGTTATTTCGCTGCTCGTGCCCTACCTGCTTCTGCTCGGGAAATAAATATTAATAGCGCTCATTACGCTCATAACGCCGTGATTGAGTGCGGCCATTATTATTTTCAGGTCTTGACAGTTTGGGCCAAGCTGGATAATTAATGAGGACGCGCTGCCGATCACGCTCGCGATGAGCGAATCTGAAAGAAGAGTGAAGCCGACCTTTTCGTGTATGTGGTAATCAAGATGGGTAATGTGGGGGGGGCGTTGCGGCACTCCTGCTATATTTGAAACAAAGCTCAGTCCCCCGTGGACGCCGCCTGAATCCATGTCCCTTCCACGTCACTTTCGGTGACAATCCACGCCTGCTTTGCGTCGATGGGGGCCCACGGAAACGGTGGGCGATGCGCGGCTCCGCTTAAACGTGAGCGAGCCTCCGACGGCGGGGGAAGACAACACGAGAGGCCCCGTGAACAATGCAACAGCGGCGTCAGGGGATCGAGATTTTCCCTCTCGAGACGTCATATTGGGTCCAATAAAATGATCGTTCGCCGGGGTTTGTTATTAGCCGCAATTTCATTTCAATTTCAAAACTGGCAACAGGCAATTTGTTGGTTTATCAATCTGTTTCATATGAAAACTGCATCCTCGCAGTTCAGACTGGACGAAACAACGAAAGACATCATCCTTTTCATTTCCTTTACGTTTTCAAAAATTTTGTTGACTTCTTCAGTTCGCAATCGTTCGCCGCAGGCCACAGTTTTGATGTGAGCAGGAAACGCGTCATCGCGTTCGGTTTCGTCAGCGTCGCGGTGATGTCGGCCACGTGTACACTACGCGACCGTGCCATTTTGCTCCCTTCTCCACCCCCTGCTTGAGAACAACGTGACACACTTCGCTCTCTCTGTCCCTCGTGGTAACGCAGGAGGTGTAGGTAGTGAAGCGGTCCCCGCGATGCTCAGTCTGCACTTCTTCAGAGCCAGGTAGCTAGGCAACAGCCCTGCCGGTCGACGGGGGCGGCTTTGCAGAGGATGCTGCGGGGGGAGACTGTGACTTTTGAGATCCTCCTCTTGCGTCACTCTCATAGTATCAGACGCTCGTGGAGTGGAGGACGGGTGGGCTCTTGCTCACGGCTGGGTCAAAAGCCAGGGGATTTTATGTGCGCGTGTGTGTGTGTGTGTGTTTGCAGAAAGGAATTTCCTCTCCTTGCAGTTGTATCAGAAACACACCGGCGGACTGAGGCTCTGCATTTTCTTGGCCGTCCCAAACTCCCACTGAGTCGGGCTGCGTGCCATATGGTGCAGGACACGGTTGAAAAAAAGAACAGGGCTGTGGGAGTTTCTGCCCAGAACTGGGTCACCGAGATTGCCGGCTCGTGATCAGGGGCGACAAACCCGCCTTAACGCTCACTTTCACCTTTCTGCATTCCACCCTTTTTATGCGTTTTGATTAAAAAGATTAAGAAGCAATAACTGTCGTGTTATTTAACATGCAGGCAGGCTCTTCAAACAGCATAAGGCAACGCTTTCCTGAATATATAATTGATTACTGTTGCCTCCGGGGATGATTTATTTACCGTATGCTAATGGCGGCGTAGGCGTAGCACGCACACCTTTATATTTACCTCTGCCGTACCGCACCGTACGACCCCGTGTGTTTGTTTTTCCACAGTGATGCTGTTAGTGCGGGACCATGCGTCTGCTTTGTGTGTTTGTTTGTTTTAATGCAACTTAAGGGAATGATTCACATCCCCACGACATCGCAGCCCGGGGGTCACCACTATAGGTCAGAGCTGTGAATTTTAATGAGCGGCAGTATCGCCCCCGCGCACTGACGCACGTGTTCCTTACTCTGCAGATTTGCCTCCCGGATCGGCCCGTGTCATTCTTTCGGACGAAGGCAGTTTAAGCCAAGCTGACTTTCTTCTTGCTTCGCCGTTGCCTCCGCGCGGCTCAGGTCGTGCTGTCTTCCTCCTTCCTCCGGCCGCTTGGAGCTGTAACCGTGACAGGCTGATCGCTGACCTGCCTCTTGCGAGGGCTTTCCGGCAGTCCCACCTGTCAGTCACGCGTCACAGTCCTGAAGCTCGATCTGACGTCTCCTCCGCCTCAAAGTTTGCCGGAACAAAGAAACTTTGCACCTGTGTGGCCTCGTGCTGATGATGACAGATGGCCGACTGGTTTCTCTTTTGTGAAGGTGAAAGACTTCATGTACGGGGAAAAGCAGCATCGACTTCAGTGCCTTTTGAGGTTTTTGCACCTGAGATTAAGCTGGATGCCAGAAATGGATTTGGGCCAAAAAAAAGAAAGTGCTTCAACGAACCAAATCCAGAGATACTCAGTCATGATGATACAAAACAAAGGGGAGCCACTGAAAAACATTAGCTTGAAAAATGACTTAATCGATTACTAAAATAGTTAGTGATTAACTTAATTAGCTAGAAAATGCACTTTCTCCCGGAGAAGCGGACATTACAACTGCTCCACTGGCTGTGAAAGCAAAGACTGGAGTTTAGCGTCCCTGCTGGAAATGCGTGGAAACTAATCTGAAATGTTGACCCAGGGTCGAATGAAACAGTAAAGGAACCTGCAGCAACACACTGAGGCTAAACGTTCCGATTCTCACGTTTACCGCCGTTTTACTTTTTAGTCTTTCGCTGTCACACGATCACCACTTTCACAACTGAGAACAACGTGTACTTCCTCAGCCACAGAGGCGACGCGGCTTAATACATGCATGAAAACATCACTCTGAAATCATATTAGCACCTGTTTGGTCCATCTGTCTTGTCTCGCGTCCCCCTGCGAGCAGAGCGCCCGTCCTCAGATATACAGAAATCAGCACCTGAACCCCGAGACGGATGAAGACAAATGAAGTCACGGTGCCCTTTTCCCGATTGTTTTCTCTTCGTCAATTTAGCGATCGCACGCTCGGCAGCCCGTGCACCTGCCGTTCCTGCGCGGTAATTGTCTCATTTTGCGACGACGCCAGCGAGCTGATCGGCGCCGCGAGCAGCAGGACGCTGACGCGGAACAAAGCTCCGGTAAGAGGTGGGGCGGAGAATTTGTTGTCCTGCGGCGGCGATATTTGTTGAGCGGGTGGCGGCGTCTCATTTAAGAGCGCGCGCGCTGGGGCAGAGCTGTCGGAGCGGCGCGCGCGCTCTCTTTCCTGTCACCTTCGTTAAAAGGTGCCGGGGCGGAGGTCAGAGGCGACACGTCTGCCGCGGCCGAGTCGCAGCCCAGAGCTTGACCTGTCACCCGCGATCCCCTCCCCCCGGCCCGGGAGGCCGGTGACAGCGAGCGGCCGAACGGAGCCGGCGCCCTGATGCGCAGCCCCGACCCCGGAGTTCCCGTGCGGCCCCCCCGGCCTTTCCGCGAGTCAGCACCACCTGTCACCATCTGCTGTCGGCAGCGTGTCAGGCGAGTCGGCTCCACCGTGCTCTCAGGGTGACACCGTCAGCAGGTGCAAAACCTTTCCGGCCTCTTAAAGACAAAGCGGTGAACTCTTTCTGACCTCTCATCACACGCTGCATTTTCCTTTCATTTGCATTTGTTGCATTTTCTTGGGTTTTAATTGATTGGATTGCTATTTTTACATGTATTTAGATTTTAAAAAACCAATAACATGATAGGATGATCATAGCTACATTAGCAGGTTTTTTGGAAACAGTGGAGCGAGCTGTAAACACAGTGCTGACACGCAGTATTATCGCCTCATGAAGACGAAATGTAAACAGATGCCCGTGAACGCGTCTCAGCATTCATCCGGCGGCTGTGCGCCTGTGAATCCAGTCGCGTCCCCTCTCCTCTCCGCCGTGCTCCGGCCGCCGCGGCTTCGGAACTATCCGCTCCCCCGTCCAGTCTGGTCTGTCAGAGATTTAGCATCAAAAATCCGCCGCCTGCCGGGACCGAGTTTATAGACGAGAGCTCAACAAAAACAGGGGAGATAAAAGAATCGCTCTGCAGAGCCGAGGGGAACTGCAGAGGAAAGTGATTAGTTCACTTTAAAGTTGATTAATGGCAATATTGTTGCACAGCCCCAAAGCTGATCTCCAAACTGGCCAGAACTGTTGTTTTTCAAATCCGAATATTCGGTCAAACAACGCCTCTGCTGCGAATTCGAGGAGTCTCATTAGCCTTCGGGTGGGGGCGGACAGGCAGCGAGTAGGTGCAACACTCCCCCCCCCGTTCACGAGGAGCCGATCCCCGGCTCCGAGGGAACCCGACGCTAAGCTCCTCATCGCTCCTTCCTTCTCCTGCCACCCTTCAAGGCTTTATCTCCTCTCAAGACGGGCGGCGTGACAGCGCTGCAAAGTCACGCAAGGGCGGCTGTCAGAGGAGGAGCGGGGAGCCGGGCGCAGTCTGATTTCAGATTTCAAAGCGCAAATGTTCGTGCCAAATCATCTTCCTCTCCTCCCAGCATGCTAATCTGACATGTGATACACACAAGGAAGGGGGGGGGGGTTCTTTCTTTCGTCTCCCTCTTTGACTCACTTTCCAAACCTTCCAGCGTGAGCCTCCTGTGAGAGCACGCTCAACTAATTCGCCTCCGAGGAGAGGTTGTGAGGGATGAAACCCGGACACGCTCCAGCCTTCCTGAGGTTTAATTACACCGGCAGCGAGTTGTTCCGGGCGTGGGGTCGCGCCTGGCTCGCGGCGTCACTCTCGAGAAGGACTGGGGTCGCTACCTGAGCGCTGGCGAGCGGGGAGCGATAAGCGAACCGACTCTTCGCACCGCCAGAGCGAGTTTCCCCCGCAGAAATTCAACTTCGAGGCCAGCGTCTTCGGCCTCGTATCAATATTCCAATCAATAAACGAGCATGTCGCCGCTTGCTGTCACCAGCTGGGATTAGAATCAGCCCTCAGCCAGTTTGAAAACATTTTATATTTGCTGTTTCAAGCATCAAGCTATCTTTCCTAAATATATATTTTACATAACGTCGTTTAAAAAATTCATTTTCCCTCCAATAGGTGCACGCATTCAAGCAACACAAAGTGCTTCGTTGAGGTAACCAGCAAGGCGGATGTAAGGCCCATGAATTGGAAGGACCTGCACGCTCCCGCAGGTATTTTTAGTTTAATTAGTTTGGCTCGGGTTAAGTGGAGTTTAAAGTGTTTGATGCGTCAAGCACCACAACCGGTACGTGATGTTCGCTGCAGGAACACACTACACACAAAAGAGATTTTTAAAAAAAAGAAACTTACAAAAACAGTCACGGATTCTGACGTGCAGTACAAAACGCAGCCCGCAGATCAAACAGGAAGCAGCGGTACGGGACCCAACTGCTGCGGCATCTGGGGGCCTCCGGCTGAGCACGACTGAAGCTAACTGAAGCAGGAAGACCTCCGGCGACGTCATCGCGCCCCTCGCCGAGGGAGGCGAATAACGCCGCCACACCTGAGCCCCTGTAGATGCGGAGGCGGTTGCCGCCGCTCCGCTGCCGCCGCTCCGGTTCCCGTGATTCGGTAGCGGTGACTCGCCTGGAAGCCGCAGACTGGGGCGTCGCCCTCTTTCTCACAGTCTGCACGCGCGCATTTTTGGAAAGGACTCATGGAATCATCTCCTCAAAACAAATAATGTGGTGGATGATTAATCGAAGGATTTCACTCGTCCTTCAGACTTTTTTTAATCACATGACGTGATGCTGATGCTTGTCCAATCCTCCTCCTGTCTATGATCTGTGACTGATGTCCAAGCTATGAACTTCTTTCTCCATCATCATCCGTTTTTAAGGAAGAACCAGTATAAACCGTTTTTGTTTCATCTTCACCGTTCGCTTAAAGTCGGACGCAAACACGTTAATGAGCTGGCGCTGGTTCCGTGCTGTGATTAACGATCACGCTGATTAGTTTGCCGCGCGGACGGAGAATGTAGAAACCAGTAATGCGATGAACACGAGAATAAATGAAGTTATTCATCAGCTGGAGCAGACAAGTCTTCATTTTCCTCCTCAGGTGTCGTGGCCCCTCTCTCGCGTCGCCGGTGAAGCCGCGGATCAGTTTGTGCACGCGCGTCAGACGTGACGGGGCCTGCCGCCAGCCGTGACTCCTCCTCAGGTGTCGGTGTCTCGCCGTCGCGCGAGGCTGTTCGAGCCCGTGTCACTGAGACGGTAATTGCAGTCAATTCACGCGCCGAGACGTGCTTCGTCACGTCCCTCCCCCCCGGCGAGAGAAAAGTAGACCGACAAGCCGCTTTCCCGTCCGAATTTATTTCCCCGTCTCTGTTTATGTGTTATTATTATAAACCTCGCGGCGAGACAAGCCGGTTAACCTCTTCCTTGCCGCTCGTCCCCGTGTCCCCGCCCGCCGCCGTGCCAAAGTGCCGCGGTGCTTGTCGCCGCTGGGCGGATGCAGCGCGGCGGCTGGAAATTAGAAGCGCGCGCCATATCCTTTCCCGCGCATGCGGTGTCAAATAGATTAATCGGCCGATTATTTTTCCAATTAACAGGGCTTTTTTTTGTTGTTGTTGCCGAAGACACTTTGACACAGCGCAGTGGGGAAATTGGCATCAAAATGAATGTTAGCAGAATTCCTCCAAGCTGCTTCAGCTCCAGAGTCCTGGAGTCCTTTTTTCACTCCCTCGTGTAACACGTCAAAACGAGCGCAAAAAAATAAAATTTAATCAAATGTGGTATTTCCCTGACACCAGTTGCAATCCCGCCCTTCCCGGGAATCGAACCAGCGCCCTTCCCCTCCACCAGCCGCTCGCAAACAGCAGATAAGTCGCTTCCTCCCCGGCGGCGACCGCCCACCGCCTTAATTTAATTTGGCACAAAGGCGACAAAAAAAGATTGATTTCAGCATTTGCCGCCCACGCCTCTCAAGTAGAGAGAGCTGAGTTATGGAGAGGACGGGAGTTGTCCCGATTTGTCACGGTAACGGGAGATGCAGTCGTCAGTTCCGTGGGAGGACAGGAGTAAACGGATGAGTCCTCGTTGTTTTGGAGTTAGAAGTCGAGCGCGGTTTGCTCTGCTGTTTCGGTTGTTTGCACGCCGCTCCAGATGTCGCTGCGGACGCCGCGTCAGACAGGCCCGCGGCGGCCGGCAGAGAGGGGCGCGCGGGTAAACAAGAGTGCCCGTCCCTCGCCCCTGTCCGCTCTCGTTGTTCCCCGCTCGCTGTATGCTGCGCGTGGACATATGGTGACCATCTGGGCAGGCCCCGCCATGTGCGAACATTGTGACGGGGCGGTGGAGGGGGGCGCGTTAACCCCCCTC
Organism: Psettodes erumei; assembly: GCA_016785225.1. Classification (NCBI taxonomy): domain Eukaryota; kingdom Metazoa; phylum Chordata; class Actinopteri; order Pleuronectiformes; family Psettodidae; genus Psettodes; species Psettodes erumei. Next base: position 541,293 of record JAFBJZ010000737.1, read on the forward strand.
GGTGGCGAGCGAGAGAGGAGGGGACAGACGGCTGACTGTTATGCCGAGCTAACGCGGCGGCGGCGGGGCCTGGGAATGGCAGCGCGAAAAAGAGCCGCGGCGTTTCACTTCCGCTTCCAGCAGAGAGATGGCAGCAGCTCAGCTTCACTGAAAAAAAAAAAAAAAATGAAAGCCCGGGGGCGTGACATTTTTCGTCGCTGCCCTGCGTTCACCTGGGAGCGCTCGCGTGCAGGACCAGCACCTCCCGGCGTCGTTGTCTCCCACCTCGCACTGTCACTTTGGGGAAACGTGCTCGTTCGCAGCTTTTCTCGCTCGGGGGTTAGATGAGAGGACGGACGAAACCGCTGCCAGCTCGCTTAGCTTAGCACAAGGGCTGGATTTGCAGGGGAGCGCCTCGCCTCGCCTGGAAAGTCAAGTCACATTACGGCCTGCTGGTCACTTCGCTTCAGGCCAGGAAGAGAGCGGGAGGATGACTCCTCACAAGGGCAGCGGCTGTGAAGCTGAGAGATAAAAAGCGCACGGCTTCCTGGCTCCCCGCGTCTTTCCCGCGCTCGCAGCTTCCCCTCCTCAGTCTCCGCGCATCAATCACCTCGAGTCCCCCCTCTTAGATCTCGCTCTCCGACCCCATTGTTCCCTCGCGCTCCCTCCGTCGTGCTCTCTCTCTCTCTCTCTCTCGCTCCGTGGCCCCCCCAGGCCCCGGCCGGTCACGGCCGCTTCCCCAACCTGCCGCGACCGGCCGTTACGCCCCGCGGCCCGGTGACCTGTGCGCGGCGACGCGCGTCCTCGGCGGCCGTGTCGCCAACCTTAACGTCAACACCAAGTCATATCGCCCCCAAATATAGAGCTGCCAGTCCAAATCTGCACGCAGCTCTTGACTTGCGTCACGGCTATCGTCTCTGTTCAAAGTGGATTTTCAAGCCTTGTTTTATTTTTTCTTTTTTTTTAAAGCATCACCAGACGAGGGAGGGCTGCTGTAGTTCAGAGGTAAATAATGTGCGTGCGTGTTTTTACTAACCTGTAGAACTAAACAACCCTCTGCGGCAGAGATGATGAGGGTTGTTCATCAGCAGCGATCACCACCACCTTCATTATCTGCACACCCCTCTCACAAATTTGCAGCTTTTTCCATTAGAGCCATTTCAAAAGCAATACATTGCGGATCCCATTTACCGACGGCTCCCTTCATGAAATGGGTCAAATAACGTAAGTGGAAATTATACTTGACACTGTTATTAGTTCTATTATGTCCGCCAGGGGAGGTTAGGTTTGTTGCGGGAATGGGATGGGACGGGACGGGACGGGGGAGAACGTGGATTCATGTTTGTGTGTTTTTTACGACTTTACTTAGCATTCAGAGCTACGCTTTTCAGAAGCACTTCTGTCAGTCTCTCAGGAAATAATGTCTGGATGCGGTTTATGGCGTGGAGCTCCATGAGTTTGTGTAATGTGGATTATCACACTTCCTTTTTCCCTTTTATTTTTTTCTGCTAGAAAAATGATTTGATTTTTTTGGCGCAGGTATGAGCTCCACAGAGTGCCGTTTTAGTTTGAAATGTTTTAACTCACGTTTTATGCCTGCCTCAAAAATAACACAAAAAAACGCAATTTTATCATCATTACGTCTGGATTTCTTTTAAATCACGGCCATTAATATGACCTAGAAACACAGGACCAATAAAAAAACGTAAAATGTAGAAACATCAGAAGCAGAAATCATTTTAATCTCCTTGTTATTCCTCGGACGGTTCCACCTTTTAATTACAGCTCTTAAAATTCATCACAGCACCTCACACCACACTACCAGGAGAGCAACAGAGCTGTCAATCAAGCCAAGTCTCCGCTGAACACGCCCACGCGGTCTTAATAAGCGACAACACCTGCGTAGGTGGACCGCTGCCACCATCGTGTCACACGCTGCTGCCACGTCGGTTGTTGCACTTAATCAGTTTCTGACTTGCAAATAAGATTCCACGCCGGCAGCCGGGTCGTAATCGCAGGCGGCGAATGCGGCGGCACAAACCCAAACAAGGCAGACAAACACGGGCGCCTCGCGTCCGCCGAAGTCAGTCCGAAGATCGCGGCTGGATTGACGTCCTGCCGGAGTTTCAGCTCCGTAATCGCACCGCAGCCGTTTGATCATGTGAAGGCTCCCCGCCGCTAAGCACGGGAAACAAACCATAAGCCATGAAGACAAACATTTGTGTGCGTGCGTGTGCGTTTAGGGTCTTTAAACATGGAGCTGAGACGGCTTCGCCGCAGCAGAGACAAAGTGCAGGGCTTCACAACCCTTCCTGCACGGCAGCCCGACAGTTAGAACAGCACGATCTTTTAAACAAATCCATTTGGTCGACTTAGAAAGTCCTTGTGATGTACTTGAAAGCCCCGCAGAAAGCCATTCATTTATTATTTCCTGTATTTACGGTCAGGCTTTCATAGATGAAGGGGGGGAGATGAGAGGTGTTTGTAAAGGGAGGGGGGCGTCTTTGACAGATGTTTTCCTTATTCCTGTAGATTCTTTAGAAGCCGTAGATTGTTTGATGGACACAGGGGATGAACAGTCCAAAGTCCCGGGGGGGATGTCGTCACGGCGCTCAGTTCCGCTCGACGATGCGTTGTGTGACGGTGCGATCTGTTCTGATGGGTTTTTTTTTTCTTTTTTGTTTGACTCCCACTGACCGGACGCAGCGTGAGAACGTTGGGAACGCTCTGCTGCGAACTGAGAGCCGGATCAGGTGATTCCGTCTCGTTACCCTCCCCACAGGGCGTGAGATCCAAATGTCAATACTGGACCCTGCCAAATTAGAGTTGTGGTGTGAGTGAGTGTGTGTGTGTTCGGGGAGGGGGGTGAATGTTACGCCATCAATCCATCTCTTTACAACTGGCACGCCGTGTTAAATACCTAAACACGGCAGTCCCACAGGAAGGCGTCCCCGCTGCACTGTTTAAAAAAAAAAAAAGGTGTAAATGTGTGATCACTTGCTGCCTTGAAGCTGACCGCTAAATCCAATATATAACTATAAATATGCTTCCTTCGGGAGCGGGACCAGGTGACACGCTGAACATGTGACTCCATCAACGCACTACATAAAACCCCAACCGCCGTTGACTAATTCCCGGGATGTTCTCCATGAGAAACGGCGTCTGACTTCATGACAGCATCCCGAGCCTGTGGGGTGAAACACCTGATCCGCTCTCTGCGTCTCCTCGAACCCCAGCGCGTCGATCCGGCCAATCCTTCTCGAGCGCTTTCGGACCGAGAGAGCGGAGTCGTCGGTGAGGCGAGGCGGCCCGGACAAAAGGCCCGACGTCTGTCCTGCCGACATGACGCATGAACACTTAAAAGCTTAATATTAACCCTTTAACTGGACCAGGAACAGGTGTAACTTTAGGATATGGTGCAAACAGTACGGCCGGGTAAATCTGCCCCGAGACCGCCGACAGTGCAGGATGCAGAAAATTCACGTGGGAATATGCGCTGTCTCGTTTTCAGACCTCTTCAGACTGACCCTCTTTGACTCCGATGTTTTCCTTCTCCTCGTCGCCGCTCATTCCACGCAGGCCGATATTTGCGCTGCGTCTGATTGCGCCGCACCTCCCCGGCGACCGGGATGAGTCAGACGGCCCCGTCGAGAACCCCCCGAGTTGAACTCAGCGCCGCGTGGAACGTGTAATATCCGCATAACGCAAACAACAACAGGCGGGCCGACACACAGGTTGCGCGCCGATTTAATTCGCGTCATGATGTGGCCCCTCGCGCTCTCGCCGGAGTTTGCGAATACGGGGTGGCATCTGGCGAGCACCTGCAATCCATCTGGCCTGGCAGTGACGAGGGCGTCTGAGCGATGAAGGATGAGGCCTCTCGTAACGCTGATGACTCCGCAGCGAGATCAAGCGGCAGAAACCAAACAACCTGCGGAGACCGACACGCTCACACGGGTTTTTTTTTTTTTTTTTTTTGCAGAACGCTACGTGTAAATTATAATACAGAGCATATGGATTTAGCACGTTATACGCCAGGGCTCGCGTGTTCGCCTCAGCTCACTGCGGTCAAAGTCGTTTCTGACGCTCCGTCCGCTCGCTCGCTCGCCGTGGGTTGGGCGCGGGCCCAGAGGGTTGTTTGGAAGGGCCATCTGGCGCAACACCTTTCGCTCCGAAAGAAAATACGTGTCTTGTGATCGGTAATTGCTGTAGTCATTTATGCGGCGGTGCAAGTGAGGCAAATTAATATCGCGGGTCTGAAAGTTTTGGGAAGAACGCCATATGTCAAGCCGGTTTGACGGTTTCAAAGTTTCTCTGCGACCGATTTGCTGTTTGTCTTGTTACCCCCTCACAAAATAAAAAAACGCCAAAGAGTTACCTGCTCTCTGAACTCCTGGGATTTAACTCACTTTCAGGACTGGTTGCGGCACGCGCCCTCGTCATCTCCCGGCGTTTGACTGCTGCGACGGAGAGGTGGGGGCCGCCGGCACGTCGGCTTGCTGCTAATTGGAGAAATGAAACACGAGAGCGTTTGCAGCGCTTCAGACAGTAGGCCGAGGGCGCCCAACCCCCTCCCACGCACACGGTGCATCTCAGAACCTGCAAATAGGCCGAGGAGAGAGAGAATCTGCAAACGTGCGCAAGGGGCCATAGGAGGGGTTGTGCGTTTTTTTTTTTTTATGCGAGTGAGGGGCAGCCAGCTTGCGGCACATGCTGCAGTTGCAAGTCCGTTGCAAGCGAACACGTGTTGTCGCCACGTAGGGGCCGGACACATTTGCTTGTCAGGATTTACGCGTGGGGATGTGAGGGATCGTTTCGTTGGCGCGAGGACGAATTTCCACTGGAAACAAAGTGCGATGGGAAACAGTCGATCATTCCAGCTCTGATAAATGAACGGAAAAACAAAAAAAACATCAGTTCAGTGAACAGCAAATAAGACGGAAATTATGAAGCCACGCCAGCAGCTCCATTAGGCCGAAATGCTCGCTACACAACATACACATTACACAACATATGTACAAGACGACAAGGCGAGTAAAGTTGCTTCTGGCGTGGACGCAGCGTTAAACAGTACAGTACAGTCAAAGTCCAGCTAAGGCTGATGGGACATCAGTTTTCCAAGTGATGAAATCGTGCACGGCAGGAGTTGAAACTGTGCCTTGCAACCCCCCCCCCCCCCACACACACACACACACACACACACACACACACACTACTTTGCATAAATTAAACTTTTGGACAAGTACGAGCCAACATTTGCAGCACTGAGTCATCTCGTGCATGCTGCTAAAATTTCCCACAGCGCGTTCCCCTCCTACATCGCAGTAAAATTCAGAGACCGGATTTAAAGGAATGATGTTGTTGCATGTACAGCAGACTTTTCAGGTTAAATTGTCGCGCTGCTTAAATGTTTTGAATGCCACGTATAGTCCACATGTGTGCTGTGCTTCGCCGAGCAATATGTGCTGCGATATAATCAGACCTGCCTGTCGCCCCCCTTTTTCGGTGCCGGAGGGCGCGGGCCTCCGTTAAGGGCCGCTGTGTGAGGAAGATAATGACGCGTCTCTTGTCGGGGCCCTTGTTGTGCGTCGTCCGTCGGGCGGAGCGAACGGGGCGGACGCCCGGCGCTGAAAGCCTGCGAAATGAATGTTTGTAAGGGCAAAGCCGGAATCAGCGTCTGGAGCGCGCCGAGCGATTACCCGCGATGTAGTGGGTGCTCGTCGGTGATTACCGCAGAGCTGCCGCCACACACACAGACACACACACACAGCTGGAGAAGACAATCTTGTCCTTTCTCTTGTGTGTGGCATGTGTAACCAGCATACCGGCTGGCTACCTTTTATTAAGGTCGCCGCAGAATATGCAGGGCAACCATTGACCTGCATTTATAGAAGCCATTGTTTCAGTTAGTTAGCAGTTAGCTTCCTGCTGTATAAGTAGCCTTCCTCTAATGTCAGTTGACCATTTGTGTTTGGATTTATTTTATTATTATTATAATTCCAGGCCCCAGATTGGGTTTCTTACAAAGCGTCTGAAGGATCAACAGTTTATATTCTGCATACTAAATTTAATGTATATAATAAATACAAAAATATTGCCTGTCTTTACAGTGTGAGCAAAGTGGGAGGACCTCGTGTTTACCACCTGCAGAATATTTTTCTATTTTTGTATATTATTCGGTCTCCTCATTTCCACGCCGCCGTGTGCATCTGACGTGGGTATCAGCCGCACAGCGGGGAAGCAGCTGCATTACGCCCAACTTACAGCTCAGAGCGCTGTAACCCTCCTTTAACGCGCAGAAACCATTTCACACAAGATGCGTTTCTTTCTCCCTTCGTGGTGGAGATGAGCGATCGATCGATGGAGCCATGCAGCTGAACCCCACATTTGAAATTTTTAGAACTTACTGAGCCTTGCACGCCGTTGCCATGATCGCACAGTGGGACTGCGAATCTGGGTCCTGTCCACCGTGCCTCCTTTTACTGCAGCGGGCCACTACCAGCAGCTGGGTCATGGATCTGCGCCTGACATTTGCAGTTAGCCAGTTGGGTCGCCTGTTTAATCATTTTGGCCGTTTCACTGCTAATGCGGTCTGAGTCCCGAGTACGTTCATTCATTATTGATGAGGGAATAAATGTCTCTGTGGTATACTAAATGCAGCAATTACCCAACTGAATCATCCCCCTATGATGAGATGCTTATTGTTCGATGGCTGCTCATGCATGTGGCTGCGGGGCTTTAAAAAAAAAAAAAAAAAAAACCTGAGCTGTGGAGTTTTTGCTGCATGTATGTGCTTTCCTTACAGTACAAAAAAAAAAAAGAAAGAGAAATGCTGCATTTTCCAGCTTAGCCAATCGCCACCCGGTGCGGCAGCAGTCGCCTGTTGCCATGGCAACTACCTGTTAATATTCCGGCAGAGTTTTCTCCCTGACAAGGGGGAGAGAGAGAGAGCGAGCGCCACTTTCTCAGTACCGAAAATCGATTGGACATTCCTGCAGAAAACAAGGAGGTTGAGCCGCGCACCCGCACCTGAGCACGTCTGAGGCCAACAGTTCAAAGCGACCTCGCTCGCGAGTGACCACCTGACCTCCACGCATCACTCAAGAGCAACAGAGGCTCAGCACACGGGGCTCACTGCAAATCACGATGTCATCATCTCCATTGAAGCTTCAGTCGTTCCTGTAAAAGTGTTTTTTGCAGAGATTTCTCTTGAGGAGGCTGTTCAAAGGTCGGGCATTAGGGAATTGAGCTTTCTTTTGCTCTCGAGTGGCAAAGCCATTCAGAAGGGATTGGTTGTCTATCATATAATGGGATGGCATTGATCACAAATCCCATTATGCCATCCAGACAGTCCCGTCTCCCGTTTCTCTTCTGAAAAGACCTTCTTTTTTTTTTTGACGGTTAATGTGTACAATGACTTATTAATTACTTTCTCCCGCACATGCCGGGACTTGCTTGCATCACATTTGTGCACCCATGTAGAACCACGTAATTTATTTCTCTATTTCTCTGCCACAGAAAATAACTTATCACATTTTTAGAGTAAAAATATCCCAAAAATGGATTTGTTCAAATATCCCTATTATGAGATTTGACATGACAGTAAAACTGCGTAACTTCGTAGGGTGTTTTTTCTTCACTGGTGTTTGAACAAATAAGCAATTCTGAAGACGTCTCTTGGGCTTCTAGGAAATTCATAATTCAAATAATATTTTTTTTTTTTACAATTTTTGACATTATGAAGACCAAACTGTTGATGGAGAAAATAACCTGCAGAATAATCAATCATCAGAAAGTAATTGTTCGTTGCAGCCCTATCTATTTGCACAGGAAATTTCAATTTCAGTGATGGCCTCACCTTTGCAAAATACGCAGACATAAAAAAAAAAAAAAAAAAAAAGAAATGGGCATTCTTATTTAAAGTCAGTAAAGGTAGCAAAAGAACTGCGGAGAGGCTCAGTGGGAAAACCTAACATGACTTTTCTTTATGAGTAATGTGCGCTGATGGAAATGTTTTTCACCTTGTGTTTCAGGCAACAATCATCCGGTACAGAAAAAAGCTTCACTTGGAAGTGGCAAGATGTGCCATTAAACCCGCAGTGCTTCTCTCAGAGCCCCGTGAAAAACACATTGTACTTTGCCACCTGTGAAACTGGTGTGCAGTGCTCTTGACGTTGGAGTGAAAGGGTTTTGGCAGGCGCCTCTTGCACTTTATACTAATCTCCCAGCGGATTGTGGGAGTTTGGACAACACTTGAGATTTATTTTGAGTTGTGTCGGGGCGTTAAGGTCTGCGAAGCTCCATCGTCGTGTTTTCTCTCTGTCGAAGGGTCGGATGCGCTGTTGTCGAATTAAACCTTCTCCGAAACCCCTGGATGATTTTGAAACTTGAGGGCGGGGACGATTAGTCAGGCTCCTCATATGTTGATGCTCTGAAGATCCAGAATCTGTCAGGTTGTGTTTATGTTCACCTCCATCAGGGCTCAGTAAACACGGAGTGATGATTTGGAAGTTGGCAGCCTTCGCTCCACTTAACTATCTCAGAACATCTCACTGTGGGAACGCTAACACTGGTGTGAATTTTTAGCAGTTTGTCTTGTGGAAAGGAATATGACTTTTATCTATAACTCAATTGCTAACTGCTATTGTTTTGATTAGCATTACAGCTGTTTTGGGAGGCATGCGTGTTAGCTTTCTTGCTGAGAGGTAGTTGAGAAGATTAACATGTGTCTGTTTATTTTAAACCTGGAGTCAAGACACAGCTAGCATAGCTTAGCATAAAGCACAGAAACTGGGCCCAACAGCTACAACAAAATGAATAAATATACCAACACTTCGCTTTTTTTTTTTTTTTGCCGTGGCTGAAGCCAGGCTAGCGACTTCCAGCTGCTTGTAGCCTTCATGCTAAGCTAACTGTTGGCTATTGAAGTATGCCTTTAAGGGTGCTGTGGCACAATATTTTGAGTTGCAAAACCCTGACAGAGTGAATCATGGAGCTGAAATGTGAGAGCATCAACACAATCTTGCTAACTCACTCCCAGTAAGCAGTGAAAAGCAGGAGTAAGATGGCACCCTTTGGGTTTTTAACACATCTCTGTGACTGGCTGTAGCTTGCGAGCTAACTGCTAACACACATGTGCTGTGCTATTAGTTCCACCTTGATGGGGTGAGTAACGCTCCATCTGTTCCAACCACAGCTAATAAGCTACAATAGCCTCCTCCGTTTTAGACTATTTTTATTTAGCTGCAGATTTTTGCCTGTAGTTTTTGCTTCTTCTACAACCCCCTTTTTTCCCCCCAAAACTGAATACAAACTTCAGTCAGCCTACTTTTTAAGAGGGCAACCTCGCACTGTCTGGGTTGTTGCCCCCCTTAAAAGCGTGGAATCTATGTTCTGCAGTTTCAAGCTGCGCGAGTATTATTAATCGCTTTGTTCAGGGCCATGTGAATTTTGTTTGGTTTCGCTTCCCGTGCGTCCCTCGTCTCCCGGACTTCTCTCTCGAATGATCTATTCCCATATGCCTGCGCAGCTCAATATTCTGTACATTATTTATGACGACTTGCCTGGGCAGCAGTATTTTTCTCGCCGAGATGACTCCGGGGAGTTAGCTCCGCTGCTCGGAGCTTTGAAGCAGTCCTGTCCCCGTGACCCAGTCTCCGTCTTCATCTGCCCGACAGCAGTGGAGATAGCAGGGAGCCCCGGAATAGAAAATGCAGGTCATATCTGTTTATCTGGGATTAGGCTGCTCCTCAAGTTTACGCACACGCAGCGCCGAGCTGATCCGACTGCCTCGGAGGTCGCAGAGAGATGCGGTTGATGCGGCACGGAAACACCAAAGTTCTAAAACACGCCTGCGACGCTTCTAAGTCACGTCATGTCGCCTGTCATTTTTCTTTAATCAGATGTTTTATGTCAGCATCCCGTCTCTCCCTTTCTTCTTCGTCTCCACGGGGCCAGGCCGAGCTTCTTTTTCACCTCTGATGTTTATTACACCGACCGCACCTCAGATCAAATATTCCTACCTTTTTTTTTTCTCTAATGTGGAGAAGCCAAGTGTTAGTGAGAGATAACATGTAGAGCGAGTGGGAGGTGGGGGAAAGAGAGAGCCGCAGAGTTGTTTATATGTCTTCATCTGACAGGATGAATAATTCAGCAAAGGGCTCCCCGGCACCTCCGAGTTATATTAGAAGAATAGTTTGGGCAGTGGGGAAAACACTGAAAAGTTTGGGGGCAATGGCTAAGATGGGGAGGCCTTGATTACAGAGCGCACTGTGAATTATTCAAACCCTATCTCAATCCCCCCCCAAAAACCCCACACACACTAGTGCAAAATCTCCAGCAGAGGAAGCTGTGAATGCCAATATGGTTTTAGTGATTAGAGATGTCTCCGCTTCACTCTGCGACAGGCGATGGAGAGGGGCTGACAGTTCCTGCTTCCTTTTTTTTATTTTTTATTTTTTCACCCAAGGTTTAAGGAATTCCTGATTTTCTACTTTCCGTCAGCACTTCTGAAGTTTTCTTTCAGAACTTTAACTTTCCTTTTTACGTTTTTTTCCCCCAGCGCCGAGCATGGTGCAGAGGGGCAAAACTGACACGTTTGCTCTTGTTAGGAAATCAAGATTTACGTCAGAGTTAAGCAGTATAAATTCCTGGTATCCTCATGTTTATTCATATTCATGGACCAGGCTGATTCAAACTCATTACTGTTAGAGATTATGAACTTAAAGCCTCTATAACTGGGAAGGTTGGATTTTATGACCCGCTGCTGGTATGTCTGCTGGTTGAGCATGAGAAAGGCCGACATTTGAGAGCAGCCGGTCCGATCCATAGTCTCTGTACCAGCCATTAACCTGACCCTTGAAGAACCCTGAAGAAGTGGCATGATAAAATCTATTCAGTTTGGAGCCTAAAGGTGCAGACACAAAATGTAGCTATCATGGAAAACTAATTTATGGGACCTAAAGAGATAAAAAAAAGTGCAAATTACCTTGATAATTATAAATAAAAAGAATTAATGTTTGAAATAAACAGTGGCCAGGTTTCCACCGCTTCCAGCAAACCACCAAAATCGGTGCATTACTCTTTGGAATACAGACGTGCTACAAAACTGCAAATAAATCAGAACCACCCTTTCTTTTTTTTTTTTTTTTTTGGGTTCAGCATTACATATTTTACTGAAGCAATTCCATTTGAGACACACCCTAATACTGGCTGCTCTATCGATACTGCTCAGTGGTTGAAGAGCAGTGGAAAAAGCTGTTATAATAATTATTTGGGGGGGCGGTTTCTTGAAGAAAAGAAAAAAGCCGACCTCCCTGGAAAGGCTGTGGGAAGAAGAGGGAGCGGGACTCCGGCTGGGGAATACTGGAATTCTCGGGCTGGACACTGTGGGAAGAGGACAGGGTGGGAGGAATCCGGAGCTCCCCGCCCTCCTCTCCGCGGAGGGGAAAACTCCCACAAAGCGAGTCCCCCGTGTCCTCCGCGCAGTTCTTTTGTCTTTTGTCCCAGCGTCAGGCGCAGACAAAGTGACTTCAGTCCCCCCCCTCTCCTCCATGTTATAATTACTGTTTGTTTAGAAACGGCGCATCCCCCTGCGCCGTGTCATTAGGATTAGCGCTCGGCGGGGAGTCGCTCTCCGTTCTCCTCTAGCGAAGAATTCCGTACCCCATCTGTCACGAGCCATTCCTCCGCAGCTAAGCGAAGGCCGGCTGCGGCAGGGCCACCTAAGTGGATTAATCCTCTCTCGCCTGCATCATCTGGTGCACTTTGTCTGCAGGAAAAGAAACACACACCCCACACACACACACACACACACACACACACACACCTGTGGTCACGAGAAGATGTTATGTATAAAAAAAAAAAGAGGGGGGGGAAATTGCACATCCCAGCACTGCTTCTGTTCAAGGTTGAGTTTACAGTTTCGACTTAGCGACTGTGGCTCGACGCCCTAATTGGCTCAATTAAAATTCAAGGTGCGGAGTCAAATTATGGGCGTGGAGCCAAGAGGAGAGTAATGCTGAGGGCTCAAATTCCACTAAAGAGAGCATTTGTTTCTCAGATGACAAGCAGCCCCGCGTAAATTATGCACCACGCGTCGTGTAATTTTAACGCTGAAAGACACCTTTGTGTAGAAGGACCCTCCGCACGTCGCCAGAGACAAAATAAATCAGCGTCCTATTCATTAGAAGTCTGTGTTTGTGTTCGTGATGCCGCTTGGGATGTTTTCACCGAACAGATGAAGATGTGCGGTACGCTGTTAACCCGCGACGTCGTCCCCTTGTTTAATCGTTAAAGCAAATGTCAACCTGGGTTTATAAGGATCCAGCTCAACAGCTCGCCGCCGAATATTCCGAATTTGCTGATCCGCGTTTGCCCCGGCCGCTCGACGCTCTGCACAGCCTGCACTCCCCTGTTATTTCACCGAATCTGTGATTATTATTATTATTTGACATTAGCTGAAATGTGCGGCCGAGGAAAGCGGTTTCGGTTAGTCCTCACCCAAAAGAGGTAAACCTTCCCCTGTGTCTGTCTTGCAGGTGCGCTGAGCCTGCCCGAGAGCCTGAACCTGCACCGGGACCAGCAGCGCTCCTGCCGGGGCGGGGAGGGCCACGGGTACACGCAGGCCGAGCTCCGCACGCTGGAGCAGTCGCTGCTCGCCACCCGGGTGGGCAGCATCGCCGAGCTGAGTGAGTGCGCCCTGGCCGCCGTTACACCGCCCCCCACGAGAGGTGGAGTCGAGTTTCAGCCCGGCTGGGACACACACACAGGCACGCAGCGAGCAGAAGCTGGCGCACGCAACCTCTCCGGCTCACCGTGCTCATCACGCAGCGCGTTCAGAACGCGGCAGCCGTTCTCCCGCTTGTTTCCATTTCGCCAAATATAGTCACATTAGTGTGAAGGAATGCACACTCCCCGTCCCTGTGGGCTGTCACGGTGGTCCGACCCCCCCCCCCCACACACACACACAGCACACCCGCAACTGTACTGTCAACTCACCCCTGTCCTCACCCCCACCCCCGGAACACTTTAGCCAGGAACTGTTCTAATACAGCTGTTCTAACACCTGTTTCGCGAGGCCCGCCCGGGGGTCCTCCAAATCCAAGGTCGCCGCCTCGGAGGCCTCCAGCCTCCGCTCGGAGGGAAGGGCTCCACCTGTAACTCTGACACCCCCACCCTGCTGTCCTCTCCGCAGTCACACATTACATCATCCTCCACGCCGACACATTTGTCCTGCATGAACCCCCGTGGCATTATGAACCGGTGATTTGCACGCTTCACTGATTAAAGTAGGAATTTCTAGCACTCGTCGTGTCGCAGCGGTGACTCAGCCCGTTGTCGTTAACGCGTACAGTAAATAATTAATATAACAGAAATAATCCCGTAACCACCCCCACTACTACTATGAATACGAGTAAGGATACCCTCTTTAGCCAGAGCCAAAACAAAGTGGTAATGATAGTAATCAGCTCAATATGAAAACAGTCCTCTCTGTTTGGAGCCACTGCTTAAAGGAACACTCCGCTGTAAACCTGTCTTGAATGTCAAGTTCAATGACTTTGCTTTATTTATGGGAAAAAAAAATATTACTATTGTACAGTTTCAAATCACTCCTGCCTCTACTTTACTGTACAATCACCAAACATGCGTACCAAATGGATGGAGCAGATATGGTTTGAGCCACGGGAGTCGTTCTATTTAATGCTACGTGGAGGTTTGGACGTGGCCCGCTTTTTCTAAAACCTCCTTTCATTCGACGTTTGGGATGGACACATGCAGCGACTCCAAATTTCTTTTGACAGTCTCGTGAAAATGTGGCGAAAGTTTGCGTCACATCTGGTAGGCGGCGGGTGCGGAGCGGCAGCATGTAGCGCGTGTAGCCATCCCCGCCGCTGCTCAGTCAAAATAAAAAAGGAATCCAAACAGACCAGCTGCTTCGCTATTTGAACGCATCATTATATTAAGGCTCAGGTACAGTTTGCGGCTCGAGAACTGCGGGACGCCGCTATGGGCCCGGGGCGGTGTTGCTCAGAGGCAGCAGAAAAAAAACCCCATTGATTAATAAGATGTCTTTATTATAATTGTAATGGGATTACTCTATTCCCACCACTAATCACCTCATTATAATTACTTTGTAAAACAGCTACAAACCTGACAAATGAAAAGAAAGACCCTCTGAGTGTTTCATTACACCAGCACATTTCCTGTCAGGTTGACAGCGCGGACAGGTTCTTCTAGGACATGCGGCAACTCCCGTCTCACACGTGATGTCCTTTCCTTTCCGTGAAGTAAATTCAAAATAATGAGAAGACGCCTCCCCCCACACACACCTTTCCATATACACCCTGCCGTTCACGAGTTTACTTTCTCCTAAAACTCGTCCGTCTTCCTCTGCTCTGCTTACACAAGCTGATTCTGGGCAACGGCCGCCGGCAACATGTGCAATATTGTTCGACATGAAACCGTTATGGGGGGGGGGGACAGCAGCTGGGAACTACAGATTAAAGTAATCTATTACCAGAGAACTGTTAATACACGGTGTCGCCTACAGTTCTGCTCCGTGATAGGTGGAAGGATTCCCTGTTTGACTGTAAGGTGCAACAGAAAACAGTCTTGATTTTAAATCTCTTATTGCAGTCTAGTTTTCAGGGGGAGGTGAAGAAAATCTGATGATATCCACACAGAATTAATGAGGCCAACGGAAACATGCCAACCCTATCACAAGCTGCTCATTAGAACCGGCGAGAGCCTTGCCTATGAAAAGGAAATATGAAGTGCAAACAAAATGAATATACTGTAAATCCACTGTTAAAAGACGAGCCTTTTGGGGAAATGTGGAGGAAGTTCTCTTTAAGGGTTATGCTGAACATCCGCAGCAGGAAGTGCACCGGTACGACACGCATTCGGGGTAAAAGCAGGTAAGTGGGCGCACCTGGAATGCAGGATGGAGCCGCTCTCCCCGCGTGCGTGCCCGTCAGACGCCAACACGTGGCGTCCAAAACGCCGAAGGCCCTGCGTGCGCGCGCTCGGATCGGGAGGCCCGGGAGAAAGGGGGGGGGGGGGGGAAGCAGCGCCGGCTGCTGTTTGATTCCTGTCTAATGCGCCGTGAGTCACCTCCGGGGTCCGCACGTGGCTCGCCATGCGGCCGCCTCCGACTGGGGATTTGAGTGGATGCGGCGGCGCCCATTTCCCGCCTCATGTCGCGGTACGTGAACAGATTGATAGGCTGAATAACACAGGGGTGTGAATGTGGCGTGTATGATGATTGGGTTTTAAGGCGCTACTTTGAGCACGTTCTACCATCTGCCTTTGCGAGCAACCTCAAAGGAGCAGATTCGCTGCAACTTTTGCATCTCGTTTCAAATCCTTTTAAGAAAAAAAAAACTGCAGAAGAGTTATTTATCAAACCGCTGTTGTTGGAACTGCCACTTGTATCTGATCTGCCTCCCTGATTTATGCCGGCAACTAAAGGCTGGAGATGTATTTTTCTAAAAGTCAACAGATCAATGAATTGACCCTGATGAGCAGTATTTTCTGCCCATCCGTAACCTGATATATTCTTATACACCACAGAGCGGCGCGATTAAAAACACGTCCGTGAGCCACGCTGTCGCCCTGGGTCTTACGTTTCGTCTTTGCAGTGAACGATCTCAACGTTTTTCTGGGGGTTTTTTGCGATTCAGTCCCGCATACACCGCCCTGCTGCAGGCAACGCTCGCTCCACCGACAAATATATCATCGCGCGGGTGAAAATAGTCCCCAGCAAACGCACCGCCTGTCCAAGTGACGCTCGCTCAAACCCGCTGTTAGAAAATGGCGCCCATGTTCCCCCTCCTCTTCACAAGGTGGCACCAAGCGGCGGTTCGGGAGGTTTGGCGCTTCCTCTCACCTTTATAAACAGAGCGGGGCCTTCCTCCTGTCTGTCTCCATCCACCTGGCTGCGAGTGGCTGGTGTGCGCCACGTGTCTCTTGATTCCCCCCTTCAGTGTAAGTAATAGTTTCCTCTGTTTATTTTGATGAAAGTATTCTGAGAAAGTCACGGGACGACTGATTGCAGCCCTCGTTTTCCTGGTTTATGGCTCCAGTCGGAGCTTTAAATCCAAAACAACTGCAGCGCCCGGCCGTTTGAGGGGAACTGGCCGCACATTTGTTTCTTCAGATTAACATTTGAGAATGAATAATCTCGAGAGGCACACAGTCAGTTGTATTTGGTATTTTCGTGGGATTGTTGACATAAAGCAAAGATTAACCTCAGCCTCATGCCGCAAGGGGATATCGCTCAAAAAAAAACCGCGCGACTGTGCATTTCACTGGGTGTAAAATATTCATGTCCATTATTCCATCATTCATACTGTGTAGGTTGGCTGAGCATACATGGACTTTTGCAACAGCGCCCTGTTGAAAGCTGCGGGAGAACAGTGGTAAAATAACAGGAGCGGCCATTAACAGAACAAATAGCTACAAGTTTCGTTTCATTTTCCGGCGAGTTCGCAGATTTTTCTCGTGTGGGGGAAGCACGAGCCTCAGCGGCGGAGGTGAGATACAAGATGGCCGTTTTCCAAGGAGGGGCGTCGCAGATAAATAAACACCGGTGATTACTGCATCTCGGACAGATGGAGTGCGGCCATCTGTTCTGCGTGGAAACCCCGTCCTTGTCACGTGTGTGAGAAGAAAATATAATGAAGCCCTTTTCAAAACTACATTTCACGGACTGTGCCAGAAAATCATCAGGGGAAAGTGTGTGCAGTCGCCTGAAGAATAAAAGAACTCATTCCGGCCGTTTTTCTGGCACCAAACCAAGAGGGAACTGTGCTGGTTCTCACTCTTTTTTTAATAAGCATTAGGACACAATTACCCCGGGATTTTAAGGGGACACATCAGACAGCGCAGCATCAATGACACGCACATTCTCCACAGGCTCGTCGGCAGCACTTTTGCATATTTACATGTCCTTGTTTATTCAACAAAGAGACACCCTATTTAAATATTTAGCCACGGTAGCGGCAGGACTCCAGGGGACGGCGGAGTCGCTCTACCTGTTTGGGCCGGACGGAAATGTCTCGGAAGTATCCAGTGGATTTCCGTGAAGTCGTCCACAGGGTGGAAGAAGGAATTTGGTGGTCCAGCAGGTCATCTGAATGCCATGAAATTTGTCACTGATATTCATGGCGTCCAGGAGGATGAATCCGATTCAGTCAGGTGATGCCCTGCCGTTCCAATTTTGACGTTGTGTTTATTTCATTTGTCAGCGAAATCCCTTTTACATCCCTTTTAGTTTGAGCTGCTTCACATTTAATACTGCAGCCGTATCGACTGAGGTGCTGCTGTAGTCAACGGGACGTCTCTGCACCGCCGCTCTCTCGTCGGCGCTGCAGATCTGGGCCCGCACGGCATCGGCGGCGAGAGCGGGACGGGAACGGGTCCGTCGCTGTGTTTGTGTTGCAACTCGACCCCTGCGGAATTCCTGCAGAATGCGGGGACGCCAGGTTTTCCCGCTGTCGTTCATCACAGGAATCGGGTTACCGCCAAAATTTAAGCAGATTTCCGAAGTGTGTGTGTGTGTGTGTGTGTGTGGACTTGGCGCCCGTGGCATTCAAAGTACAGTGCAGAGCAGGGGATGATGGGGGATGTCAGTCATCTCAGTGGGAGGGGGCTGGTTTATTTACAGTAATTACACTAATGTTCATAATAAGAAATAACATGCTAATGATAGGTTCGTATGGAAATGCTACACCTCTAGTGTCAGAGCAGAGACTTGGAAGCATTTCCACCTATCTGCACGATGGTATCAAGGCAGTCAGGACTGTTTCCGATAAATTCCAGTTTAACCCGTTAGCTCGATGTCTGAAAAATAAACAAGATCAATGCAACGTAAAGCGGCCGCTCGGAGCCCATTTGCCGAGGCAATTTCACACCCGACTTGCTCGCTTATTAATAGATAACAGAGTGGGCTGTTAAAGAGCAGCATTCATCACCATATCGATAATTTCATTCTGTCGCGGTGGAGAAATACGTCTTTCTATCTCTGAGGTGGCCATTATCTCCCCCTCTCGCCTCACGCGCTCACGTTTCACGTCTTTGTCCGGGGCGAGGCGAGCAGTTCGCCGACGGGCAGACCTGGACAGTCAACGCTCCGGGCCCCCACCCCCCCCCTGCACTTTTCCTCATCTGTCACGACGCTCGGCCGCGAAGAATAACTTTCTGTCTCTGTTTAACCTTCACGTGCCGAGTAACGTGTGAGGTATAGGAGCTATAGGCGGCGGGCCGACATATTGTGACCAGGTGCCACAGAGAAAAGGCCGTTCGTCTGTCAGCACAGCGGATGCCCCGTGGGTCAGAGAGCGGCCACTAGGCAAATAAACGGCGTAATGTAATACAGTGCAGGCCTCTAACAATGGGGCCCTCCATTCCTGAGGCTGGGTGTGCCTCCACCACAGAGGATGGCAGGGATTCAAAGCGTGAGCTTTGTTAAGGCTGTAATCCCTAAGATTTTCACAAAATCAAGCCCCATATTCAATACTCGTTATTCTTGCCATTTTTTACTACATTATAAAACCGTTTCCATTCTCACTGGACCCAAAACGCCTTCGCCTGCTCGGGAAACGGGGCGTGAACGTAATCTCGCCTCACTATTTGTAATTTTATCTCATGAGCCCATCGGAGCTTGTTTTAATCCACCGCTGAGCTGAGCATCTCATCACTGTCAGACAATGGGAGTTTGTTTGGCCGCACTGTGAGCAAATACACCAGGTGCTGTATGAAGACACAGATAGCATTTTTTCCACTGATGAAATTCCTTATCGAGTCGTGTGAGTGTCACCCCTCAGCATGCGCAAGTTGCTGAAGGCAAAAATAACCAGGCTCCAAGATGTCTAATCGCCTGTTGTTTTGCGTCCGACGCATTCAGTTAACAGCTGTAGCCGAAGGTATTCCACGAAACAAGCTAATTAACGAGCCGTATAAACGAACTGTTAAATTCTCATGCTGACGATGAGCTCGGGTGGAGAAGAGCTGCCAGTCCATTAGTGCCCGTCGAGCTACAAAAACAAACCACAGTCTGCGGCCAGACACAGGCGCAAACTGAGAGTACGCTTCATTTACGGAAAGCAGCGACAGCTGATGTTTTACCCGGCGACAGTCAGCTAACGATGACAAACTGTCACTTTATATATACAGTATTTACAGTGTATATATATATATATATATATATATATATATGTATATATGTAGAGAGAGAGAGTCTTTGCTTTCTGAACTCATCCCTAAAGGGATTTCTAAAGAAGTAGCTACTCGACTATAGTGTTTGCCGTAGTATTATTAACCTGCCCTTTTTGTTACCATAGTAACCAAATTAACTGGGAGCACAACCAAAGGGATTACAACTTCCAGCTGCATCGACTGAACCGTCAGTTTGTCCCGTTTGCACCTCTGCGTTTGACAGTCCAACACGTAATTATCGCTTTTACTTCGCCGACGACACGCTGGTGTTTGTCGCCGGCTCGGAACGGCCTGCTCCGCGTTTCCCCGGGCTGACAACGGCGAGGCGTCACCATCACGCGCACGGAGGGAAAAGTGCTCATCCTTGAGGGTTTCACAAAGCACGGAATCCCTCTACGGAATCCCTCTGCAGGAGACGTGCTCTGCTTTGAAAGGCTACCGAAAATTGCACACCGACAGGATGTAATTTCTCTCACTCTTCGTTCGTCTCCGGGAAGCGGCCGCTTGGCGAATACCTCACCAACTCCCATTTTCGGCCGGCGTCGGACGCACGCTCTTGGAAATCCCTTCTCCCGCAGAACAGGCGTCACTCTCGTGGCAGATGATTATTAAGAAGCGCGGCCCTCCCACTGTTTCTCAACAGCCGACCTTTCATTAGTGTCGCCGCCTTTTCAAAGCTGCGACTCACGCTACCTTCCCATTGTCTCCGCTCCATTATCCCACGCTCGCTGTGAATATGGGATAATGGGGCAGCTTTTCGTGCGAGCGCGCGGGCACACAGTCGCGCGCAGGGCCCGAGGCGGTTCATTCGGAGGTGTTCCATTTCATCCTGAGACTGTCCGGCCTTATTCTCATTTTTCATCATATTAGAGCTGGAATACTCACGCTTCACCGTGCTTCATCTTTCATAATCTCCGAGTGTGACCCATTTCTCTGTGTGGGTGAAAAAGAAGAGAAATGAGTCAGATTCCCGCTATTTTCTCTTCAATGATGAAAACTCATAACAACCATTATCGCGTCAGTGAATGGCGCGCCGAAGCCTGAGTTGCACGGGTGTATTTTCCGTTTTATTTTTCAAACTAATACGCACCCGTCTGACCACTTCAGCTGCTGATGATAACATCGCCCTCGTGTCCTCTCCGGTGCAAAAGGTCCCTGCTGTCATTATGTGTCCTCTCAGCTCAGCTTTGTCCGTCCTCTCGGGAGGGGGTGCCGTTCATTCGCTCCCCCGTTTCTGTCCGTCTCAGAGCTGGCGCGAGGAGGGCACGCTGACACAAACAACCCTCGTTCACGACCCCCCGCAAACGCCTCTTAATCTCGCCCAGTAGACGCATGCTGGAAAAATCTTGGGACTCCACTGCTGCAGCGATTACGTGAAAGCTGAATTCGTGATTGGATAAAGGTTTAACGTCCCACGGTACCTGCCACCGGATCCCGATCGTTCGCCGCAGCTCTGTGCTGTGGAGATTAAAGATTAAAGAGCTGCTCGAGGAACAAGTCCACTAGTTTTCCAAAGGAAGGCGTAGGACCACGGTCTTCTAGGTAAATAACTCAGATACAAGTGGATCCTTGTAACATTTAGTGGATGAGGTATCATGGCTTCTCAGCTCCTAGACTTCAGGGTTAATTATTAGGTTTGTTTCAGCAGCAGGGGTATATAAATGGTCTTGAAACAACCATTGTATGTTGCATTAAAAATAAAAAAAAGAGGGCACCCTAAGATAACTAAATGCTTCTTTACCTCCGTTCGTCCCGCAATTCTCTGTATGTTTTGCATCCACCAGAGTCCTGGCATTGATGCTGCCTTTAAAATATCCTCCTCCTTTTCATTCTCCGTGACTATGTGGAAATGAAGAATCCAGCTTCCGCAGACCCGAGTAGTGACTTTGCGTTCCTGGATTAATGACTCACCTTGAGACGCGTGCTCGGAAACGTTACTGGGTGTTCGTTTGTCCTCTTTAATCCGCTGACCAAATTTCTCAAGGCCGACGCGGGAGGAGAAAACACAAAGGTAGCGCAAGGACGGACGGTAGATAAAGATCCCCGCAGTTTACTTGCCAGCTGAAAATGCATCACACGGTGAGCTGGCCGGATGCAGCGAACGTGGGGTGGTGGGGGGCAGAGATTTGTTTCACAAATGGCCCCGCGACATCTCGTCGAATGCATGCTCAACTTTCAACGACCCACTTTCAAGAACAGGAGCCATTTTAAACTCTAACAGTGCTTTTCCATCTCAAATTGAGGTTTGTTCCTCAAGGACACAAACTGCGGCTGAGGACACTTGAATGTAATAAACACCAACTTGCCAGGTATGGGAGAATGAGTATGGGTCAGCGCTGTAAGTGTCTCATCAGTGTGGACATTTGATCACACCGCCGCTCTGTTGTCGTACGCTCCGCTCCGTTGGATTCTAATTACAGCCTGCTGAATATATTGCATTTCCAGCGACAATGTGCGAGCGCTGGAGCGCGCGACGCCTCCAGTGGCCGAGCGGCCAAGCCGGCCGTTATCCGAGCATCCCCTTCGCACCGGTGTCCCGCCGCAGCAGGACGGGCTTACACCACGGCCTCTCGCCTTTACAGCAGCGCCGGCGAGAGATAATGCAGTCTCGCTAATTGAGTGTTTTAGAGGAAGCCCAGAAGGCTAATGGAAGTTTTGGGGTAATAAGGCGGTGAATTGAACAGCCTGCTCTTAGTCCTCACCTCACTGTTCCTGGGAAAAGAAAAAAAACAAACAGAAAAAGACAAAGGCAGCTGTTTGCAGCAGTGCCCTGATGACAGAGGACTCCGTGGAAAGCGCCTAATAGCTGTTGGTATCGTGACTGAACTTCTGTCATCAGGAGCTGTGTCATTCTTCAAATCCACAGCAGCCAGTTTATCACTCAGTCATGATTCATTGGCTGCGAGGAGGCCTTTTATTTAGCCAAGGCTTAATGAAGCAGAGTATTATCACAAGGTTATGTAAAGGCTTTAATTGAAGTATGATATCTATCAGCGGGGGTTATGACTGACTGAGCTGCTTGAATGAAAACGTATGGATATGACTGGTAACTGTGAGGGTTTTGACTTGCCATGATTATGGCGCCTTTTATTCTAATTTACAAAAAGACAGACATGGTAGTAGCAAGGCTTCACGGACGGTCCTGGATGGAGATGAAACTATCAGATGGATCGTCAGTACAGATAGCCATGTGACCCAGAGGACAAAGGCGAAAGATTGACTGATTTTCCTCTAGCGCAGGGGTCTCCAACCCGTCACTCACAAGCTATCGCTAGCTCGCCGCCCCTTTCCAAGTAGCTCGCCAAAGGGCCAATGAATCATACATCTACTTAAATTCATGTCCAATCAAAATTCCCAGTTGTCCCGCCCCCTTCCAACACAAAATGATTATTTGCCAATTAGCTGTCAATCAAAAAGTTGCACTGCTGTCAGTCTCAGAGGAAAAAAACTTTTTCATCTCGCGAGCATCACGTTGGAGGCCCCTGCTCTAGAGCCACCTACCTAAGCTTCCCTCAGCTTATCCTGCGAAATATCTACAGGAGGGATCGGCACAAATATGGCAGGGTTTGTGTTATGTGCCCACATGCCTGTCTGGCAAGTAAAAATTCTAGCATGTTAGCAGGCTAACGCTGGCCACCGCACCCAAGTGCAGCCTCGCAGAGATACGCTCACGTGGCTGCACGCTCTTAGCCTCGTTTGGCGCATCCAGTACGCCGCAAAGTTACATCGTTGCAGTCCAGCATTTTCCCTGATCACGGCCCTCTCCTCGTAGCACGAGCCATTACGCCCACGCAGTGTGCGCCAGTCTGTGGAGTTTATAATGTGCACTCAGGCCTCGATTCGCTTCTGCGTTTTTCGTAAACAGAAGGACCAGCCTTTTCTGACCATGCTGCAATTGTGAACCACATTTTTAAAAAAAAAACAAAAACGGGGGAATAAAAATAATCCCTCGACTGAAATATGAATGGTGCTGTACTTTTTAAGTACATCTGTCACAGCGGATAATCAAGACCACACATAGGAAAGTTATTTATTATACACTGCAGCAGTCTGCAGTAGTGGTTCGGCAGATCTTCACAAAACAGCTATTAAAGTCCCTAAAAGAGCCATTAGACAGAACAAAGTGGCATCCATTTAGAAGTCCCCTCCTGTGAGCTGCAGGAAAGATGATGACAATAGAACGACAGTATGTGTAATCTTCTGCTCCATTTCCACCACAGACTGGAAATATCTGGAAAAACCAAGATGAGACAACGAGGGGAAATGAAGCTACGGTTCAGAAAACCTCTTCAGACCAAGAGAGGTCATTATCAAGAGGGGCTGCATATTATTTCCCCTGGTTTCGTACGCAGTTGTTAATGAACAGACTTTTTCTCGGGATCCCTGGGACTTTCACAAATGAGCCGTCACAGCCCGTCATGGGGGGGGTGCTGGGTTTTTCTGGTTCCGTTTGGAATTCGTCATCAGTATGGACAGCTGCACCAGACAGGGGCCTCTGTGGGACGGTCTCTGCAGCACCAGTGTCATCAGATATGATACATGAACCGTGCAGGGACAAGCACTTGTCTTTCCAGAGCGGAGATTTTGTAATATTTTGCAGCACCTTGCATCACGGGACCCTCCTTCCTCATTTCGGACAACTGGGAGTGAAGGGAAAACAAAAAAACAAAAAAAAAATCATCAAGCCTTGACTTTTCGCCCCTGCTGGCGTGATAAAGCGTTCAATAATGAACGGCTATGAGCCAGAAGAAAGGTAGAGATCCAGCTCACTGGAGCTAAACTCTGTAAAACAAGTTAAGACACGGGATCAGCATTTATAATGCAAAAGCAAATATTTCAGTGAGTTATCCTGCACCCCGTCATCGCTGGATCCTGGGGGAAAACAGATGGCATCATGCTGCTGTTGCCTTCAAGTGCTCCTTTTCAAGTCCCTGCCTCCAGATATACAGTACTTTCCGATGCAGTGGCTGGAGAGACACTGTACATTACCAAAGTTTTAATTAGTTGTTTTTTTTTTACTAAAGTTACAGTATCTGCATAAGAACGCATTTCAAACTGCATTGCACTGTGAGCTACACAGGACACAGGTGGAGCTGCAGAGTTTCATGCTAACACCGTGAGCGACCCCTTTTGATTCACTGTGAATATAAAAATATTGATTTACAGATCATGGGTTATTTGTTTGTGTCAGATAGGCGGATTTAAAGGTAATGGGTAGATTTTCTTTCCTCTTCAGTGTGCTATCGATCTTTGTAAGTTTTTTATATATATATAAATCACTTTTAATGTATTGTATTCTCGCTGGTTTTGTACTCACTGCTTTGGCATTCATGCACGCAATTGCAGAAGCGGCCCATGGCGGCTTAATAGCCGGAACGTCACATGCGCTGCGCCGATGTGACGCGCTTCAAAATGAATGAATCACCGCGTCGCGCTCCGTTTGTCCCCTCTTCTCACCGCCCCGCTGCTTTTCGCGTGTCGCTGTTTGTTCGGAACGCAGACGGCGAGTTACGTTACCACGAGTTCCGTTCATGAAAAGACAGGAAATGATTAGTGGTCCCCATTGTGACCAATCCTCCCTCCCTTCCCTCCAGATTCCTTCTAGAAAAACACACACACACACACATTCTGATATATTTTTAGCCTTTTGTTTCATTGCTGTTTGGCTCGCGGGTGGACCAGCCCAGCAGGTACGCTTCCAGTACTCCAGATGGCCACTCAGCCTCTCGCTGCATCCCGGCCAGGTTGCCGTGAGAGTGTGATTCTGGGTTATTAAACCACCAAGCCGAAAAGCAGCCTCTGTCTGTTCAAACACAGACGCTGGTCACTGACCTTCCTTCGCACGTCCTATACGAAACATGTCTGCTGTTTGATTAATCTCCACTTGAGCGCTGCTGGTGAAAGTATCTGCGAGTTCTGTGTTGATGATGACATGTCCTGTAATTGACTGTGATTAATAGTTGCCATGGAATTGCTAATGCGCCCCGAAGGCAGAGCTCTGAGTCGGTCATATTACCAAGTGATGATTAAATGTCCTCGGTTGGTCGTCTCCTCCCCACCCCACCCCACCCCACCCCGGGGGGGAGCTATAGGCCGTGACAGTGTGTCAGAGGACAGCGGAGGAATCTTTCATCTCGCCCCCCCCCGTAAGGGGACGCAACTGTTGTTTCCCCGTGATTAAAAAGCCGGATCGCCTCGTTTCGTCCACTCAGCTTGTTTACGCTGTTAAAAACACTTCAGTCACATCTGGTCAATTTGTTTTGATATGTGTCAGAGTTTTAATTTCCATTTCAGTTTTTCATAATAGGGTTGATTTAACACCCTGCAGTTCTGAAGTGAGTCATCTGGCATGAAAATGTATGGTCTGCGCAACAGAAATTCAGATGTGCTCAGTTCAAAATTCACAACAAATTTTCCGGGGGCCTCTGCAGTTTTCATGAGCCCTACTTCAGCCCCGTTTTAGCGTCTTTAAGCACAACTCGACTGATGCGGTTCTTTCTCACCGCTCTCAGGATGTTACGTTCGGCTGCAGCGGGGCGCTTTCCTCGGGGCGAGGGAATTAGATTCGGCCCCCCACACCTGAATTTCATGCGGCGCATTTGGATGAGATTAAAACCCCTTTAATTCAAAGTTGCGCAAAGGTAAAAATGCTAGCGAATGCAGCCGCGCATCTTACCCATCCGATTTTCATGAGAAAAGCTGTCGGCCTTTTGATGAAGCCATGTCTCCTCCCTCCCAGAGGAGACTTCCGCGTTGAGTCGCCGCAGGAGACGAGTCTCCTGAACGCGCTCCCTGAACACTCAGAGCTCCGGTTAATGTTTTCTTCTGCCTCCTCCCTGGTTCTGCACCAACTCCAGGAGGAGTCAAGAAAAAGTCTTATAAATAAGCAAAAATAAAAAAAAAGAAAGCAGCCCCACATGAGATGCTGCAGCATAATGGAAAAATATAATCTATTGATAAATCACTGACAGGGGCACCTTCACACAGCGTTGACAAAACTTTTTATTTTCTATCAGTAGAGAAGTAAAAGCAGCAATTCTGTGAAAATATGAATCTTTTCAGCGAGTAACCTTGACACCACCTCCACCCCACGCGTACGCTGACCTGAAAATGTGCGCTGATGGACGAGCGCATTATCTACTAATAACCTTCCGAGCACTGAAGGCTTGGGAAGACTTCGAGACTCGCGTGCTACGCAAATGTGCATAATTTCCCCCACGCAACGAGACGGGGCCTGTTAAACTGCTATTGATCCTATTAGCAGCGGGGTCTTGACATCAGCACGGGGAATGCTGCCTTACTTGTTAGCGGAGACCAGTCCGAGCATGTCGCCTTCACTCAAACGGACCGAGGGTTTGCCAAGTCACCGTTCAGTCGCCCTCCGTCAAAGTGAACACGCCTTTCCGTGCGCGACAGCTCCAGCCAGGCTTCTCCTAACGAGAAGAGAAGACATTTATAGATCACACTGGGAAGTGAAGTGCACAGGTTGTTTTTAAAAAAAAAAAAAGACAACAATCTTATCTCAAACGGAGATACGTTAACCGACAGCGAGCAGAGGGAAACAACCGTCAGAGCTGATGTTAAATCTGCACAGTGCGCTTCAGGTGAATCAGCGCCGCGCTATACTTTTAATGAAGGAGCCTCGCTGCGCTGCCTGGTGTGTTTGAAGTTGTGTACGAGAAAACATCAAACCTTACCAGAACTTACGTCAGTTCTTCTCTTGCACCGATTCTAATGCACCAATAGACAAACACTTGTGGGTTTTGTCGTTGCTGTTGGGCAAAATTTGAAGAGTTTTGGATTTAAGCTCTCTTTGCTGCGCTTCAGAATGCAGTAATCGCATTGCTCTGTGGGTGGCGAAGCTGATTTCCCGATCGTTCTGCCTCTTTGGTCCAGACTGAAGCGTCTTTAGCAGCCACTGGAGGATTGGCATTCAGGGCCAGCAGAAGATGAATCCAACGTCTCGCTTATCCTGTGGAATATCCTCCAAAATCTGCAGGACGACTTGGCAGGGATGTCCAGGAGGATTCATCCCAACTCGTCCTGACTCTGAGCATTCCCTGACTTTACCTTGAAAACATGCAACCCCAAAACTGACACTATTTATTTTGCATTGGCTGTATATTTAGGAGTAGATGAAGGCCAGGCAATTAAGCGGTTACGTTTCGTCCTGAGAGTTTTTGCCCTGTGCTCTCACCTTTTTATTGTCACTCTCTCTCTGGGAATAGGGAACAAAAGTTTGGCTCTGTAATGAGTCCTTCCAAGTGGGAAGGACTTGGCTGCGAGAAAAAGACGACACATAGCTGTCCCCTATGATTAATTCAAATGAGGTGAAGCATGAACCCCCACAGGAGCGTCGCTCGGTTAATTACGGCAGAGGAGACGGGAGCAAATGTTGTCCTGCTGACGAAAAAAACCAAAGTCACGAGAACAATTAATGCAGGCGGAGGGAGCTTGATTACCGGCGCTTGCGGTGGCTTGGAGGGTCGGCGGCGGTTTCGCCGGTCGCACGGTGGCTGCCTCTGACGGCTGTCGCGGTAAGAAAAACTCGACGCGGCCCATTATTTATGGAAGCGGTGTGGTTAGAGTTCTGTTTCTGCTCAGCCAGATCTGCAAACCCCAGGAGAGCGTTGTCAGTTCCTGGAGTTCTCTGTCATCTCTTTTATCGCTTGCTCCTACTGCTTTCCATGAAGAGCGGGGTGTTTTCAAGCCTGTTTTTTTTTATTATTATTTTTGTCTCCTTAATCTTTATTAATGTTTCACTTCTCCTGTTAGTATTCAGCCCAGGAGCACCCTGGGTAAACACACGGCGAGCAGCGCGGGGACTTTCTGATTACCTGGAGTGGAGAGGTTTTCTGTGCGCAGTTTACCCCGCCGGCTCGAGGTTTCCAGCGAAGCGCCGCCGAGGGCCGGACGTGCATCGCAGACAGAATCTGCGCGCCTCAGAGTGTGCTCTCGAAGCGCATTTACACCAGCGTGATTTAAGTATTGATTTTTTTTTTTTCAGGCAGTTAGACGCGAGTAAAAATGCCTGTGACGTTTTCCCGTGGGGGCCTAAGGTCGTGTCTTAATTTGCTCAGGTCGATGGTTCAAACCCCAAAATTGCCCGATTTGTAATTGTATTAACCTGAGAAAATCAATAAACGCCAACATTTGACAAGCTGACGCAAGGGAACGTTTGTTCGCCAAATGGCTGTAATGATTTATACATTATCAAAAACTGATTGATCAGTCTGCCACTGAGCTGCGGACCTAACGTGCGCTGCAGATATGTCTGAATGGCGGGAACCCAGCTTTAGTTCCCCAACACAGACTCCCTCCTCCGACTGTGGTTTATGTCTCTGTCTGAGAGCAGGTCCAGTCATGACTCCTCGCTCCGAGCGATCGCGTTTGTCCGATATGTCACGGCGGGAGGGACGGAGCCGCCGTCCCGCCCTCTCTCGTCTTCAGCCGGCTCAACGCAGTCATGGATGCGGGACGTGACTCACCTTTGTTTTCAATTATTTATCGGTGCGCTTCGCCCCGTCTGCGAGGCTCCCTGCAGCCGGAGCGCAGGCCGCGCTCTGTTTACGTCTGGCTGCCGCGTGAAGTCTGTCAGCGCTCTTTAGTCTGACGGATGGAGAACCCTGGGCTCCGACTCACCGTGTCACTCTGTCTAAGGAATGAGGTTTCGAGACGGGCCCGCGTTCCTCCGACTGGGTATTTTCGGAGCAAACAATCAAACGGGATCGGGTGGGGGAGAAGGCGTGTGTGTGTGTGTGTGTGTGTTTGTGTCTGAGGTTTCACAGCAACTGTTTTATCCGCACAGAACTGGTGAAATCCACTTTTTGTGTGTGTGTGTGTGTGTTTTCCCCAAGTTTCACGCACACACCCGCAGCCGCCTTCCTCCACGAGCCCCGAACCTCCAGCGTTCCGGTAAACCGGGTAAATAATTAGATCGATGGGGGCGTTCATTTTTCTGAGATGTCGACCCTACCTGCTCGCTGCTGCACCCCCCCTTCGGAGCAACGTCGTTATTCTTAAACGCACCGCTAATGCCCTCGTCGATAAAGCGCCGTGAAGCTGTCAAAATCCCAAATCAGAGAATTACGACTTTCAAAATGTCAGCGCTGAACATCTGCCTCCGGAGTACAGGAGTATTGGATTTCACACACCGAAATTCATGCCCCCTCCGGTGCTTGAAACTATTAGAATTGTAAAATTGACTCACTCTTTCATCCCCCCCACCCCCCCTCCTGTTTCCTGCTGTGCACAGACAGCTTAAAATTTCATACTGGAAGCAATGAACCCCATTTATCAAGGAAGTGCGCGTGCACGTGTGTGTGTGTGTGTGTGTGTGTGTGTGTGTGTGTGACTCATCATGCATCAGGATCTTTTGAAAACCAGAGCCAAGCCGCTTTGAATACACAGGTTTGTTTATGCCCCATCAAAAGGATCTCCCGTTGACCAGCACGCATCCATTTGTCTTGAAACTCACCTTCCTCGTCACGTTGATCTCAGATTGTTGTCCCGGCAGCGTGGCTGAACGACGGTTCTCCTGTGGCTGAGACCTTGCCAGGAAAACGTCCCCCCCCAAAAAATGAGGAAAGAATAAGAGCTCATGCTTCTGTGTGATTTACTGAAAGAGAGACGGCGTGCGCGTAAAGTTTAATTCTCAGGCAGCAATTTCCCACTCTGCGAGGATGGCGCGGGCTTACGCGTGTGACTAAACGTGCGGTGAACCAGAGGGAGTCGTAAGAGTGTCGTAGGAGTAGTACAGCGCAGTACGCCGCGTCGCATGTTTGTGTCGCCCTGTATCTTCGTCACGCCGTGAGGTTCCGCCCGCTGCTCTCACACGCGCAAAAATGTCTTCCAGGCGATTTGGTGTCCCGGGCCATGCACCACCTGCAGCCGCTGCACATCAAAAACCCCAGCAACGGGACGCCGGTCCACCAGAAGGCTAGCACCACGGTGCACTGGGAGCCCGAGGCCCTCTACACCCTGTGTTACTTCATGCACTGCCCGCAGATGGAATGGGAGAACCCCAACGTGGAGCCCTCCAAAGTCACCCTGCAGACTGAGAGGTGAGTCCAACGCTTTTTTTTTTTTTTTTTTTTAGTCCAAATCGGGAGACTTAAAAGCGCCCAAAAATCGCCCCCGCTGGAAGTCGCCGTCGGCCTTTTTACATTTTTAATCAGGGCGTTGAGTAGAGGAGCAAAACACGCAGCGCTTGTTTTTAGATGCTTGAGGCCCCTGCTGATTGTTTTGTTCCCTTCAGTCATACTGAAGCGCTTCCCTCTACCCAGATGTCTTTCCGCGTGACTCCTCCGCAGTCTCTCTGCGTACGCAAAAATGAGCAGGGCGCGGTTTGTCGTCAGTGACAGCAGAAACAGGGGGAACCGCTTCAAAACAGACGAGGAGGGATTCGTGGAGCGCGCTGCAGCTTTTGGAGTCAAACCCGCGAGCGAGAGGAGGAAGCCGGTGAGAAACTGTACCAGTTTGCATCACCTCATCTCTCAGAGCTGCTCGGAAATGATCGTGACGGTCGAGGTCAGGCTCAGAGGGTGGAGAGGAAAGCTGCGTCCAGGTTCAGCGGTCTTTGTTCTGCCTGTCATCATGGAAAAAAGCTGAGTGATAAAAAGAGAAATATGTCCTAGCAACATGATATAATGATGAGATGGGCCAAGGGAAACCTGCATTATTTGAGAGGCTCTGAAATGCAACGGGCCTCGGCGCCCACTCGTAATGCGTTCGGTCTTGCAATTCAGATTTCCGCGTGCGCCCCTGACCGAGAAGAGGAGCTCCTTCCGCCTGCTTTCGTCACAGCTTATCGAGCAGCGTGATGATTTCTGTCTCAGAGAAATCATCGAGCGAAATCAAGTCTCCCAAAATGCCACGCGCATACAGAGCAGCTGTCAGGTGTTGGCACGCTGTAGCTACGATCACCATTTTAAAAGCCTGTTAGAGACGTTCCTACTTTGTTGCACAACCCCCCCCCGCCCCGCCCCGCCGGCGATCCGGCGAGATGCCGCGTGGGCCGGCCCTCGCTGACACTTCCCTCGGCGTGGAGCGGATTGACGGGAACCAGGGGGGGGGCTTCACTTGGACGGACGGATGGACAGATACTCCCAACGTCTCGCCTCCGCTCCGAGGAGATAAAACTCCATCCTGATGACCCCGGGGAGCGAGCGGAACGTCAGGCGGAGTGACATGTCAGCAGGCTCCCGGGCCCCCGAAGAGACGAGTCTCTGTTTAGCATTCCGCTGAAAGGTTGAAGAGCGGGCCTGAGCGCCACAGCAGGAGGAGAGGGAGGCAGACTACGAGTAAATGAGATAAAATAATCTTGGAGGGTTGTTTTTTGCGAGGCTTCAGATAAGCCTGTGTTCGGTAAAAAATCACTGAAGTGAAGGAAATACCTGAAAAAACTTTTACACCTGAGCTTTAAATACCTACCTGATGTTAAATTACCCTTAGAAGAAGGAGAAGAAGAAGAGGGTTTATCACTGAGGTCAGGGAGAAAGATGAAGACTCCAGACAGCGTTGAAATATTAGCATAGGTGCAGCAGACGATGGTTTGTGATATATTAATTATTTTAGCCCCAGACGTTGACTCAGAAGGAGGGAATTTTTACGCCGGGTGTTGGTTGTCGCTGCAGGCCTGCTGTCTGCATCGCTGGATAACGTTACCCTCAGTGTTTTCGTTCAGGAACGCCCCCCCCCCCCTCCCCATCCTCTTTTTTTCAAGCCTTGAACAGTAAATACGTCTTCTGGGAAGCAGACATCAGTTCGGCCGAGGAAAAGGGAGGAGGTCTGAATCGTCACATTAGTCAGCCTGTTTATAAACAGCAGTGAAAACCTCGCTTTTTTTTTTTTTTTTTGCTTTTTGGCTTTTGAAACTCTTCAGAGTTCAAATTCCTGTCCGAGTGTGGGTGAGAAGACGAGGACGTCTTTGCTCGTGGGACGAGAAACGTTGTGCACAGGAAATGTTGAAGGGTCAAACGCATGTTTTTATATATAAACCTCGATTAAACCAGCAGCTGCGTGCACAGTAAACAAAACAATCCCCGAATGCTCTCTCTCTCTCTCTCTCTCGCTCTCTCTCAGCTGGTGGCTCTGTTTGAAATCATTCTTGGAGAAATTATCTCCGCAAGACGGTCACGAGGGAGAGGAGCTCTAAAGGGCCCTTTACTGATGGATTCGTAATGTAATTATCTGACTGCAACATGAAATTAGCCCATTTAATTTGATGTTTAGAGGGGTTTTGTTTTTAATGCGCATCTGAGACTCCGGGATTTTTAAAAGCCTGCGAGGAAAGGAAAGTCTGTTTTATTGAACCGGGATCAGCTGAGTCAGAGCTGCTCCCGACTCCGCCACGGACGACGTCGCTTGTAGAATGAGCACGTTTGTCGCTGGAAGTACACGTTCTGCAAATAAGGGAGGGCGTAGCATGTGCCTAATGAGAAGTCTGCGAAAGGAATTTTTTCAAGCGCGCCCTGCTTTAAGGGGATAGGCGCCGCACAAAGCCCACATTAGTCACATCCCATATTGTTTCGTTTGCCATTAGCTCGCTAATGTAGAGGAGAGAAAAGGATCGTCTCTGTGAGCCTGAGAGGATCATCGTGATGAATGAGCGGGGCTGAGGGCGCACAGCGGGGCCGACTCCTGGAAATCATCGAGATCCGTGAACGGTTCAGGGGAAAAAATAAAACAATGTCTGTTTTGTTTTTTCTGCTGTTGTGTGTCTGTGCATCATTTACAGTGCAAATAAATAAGTCCCATGTTCAGTGCGTTAATTAGGGGATGCCTTCGTTCTCTTCACATCTCTTATTTTTTTCCCTTTTCAAGAGGTCATAGCTTTCTTGGATTTGAAGAAGTGATGATTTCGCGGTTGTGCTGAGCAGCTGAACACAAAGAAGAGCCTCGTTTTTTTCTTCTTCCCTCTCTGAGTTCAGCGTCCACGCCACGGCGCGAACCCCGTGTGACCTAGCGACTATCCGAGCGCGCCGTCAACTTGGGAGATTTCTCACAAAATAGAGTCACCTTGCACGCATCATAAATACCCGACTCCCCCCCACCACCACCCATAACTCTGCCCCTGAGGGAGCTCTAGCACTGATTGCTTGGAGACTTGGTAATCCTATCCACTGAGGGCAGAATAAGCCCCTGCACAGCACAACACAGTGGGACTGAAGCACCACATCATAACACGGTCTCAGGGTGCTTCAGGTTGAACAGGCACAGATGCCGTGCAGTCCCCGGGGGCCTCCAGCAGAGCAAGCTCACTCTCTGAATATTTAACGGAAGCCTCAAAACACATGTAAAACTTTTTGTCAAAACGTTTGATCAGCGCAATTGCCTTCTTAGAAAAATGCCTTCAGAAAAACTTCAGCCGTGGATGAGACCCACCGTCACCTCGTCTCGCTTGACTGATCAACCCCTGAACCCCATTGGATTTCTCAGCATCCACTATATAGAAGACAGGCCCGGATGCTGTGAGAGTTTAGGAAAGCATGACAGTATCCTAGGTTGCCTGATATTTGCCGATCACATCCTAAAATGATATTTTCTTTATTTCGATATCTTCCATGCGGACCATTATGTCCACTTTTTTTGCCCAGGACGTGCAGCTCTCGCCTCGGTCTCAGCTGTAAGAAGAAAAGAAAAAATACTACTCCAGTGTGCGGTTGCTGCGGAGGCGTCACACTCCAGTTTGCTTTATTTTATCTTGTATTTTCTTTGCGCCGCACGCTTGCGCGGCTCCCGAGCTGCCACGCGTGTGCCGTGATTTATGGCGATGACATCTCTAATGGTCGATTTTATATTCACCTTTTTTTTATTAAAAATGATTTTTACATTTGAATGGGAGTACGGAGCCTTCTCAACTTTAAAAAAGCTTTCTGCTCTGACAAATGTGCAGGCACAGACGACATTTAAACTTTTATTCTGTGTTGTCGACGTGCATCTGCTGAAAATGTCTAGTTTAGTTTTGCAGATTTTTCGAGGTTTTGAGGCGGAAGCCGAGCCTGGCAGGTGACCCGCTGTCGATCTCAGCTTCCTGATTCCCTAATTGATGTTGTGTGCGTCCACACGCCACCTGCTGAACTTTCCCCCTCTTGGCTAAATTTAAAATCAATTCATCAGGCTAATGATCGCGGTACATAACGTGTGACCAACAGTGGACCTCCTCAAGTGTCCCCTGTTGGCCAGCGGTCCTCTGTTGGATGGGCATACGAGCACACACACACACACACACACACACACACAAGGCCTAGAAACAAATGATGAAATATGGACATGTCAGCCAGGCAGGACCCATTACTGATTTTGATTAAAGAAGGTAATAACAGCATTTAGGGAGGTTTCAGCATCTAGATCTCTTTCAGCTCCAGACTATCTGAGGTATAAATTATGAATACTGATCTGGCGCGGCTGGCTTCTGAGTTATCACTGAGGGCATCTTTAATTAGAGAGTTTTGTGGCTATCGATGTAGGACCAGAGTATTTATTTGAGAGGTGAATAGAGCAAACTGAGCGTCATGAAAAGCGGGTTTCGTTCAGGGGGAAATCGTGACGTTTCGTTAAATCCCAACAAATCCGCTCTCCTCTGCAGGCCGTTCCTGGTGCTGCCTCCGCTGATGGAGTGGATCCGGGTGGCGGTCGCCCACACCGAGCACCGGCGGAGCTTCTCCGTGGACAGCGACGACGTGAGGCAGGCTGCCCGGCTGCTGCTCCCCGGCGTGGACTGCGAGCCGCGACAAATAAAGTAAGAATATTATTCTCATAACGCGGTTTCAGCTCTGCAGGTACGAGCGGCCTCACCGCTTTAGTTGAACCTCAGGGAGGGGATTACACTTTTTATGACTCCTGCACGGAAATAAAAATGCCAGGGTACGCCAAGTGAGTCAGATGCCAGTGTTGCTCGTCGTATCGTCATAAACCTTTGCCTGTGAGCTCGTTATCGCAGCTCGGTAATCTCGTACTGAAAGCCCTGCAAGGTACAGGTCTGTCCAGGAAAATCTCCCCCCAAAGAAGTGCAGGTGTGTGCCTATAAATCTGGACCTCTTCGGTTATAAAAGCAGGACGTCCAAAATCCATTTTCATCCAAGTAACGGATCCGCTTGTGCCCGTCCGCAGAGCCGAGGACTGCTTCTGCGCCACCCGGAAGCTGGACGCGGCCTCCACCGAGGCCAAGTTCCTGCAGGACCTGGGCTTCAGGATGCTCAACTGCGGGCGGACGGACCTGGTCAAGCAGGCCGTGAACCTGCTGGGGCCCGACGGCATCAACAGCATGAGCGAGCAGGTCTGGCGCTCGGCAGAAGCACTCCCACACGCAGACACGGCGCCAGCGCCGCACACCTACACGGACGCGGTGGCGAGCGATTACCTGGCAACCCGTCCCAGTTCAAACGCGCATGCTGGGCACAGACTGCTCCCTGTGACTGATGTAACGTGCTACATTCTTATGCTACACTTTACAGTGCAGTCAGGATCTCTGATATCCACCAGTTATGATTCATATAAAAAGCCCTTCCTTTATTATTTCAGATCCTGCCTGCAACAAATGATTATTTTCATTAGTTATTGTTTTTGTGAATCCTACAAACAGATATGGACACAGATATGTTTGTGACAGAGACTAACAGCAGCTTAATTCCTCTGCTGTTAATCTGAAGCCTGAAGGAGACAGGAGTGATCTATTGTTCCATTTGTGCCTGACGCTGCATCACCTTTTTTCCCGGACTGAGCTCCGATGGGTTCACTTTTTGTCCGTCGGGTCGATATCTCGGTCTCATGCATCCACGCGTTAATGTCTTTTGGGAATTTCCAAATTCCCCCAGTCAACGGAATATCGGCTATTCCTTGTGCTAAGTGGAAGCCAATAGCGCGATCGGATTTGTCCGTGGTCCGAGAGCTGTGCCTGGTTAAGTTCATTCGTTTAGCAGGTTTCCACTCAGATACTTTTCTTTGATTCTCAGGTGAGACTGGCATACAGAGCTCATGTTATCCCTGCTTTCCTAGCATCATACCACGTTCAGTATTTACAGACTCTTATTAGCATAACAAACTGTATTTACAGACACTTGGCCTCGCGTAAATAACAAGCCACGGTGACACGCACGCCTTTTTATTTGCTCGTAAAAGCAGTTCAGCGGTGCGAGGTGGCAGACGCCAGTACAGGAGTCGTAAAGTTATACCTGGTGTCCGTCATCAGAGCTGAGAGGCAATCACCGGGGTCCGCCTTCAGGTTTCTGCTGTTTAAGTAGATCGGTGTCCGGGAAATATTTAAGAGTGGATCGCCACAAAGGGACATTGGCCCTGGACGTAAAGTGCCGTAGCGTGTTACGAGGCGGCCGTTAAAGGCCTCTGTCGAACATAACGTGCCGAAATCGGACGCGTGATTGAAGTCTGTTTTACGGCCTCTCGTTCCGAACCCTTTTTAAAAAAAACGCCCCGTGCTTTAGTCTCGGCGGTCAGTGGGGCCCTGGCGTTATTTCTCTCCCCCCAGCAACAACGCATGAGCTCGGGAGCATGATGCGCGCGGGCTGGACGGGCTCCGGGGAGCGCTGGGCGCATACGGCGGCACGATTGGCAACCAGCGGCGAACTTTCAACGCGCACATCGGGGGCTCGTCGCGGAAAAGTGGGGATTTAAAGAACCCTGCGTGAGGCTAAACGCTTTTGTGCTGTTTTCCTGTAGCAGTAACGAGCACAGCTGCTGGCGAGCTCCTTATAGACCCGCTAACGGTAATGAAATCCACAGTCCCGTTTATTTCGGTGTGGTTAAGAGAAGCCGCAGCGCATGAACACATTAGAAACTGGGACAGAAGTCCAATCAATTCATTTGTTCGTGAACACACACCAAGAAAAATTCATCAAAAATGTCTTTTTTTAAATGCCTGGACAGTTATTTGTTCATATACTGTTAATATTACCATATGTACGATGATTATCTATGTAATTGAATTTAACCCTGAGATACTGTTTATAAGAAATACATGTACAATCAGTCAGGGTTTTAGTTTTTCTCCAGAACAGTGAAACAGCGTGGAACTTATTCAGATCCAGCCTCGTAATTATTATCATAATATCTTAATTATAACAGCAATTTGTTGTTGCAAACTGGCCCTGGCTCTGCCGTTAATCATCTGACCACATCTCTGCAGAGATCTCTTGCAGAAGCCACTGCTGCAGCTCACGCTCTCAAATATAACCTTAGAGGGAGTTTCCCAGCGTCTCTTCAGGATATATACAAATCAACACTCATATTCACGTCTGGAGAACATGCAGCACGGAGGCTACAGCACGAAACAGCGATCCGTATTTCTTACCTTGAGCCACTGATAATCCAAGGTCAAACATGAGTATCTTTCCTGCTCCAGAAAGGCAGTCAAATAAAGTTCCCCTTATTGGGCTGATTAGATGTTGGAGGTTACGGCTGAGCTGTATTTTAAGGTATAATAAGATGAATCCTTTTTCTCGGTTAGCAGTGTCGGTGCAGAACTGAGGCCAGCGTCCCATACTTTACATTTTTAACTTAAGTA
Organism: Psettodes erumei; assembly: GCA_016785225.1. Lineage (NCBI taxonomy): Eukaryota > Metazoa > Chordata > Actinopteri > Pleuronectiformes > Psettodidae > Psettodes > Psettodes erumei. Next base: position 579,010 of record JAFBJZ010000737.1, read on the forward strand.
TCTCACACAGCAGCGGAAAATAGTGTTCAAATAGCAGTTTCTTGTTTCAGATAAAGATACATTAATAAAAATCCCTCCCTCCTCCCTGCTGCAGGGGATGACCCCTCTCATGTACGCCTGTGTCCGCGGTGACGAGGCCATGGTGCAGATGCTGCTCGACGCCGGGGCGGACATCAACAGCGAGGTCAGTGTCGGACGCAGCGCAGTCACATTGGCTCCACATTTTTGTTCGATGTAAATGTGTCCGATATGTTTCATGATTTGTTTTTTTGTACATTTGTTTCTGTGTACCAGTGAAAACGATGCACTGGCTTTTTGTCACCCCCCTCAACCTTTCTGTCTCACCTGCTCCCAGCATGCTCTGTGTTCTCCTGGCAGCTCGTTACACTAAGTGCGCCGATGAGCAATAAGCGAGCGTCATTTGCGCGGTAACAGTGATTGTTTGTCTCTGTGCCGCGGCGGACTAGTAATCCGTCGATCGGCCCTCGGCGCAGGCGGTTACTCCATTGCGTTTCACGCCGTACCGCATCAATAATGCATCGCCGTTGCACGAGCGTGCGCGCTCAGTGTGACCCGCTGCCACAGACTGCACGAACTTCATTGCACTTATTTATTGTGTTGGAGTGAGCGACAGTGATGCTGTGTTTTTTTTTTTTTAAACCTTCTTCTGTGTGTTTGTGTGTGCAGCTGCTTCAGTCTTACTTACAATGAGAACATGCAAGAACCCCCCCCCCTCTCCCCACCACCACCACCACCACCCCCTCCCACGACAACCTCATTGTGGAGTCTTGTGGTTTGGTTGGTTTAGTGCTTGTGTTTAGCACACGTGTGTTGACTCAAAGGCAAAGTGCTCCCTGTATAAATCACACAGTGAGTGTGGCCGTACACACAGTCATGTTTTTATGTCTCAGTGTTATGAAGTAATTTATCTGCTGTCACGCCACTAATTCAGTTTGTTTTCCTCGAAAACTCCCATAAAAAATGTCTTTTTTTTTACTCATGTGATCCCTAGAAGGATTAAAAAAACAAAGTTTCCAGATTTGGAGTCTTAATGATCACTGACCGACTATCACTATTTAAAACATTCAGTTAAAAGTCTTTATATTTGAAGGTGTTGCCATCAGTGACGCTGAAAGTGCCTAACATTATGTAGTAATTAATAATTCATCGCCCTGAACACAAAAACATTAACAGTCCCTCTGCTGTGTGGCATGGGGGCGCTAATGAATGAGACATTATATTAAATGCGTGTTTGAACGTGGCCTTCGCCAGCCGACATTTCCAAATCATTTCTGTAATTTACTCCGTGATAAAAGCCACTTTAGAATTCGCAGAACGGCACCGGGGCCGAGCGGCCGCGTAGGTTCGCTCCGCCGCCGCTTTGTTCGTGAGTCAGCACCGCCCCGTGCTCGCCGTGTTTGTAGTCGCTGCCAGCGTTGTGTTTTCCCTTTCTGGTTTCATTCCCCTTTGAAATGAAACACTACTTGGAGATGGAGCTAGGCAGACAGCGCAGAGTGCGGAGAGCCGTGCCCAGACAGATGCTCGGTAACCGTCTGGCGTTCAGGTCGAGAGGTTTTTCTGTGAAACTCAGGAGGAAAATCTCCCTCTGCCATCCTTCCCTCCTGCGCTTCCACTTCCCCCCCGCATACTGCTTCTCGCTCCTCCCTCCCTCCTCCACCCTCCCCCCCTTCTCCCGCCCTGACCTGTGAATGTTAATGGCTGTGTCTCTCTCCCTGAACTTCACCTATGACTTCCCAGGTGCCAAGCACAGTAAACAAGCACCCCTCAGTTTATCCTGAAACGCGCCAGGGGACGCCACTCACTTTCACCGTGTTACACGGACACGTCCCTGTCGTGCAGGTAGTGACGTCTATGACCTGTAACCTTTAACCTGTGGCCCTTGCCCTGTGACCTTTGCACCAAAATGAGGATGACGATGATTATTATTATGGTGCATCATAATAATAATAACGATGCCGTGTGTCCTTTTTTTTCTCCTCTCTCCCTCTTGATCCTGTTTTGTGCGGTAAAAACTTCTTTGTGGAGAGGAACTGGTCGAGGCAAACCCTCCCGACCGAGTTTGCTTTTAATAATGTACGCTCTTGAGATGTGAGGATGAGCAACCCAGTCCGCCCCCCCGATTCCTCATGATAACCGAAACAAAGGGTCGGTCCTTGGGCAGCAGAGAGGAATTTTTCCAGAGGCAAACTGAGCAGAGCAGACCTCAGCCGAGCCCTGATACACATCCGCAGGGAGGCCACATTTCAGCGTTCTGTTCAGATCTGTTCACTTTCAGTATGCGATGCATTTTGCTGCATAAGTTACAGTGTGAGCTGGTGAACGCCGTCACCTTCAGGATGTACTGTCAATTATCGATCTGCACCAACGCCGTCAGAATATTTTTTTTTTCGAGAACAGGAAAAGAAACGGTTTCGATCCTTCCTTCCAACACCAACAATAACCCCCGCCCCGCCACCCCTACCACCCCTCCCACCCTCCCACCCTGCACCCCCAGCAAGACCGAACCTAATGAGGAAGTGTAGGTAGCAGCGTGTGTAGCGTCCAGTGATCGCACAGTCTCCAAACGAGGTCCTTCAGGTTTCCAGTAGATGAGGTTTATCCTCTTGCCAAGCCTGACGGTAACACGCTGTCTCCCCCTCACCTGTTTTCTTCCTCCCGACTCCCCACCCCGGTTTGCCCCCCCTCCCTCCACCTCTTCCCATCCCTGCCACAGCTGTTGCTGGATAACGGAGCGAATGTGGAGGGCGCCCTGCAGGATGGGGCGGAGAACTACACGGAGACCCCGCTTCAGCTGGCCGCCGCCGCAGGTGAGTCACACGCACGCAGCGGCAGCGTGGGTTCCCGACGCCGACCCCTGATATTATTATTCCTGATTCGGCATGCGAGGGATTCAGTCGCGGCACCGCTGCCGTATAGTTGTGCAGCCATGTAGGAGAAGAAGAGCCAGGTGCATTTAAAGGAACAGTTTGACATTTTTGAAATTGGAAATCGATACCCGGCTCGTACCTGTCCAGAAATGTTTGGGATAAATTCGTACACACACGAATTGAAATTGAATTCAAACCCAACAGGTGGCTTCACAGGGGCGCCTCTTTAGGAGAGTGTGGGCAGCCACGTTGCCACGGTAACTGGATTTAGCTACGGATAATGAAGGCCATTAACATCCTACTCATTAAATAATAAATAACGTAGATGAAATAAAGACCACAGTCCCAGAGCTAATTCTGTTAATGAATAGCAATGAGCACGAAACTTCTCAAGCCCAGAATAATTTTATGCAGGTTCCTGTCTGTTTTTTTTTTATTTTCTTACTTCACAGTCACATTAACTTTACTGGCATATAAAATCTCAAATAAGCCACGCTCCGAGCGGTGACTCGATGGTGTCAAATAAAGTCTGATTTGTATTTATTAACAGCATTTAGTATTTTCAGCTCCAGCTTGTTCGGTCGTCAGCAGAGCAGATCTCACTGCTGTAGGCACCCGCTTTAATTTAAACACTGTGTATGGAATTCAGTGAATGTGAAAGGGTCCTTTGATGATTTATATTTTGTTTCTGCACACTTGAACAGTCATTTATTTAAAGAGCCGCCCTTTACCACAGTAACTAGATGTTTTTTCAGTGGAAAAAGTATTGAGTTCCTTTTATATGAGCAAATGTACCAAAACTAAAGGGTAGAAGTACTTTTTGGGAGATAAGAGTATTACATCCTTTGTGGAATAATACTAGTGAAATTGTTTGACCATTTTATGAAGGATCAAACACTGAGAGCATGAAGCTTTGGCAGCTATTTACCACCTGATATCTTTATGAATTACTGGAATGTATCTTTTCTGATACCCTGTACCATTTGTATATGAAATTACAGGAAACTTACATGAGTAAAGAATAAAGAGAAAATAAAAAGAAAGAGAGAAAATACAGTTTTGTAGTGGAATAATGTGAAGCATTTCACTGCTGGAGCTGGTCAACTTTGTGCTAATTGCAACTCCAAAAGCGCATCATCTTTAATTTGCTGATGTTATGTTTTGTAAAATCTGACCCTAGAAATTAAATTTAAACGCAGTAAAGTAAGAAGTACAGTATTTCCCCCAGAAATGTAGAGGAGTTTAACTAGAGTGGCATAAAAGTACCTCAAAGTAGTACTTCAGTGCAGTACCAAAGCTTTATTTTTGAGTGGGCTCACCCTTTCTTCACGTGCCGCGGTCTCCAGGTAACTTTGAGCTGGTGAGTTTGCTTTTGGAACGAGGGGCCGACCCCATGATCGGGACCATGTGTCGAAACGGCATCTCCTCCGCCCCGCTGGGCGACATGAACTCCTACAGCCTGGCAGCAGCACATGGCCACAGGTAGTTTACACACACACACACACACACACACACACACACACACATACAGATGTGTCAGCTGCGGCGCAGATATATCAATTACCACGGTATTGATCCATTTCCACACTCTCCGCCCTGGTCCAGCGGCCTCTCAGCGTATGAGAGGCTGATATCTCGGTTTCCCGGACAGCAGGCGCGGATAAGCGCTGCAGCCTGTTCAGCGGCACTTATGGCTTCGGTTTGACATCATTTCCCTGCAGCTAAGTGAGATAGAGCCCATTAACATTCAGGGCAGCGAGAGCTGTCAGGAAGTGGAGTGGAGGCGTAAGCCAGCAACACGATGCAGCATTATTAAGACGATCAATTATAGCATGATGGCGACGAGCTGCTTCAGGCTGCACAGGACCGGCTGTGAGGTGGTTCTGTGTGACGTAAGGCAATCATCATCACGAGGATCAGTCACCTCCTGATTAAAAAAAAGATAGAAAGTACTGTCACACTGCTGTCTATTTCCTGTCCCTCTTTTAAAAGTTCTGAAGTTGAAGTTAGTATAATTTGAGAAAAATCTTGTGGATTTTAGTTTTTTTGTGTTTTCTGTGAAGTTAGCATAAAGCTGCTGTTAAAAGAAAGTATATGTTTTTGTAAAAGTTATATGAAAAGATTGATCTGAAGCTCTGTTTTATCACTTTGTTTTCAGTACAAGGATCGGGCCAGGACAGATTGAGCTGAGGTTTGGATAAGGACAGGAAGCAGAGAAGAAATTAGCTAACTTCCACCAGAAAAGGAAAAAGAAGAATTTATGTTAGCACCAGTGCCCTAGAGTAGTTTAGGTTGTGTTCAGAGGCAGAAATGTTTGCAAAGATAGAAACTCCTTCCTCCTTCCTCCTGTTCCCTCCAGGAACGTCTTTCGGAAGCTCCTGTCCCAGTCGGAGAAGGAGAAAGGGGACGTGCTGTCCCTGGAGGAGATCCTGGCCGAGGGTTCGGATCCCGGGGAGAAGAGGTTGGCTCTGCAGGCCAACAGCGGAGGGACCCTGCGAACAGGAAAGGCCAAACTGAGAGCCCTGAGAGAGGCCATGTACCATAGCGCAGAGCACGGCCATGTGGACATCACCATAGACATCCGCAGCTTAGGTCAGATTTACTAATACATGCTTCACTGGCACACGTGCCTCCAGCTGTCCTGGAGATGTGCTCATGCTGTGCGTGTCCTCCTGTCCCCCGTCCCGTCCCGTCCCGTCCCGCCCTGTTCTGTCCAGTCCTGTGCTGTCCTGTACACACCCTCAGCAATCACCGCAACCCACCCGGCCGTGAAACAGTCTCCGCAGCGGGACTTTTTATATCCGAGGCGATAATAGCTGGGGCCAGAGGTGCGAACGGGATGATGAAAGGGTGTCCTCAAGCGGCGCTCATCCTGTAGACGCGGGCAGTCGTCAGCTGTCACCCCAACGCTGCTCGGTCCACTGGGCCCATGACCTCATGTGGCCGTCGATTAGGTTTAATTGATTTTAGGTGACAAAACGACCTCAACACAAGGTCCAGTTAGAAGCTGTGAAGCTGTTTGGCTGCATCACACCATGTTCTTCAGCAGCTGGAAGTTGTCTTGGAATTGTAAAACATAAAAATTTCAGAACTTTAGAGTAACAGTTTGACATTTGGGGGAAATGTCCTCATTTACTGGCATGCAAAGAGGAAGACGAGACAGTCGCTATGAAGCAACGCCAAGCAGCCAGTTAGCTTAGTATAGCACAAAGGCAGGAAAACAGGGTGACAGGGTTAGCATGCTCATTAATTAACACATTACATCTTGTTAGTTTTATGAGCACAACAGACAAAGTGTAAAGGCAACACATTGCGGTTTTACAGGGGATCATAACGAGGTATAATATGTTATAAAGCGCTGACGGGCACATCTCACAGTCTCACCAGAAGAAAGTGTGTGTGATACAGCGTACAGCTCCAGAGCTGTCAGCTCACTGTGGCCAAGGTCAAGAATGACTCTTAATCTCAGCTGTTGAATTTTAAAAAGTAAGAAAATAGTGAAAAATGTCCGTCAAAATTGTCCCAGAGCTCAAGGTGACATCTTGCATTTACTCATTTTGTTTGCCCAGCAATCTGAAACTCAAAGATAAATGATTTATGGCGATGTGAAACATGAAAACAAGCAGCAAATCCTCAAGACGAGCGCGCGTTTGGTTGACAAACGACTTCAGTGATGAATCGAGGAGTTTTCCGCTCATTTAATCAGCTGATCGTTTCGGCAGCGCTTTTGATTCAGAGAGCTCCCGCTGTCATGTCATGAGTTATGTTTGTTTCACGGACACATCGTTCACTGTTCGTCATGTTACCGTTGGTCTTTTTTTTTTTTTTTTTTAATTATGCTCCAGTGCTGCTTTTATAGTCCCACCTGAGCCTGATCTCAGGCTCGCTGAGCGGTCGCCCTTCTTCTCGCACTAACACCGCAGAGTGATGGAAACATGGTCGCTCCTCTCAGCCGCACAGACTTCAGACTCTCTCTCTGCCGCCGTGCCTACCGTGTCGCAGCGTGTACTTACTGTCCGCGTGCCGGTGCTTTTCCCAGGCGTTCCCTGGACGCTGCACACCTGGCTCGAGTCCCTGCGCACCTGCTTCATCCAGCACCGCCGGCCGCTGATCCAGGGCCTGCTCAAAGACTTCAGCTGCATCCAGGAGGAGGAGTACACGGAGGAGCTGATCACACACGGCCTGCCGCTCATGTTCCAGATCCTCCGCACCAGCAAGGTCGCGTAACCAAAACCGCATGTTCGACAAAGTCGGGTTTGGGAATACAAACTGTTCTGCGCTCAAGTGCTGGGGTGACATTAACACTCATATTTGCATATACTTAGCCGCGCTCCAAAACCCCATTATCATGCATTTGCATAACATTATCTGGAGGGAAACACGGGCCGCAAGCCTGCGATCTGCGTTTCTCACTTTCTGCCCTCACGTTTGCAGAACGAGGTGATAAGCCAGCAGCTGTCAGTGATTTTCACCCAGTGCTACGGACCCTTCCCCATCCCCAAACTGACAGAGATCAAGAAGAAACAAACCTCACGCTTAGGTAAGCGATGAAAACACTGGTGTGCGTGCTCCCGGCTTTACATGGAGCAGAGTGAGGAGGGGGAGACAGCGGGGTAGAGTCCAAAAACAAAAGCTCAGGGATTCTGGTTTTTTTTTGTTTTTCTAGTAGGGGGGTGTTGGGGTGGATTGGGGTGGATTTATCCGGATTGGAAACGGGCTCCTTCAGTTTATGAAGTCCCTGTCTCTCTATTCAGACTTATACCATCATCATCGGTGCTTTATAATGACAAGAAAGCAAATATATAGAGATCAGGATGACAAGATTCCCCTGTCAAACATGTTTAACAAGAACAGAAGGAATATATATTGCCTCATGCGCAGCCCATATTATATAACAAATGTTTTGGGAGTAGGGGGGTAAGAGCAATGCTTAAGATTCATTTCAGTATTATGACACATTTGTCAAGGTCCAGAGTGTGGCAAAAGGGAGGGGGCACCACGCCCATACTTAAAAACACATTGGGTTTAAATAAGGGTTGCAGAAAAGAAGCATTATCTTCTCTTACATGTGAGACAGTGGGGTCGGGCCAAACCAAGGAGACGAAATCAAATACAAAAAATAATCACAAGCATTAAAAAAGTAATCAGGCCAATCTACGGGCATGATATTTGTATTCACTGTGACTCATGAGGTGATTTATCAGTCTAATCTAGTGCTAAAAGCTCCTTTGACATCGGGAAGGTCACAGACATGTTGGGGTTTTTTGTTGTTGTTGTTTGTTTCTTTCTTTGAATAAGAGCATGAGGAGACAGTGAAAGATTCAGAGACTGTGCTGCAGCGCCACCCAGTGTCAGTTTCTTGGTTTGTCGCCTTGTGTCTTATATGACAGTTAAAGCTGGAGCCGCCTTCGACGGCTAATTCTTTTATCAGGCTACTTCAGGATGCGCTTTAAGAGACGGCCTAAAGGCCCAGATATGAAATTCAAATTGCCTTCCAGTTTCAGTGCTCACGAAAGAGAAATTGTTGTATTTTGAAAATGCAGCGCTGATAGCTGAGTGATGAATTGCCCCCGGAGTAATTAATGACCACATTAGTTTAAACTTCTGCTGTTTGCTCTTCTGCATTCGTAGTTTAGGAGACTTGAATAATGACACGTCATTAGGCTCCTTTTATTGTGTGTCATGTTTTTGTTTTTGGGTTTTTTTCCAGACCCTCACTTCCTGAACAACAAGGAGATGTCGGACGTTACTTTCCTGGTGGAGGGGAAACCGTTTTATGCACATAAGGTTTTGCTGTTTACAGCCTCGCCCAGGTGAAGGGAAATTTCGACGGGGTTTCTTTCTTTTTTTCTCTGCACACTCTCACCAAATGATGGTGCGCAGGAACAGCCGTGATGTACCCATGATTTCTTCTGTTTCATCCAGGTTCAAGTCGCTGCTCCAAAACCGACCAGCAGCAGAAAACACCTGTATTGAGATCAGCCATGTCAAGTACAACATATTCCACGTAAGAGGTTTATTCTCGTACCTTTACTCCAAAATCTTTCATGATCTGTTGTTATGCTTTTACATTCAGAGTCAGTTCAACTTCAGCTAACAATTATAGCCTGATGAATCATAATGGATTTTTGAATCCATTACCAATATTAAATAAACACATAACATAAAGAAATGTTATCACAGCTGGAAATAGTCCTCCAATGCACTATTTCTTCCAGTTTGAGTGCTGAAAAAAAATAAGAACAATCAAATCTGTTGTCGACTGACTTCAGTATTTAAGCGTGAGGATCCTGTGAGACTTTTACCCTTTTATCTGTCAATATTAGTGACATAGTAAGCATGTTCCTTATTGAAAGTAGGGAGATACAAATAATTTAATTCCACATGAGTTATTTCAGCTCAGCTTTACCCATATAACCTCCTACGGGAATGAAAAGGAAGAGACCTCACAAACTAGTAAACTATGGTAACATTACTATAAAAAGACACTCGAGAGCTAACTTGTGTAAATAAGGATGTTATCATCGTTATAGACTGCAGCCTGTTCTGCTCTGTGTTTCAGCTGGTCATGCAGTATCTGTACTGTGGAGGCACCGAGTCCTTGCACATACGCAACACTGAAGTTATGGAGGTAAGACAGACTTAGCCAAAGCCTGCTATTAGCATTTCTAATCCCGAGTCCTGTGCCTCAGTCTGCGTGGCTCTACTGTTCCCCCGCAGCTCCTGTCTGCAGCCAAATTCTTCCAGCTAGAGGCCCTTCAGAGACACTGTGAGATCATCTGCTCCAAGAACATCACCACCGAAACCTGCGTCGACCTCTACAAACACGCCAAGGTGGGGAGCACTCGCCAACTTTAACCTGCGTTTGTTCGTTTCCCCTCATATCACCCCCCCTCCATATCACCGCTTCACCTTTTGCAGTAATAAATTATTTCACTTTAGCTGCAAATGTATTGTTCAGACTTTGGTTTGGGAACAGCCTCTGTACACCAACTGCTCTGCACCCGGACACCGTCAGCAACTAGCTGGTGAACATAGTGGAACAGATAGCAGCTAGTGAGTCGAATATGTCCTTTTTCAGTTGGTGGAGACCAAAACAGAGCTACAAGAAAAGTAAATACCTGACTCCATGACTCCAAGCGATTGTTAATGTTGCAGAGTAACACTGAGTAACATTATTGAAGCCTCACTGTCCTGAAAAGTCTTACTCTGAAGGCATGTTAATGCATCGTCGGTAGATATCCTGCTCACCAGGGTTACTGACTCACTGCACATTATTTTGTTTGTATAACCAGTTTTCATTAAAGTAACTGCATGAAGAAATGTCTGAGTGTGGCGTCCTCCAGTGGTGGACTGAACAACATAGTTATATATATATATATTTGCCTTCTTGTCATTATAAAGCACCGATGATGAATATTTTATGCTCCTGTCACACACAAAGTTTTGAATCCAACAGTTAAAAACTGCCTTTGCCCTTTTTCTCTCTGTCGTCTTCTTCTTTTTGTTGCCGTAGTTCCTTGGCGCCTCGGAGCTTACGGCTTTCATCGAGGGCTATTTCCTGAAGAACATGGTGCTGCTGATCGAACTCGACGGCTTCAAGCAGCTCCTGTACGAGCCCCCTCCCCCCGAGAGCCCCGCGTCCAGCCCCGGCCTCTGCTCCGACATCCTCCACGACCTGGAGAAGACTCTGGCCACTCGCATCCACTCCATCCACCTCTCCACCTCCAAGGGCTCCGTGGTGTGACTCGGCCGGAGCCGGAGCCTCCCAGCGATCCGTGTAACGCCATCCCGTGACCCGCTTACATGCCCCCCCCGTCTTTATCCCGTCCCACTACTGAAGAGGAGTTTTTAACATCAGGGATTCCCTTTAATTCAGCTTGTTGCAGCATATGTGACAAAGTCAGAGAGGACTTGCCGCCTTGTCCGAGGCTTGAACTCGTCATCCTGATGACTCCCGCTTCACACCCACTACAATAAGAAAAACTAAAAAAAAAAAAAACAACTGACTTGATCCAGCAGTATCACTTAGACCTAACCACGAATAAAACTTTCTATTGTATTTCATAGAGAATACGTGCATGAAATACATACTGTCCACCTTTTTTGCTTAAAAAGGTAGAGTAGAATTTTAACTCAGTAAAAGCAGCTTTTTCATCATCTCCGATGTGAGCCTTTGGTTTACAAACGACACGACTTTATGGAAGTGGATGCCACTGCAGCGTGAAGTTTTCACACATGCCAAAACAGAAATATAAGCCTAACACAATAAAAAAAAAAAGTGATCAGTAGCAATGCCAGCAGACAGACTTCTAGGTGGACCTATGTGAACTTCGTCACGTCTCATCCTGTCACTTCCCCCCCGTCGGACACGTTTCACTGTGTTATATCTACTGTGCGCAGAGGCCAGACCCATCACAGGAACTTCCACCGTGGCCGACGCTGTGTGACGCTGATTCAGCCGGAAGGCGGCTCGCTCAGTGAAATCTATGCTGACGCTATGCTTGAAACGTGGATGTCCAACTGGGAAATTAACTTGTGATAACTCCACGAATACAGTTTTTTTTTTTTTTTTTTTTGTTTAGTTTGTGCCCGATTTTTTTTCTTTTTGCATGACACCTCCTCAACTAAGCTTCCCCTGATATTGCTTTTTATGCAGAGCCTGCTTCACAGACCATTTTCCCAAAGGGGACAAAAGGGGAAAAAAAACAAAACGCTGCTTATTAACTCCACTGCAAAACGGACCAGAACGGATTCGGAGATGGATTTCGATTGGCAGGGAATTCCTCTTGAACGTGTAAATACGTCCTGAAACCCATCGTGCTGGTCATTCCGTTTCTCTTTTCTTTTTTTCTTTTTGTAAACTGATGTACAGTACTCTCCTACACTTGCTTGGCTGACGACACCGGTCTCATTGAATGTGCTCCCCGAACAGTTTGTTCCCGCTCTGTGTCTCTGTTTATGCAAAGCTGCATGTTTAATCCGTCTGTGCGACTCCTCTGTTTTCGCTTTTCGGTGTGCGCTCTCTGTGTAGGTCGGCAGGGCTGTGTGCGGTGTCGATTGTTTGAGGCTGACGCTCCCGTTCCATTATTCTGATACATTCCAAATGAGCAGGGTAGATCACAAGACGCACTTCAGAGTCGCCTCATCGGAATTATTCAATCACATCAGCACTGAATTTATTGGACACAAGAAAAAACATTGCAAAAGAGTTTTCTTTGGGCATCTGAAGTTGGTTGATGAACATGGATAAAAGCGAAATATGACCTTGTGCAATAGAAATAGGTTCATCGTGATGTACATGAAGCATGCGACTTAAACTTCCAGCGAAGTCTCCGCAGAAACGCCGTCAGATGGAAACACTCGTGATCAGCAGCTGGATGCGGCCAACTCCTCACATCTGCAGAACAGCAGTGGAGGCAGTGTGTGCTGAGAGGAAACAGAGTATCTGTTTGATAGGAAGTTTCAGGTACAAGCCTGAGTACTTCAGCGGGGAAAGTTAACTGAGGCTGCCAAAGAGTATTTCACTAACAAACACCTGGACATGGAGTAATTGGCTCAGGTTTCCCTTTTTTGATTGGTCGTTGCAGCCTGTGTCGTCAGCGTGGAGACGCATTATTCGGCCCATGACCGAAATGCTGCATCTCTAATGAGCTCAGTGCTGAAAGGATTTGAAAAATTCAACTCTCCGTTCCACATGAGTACATTTCCCTCCACGCCCGCCCACCTGCTGTGCACCACACACTTCTCAGTTCCACAACTCAGCTGTGGAGCACCAGCTCTGCTGTTCAAACTCGCTCCAGAGGGTCAGAATCCTGATGCAGTTCAACGAAGTTTGAAGAAACCCTGTTTGACTTGACGGCCCAGCCCCCATAACTCAGTTTAGGAAAAAAAATCACACTCCATACAGGATATTTAATGAATGTAACAATGCAACAATAGTTGGATATTTACAAATTGTGCAATGTCTCCAGTCCAGCAACAAACCAAAAAAACCAAGATGCTTCTCTCTGGCTTTTAAATGCAAACGTCTCTAACGTGTCCTCATACTTTGTGGTGGTTGTTACTGCATTAATCTGACTGTACCTTCAGATAAGAGACTAATCTTACAATGTCAAATATTGTAGCACACTCAAAATCACTTAAATATTTGTTTTTGGCCAAAAAAAAAACATTTTACAGAGAGACACATAGGCATATACGAGTTGGTTTTAAGTTCTGTAAATAGTTACAGAAAATGAAATATACTGTAGATGTTATCCTACGACTTTATTTTCTTACCTACATACGTACATAGTGCTATATATTTTATTTTACATTCCACAGCTATTTTGTTTTACAAAAGTGAAAAAGATTACATAAAAAAAGATGCTTTAAAGTTGAAACCAAGCAATATTTCCATCAGATTGTATTACTTTGATGAGTACAATGAATAATTATGCCACAGTATATGGAGCTACAGTATAAATGTGAATTGAAAGATGGATATAGAGTGGGAAAAAAAAGTCTATTTTTGTTTTAAATTTTTGTGACTTCCCATGGTGTGTTTTCTTTGAACTGTAATTCACTCATTTTAAAAGAATATTCCTAACTTACACAGTGCCACTCTCTTGATTTTACCCCGAGAAGTTATGGATGCCGTTCATTTCCATCACTCGCTCGCATTTGGCTTTACGTGGAATCATTACACACGCCCACGCCTGAACTGAAACCCACCGTCTAAATGTGAAATGCGACTTAAAGATGCAAACCGTTTTTCTCTCCACAGAGGTAAAAAGGTTCACAATGATGTCAAGCACTTTTTGTGCCAGTGTTACTGTAGCCTCACACACATACACACACACACACACACAATCAAAAACATTAGCATTTTCAACCGTGAGCTTGAGTTTGAGTCTTATCGTGACCCAACAGCAGCAGAATATAAGGACTTAAAGCTTATCTCTGTTTTATTATTATTATTATCATCATTATTGGTCTTAATGTTATGTCATTGGCAGAAGGCTAACTTTAGCTCGCCCCCGCGCCGGCGCGTTTGATTCCAGAGTGGGTCAAAGCCGTCGAGTAAATGTCAGATCGCATGGCTCTTCTTGTTTAATGTCGTTGAGAATGTGCTCTGTTACACCAGCTTTGTCGAACCCGACTCTCCCCTTAACTTGTCCGAGCCTTTATTTGCCTGCGTATTTGTTCCTGGTAATAAACATTTCTCCTAGAAGCAGCGGAAACATGCATGGGATGCTCACCACAAATAACAAAATCCACAGAGGGTGGGGCTGGGGGACTTTTGCAATTTTTTTTTTCTTTGATGAGAATATGTATATTGTACAAAATATATATATATATGAAATCTAAATTATACATGGTGTGAGAAGCAGGGATGTGGTGGAGTATAACAACAATAAGGAATGTTACACTCGTGCTACAGTTTCTGTCGTTCCATGACATGCTTTTGTGGACAGCCAATAAACGACCACAGTTTAAACTGACTGAAGCTCGTTTGTTTTGAACTTTTCTGACATGTTCGTAGCACACAGGACAGATGTGTCTGTCCGTCAGTCGGACGCCCGTGTCAGATGAATTGTTATGATGGTTTTTACAGACGTGGCGCCTGGAGGATAAGGCCTCTTGTCTTTGGCGGTTCCCCAGCTGGTAGAAAAATATCTCGACAAGATGGCACAGCTTTTAGTGAACGCATTCATGTTCTTCAGAGCACAAATACTTTCCAGTGATCCCCTGACCTTTTGTCTCGTGCCAACACAGAGATATGTTTACAACCAAATAACTTCAAAATTGAGCTTTATGTACACAAACTATATTTGATTATAGATAAGAAAAGGGAATAAAATAAGAACAGACTGTGCAGTACGTAATATAGTTCTAAACTTTGAGACAGAAGAGTAAATCCAAGAGACATGTTTAATGTTTAACAGCTCATTTTAAAGATAATAAATGAGGAACATTTAATCCCAGACACTGATTATTATTATTTGTAACAACAGCACATGTATCAGATTTCCTTATGTAACTAAAAATTTTTTAAAAAATGATACATGCTTCCTTTTGGAGTCCAAGTATGATTCTCAATGATCTACAGTATACAGAATAAAACTCACTAACTCACTAAGAAACTGGACTGAACATGGATTTTTTAAAAATAACTCAGGGCCACTCATTAAAAAAAGGAAATGTTGGTGAACAATAGGTGGCGCAACAAAGAAATTACAGGTGAAAGCAAACAAAGCAGTCCTAGTTTGGAAAAGCTTTATTCTTTTACAAGGACACTGCAGCATCCTCCGAATGAAAATGTGACAAATCTGGCCAGAAGCCCAGCACCGGGGTGTTTTATCAGCCCCCTTTACTTCAACCGAGCAAATGACTCAAAAGACTAAAAGTCGTGACGGCTCTCTCACAGAGTCAGTGGACTGTCTGCAGTCAGAGTGATGAAGAAATACACAGTAATAAGAAGTCTGGAGGAGACTGAGTCCAGTTTTGGGGGTTCCGTTTTTTTCTTTTTATGAGTGATTCTGCAGGGATAAACTGCACCAGGGATATTGTAGGATAGAATCAGACTACTGTAGTCATGGAACTTAAATCACAGTGATTTATTTATATATGTGTGTGTGTGTGTAGATAAATTAGGTTCACAGATACACCATTTACAATTATCATGGTTTTAAGAAATTTTATTCTGCAAAAATACAGATCATTTACAAATTGTTTAGGGTATTTTAAACAAAAAGACCAACCTTAAATGTAAATATTTGCTTTTGGGTAACATCATTGGGTTGTGTGAAAATGTGGGAAAGGGGGGGGGGGGAGAGAATGAGCCACTGAAGGAAGGCGCTTGCCTGAGAATAAGATATTTGGGTTCACTTCTTCAAATAGCCTGTAGAGGGCGGTAAAAAGCAAAAGAACTTCATGTGAGCCTGGCGTTAGTAAGGCGAAGAAGAACATATTTCCTTTGCAGACAGAGTTTCCAGAGCATCCCGAAGTTGGTTGAGTTGTCGCGCGGAGTTGTTTACTTGGCTAAAGTTAACTTGGCAGATGTGTTGGCAGGTTGTTTGAGTGGACACGAAGCCGGAGTAGCCCGCGGTTAAATGAATGAACCCAGTGGAGCGTATGGCAGTGACTACGCCTGCGCACTCCAAACTGCATATCGAGCCGCCCTTCCTCCCCGCCAACTTGCACCGCAGGGTCGGGCGGACGTCGACTCACAACAACCCCGAGTTTATTTCCCTTTGTAAGTGACCACTTTCCGAGTTGGAATGGAGAGCCCACATCGCACCGGTAACGGTAAGTTGATGAAAATTGGGACAAGTGTCTCCCTTCGTGAGTTATCAGGGCTTTTTTCGGATTGTGTGCGCCCGATTTTGAACATGGCGTACCCCGCTCTGAGATGGCGGTGGCTTTGTGCTGCGTTACAGCGCCAGAGAGTCGATTTGTGCGGTAGTCATGGCAGGGAGCTTAGCGTCAGCTAAGCTAGTTAGCAAACAGTCCGTTCTGATGTGCTGTCGTAACTGAAATGCTGTAAGCTGTCACGCACTGGCAATTAGCTGACCACGTAGACGAGTTAGCAACTGATAATGAGCACTAACTGCGGGCAGGTGCTGCATTCGCGAGATCAAAATAGCTAGAGGCTAACAACAAAAATTCCAAACAACTACCACCTGACAGCCGCACAGCCGTTACAGACACAGACACACAACAACAGGTTTCGTTTAACTGAATACTTAAACAGTGTTGCTATTTCACAGAAGTCCGTTGCGTTTGCAACTTCCACACAACTTCACTGGCATGGAAAGTCACGACTGTTGCAGTGATGTTAACCACTGAGTTGAAGTGCCCGTGTGCAGTGTGTCGTAATTACGACACAGTTGCCAGTCCCTGAAGGCAACCAGGGGTTAGCGTTTAGGCGGCGGGAGTGTATTTGGTGCCTCAACTGCACAAACCGGGGCCCCAGACCCACCAGGAGCCACAGAAACCCGAAGTTCCCGTTTTGTCAGTTAGGTTATGATATAAGAATTTTGCAGTATCTTTACAGTAAATTCTCATAATTAATACGGTGACCCCTATGTTATATTACTTGTTTTTGCAGGCTAATATAAACCTAGAATAACGCTGTCAAACGCTTATTAAATGCTGGTGCAGTGGGTGAGCGTCTTCACACAAGATATTCTACACATTTGAAACTTTTTCACAATTTGATGGATTAATCAGTCTGTGCCAGTAACATGAAGAATGCCTGCTATCATTTCATGTTTTCTTGTTTTCATGTTTTACTTTGACCGGCTCTCCCTACCTAAAGTGACAAGCATAAACCACAAAACGTTGTGTATGTTATTACTTTCAAAATAGTTGCAGTTTTTTTTTATTTGTTCCCTTGTTTGTTGCAGTTGATTAATCAGTATGTTCATCAGATCAAATGTAAGAAAGCCAAACCTGTAACTGGAAGTAAATGTTAATCATTATAATTAAACGTATCTGTACATAGTGTAAAGTAAAATCTATACTAAGGATATAGTTTAGTAGTTTTCTGTATAGACTTCCTTTATTCCACAGTGACCCCTAAAAGAGATAGATAGAAAGTAAATTTGTTAGTTGTTATTTGTCTTTTAATAAAACATCAGCCTCACTGTCAACTTCAAGCAAATTTCGCTCTCCTGTGATGATCAGACTCACATTGTAGTAAATGTTCCAGATGGACCTCTTCTGCTGCCGTCGCTGCGCCTCTTCATACCGCCGCTGCGCCTGGTGTCGGCGGCCATGTGGCAGGTCGTCCAGAGGGGAGACGTGCAGGACTATGGGATGGTGGAGGAGTTCATCAGCACGGTGACGGAGATTGTACCAGAGCTGCTGAATGCAGATCAGAAAGCTCAGCTCCTCTTGGGACTCAGAGCACGGGTAAGGCTGCCGAGTGTCACGCGACGACATGCCATGATTTTTATGAGGCAAAACTCAAAGCTCAGAGCATCTAATCTCGAGCAGAAAACATGTGTTGCAGGTGGTTCTTGAACTGTGTCAAACCGAGCAGATGACAGACAGTGAGACCATTGAGATGCACCTGGATCGGATCAAGGCCCTCGTGTCCGCATGGGCAGCGCAGGTCAGCTTCTTTAAATGTGACGCGTGGGTCCGCAGCGCGTGGCCGTGTTTTACACCAAAGGATTTGTCTTTCACCTTAAACCACAACTGTGCCTTGTTATTTTGTTTTTTATCTTCCAGCCGTGTTTTGCAGGGGTTGAGTTTCCAGAAACAAACTTTGTGGATCAAATTGAGCTGTTGCTGAAAGACTCCGAAGAGAAAGAGAAGTTTTTCCAGGTTTGTGATTTGGTGTTATGTTCTGTGTTCATGAGAAACCAGTGGTATTTACAGGACTGCATTTATGCCAAAGTATCCCACAACCACTGAATAGTAAACTATATTCTGCTGCTGTCAGTGTTTCTCAACAGTGATGATTCTTTTTTTCCAGGATGTTTTCCCGACGGATTTTGGGCCTGAATATGACAGCGCTCTACAGGTGCTAATGCTGGATTTCCTGTCCAGACTGGAGAAGCTTCTTCCAGTACCAGACATCCAGCAGGTACCAGAACCTTTGTGGGAAACATGAGTAACCAGTTAGTTTGTCACTTCCCATGAAATAATTATCTGACATATGAAGAACAACATGATTGTATTAACCAAGTCACTCAGCCAGGTCTTATTAGCATTATCTGGTGGTTTATCTTAATCCCCCGTCATGATGGAAGTTGAAAGTAAGACACTGTGTTTCTTTAGCACAAAGGTGTGACGAGGCGCAACGCACATTTTTTACATTTTTTTTTTTTCTCCACTGTAATCTCCCGTCCCTGCCCTAGACTGCGTCCATGCTCTGCGCTGTCCCGTCTGCCCTGGAGGAGTGCGTTCACTCAGTCCCTGACCCACAGCACCTGAAAACTGTGCTCCTGCACCACACCACGCTCGGACATTTCGATTTATCTGGTGAGCTTGCGCCTGTTTTCAGGAGCTGAGGGTGAAATAAAAAAAAAAAAAAGTTTCTCAAACCCTGAGATTTGTCTGAAATACTTTGATAGGAACCATAAAAAAAGAATTTAAAAAAACTACAATTTAATGGTCACTTCTGCGTGGTAAGTTCCTACGACTTTTTATGATCACATTAAATCACCTTAAATCATATGGACCAGCCACGGTGTCGAGCTCACGGTCAGGTTTGTGCATTGACAGTTCCAATAAAGTTTATTAAAAAAAAAAAAAGAAAAGTGTCTGCAAGCTCATAGTTGACAAAGTGGAAAAGAAAAGGCGGCGTTAGTTTTCACAGGTCCAGAAGAAAAGCTGCTCGACTCATCAAACAGCCGCCCAGAGATTTCACACACACTGTTGTATCTGGAAAAAAAGATGAGTTCATGTATTCGGGCAGGTCCGGGACTTTTTGCTGTCTCGGCAGCTCCAGCTACATTTTAAGGCAGTTTTGATTCATTAAGGCTTGTGTCAGATCATCAATAAATGAACTCAAGCTCGAGCAGCATGAAGAACAGGACCCAGAATGCGACTAAATAACGTGTGAATTTTTGCTTACTAACCGCAAAGCTAATGATATCCTTCTTTTCCCCGCAGATGAAACTCAGACCATTCCGTCCACTTTCGGGAACTGCATCCTCTCTTCGTTGTCCCTCCCCCAGCTGGAGAAGGTTGTAATCAATGCAGACCAAATACAGTTACAGACTGCGTCAGAGCAGATGCAGGGCTGTATGACTGTCCAGGTGGAGGGTGAAACTGTGACCCTGCTGGACTACATACAGATCGAGCAGCCGTCGGGTCTGGTGGAGCCCGGTGAGCAGGAAGGAAATGAAGCGAACGAGGAGGAAGTTGCCGGAGACGCAGCAGATGAGGACATCGGTGACGCCTTAAAGCCTGCAGCGTTTCAACCCCTGAAACAAAGTAAGAGACTGCAGTTGAAAAGAAAAGCTTTCAAAGACAAAGACTCGTTGGCCGCTAAAAGGCCGAGAAATAAATACCCCAACAATAAGACGTGTCCTGTGTGCAATAAGACTTTCCCCCGAGCTGCAGCCATGAGACGGCACCAGGAAATTCATTCAACGAATCGGGATCTCAGGTACAAGTGCGCCAACTGTGACAAACGCTTCAGGGACCATTATGACATGAACCGGCACAACATGCGCGTCCATGAAAAGGAAGAGATGGGCAACAACGATAAAGAAGAGGACCCAGGGGACCCCAGCACCTCGGAGATGGCGGAAAACAAAAACTGCGCTCTGTGCGGCAAGTATTTCGCCCGCCGCGTGGACATGGAGCGACACATGAAGTCCCACTCGGAGGACCGCCCGTACAAGTGCTCCTTCTGCGAGAAGAAATTCAAGAATCTGTACGTGTTAAAGAGACACCAGAAGGAGATTTGTAAGAGCAGAGAGCTGAAAAGGCCAAAGAGGAGAGACGCACAGCGGCCAAACCCGCAGCCGCCGTCAGAGGGGCTGACGGAGGGTAAAATCTGCCCCATCTGCAGCAGGATCTTACCTTGCACCGCCGACATCGCCAAGCATTTACGCTCTCACTCGGAGGAGCGTCCTTTCGTTTGCGTCACCTGCGAGAAGGGCTTCAAGTACAAGGACACGCTGAAGAAGCATCAGATCATTCACGGGCATGAGGGCATCAGGGAGGAAGAGGTCAAGACGGTGGAGCAGATTTTAGCCGAAGCCGACACTCAGAACTGTGACGACGGCCTCGACAGAAAAGAGAGTGGTCCAGATGTACCTGCGCACGTGTCGGAGGAGTCCCCCTCAGCGCCCGTGCAAAAAGTCACCAAAAAAGCCCTGAAAGTGTGCCCGGTCTGTTCGAGGGTGTTCGACAGCATCAAAACGCTCAACAGGCACATCCAGTGTCACACGGACGATCGGCCGTATCACTGCGTCCACTGCAAGAAGCGCTTCAAACACATGCACGGGCTGAAGAGGCACCAGATTTATGCCATTTGCCACAAGAAAATCACCCGATTCCTGTGGAAGAAGGAGCAGAGGGCGGGGCCCAGCCAGTGCGAGGCGGCCGGCGCCGACCCCCAGCAGGGGGCGCCGCTCAAGATACCCGTGTGGTG